>CM028228.1:21747500-22477500 GCA_016432845.1 Psidium guajava
CAATCAAATGATGTTGACTTTAATACGACAGAAAAGTTTTCTCGATTGGTACGTGACTTCCACATTAAGTTTCTCACTTTTGTCCCATCCACAACGCAACCCTCTCCATGAAGTCGTCTCCTAGTCCTTAGAAGTCTCTATATAAATGACTCCATAACTTCACTACTCTATAGAACGCAAAATCCCCACTTTCATTTCACCGATCAAACTCATCCAAAGCCAGAGAAAAAGATTTTCGAGAGGCCGCAAGCAATGGGTGACTACCGGGCTGTTGTCCTCCTGGAACCCGAACCCGAACCCCTGTCGGTAACCCACGCGGCGCCGCTCGCCGCCTCCTACAATGACCGGATCCGCCCCCTGCTCGACGCGATCGACAAGCTCCGGAACCTCGGAGTCATGAAGGAAGGCATCCAGCTCCCCACCATCGTCGTCGTCGGCGACCAGTCCTCCGGCAAGTCCAGCGTCCTCGAGTCCCTCGCCGGCATCAACCTGCCGCGGGGGCAGGGCATCTGTACCCGCGTCCCTCTCATCATGCGGCTCCAGGACAGCCCTCGCGCCGACCGCCCCGAGCTCTACCTCGAGTTCAACGGCAAGGTCGTCCCCACCGACGAGGACAACATCTCCGAGGCCATTAATGACGCCACCGACGAGATCGCCGGCTCCGGCAAGGGCATATCGAACGCCCCGCTGACTCTGGTCGTCAAGAAGGACGGCGTCCCAGACTTGACCATGGTCGACTTGCCCGGAATCACGAGAGTGCCCGTGCACGGCCAGCCCCAGGACATCTACGAGCAGATCTCGGAGATGATAATGGAGTACATTAGGCCTGAGGAGAGCATCATTCTCAATGTCTTGTCCGCCACCGTCGACTTCTCCACTTGCGAGTCCATAAGGATGTCGCAGGTAAGTATGCTCTAGACACGCTTGGCTCCTATATATCAATTGTATACTCGAATAATTCATTTAACTCAAGGAAATCAGTCTATATGATAATTAGTTTTTATGTCGCAGATGATGGACAAAACCGGCAAGAGAACCCTGGCCGTCGTCACGAAGTCTGATAAAGCGCCGGAGGGCTTGCTCGAGAAGGTGACTGCTGATGATGTCAATATAGGCCTTGGTTATGTCTGTGTCAGGAACAGGATTGGTGAAGAGTCCTACGAAGAAGCGAGAATGGAAGAGGCGAAGCTGTTCGACACGCACCCTCTGCTGTGCAAGATCGACAAGTCCATCGTTGGTGTGCCTGTCCTGGCGCAGAGGCTGACGCAGATCCAAGCCACCATCATGGCCAAGTGCTTGCCGGAGATCGTCAAGAAGATCAACGACAAGCTGAACGCGAGCGTCGCCGAGCTCAAGAGGATGCCCAAGAATCTGTCCTCGGTCGCGGAGGCCATGACAGCCTTCATGCAGATTCTGGGGTCGGCGAAGGAATCGCTGAGGAAACTCTTGCTGAGAGGCGAGTTCGACGAGTACCCGGAAGAGAAGAACAAGGACATGCACTGCACGGCCAGGCTGGTGGAGATGCTGCACCAATTCTCCGGTGAGCTCCAAAACTGTCCTGAGAATGACCCGAGGACCAACTTCCTTTTGGAGGAATTGAAGGTCCTAGACGAGGCCAAAGGGATCAGGCTCCCGAACTTCCTCCCTCGTACCGCCTTTCTCACCCTTTTGCAGCAGAAGGTGAAGGGGATATCGAGCAAGCCGCCGAGTTTCGTGGCCCTTGTTTGGGACTACATTGAGAAAGTTGTGGTTCGGGTGTTGATGCGACACTCGGAGAATTATCCTCAGCTTCAGTCGTCGACGAGAAGAGCGGCGTCCAATCTGATCAACAAGATGAAGGAAAAGGCGAAGGATAGGATGACGGAGATTGTCGAAATGGAGAAGCTCACGGACTACACTTGCAACCCAAAGTACATGTTGGAGTGGAACAACTTGATGTCCCAGCAGAACACATTCATGGACGCGATCAACCACAGGTCAAGGTCTAGCAACATTTACCTCGAGGGGATCGGGGAGGTCGACGTGGGCAACCTGAGGGATTGCAAGGAGCACATTCAGGAGGCGTTCGATCTGAAGATGAGGATCACCGCATACTGGAAGATCGTGCTGGAGAGGTTCGTCGACTCAATGGCGCTGCATCTGATGTTCGACGTGCAGAACTTGGTGAACAACGAGATCGAGGCGGAGATCGTGGGCGAACTGATCGGGCCCAATGGTGGCGGCATTGAGAGGATGCTGGAGGAAGCGCCGTCGGTGGCAGCGAAGCGCGATAAGCTGAACAGGAGCGTCGGGCTCTTGAGGGAGTCTGCGGCGGTGGTGGCCAAGATCATGGACAGGATCGATTGTGGGGACTACAATGATTGATTAATGCTGTTTTCCCTTCTATAGGTGTGCCCTTGATTGGACTGGCATGTTATAAGCTTCCTAGGATTAGGTATTTTTCCTAGGAAGGGTATTATGAGTGTTTTACTTTTGTTGTTTTAACAAATCAGCTTCTGAATGTGGGTTTTAAAGGTTGTTTTTCTGTCTGCTAATGGGTGTTGATGGGCTTGTTATGGTTCAACTCGAGTGATGCGCGAATCCAATCCACAATCACTTTACATGGCGACGTCCAAAAAATGATGTTGATTGACACTTCTGAGATGGAGGCCGGGAGTATTTGATGCCTACTACTTCGTTCATTGTTGCTGTAATTTGAAGGTAATGAACGGATCCATTATTTCATATAAAAGTATAAAATATGCTAGACGGACTTAAAAAGTTGAGCACTTTGTAGTTGAGTTTGCAAATCGAAAAAAAAAAGGAGGGATATATAGATACAATATGTATAAAATTCTAATTGATTTTGATATTGTGAATTGAACAAATAAAAGTAGAATTATTTAGAGTTCTTAAAGATCCTTAGGAAAAAGTACCAAAACAGTCATAAATATATTTATGTCGATTCAGCTCTAAACCTTTTAATTGAGCCAATTCAATCTTAAATATTTTGTATTTGTACCAATTGATGGATGTCTTGCCCTCGGCTAGCAGGATGGTGCCCTTGCCCAAGACCTTCATGGGCTTGCCATTTCTAAGTGTAGGCTCTGGACGAAGCAGCCCTTGCCTAGATTTGCCCTTTGCTAGCAATCGACAAGGGTGGGTGTGGGTTGCTGGTGATCCTGCTAGCAACATGTAATGAAAAGAAATAGAAAGAAAAAAAATTATTATTTTTAAGAAATCATTTAAAATGTCCATGTAATTGCCGATTGCGTCAATAGGACATTGATGTTCCCGTTAGCTTTTTCTAGCCAATATTGGCCGGATGGTCTTCATTAGCATAAATACAAAATATTTATGATTGAATTGATCCCATTAAAAGATTTGAAATTGAATTAGCACCAACATAATTGATTTAGAACTTTTTTGATACATTGTGAGTGTAATTTCGTCCACATTAGCAAAATTGGTTTCAGGTCTTGGAAGCGGTTCGATTGTAATTATATGAACAGTTTTTGTTTGTTTTTGTAAGCAAAAGGTAAACAGTTTTGCACGTGAAAGTACCACTTATTTTTATGGAAAAACAAAACAAAACAAAATGCCAACTAATCTGTTTTTGTGAAATCAGAATATTTGCGCTTATTATAATCAAAAACCGATTCCATCTGTCTGTAATTCTAGATCAGCTAATAAAATATTTTGACGTCAAATGACCACTAATTACTTCTATAAAAGAACGTGCATTTTTTTATTCTTCCTCCTTACTAAATCAATTAAGATTTCTTAAAGACCTATTTGGTAACAATTTTGATAAAAAAAATTGATTCTTATTAGAATTATATTTTTGATTCTATTCCCTAAATGATTTTTAAAGAATTAGCATATGTTTGGTAACAGTACAAAATAAACGCGTTTGGTGATTACACAAAATTTTTATTCTTAAAAACAACCAAGTGGCTAGAATTCTTTTTTTTATTTATAAATATTTCATTTTTTATAATCTTTTTAAAATGTCTTTTACCTTTTTATTTTTTAAATTTTATTTTGTTAAAAAATGTTACAATTTTTAAATTTCTCCCTTTTTTATTTTTTAAATTTTTTTTATATATTTTTAATTTCCCCTTTTTAAAATTTTAAAGCTTATTTATAAATTTTAATTTAAAAAAATGTGTTTAAAAATTAGTAATTAGTAAATTTTTACAAATTATAATTTTTTAAACTTCAGCAATTCACGTGGACTTAATCTTTTTAAAAGAACTAATACTTTGTTCTTTTTGGTGATTCTTAAAGGTGTTCTTTTTTTGAAAATCAACTTTTTTTTATTTATTATTTTTGTTCCAAAACTGTCTCCCTTGAGCAAAATCATGATTAGAATCATTTCTGTTACCAAACATGTTTATGATCTTTCTTCTTGTTACGAAGAATAAAATTAGAGAAATAGAAATATTACCAAACAAGCTCTATAACTATCTTCAAAATCAAGAGAACTACCAAAAAAGTCATAAATCTGTTACAATTTTATCAATTTAGTTCTACGCTTTTTCTTTTCCAATTGATTTCTAAATTTTTTTAATAGTACCAATTCATTCCATTTGATAAGTCGATGCTGACATGACAAATTTTAATAATATTTAAATATTTTTTAAAATTTTAATTATTTTTTGAATAATTTTTCTATCTTTTTTTCTTTTTACAGGGTTTTGGCAGTTGTCGATTAATGGCTCTCGGCCCAAACCCTAAAAATAAAAGAAAATAAAAAATATTGAAAAATATATATATTAAAATATTATTAAAAAATTTTCACATCAACATCAGCCTGCTAAATGGACTGAATTGACACAATTGTAAAAGATTTATGATCCAATTGGCAAAAAAAAAAAGTTCAGGATTAGATTGGCATGCTGGCAATAATTTTATGACTTTTTTAAATAATTTTCTCTTTCAAAATCACTCGGAACAAAAAGTTGCCTTGAAATACTTCTGTTTTTTTTTTTGAAAAACTTAAAGTTCGGTAAATGAATTCCTCTTGGTCTGAATTTGCGTTGCACTAAAATTTACAGCAATTGTCATAGTTGCTGTAACTTCTCCCTTTGATACCGTTCACTGAATATGTAAATAATGAAAAATGTATCACGTGGTAACAGAATGAAAATAAATATAACTAACAGTTATGCATGATAGGCATTATTTAATAAAAAAGATGATAAATAAAGATTTGTTACCGGGGGTAAACCAAACGTCGCTTTTAATCAAGAACCCTTTACACAAACTAAAAGCAAGTTAACTGAACTCACTGTTAATAAAAATTAATATATGCAAACGGCACCTTAATCAATGTTCAATTCGGACTAAAACTTTTTTCTGTCGAATCAGTCCTTGTCCTATTTGATTGGAAACAGTTTGATCCTTTTTAACTTGCATGACAATCCAACCCTTGCACTTGCAAAAATGATTATGACAAATGTTATAAACATGAATGTGGCCATGTACAAATATCAATTCTTTAGTAGTTCTTTTCCAATGTGAGAACTAATTTTAACATGGATAAATAAATGAGAATAGTACTCAACGTCAAAACACACTAATCATGCGAAAGAAACTATTAGTCACTCTCATATGTTCAACTTACTTTATTATGGATGCCTATACCTATTTGGGGATGGTGCCAACCTGCTGTCACATTGAAAATAGTACAAGTCAAAATCATATAAATCTTGAACGAGAAGTTACCAATAAAATAGAAAAGTTATTATCTAAGAAAATGTAGAGTAATACAATTATAATATCGAAATCTACTGATTGTAATGACGAGACCTGGAGGTCATGGGATTTCTGGTTCAAGGCCATTTATTCAAAATCTTATCAACTGCATGCATGCTGTTCTGAGCCAACAATACCTACATAGTACAAAGATATCTGCACTTAACCGGTTCATAAGACCGAGACGACATTTCATAAGCTTTCAAATAACTGGCCCTCTATGCTCGTATCCTTTTTGGTTATTCAATTTTTTTCCCTTAGTACACTTGTTTGTACTTATTTTTCCATATGAAGCGCTATTTGTTAATCAGCCGAGCATATGTTTTTCCCCTACCGACCTTGTTGATCCGATTTGTTTAGAAACAATTTAGTCTTCGTCCAAATTTGGGAGGGGCAAGAGCCCTTGGCCACCAACCCTTGGGGCTCTCGCGTGGCCAGCCACCCTCACCGAGACCTTTGACAAGGGTTGCTGGCCCTTGCTACGCAAGTGTGAGGGTGGTGGTGCCGGCGATCTCTTTCTTCTCTCGTCACATACTTTCATCTATGCCAATAATATAACAGAATGATTATTAGTGCCGCAATTTGTCGTTTACTAGAAAAGTTTTGTCAAAACGGAAATGCTGGAGACAAAAGATAAATAATTATGAGGACCGCCGTTGATTGTAATTCATCCCTTGACTAGTGCACTTGTTTTTACAAATATACGAGTCACGTGCCGTAAGTGTATTGAAAAATTAGTGAGTTACAGATGTAGATATTACCCGCTTTTATTCGTTAGAAGAGCATAGATGAGAGTTGTCACGTCCTCGAGTCATAAAAAAGTGACATCCTAGGCATGTTATCGACCCATTCATTTTATCTTTATTATTAGCGCATGCGAAATGTTCTACGTCTCCAGATAATAGTAAAACAATAGAGAAAGAAAGCAGGAAATCAATAATCAATAATTAATAACTAGAATCAGCAAAAGACTATTTCATTAATATTTATTATTTATCCTCGAAAGCAGACAAAAGCTATCTATAAGTCTACTCTTTAGGGTTGTTCCCTAAGACCACTAAAAATATACGGGGTTATGGTAGGATTAATTCTATGCTCCAAAAACTCCAAGCAAAAGGGGTCTCCATCAAAAGGGGGAGTCTCCACCTCCATGATTTGCTTAGCTATGATAGCCGACAAGGTTCTCTAGTTTATAATCTGAGCTAGACTCTGGGTATTTCACCTCCCCATATGATGTATCGATATTCATTGGAACCCAGGGTCCTACCTACGGGCCCATAGTTGGGGGTCTCTCAAACACACAAATGCGTTGAAACAACCATTTCCATGGCAGACAAATAAAGCCTTGAGTGATAAGGAACTAGGTTCCCCACCCATTCATCGATCCAAAGATTCATCATGTGGTGTTCCCACTCACAATTCAAAGCGGAGATCGGGTGGTATGTGACATCAAAAGACTGGGCAAATGACGTCTTGAATTGTATCGAGTGAACTTCCATGCTAACGACTTGGAAACATTTAACGACGACGAGTGAGATATGAAATCTTAGTGAGTCAATACTTAAGTTCGAGCAGGACATTGATTCACTCAAGGTAGCCTATACATGCAGGGTATAATGATAAAGGTTAATAATGTGCAATACTCGCAATGCTCTAGCAACTATCAGGTGCATTTATCTCACCAGTCAATCGCCAATCACATGCGAGCTTACCCCGTCTTAGTCCACACATTACACAATAATATCGAGGCATTCAATTCACACTCAATCAAAGTACACAATCAGAACATTCATCGCAATCTTTCATACATAATACATCACAGCACAATCTGAAGGTTGGTAATTGTTGACACCTGATTTTTAATCATCTTTTCTCTTTTAAAATTTTTCAGTATTTTTCGGCATTTTTATTTTTTGAAAAATCCATAAAAATTCATAAAATTGAAAAATTAACTTTGGGGACCTTGGCCAAGCCTAGAGAACTAATTTTGACCAAAAAATGATTTTTCATATTTTCAGTATTTTTTTAGTATTTTTATTTTCGAAAATTCATGAAAAATAAAGAAAAAAAATGAGAAAATTGCAAAATCAACTTTGGAAGTCTTGGCCAAGCCTAGGAAACCATTTTTGAACAAAAAATAAAATTTCATATTATATATATATTTTTTAATTTATTTTTAAAAAAAATACAAAAATACTTGAAAATTTTGGAAAAATAACATTTGAGGCCAAACAAATACACAAAGATAGTTAATATTTTTATTTTAAATCTATTTTCATATTGGCCATCGCAAATTCAGAAAAATCTAATTCAAGTCACGTGTTCCTTTACGAGTATAATCTCTTGAAGATTAAAGACAAAAATAAATTTGCAAAGGCGTTAAATAATTGTGATTGATCGGGGGTCTTTTACAAAGAGTTCGATTTGGTTCCTTATAGCCTACAATAGACGGCTACATACAACAACACTTACTCTCAAAAAGTTACAAAATCCAAAAACAATGGCGATAAACACTTATCTAGAACAAGTTACAAATCCGAAAATATCGTTTCTCGGCAATTACATCTCGATGTCGATGACTTCATCCCAATGAGGGTTCTCATCAATAAGTGATGTTTGTTATAATAACTTCCTTGGCGAGTATACAGTTGCTATTCAAGTTATCAACTCTTCTTTTCATCAATGATTTTTGTTGTTCACGAAAGTATGTTATTACTGATTAAGATTGTTGCTTGTCAATTATAATCAAAAGTTGGTCATTCTTTGGTGTCAACGCATGGTATTTCAGTCCTCCAATTGATAATATGCATATGACATCACTCTTGTGACATCCCGAAATTTCGAGATTTATAAAACAAATAATATTGAATTCTTGTGATTTAAGGGATAATTATTGGACACAGATGTTATTTTATCTAAAGCGTTGGTTAAAGGGATCAGCCGATTTGATCGCATTGTAGAACCTAGTATCAAATCCTTTCTCGCCTGAGCCTAACCCTGAATAGAGCCGTCAATATGGGTCATAGACCCATATTTGACCCATTTTTTTTTGTGTAAAATAAGTCTTATATGGGTCACTAATTTTTAGAGGGCCTCTAAAAATGGGTTTAAAATATTGAAATAAAGTTAAATGGGTCAAATATGAGCCACATGTGAAATCCATTTTAGACCCATTTTCTACCCCTTTTCGACCCAACAAGCAACTACAGAACACTATTTGGTCTTAAATGGGAAAAATAATTTTTGGGTAAGGAACAGCTTGGAACTTCTTCCCTGCAACAACACCAGTAAGCTCACCCATCTCGCCTCCGATTCTCGCTCCCCAGGACACCCATCTGCTGTAACTTGAGCGCAAGCCCGAATCGCGCAAAGGGTCTTAAAGCTCCCGGGGTTTTGTCGGCTGATTCTAGAACTTCAGCGGGCATATTCACCGTTGACTCGGAGGGTAAGGGTATAAGCATAGAGCCAGACGCGACTAGCGGTGGTGGGTTCGATGATTTGGGTAGCGGCGAAGGCGGCGAAGGAGGAGGAGGTGGAGGTGGTGGTGGTGAGGGTAAGGGCGAGGGTGAAGGGGGATCGTCAGAGGGCAATAGGGAGAAGAAGCCGAGGATGTCGATGTCGCAGAAGTTGACTATGGGCTATGTTGCACTCATTGGAGGTGAAGTCATGTCTTGCGTTTAGTTTTTGCTTGATGTCATTTGTACGGTGAAATTTCATTTGGTAGTTACTCTGTTTGCTGATTGTTGGTGACTATTAGCTTGTTATTTTTTGTTTCTCTTTTTCCTGGTTAGGCATTTGATTTAAGGTTAATTAATTGAGTTGGATTTGAGCTTGTGGAGTCTTGCGCGTGGAGTGCGTTGAAGTTCTCTTTTCATTGGTTTTAGTGCTCCTTCATTGTGAATGTCATGCGTTGGAGCGCGTGGAATCATTAGTTGCATTTCCATGGCTGAGTTAACTTAATATTATAGGAAGGTCGTTAATCTGCGGAATATATATTAGTGTGTCAGGAATGTAATTAGTAGTGATGATGTCCTTCGTCATTTCACTTTAACGATGACTAGTTAAGCTTGATCTCTAATATCACTTGAGCTCCATAGTTCGAAGAGTGAGCAAGGTTTAGCAGAAACTATTGGGATGAAATGTTTTAAGTACTTACATCCTCCATTGTTGATGAGGGAGTTCAGTGATCACTTGGTAGATTGAATTTGACCAAAAAAAAATGGGAAAAGTACTTCCTGACAAAGCTGAAGCCTAAGTTTGTTGCATGTAGCAATTATTGAGTGTGATGAACTGAGTGTGCCTTAAATGATAAGATATTTGTTTGGATTGTGGACTTGCTCAGGACTCCTATTTTGCGGCAAGTAAATCAGCTGGTCAAACAACCTATAGCAATTGTTTGTGCAGATCAATCAATAATGGATGCAGACTGCCAATGTGTATCCAGAAGCTTATGTACTTCACTTCCATGTGGGTATGGTGATGGCATTTGTGTTTCTGCTGCTAAGTCTGATGGGCTCTCTCTTAGTGATAACATGGTGCAGATTTCGGGGTCATAGGTTTTGGGGATTTTCTCTTGTGGGTATCTATGTCGTTTTTATGATAGTTAGTGTAGCTATTGCCAAGTTTCCCATGTGACAGTTGCTGAAAATTCATCCATGAAAAGCTGCTATGCACAATGTCTCTACTTGGTGAAAGGACAATATCACAAGTACACTGGACTATGCAAGAAACACCTAATAAAGGCTACTCAGTTTTTTCATGTAGATGGGCAGATTTTGCGGATGGGATAGGAATTATCCTGATCGGTATTTGGCTCATCTGTCATAATCCATGGATATACTAGCTTTGTTAATTACTAGGATCAAAAAAAGATTTATTCCAATGAAAATGCCATTGGTAAGCTTCAATTTCAAATATCTTGCAGTGGAGTGGTGTTGAAGTGTTAATGGCTATATATGTTGAATTTCTACGATGGGTTCTGAATGCCACCTTCAGTTAGTGGTAGGCCATATGCTTCTCCTGTTCTTTGTGCATAGTTGGCCATAATCTCCATCTGCATTCTCTAGATGCTATGTCAAGCTGTTCAGTATTTCATGCCATGTTATACAAATGAATGCCAGAGATCTATTGCTCTGGCATTCCAAGAAAGGCTACGGTGAGTGAATACTGCTCCCTAATTCTCCCCCCTTCTCGGGTCAGAGACCACTTGGCTTCTTGGTTTGATTTGCCGCCTCTTATTACCCCCGGTAACTCGGACCAATTTGTCTGGAAAGAACAACCTTCGGGTGCCGTCTCAGTGGCTTCGGCGTGGAATCTCTTGAGACGAAAGGGGAGAGTCATCAGCTGGCATTCTTTCATTTGGGATCGTGCAATTGCCCCCCGTCACGCCTTCCTCTTATGGTTGATCTCCCTCAACAGGCTCTCTACCCAGACCCTCTTGCTGAGTTATCAAAGGATTACTGAAGGGACGTGTGCATTTTGCCGTACTAGACCCGACTCGGTCGACCACCTATATTTCGGATGCAACGTCACAGGTTCTCTTGTCCAATTCTGGGCCAACAAATGCGGCTTCATTTGGCGCAATGGATCCTGGCAGGAGAACATTTCATGGGCTATTCGGTTTATCAGTAGATACCAATTTCATCAAAGCATTGCCCGATTCTCTTTTGCTGCCTTATGTCATCTTATATGGACCGAACGTAACAATATTATCTTTCAGAATTAGTTTCGTAGTATACCCGCCCTCAAACAGCATCTTCTTAAGATTGTCCAAGACAAAGCTCTCACCTTCAAGGATGTTGAAGATAACCCCCGCAACAGGAAGATGCAGATGGCTTGGGGCTGTTCCCCGTCCATTTTTTAGGCGCGGTGGCCTCCTTTTTTCGGTTCATTTGCCCGTTGTTTTGGGTCTTTTCCTCATTGGTTTGTGTCGGTATTTTTCCTTGTAGCCTCCGCCTTTTTTTTGGTCTTTGTGGCTGCTGTTTGTTCGTGATTCACGCTTGGTTCCCTTTGCTTATTGCTCTGTAACCCCGACACCCCTGCACCAGTTTCGACATTCGTGTCGCCTCGGGTGGAGGGTTGTTTTGTTTCGGGATATCTCTTGTAACCGGATGCTGTGATTGGTTATTTATACTACTTACCTTTACAAAAAAAAAATGATTGCTAAAGGAGTTCTACAATATATGACTAGGAGGGACACTTGGTTAGCTCCTTGTAAAGTCCATGACAGAACGAACAGTTCTTCGAAAAATAAGTGTTTGTAAAATCTTTCTCTCGGCTAAATAGGATAAACCAATCAGCATAATAGTTTTAGACGAACTTGTTGGATAGATGGTCATCATACTAGTGGTAATTCTGTGGCTTCGGAACAAATAGAGTACTAATACGTATAATTATCTCAGCTAAGTTTTTTTTTTCCAGACCGATAAATGCTCAAAATGTTTTAGTAAATGCTCAAAATGTATTCAGCTGAAACTTGCTCTTGTAACTAGAGATTATATATGTGGGAAACTAGTCAATCTTTTATTCCATATGGATCAATTACAAATGAGGTTGCAATTGTTTTTTTTTTTATCCCTACTGTCTTATTTTAGCATTTTCTCTTACATAGGTTGGATCAATTTATAAGTACTTAGTCAGCCTTTTTTATTTATTTATAAGCATTTCAATTTACATATTTTTTTAAATTTTTTTATTATTTAATTTACTCTTTTTATTTGGTGTGAAGTTTTTTGCTAGGTAATATACACAAGTAAAAAGCCTAAAATAGGTTAAATGAGGTAATATGGGTCAAAATGAGTCGGGTTGGGTATACGTCAGTTGTAAGTCGGGTCGGGTATTGGTCATTAAATATGGGTCAAGACGGGTTAGACGGGTCAATATGGATCGGACCATATTCGACCCGACCCACCCATTTGACGCCTTTAACCCTGACCAAACCCTCGCTGTAAAATTTTCAAAATGCCATCAGTCATCTGCGCTAAATGACTAACATGTCATAAATTAATAAATTACCTTTTTACTCTCAGATATTATGCATATAAGATAAAAAAAAAAAAGTCAATGGAGATTTGACTAGTGGACCCCACCCTATTAATTGGCCATCAACTCAAGCCATATATATATATATATATATATATATCTCTCTCTAGTCGTGCATCCCTCGACTCCCCCTCTCTCCCTTTTTCGTGCTCCACTAGCCACCACCACCGTACACCTCTGTCTACTACCCTCCATCGCCGTCGCTTAGCCCAACTGAGCTCGCTGCGCATCCCCTTCGCTACCGCAATTAGCCACCTCGTGAGCCCGTCGAGCCATCACCCGAACTCCCTCTCCACTCCTCCCCTCTAGCCTGCCCTCGACGCCGTCCTCTCCTTCATTCGTTGCCTCGCCATGCGTCACACTGCCCACCGTGCGCGCCATTCGCCGGTTGCCCAAGCCCTGCGAGCTCGACCCACCTCCTCTCTTTTTTCCCCTCGTGATCGCCGCCATCGTCGTCAACCCCCTTAGCTTGTGCCGCCGCCCTCTCCTCCGTCCCTTAACAGCTCGTCGGTTACTGTCTCCGCCGCCCTCAAGCTGCTATCGACCCGCAGCCCCTGGGCGCACCCAAGTTGCACCCGTTAGCCCATTGTCATTGCTATCCAGCCCTCGCCAGCCTCATCCAACCGTCCGAGCGTTGTCCATCGTCATCGTTCCCATAACTCACCGCCGCTCGCTTGCCACCGCCCACCTTCGCCAATTGTTTGTTATGAGTTAACCTCTAATCTTTAATTAGATCGTTAATTGCACTTATGATTAGATTAGTCTGGTTAATCAAGAATTAATTAGTTAACTATGGTCTTATTAGGTTAGTAATTATGGTTAGATTAGTTGACCGCAGTTAGTTTAGTTAGCCCTAGTTAGTTAGATTTAACTGTAGTTGTTTATCTAATCGTGATTAGGGTAATTATTTGGGGTTGATTGAATTGAATTATTACAGGATTAATTAATCAAGAGAAGTCTAATTAAATGAAATTAGATTAATTAATTAAGATGGACTTAATTAATTAGGTTAATTAATTATAGTTAGGCTAATTAATTAGTTGTTAATTAATTAATTATTATTGAGTGATTTTGGGTGCTGATTGGTGATTGCTGAGTGTCTTAGCTGCTTTCATGATGATTAATCACCCATATTGAAGTACCAAACTTAATAAAATTGTGTGTTCATATGTTTTTTCAACTGTGTCTTTTGAGCATAGAAAACGGTTTCAAGCCAAGTTTTAGGTATAATCATAATCGGACTAAATGGAAAAGAGATAAATCGGCTCGGTTGCATGGTATGCTTGTGTAGTCATACAATGATTACCATCGCTTGAGGGTACATGGGATGAAGCTGACGCTCGAGGGTACTTGGGGTCGAGCCTAGTATGTTCGTGATCAACAGTACTTAGAACCACACAGCTTATCAAATGCCAATCATGGCAAGATGTAAATCGACACTCCCTACAGGAATGCTTGATTGTTAGTCCATGTCCAGGGGTACTTGGAATTACATTGCTTATCGGTTGCCATCACCAAAGGAATAGGACAAAAGCCAGTCACGCCAAAGATTACTGTCGCGACCCTCTAAAATTTTTTTTATCTTTCTAAAGGGGTTAACGGATTATTAGGTTAATTAGATTTGACTAACCTAACGCGGACCCTCCCAAGCCCTACCGAATCGCAATTTTGGTTTTTGTTTAAATGGTTTTGAAATTTGGAGTTGCCACTAATCGTTCTTGGTAGGTCAATTGGAAACCTAAATAAATTAGCGGGAGAACTAATTTATTCCTGCGAACCAGAGATTATGAGCTCGGGGACTTGGTTACACTAGTTAATTAAAACTAATGCCCTTTCGGTACCTTAATTTCATGGATATCCTAATTCGGCAACTCATGCTTGGTTTATTCTTAAGGCTCTAGTAGGGTATTTTCTTTTGTGTTTTCACTTTTTAAATAGGATGCATGGATGGTATATATTTTTATTTGTTATATTTTTTAAGTATTAAAGATTCCCTGAAGCCGAAAGAGGGAGTGTGTTAACGACTTCTGTGCAGTATTACGACCTACTCATCTTTTGGGTCTGATGATTCATAAATTAAATTATAGGAAGTACATGACAGTGAATAAACACCTCCAATGGGAGGCCTAGCATTGGCTTGGCTCTTCCCTTTGGGATTTAAGGTACATGTATTTAAGCTGCAGGTATTTAAACTACTGTAAGTAAAAACCTCCAATGGGAGACTAAGCATTGGCTTGGCTCTTCCCTTTGGGATTTAAGGTACAGGTATTTAAGTTGCAGGTATTTAACTACTGTAAGTAAAAACCTCCAATGGGAGGCTAAGAATTGGCTTGGCTCTTCCCTTTGGGATTTAAGGTACAGGTATTTAAGTTGCAGGTATTTAACTACTGTAAGTAAAAACCTCCAATGGGAGGCTAAACATTGGCTTGGCTCTTCCCTTTGGGATTTAAGGTACAGGTATTTAAGTTGCAGGTATTTAACTACTATAAGTAAAAACCTCCAATGGGAGGCTAAGCATTGGCTTGGCTCTTCCCTTTGGGATTTAAGGTACATGTATTTAAGTTGCAGGTATTTAACTACTGTAAGTAAAAACCTCAAATGGAAGGCTAAGCATTGGCTTGGCTCTTTCCTATGGGATTTAAGGTACATGTATTTAAGTTGCAGGTATTTAACTACTGTAAGTAAAAACCTCCAATGGGAGGCTAAGCATTGGCTTGGCTCTTCCCTTTGGGATTTATGGTGCAGATATTTAAATTGCGGATGGACTTTGTCTTCTCTATTCTGGGGTATGAATTCTTTAAAATGAAATACAACGAATTGATTCAACAATTTGAAATTTGTGCGCGCTTGAGGACTCCTCCAAGCCGATTTTGTGCTTCCATAGGGTTGACCATTGATATAGAGCTGCGGCTTCCTGACATAAAACAGAGTGAAGTGTCAGTATACAAAATATGTGCTAATATGCACCTAAAACCAGAAGAGTGGAAAGAGTACTTATTTCCCGTTTTTTTTGGAGGGATTTCTATAATTGATTTTCGCTCTCTATGTTCCCAATATAGAGAGTTTCTTTTGAATTAAGAGGGACTTTTAGTCACAGATCAGTTGAGAGATGGAGAAAGTGTATACAATTTGTGCTAATTTGCGAGTAAAACCATAAATAAATGAATAAATAAAAACACTTAGCTCGAATTTGCTTGCTCGTTGACGAGGATGAACTCTTGATTTATATTGATCGATGAAGGAATTTGTGATGATAACCCCTAGCTTTAAACTCCCATCATCTTCAAAATTCTCTCTCTTTTGGTATTTTCTTTCTCTCAAATTTTTCTTCAATTTCCCAAAACTCTTTCAAACATCCAAAATTTTCTCTCCAAAAAATTCTCCCAAACACTTCAAATTTTCTCTCCTAAGAATTCCAATCCTCTCAAGCTCACTTCTTCTTCCTTTTATAATCTACTCATCTATCTCCCATTCTAATTTTTCCACTAACTCTATCTCCCATTCTAATTTCTCCACTAATTCTTCTTCATTTTCATCTTCCATTCTCCATCTCTATCTCACATTCTAATCTCTCCACTAACTCTTCTTCATCTTCATCTTCCCTTCTCCATATTTATCTCCCATTCTAATTTCTCCACTAACTCTTCTTCATCTCCATCTTCCCTTCTCTATTCTTATCTTCCATTCTAATTTATCTACTAACTCTTCTTCATCTCCATTTTCCCTTCTCTATTCTTATCTTATTTTCTCCATCTATTCTTCTCAAACTTCTCTTCTTCATCTCCTCTTCTCCAGCTTACATTCTCTATTCTAATTTATCCACTAACTCTTTTTTTTGTTATTTGTAAAATAATCCTTCAAGAGTTAGGTATTTGTACTCTAGTCCTTGAATTTTAAGTATTTACAATTCAGTCCATGAAAAAATATATTTCTTTAAGTTCAAATCTCCTCACAATTTTTTACACACCAAAATTTACCACATGTCAAATTTAAGCTCATTTCTTGCCGCTGAAAATAATGCAGAATTTAATTAAAGCCTTTTTTGCAAAATTGAGTCATTCTGGGTATAATTGAGCCAAGATGAAAATTTAAAATATTATAAGACAATGTCACAACTCATAAAAAATAAGTTGACTCAAATTAAGTTTCTTTAGGCCCGATTCGAGATTATACTCGTGAAGGAACACGTGACTCGAATTGGATTTTTCTGAATTTGCGATGGCCAATATGAAAATAGATTTAAAATAAAAATATTAACTATCTTTGTGTATTTGTTTGGCCTCAAATGTTATTTTTCCAAAATTTTCAAGTATTTTTGTATTTTTTTAAAAATAAATTAAATATATATATATATATATATGAAAATTTATTTTTTGTTCAAAAATGGTTGCCTAGGCTTGGCCAAGGCTTTCAAAGTTGATTTTTCAATTTTCTCATTTTTTTATTTAATTTTCATGAATTTTCGAAAATAAAAATACTAAAAAAATACTGAAAATATGAAAAATCATTTTTTGGTCAAAATTAGTTCTCTAGGCTTAGCCAAGATCCCCAAAGTTAATTTTTCAATTTTATGAATTTTTATGGATTTTTCAAAAAATAAAAATGCCGAAAAATACTGAAAATTTTTAAAAGAGAAAAGATGATTAAAAATCAGGTGTCAACAGCTGCCCTTCTTTAAAAGGAAGCTCGGCAGAGGTTCATTTCAAAGACGAGATGACACCTGAATCCTAATCGACTCAACACAATGAAATAAAAAGAGTCGTGACATGAATGTTCCACTGAAAATGAAATGAGAACTTAAGGATCCGTTATAAGAAAACCTTAGGGTGGTTGAATTTGAACCCGTATGGTAGGTCAACCCATGATAGATTCCTAATGAAAGGATTCTACTGAATAAATTTTGACCCGTATGGTAGGTCACCCCATGGTAGATTCCTAATGAAAGGATTCTACCGATTAAAATTTGATTGAAATTTGACATGTATGGTAGCTCAACCCGTGATAGATTCCTAATGAAAGGATTCTACTTATCAAATTTTGACCCGTATGGTAGGTCACCCCATAGTAGATTCCTAATGAAAGGATTCTACTGATTAAAATTTTGACCCATATGGTAAGTCACCACATAGCAGATTCCTAATGAAAGGATTCTATTGATTAAAATTTGATTGAAATTTGACCCGTATGGTAGGTCAATCCATGGTTGATTCCTAATGAAAGGATTCTACTTATTAAATTTTGACCCGTATGGTGGGTCGTACCATGGTAGATTCCTAATAAAAGGATTCTACTGATTTAAAAATTGAATTAAAATTTGACTCGTATGGTGGGTCGTACCATTTGACCCGTATGGTGGGTCGTACCATGGTAGATTCATAATAAAAGGATTCTACTAATTAAATTTCATTGAGATTTGACCCGTATGGTAGGTCACCCCATGAAACTGCCTGTAAGAAGGACTTTGTGCTTGTAGAAAGGACTTGGTGCCTGTAAAAAGGACTTTGGTTCCTGTAAAAAGGACTTGGTGCCTGTAGAAAAGACTTGATGCCTGTAAAAAGGACTTGGTGCCTGTATAAAGGACTTGATGCCTGTAAAAAGGACTTTGTGCCTGTAGAAAGGACTTGGTGCCTGTAGAAAGGACTTTGGTGCCTGTAGAAAGGACTTGATGCCTGTAAAAAGGACTTTGTGCCTGTAAAAAGGACTTGCTGCCTGTAAAAAGGACTTGATGCCTGTAGAAAGGACTTTTGCCTGTAAGAAGGACTTGATTTGCCCGTAAGATGGACTTGTTTTGCCTGTAAAAAGGACTTAATGCCTGTAAAAAGGACTTTGTGCTTATAAAAAGGACTTAATGCCTGTAAAAAGGACTTTATGCCTGTAAGAAGGACTTGGTTTGCCTGTAAGAAGGACTTGATTTGCCTGTAAGAAGGACTTTATGCCTGTAAGAAGGACTTGATTTGCCTGTAAGAAGGACTTGTTTTGCCTGTAAGAATGACTTGATTTGCCTGTAAGAAGGACTTTGTGCCTGTAAAAAGGACTTGATTTGCCTGTAAGAAGGACTTGGTTTGTCTATAAGAAAGACTTATTTTGCCTGTAAGAAGGACTTGGTTTACCTGTAAGAAGGACTTGGTGTACCTCAAAGGGTGCCATTCTGAAATCTGGGGAGACTAGGAATCCTGCAGAAGCTTAAAACCCAAATTATATTCTTCTGTAGCTTTAGGAATAAACAAAAGAAGCAGAGATCAAAAGGTCTCGAACATTTCTGTCTTTGAGACAAATCATGCTTTATTGAAGAAGGTGGATACCTGTATGTATCGCAATGGATTCAAGTTCCTTAACAACCGTCAGAATTCATTCTCTTAAAAGGTCCAGGTTGAAGATATACTTACCTGAGAATTTAGAAGAAATGCCTGGTGGCTTCTCGACAACCAGGCTTGTTCATTCAATAATCGCCGAATGAATTTCAAGACTTTGGAAGGTAATTTGAACATTGGGAATGTGTTGCCTGTCAGGCAGTGTCAAAGGTAACATGGGCAAGAATTTTCATCAATGAGTTGATCGATTCATGCAAAACTATTCAACCAAGTTGGCAATGATTAGAAGTAGTCTGTGTGATAACTCATGATGCAATCAATCAAAATGTGGATCATGCAAAACTATTCTGTCAAGTTTGCATTACTAATTCTGTTTAAGGAGGTTCTCATAGTATGAATGCCTCGAATGTAATCTGAATGGGGGACTTCAGTCCGAAAGGGCTTTCTCTCACTCTGGGGAAAGGCTGTTTATCTGTAGATTAAAATGCTAGACTTGTGTGGAAATGGTTTGTCTTTCCTCATCCTGTCATGCCCCATTTTGTACATTTGATGTATCCTGTGCAGTTTATGCTCTAAGTTGGAGTTGGTAAATTAAACACGCAGAATGGTCATGCATAATTCATGAACTGTGTAAACACAATGCAGATGTGACAATTTTTAGCATCATATGTGTTTATATAATGTGCAAATATGGACGGATTTGAATTGTCCCTGGTATGTGGGCGGACCGAACAAATTGGGAAGCCTACTCTTTATGTCGAGGGGCGGTTCGTCTCAAAATTTGCCCCTGCGCGATGAAGCATATGGGTGAGGGATCATTTCGGTTGGTTTAATGACAGCGACCGCCATGGTTTAGCGGTTGAATGCCCCTGCAAAAAGCAGAGAAATTATTCTTGAAATCAAACGAGATAAGGAAGACGTATTTGCTTTTTTTGCTTCAGAACTTATGATTAATTTGCCCCATTTTTCATCAAAATAGATCTTGTCAGATAATCATGATTTTCTTTTGGATTTGTCTCCTTCAACATGTTAAATGTTAGTATAAATATTTCCTGTAAAAAGAAAAGGAGACATGTCAGCCAGTATTAAAAGGGATAAATTGGAAACGATACTGATTTATCCTTCGTCTTGAATGCCTTGCACGATTCTTTTACCAGTTTTGCTGAATTGAATTTTCCTTCACTTTTGTTGGGCGCCTCACTATTATGGCAAGACTATGGTAAAATACCGACTTTGATATTACTCGTCGAGTATTCCTGTTTGAAAAAAGAAATGCACAAAAAGTTGTTTCATTTATTTATGATACTTACAACATTCCCCACCCTTGGGGATCGAACTCGAAATATTTCGGACCTACTGTCATCCCCCATACCATTCGGTCTATTGGACCGTAGGTGTCCATGGGGCTTTCTTTTCAAGGGTTAATCCTTGGGGATAACGCAGTCCTGTTGTATCACCTTGGGCCATGTTACGGTATTTCTCGAGGTAATTTGCGATCCCTGTTAAGAATGAAATAAAACAATTTAGGACTCAAGATGATTATGTGCAAATTAGAACGATACAGAATTACCCATGTCTGATATTGTTCGGGTCTTTCGCTTGTATTTTTCTTTATCCGAAGCTGTTCATCCCGTGGTAATGTCCATGAGTTGATTTGCCCCCAATTTAGCCCGATTAGGGAATTTTGTTTTTGGGTACGACTGTATTCTCGGGTCACCTTTGCAAATTCCTGAAAATAGAAAAGATCAAATTTAAAACCGGAGTAATTTGAGGGTAAATTGGAACAATACGAATTTACCCTTCAAATTTACGCGGATTTCTTCTCGATATTAATTTTTTCGAGTTTGGTGCGGTTAACGGCTTCGAGCATTTAATAGGGGGAAAAGGGAAATGATTACTTCTAGCTTGTGCATTAATTTTGGACATCGATAACAGGCGAGAACGTTCGATGAAACTAAGTAGACGTATTCGTCTAGGTTTGATCTTCTTCCCTTTGTAGGCTCTTGAGCGATCAGCTAGCGTTGTTCTGGATCAGGTACGCGTCGGCCGTGTTGCAGGTCCCGTGATCACTAGTTTTAAAATACAGGATCCGTATGCACATTAAAGCCCTAGTGCTTCATCAGCATCAAATTGCCTAATCATGGCGCAAGTTCGTCGTCAATGCCACTTGCCTGGTGGTGATACCTCTCTTCCTCCTCAGAAGGCATCCATGCTGGCCCCATAGTCTCAATTTTTTCGTACCTTGCTCCAATAGAACTTGATCCTGCTATGAACTGATCTAACTCACCTTTTAAACGTGCATTTTTTATCCTCAGATAATGCATTTCATCGAGGGTGAGGAGAGTATTGCAGTTGGGGCAGGTGGCGGAGTCAAAAGCCTCTTTATATATCTTGTTCTCCGCTCGGAGGTTTTCATTTTCAACTCTTAGAAACTCGGCTTCGTTGTGCTCATGACGAGTCTTCATTCGGGTTCGCCTATTTTGAAACCAGAACTTGATTTGCGAAGGTTCAAGTCCTAGCTCCTGAGTCAGTTTCATTTTCTATTTGCCGTCTGGCATAGTGCACGTTCTGAAGAAATCCTCAAGCCTTCGTACTTGTTCTTCAGTATGGCAACGGTAACGCTTCTTTTGACCCTTACTGTTGTTGTCCTTGTCCTTACCGAGCTCTTGGACATCGTCGGTGGAAGGGCCAGGCTCCATGGGCTCAATCCTAAACATGGCTTCGAACTCTTCCTCTCCCATATTCAGCAGGTGACGATAACTCTCAAGTGTGTTTGGTTGAGACATCTTCGATTTTGTTAACGATTTCTCAAAGTTTGCTACCTCTTCTTGTATTTTCACTTTCTGGATTTTTTCTGGGAGACTGCGTATGCTTTAAGAGTCTCTCTAAGGATTATCAAGATGATGCCTCCTTTAAAATGAGACGTGGGTTTAGCAACTATATTGCCTCTCCCGAGTGTTCTGTTTTTCTCAATTTTCTTTTCATCGTATCTCTCGCCCAGCTCGTCTCCTTCCATCTTTTTGTGGTAGGGGGGCCCTGTCGTTATATCCACCGTCGATTTGCCATCGAGTTATCCGATAAAGATGAGTTATATCTCCTTTTTTGCCGAAAATGTCTTTGTCCCCCACTCAGCTTGTTTTTTTTTTCCTTTCTTTTTTCAAAGCGGTGGCGTCCCGTCCAGCTTTTCCGTAGAGACGTCGGATTCGCTTGGCTCGAGGTCGCCGCCTGACTGGAATTCGAGCCAGCGGAGGTGTTGCCGACAGAGAATGGTAGATAGGAAAAATCTGGCCAATAAAGACTGCCCCTGTAGAGTCAATATTTAACTCGAAGTAGATTATCATCTTCGCATTCCAATCCTCCGCTTCACCTCTGTCCTTTTCTCTTTCGTATTCCACTCTTAAAAATGGCCAATTCTCCTAACCATACCTTCTCCGCCGAAGTCCTGGCTGGGTGGGAGAAACTCTACAATCTTCTTGGTAAATGTTACGCTCATATAGCCCAGAACTCTACCGTTGAGACTGAAATCCTCGGTCTATTCAGGACTGTGGACGCTGCTTCTGTTGAGGGTACCCAATTGGGGAGGGAGTATCGGAACTTCCCGACCCTCTTCATCAATTTTCTGGTTGCCTATAACCGCGCTTATGAGACGGTCCTTGTGACTGCCGTCGTGAAAGCTCGTTACCAAGACCGGCACGAGCGTCTGGAAACAGTCACATTTGTGGCTGATAATCACAAGAAGGCCCTCAAGTTTGCCAACGATCAGCTTTCGTGGCTGGTTCGTGAGAGGGGAAAGTTGGTGGACCGTCTGGCCTTAGTCCGAACTTACGCCGAACAGGAGCCGGGCAATATTGTGATGAGGTGCAAATGCGGTTGGCTGCAGGAGAGACTTGATGACATTATGGCAGACATTGCTTTCGAGAGGGCGGCGATTCCGGACCTGGAGTTTGCCGTAGAGCATTACGAGGCCAGTATGGCCCAGGCTAAGGAGAAGTGCGATCGCCTCTTCTTTAGGCTCGCAGAGCTTGATCCCGAGAACGCCCGGTGCACCCAGAGCATCAACTGTTTGGAGAGTCAGTTGAGCTCTTTTGTAATGGTTATCAGGGCTCAGTTTGACTTTATATTTCCTCCCGAGTGAGCTATTGTAATACTTTTTGATGAATGAAATGAAAGAAAAGCTTTACGTATTTTTTGTTTAATTTTGCCGTCATCTCCTCTTCTGGGGAACGATTTAGGGTGCTGAAGATATTGAGGCTTAATCTTCTTCATGATGCTCTCGCGGGTTGTGGTAGACGATGATATCAAGAACATTAGAGAGGCATTCAGTGTGGCTTTCCACCAGCCGTCAAGAAACCCGCGTTCAATCATGTAAATTAATAAAGCTGCCACCACTCGATCAGTATGCCAATAAATTCGGCCATTTGTTGTGTGCCCCACTTCAACCATGTTTTGTTGCTTTCGGCGTCCACTCGTATGTATCGGGCACCTGTAGCATCGGGGGAGTGTCCGTGGGCCACGTTCATTAATAGAACCTCGGTCCTCTAAAACCCTCCGCGTGTTTCGGATCCGAGGAAATTTTAAGACCGGTCTCTGGTTGATTTAATTAGGTTAAGGTACTTGTTTCATGGTTTCTGATTATATAATCCATATTGTCTTTCAAAAGACGCGGGATCCTCTACAATACATTAAATATGCCCCCGTGTTTAATCAGTATAAATCCACCGTCATATCAGAATACACTGCCCATACAAGTTTACGGATTGACACAACTCTGTCTGTCAAAGATGAACAGTGTTCGTTTGCCCCCCAGAATTAACGGTTGAAGCCTCGGTGTTTTTCGTCTTTTGGTATTTCTGAATATGATTCTTGATATATTATTGAACTTAATTTTTACACCCGTCTGGGGTATCTAGGATCTCCCTGCAAAAGAAAAGGATATAATTAGTATGCGACACAAGGAATGTCGGTCAATGACTCATATATTAGTCCAATTTGATTTTTCTATTTTATAGAGAAATCAGAAAAAAAATTTCCATAGGAAGAAATGGGTTAATTTCTGATACAGAATTTTTTTGCAGATTTATTACTCTCTTTTTTTATTATTTTTTTAAAGGAATGTGACAAAATCTCTTGACGTTTACTAAAATTTTTGAAGGAATTTCCTTTTTATCAAAATAAATTTTCAGAGGTAAATTTGTCAGGAAAATTTTATTTTTATTGAAGCAGGAAAGACATGACAGAAATCCTTTATTGGTTAACAAAATTCCCCTGAGACATTAGTCTAATTTTATTTAGAGAAAATTTTCTTAGAAAAACATGAGCGAATTTCTCGAAAAGAATTTTTGTTGCAAGTTTTTATAATTTGAAAGAATGTGATAAAATCACTTGATGTTTACCAAAGTTTTTTTTGAAAGAATTTTTCTTTTTATCGAAATAAATTTTCAGAGGAAAATTTGTCAGGAAAATTTCATTTTTTATTGAAGTAAGAAAAACATGACAAAAATCTCTTATTGGTCAATACAATTCCCCTGAAACATTAGTCTAATTTTATTTAGAGAAAATTTTCTTAGAAAAACATGAGCGAATTTCTCGAGAAGAATTTTCTTGCAAGTTTTTATAATTTGAAAAATGTGATAAAATCACTTGATGTCTACTAGAGTTTTTTTTTTGAAGGAATTTTTCTTTTTATTGAAATAAATTTTCAGAGGAAAATTTTTTCAGGAAAATTTCATTTTTATTGAAGCAATAAAAACATGACAAAAATCCCTTATTGGTTAATAAAATTCCCATGAAGGGATTTTTCACATCATTTTTTCAAAAAAATTTTTTTAAAAGAAATGAGGGACAAATTTAATTTTTATTTTTTTTTAAAAGAATGGTCGTAATATCAAACTCAAAAACTGACTAACACCTAACATGGACCAATCGAAAATAAATACAAGATAAAATTAGAAAACTTACTTTTACCTTGGAGAAATGCAAATCACACAGTCATGCGCATGACTCAAGTTAGGAGTGGACTCTAGAAAATAAAAGAAGGAGAGACAGGGTATGGACCTAAAAGGCCCCCACTATCTGAATTGACAACCTTACCCTCCGCGCAATCAAACGACAATGGGAAGAATTGTCAATTTAGATAATGAGCGGGATAAAATATGGTCAACCCAAGCGCAATCGACGCAAGAGCTTTGCATATTCGATCCCTATCTATGGTGAACGGAGAGATCTTGTCGAACCTGGCCAGTTCGTAACCCTGGCTGCTCAGGCATTCTTCGATTTTCGCGAGCCTTCTCGCGCCTTCTTCAGTTTTAGCCGGTGGCCTTTCCTTCTTCTCTTTTTCCAAGTCGATCACGAACGGAGGGGTTTTATGGGGCACGTCCCTCTCAGATTCGGTGCTAGTGGTCTGGTTGGTGTCGGAATCGTTCGAAGTGGTGGGGTTAACTTCGGGTGCAGCTGGGGCCTTTCCTTGCGCAGTCATCATTGACTTCATTTCCGCCATCATGGCGGCCATCAAGTTAATTTGATCCTCGAGGCCAGTCACTCTGGAAGTCAGCTCTTCTGCCATTTTCCGCGTCTTGCTACGGGTCTTCGTGACTACAGGATTTCACCTGTTTTAAAAGTAGCGAGTCAGGGATTCGCGAGTTGAATAAAAGTGCAGGAACTTAAAACCTTCTCGATACTATGTTCATACTTGGTTAATGGGGGGAAAGACTCGATCATGAGCCTTAGCCTCATGAAATCGGTCTTCCTACTCATTAAACGTGTATGAGCATATTATCGAGAAGGTGGATAACCCATGGTAATTACTTAGTTTAAGAAAACGATGATGAATGATCATATATGAAAATGTCATGATCCTATTACAAGCAAAATCGAACAGGGAAATCGTCTATTCTATCCAACGGCGCTTGGATGCTAAGGTATCCTCGCTGTCTTCCGATTCATTCAGGTCCCATTCCTGCGGGTCTTCATCTTCTTCGGTCGGCGGTGGTCCCATGTGCTCTGGTACATATGGCTCCACTCCAGGCAGGTGCGGGACGATGTAGTCCGGTACGTATGGCTCTACGAGGGATTGTCGATATTCCTTGAACAACTTGATGTAGTCCTTGGATGCTCGATGGACGTTCATCTCGTCATCTAGGTAGTCTGGCCATTCCACGCTCTGCAGTGGGGAATTCTTCAAGGTGTGGATGATGAGGTCGATCTTGGCCTGGTACGCTGCCTTTGCTTCCTTGGTAAGCTCACCTCGTGGCAAGTCGAAGGCAAAGACTCCTAGTTGTATCGCCGGCGGGACTTCTTGTAGCATGCCAAATTGCCTTACCACCCTGATAGGATAGTAGGCGGTTCCACCCGTGCAGCCCAGTAAAGGGATAGGGTCTCCATCTATTCCTGTGATGCGAGCTTCCAGGATCTTAGGCCAGGTCAAGCGCCAGCGAAGTTGTTTCGGCTCTAGGTCTTCTAGTTTTTTTCTCCAATCTTCGAAGGATAGTTGCTTGACGGCGGACTGGCATTTCAGGAAGGAACTGAGTGGGTGGATATGTCGGCTGATCTCATAACATCCGACACGAAGGTTAAGGGTTTTAACGTGCGAGGTGAACCACACGTAGAGAAGACTATTGGACGCTTGGAATGTACCTCTCTGGGTTGGCTGAAAACGGTTTAGGGAAAGGAAGGTTTCGGCTAGAATCATGTAGGAGTAATTCCAGCGGTAGCAGGCTTGTTTAACAATGTGGATCATGGAAGGATGGAAAGTGGTTTGGGAGGTGGGGAATAGGACAAAGGCGAAAAAGGCAAGGATGAAAACTTTAGCCGGTTTAAGACCAGCTTCGACTGGGAGGGAGGAATAGTTGTTGTATAGGAATGAGAGGGTGAACCTGCCAGAGTTGGATTTGAGGATCTTCTCAATTTCTGAGGATTTGAGACGGAGGAATTTAGACATGGCTAAGGTAGAATCTTTTCCCAATACAGGCCGTACGATGTGATCGTCAAACTCCAGTCTGATGATCGCTGTGTACTCTTCCAGGGTAGGTGTGATCTCTATTCCTCGAATATTGAAAGTCACAGTCTCCGGATCCCAAAATCTCGCCAAGGCTTGAATGAGAGTGGGCTGGTAATTGACCTTGATGAGATCCACTAAGCGTCCCAGACGTTCTTCAACGTAGGCCTGGTTATCCGGGTTGCTCCACCACGCTATAAGCTCCTTACGCGGGACCGGGATGATCTTAATATCCGATTTCCCCATCTATCATGAATATGCAAGAATGTACTAAAATTAATTACCATGGGTTATATGAAGATGCAATGTAAATGCACTAGCATCTCTCGATGATTGGAATGAAAGCTATTGCCTAAAAAAGTTAAAAAATGTGCGGATACATCTGAGAATATCCCTAATACATCAAGTCTAAAGGGAACGAGGAAGATGCGGAAATACAACATCCGAAAATTCAAAGTATGTGGAAAATTATCTTTCTATCCTAAAATGACTTTCAGACCAATCATCAAGATGACGACTAATTCGTGAAATGATGTATGAGATGTATGGTATACAGAAATTAAAATATGCGGAAATGAATTATAAACTGAAAATAAGAAAGTCTTACCAACCAGACCCGTTTATGTTTTGGTTTTAGGTATACCAACCGACCAATCCACATGCGCATGAGACAAGTGAGGAATTGACTCTAGAAAATAAAGGAAGGGACAGGGTATGGACCTAAAAGGCTCCCACTGTCTGATTCAACGACTTTGCCCACAAGCGCAATCGAACGTCAAGTGGAAAGAATCATTAATCCAGACAGCGAGCGGGATCAAATATGGTCAGCCCAGGCGCAATCAAACGCTAGAGCTTTGCATACCGATCCCTATCTATGGCTACCTAAGAAGAGTGTTTCGTGGACTTGGGTTTAGGCGCTTGTGTGTGCAAGTGTCATGATCCTCAAAGTATGCAGGGCATGCACAGTAGTTGATATCAAACAGCGCTTCTAATTTGCAGAAAATAAACAAACAACCCCAAACTCCAACCCTGCATAAGACATGTTAGCAATCACTCCTCCCCTTATAACTCCCACCTGCAAAAACATCTAACACGTTCAATTAGTGGACTTACCTCACCTTCAAGAGCATCTGCAGAAAAATGTGTTAGAAAACACCCAACTTTTTAATCGGCTCAAGTCCTCTAATGGGTTAAAACTAACTCCCCAGTGGAGTCGCTAGTCTGTCGCGACCCTCCCGAGATTTTCCGAGAATCCCGAGGGAGCTAATGGATTGCTAGGCCCATTGGGTATTTGGGCTTAGCTCGGGCCCTCCCAGGCCCATACCAAATCGCGTCAGGAAAATTTAGGTCGAAGTCGACCTTAGTGTGGTCAGGTGGCATGTGAATAGTGTGCATGTCATAGGAGTCGCCACCAATCATTTATTGGAGGGTATGATCGGAAACCCTATCGAACGATTGGGAGGGATCGTCCGATCCTACGAAATCCAGGGATCTAGATTCGGGGATTTAGTTACGTCGATATTGCTATCGACGCCCTTTCGGTACCTAAGTTGAGTGATTCCCTAATCTAAGGAATTCATGCAGGCGAGATTGGATAAGGTAGGTTCTAAAAATCTAACGGATTCATGCAGGTGGGATTATCTATCCTATCAATCACAACCAGGGAAATAAATGCACAGTCAAGAAATCAAATCAGGAAGCAAACATATCAGGTCAATTTCAAACAAAAGGGAGCCCTACAAGTCCGGAAAATACATCAATTGGGTTTGAAGATGATTTGGGATGGTTTGGAATGATTTGGATCAGATTGACCAGAGGGGCAGAACGGTCATTTTAGAAGGTTGTGGAAGCCAAAAATGTGAAATTAGGTCAAACTAGTTGAATATGGTTTTTCCCTAATTTTCACAATTTTTGGAAATTTTTCTGGATTTTCTAGGATTTTTAGAAATTTTCTAGACTTTTCTAAGGGTTTCTAAGAGTTTTCCTATTTTTGGAATATTTTCTATATTTTCTGGAATTTTTATTTTTGTTTTTCTAAATCTTCTTTACTTTTCCAAACATTTTCTATATTTTCTAATGAATCTTCCTAAATTTTTTTTTTAAAATTTCTATGATTTTTATTACCTTATTTTCTATTTACTTATGATCCCCTAATTTTCCAAATTATTTAAGCTTTTTTCTGAAATTTTTATGACTTTTATGATTCTTTACTTCTATTATTATTTTTTTATTTTTATTATTGTTTTATTTATTTTCTGGGATTTCTAGTTAATTTTTGTATTTTTTATTATTATTTCCGAATTTTTTTTATTATTTTATTTTACTTTGTTTTATTTTCTATTCTATTATTGTTTCATTCTCTTCTTTTTTAATTTTATTTGTTTTTTTAACATTTTTCTGAAAATTTCTTATTATTATTATTCATTGTTATTACTATTCATTTTTTATTATCTATCTTTTTTTATTATTATTTATTTTATTTTTTTAGGATTATTATTTACCTATTACGCATTTTAGTTCCTTTTTTAATTAATTCTTTTTAGTTTTTCGGACTGGGTCGGGTCAACCCGGCCCGGTGACCCGATCCAATGTTAAAACCCTAAAGCGACACCGTTTGGCTTTTATTAGTTTTCTAATTTTTCTAATTTTTTTATTATTTTTTTGGGTTTTTATTATTTTTTATTATTTTTATTAATATCATTATAATTTTTAGTTATACGGACCGGGTCGGGTAGACCCGGCCCACTTCCTAGGTTCGGCCCGGAGCCCATTAACCTAACCCGCTACTAAAACGACGTAGTTTTAGGTATAATTTTTGAATTTTTTGATTTTTTTTTACTTGTTTTTAATTTTTATTCTATTTTTATTTTTCACCTAGATTCTAATCTTATCGCCTGAAAACCTGCCACGTGGCGCTGATCTTGCCATTGATTCTTCTGGCAATACCTACGATCTAGATCTTACTTGCAGATTAAATCTCGTCCGTCCGTTTTGATTATTTCTGAAAGTGGTCAACTCATCCCCGGAGAAGACGAACGCTGGCGCCTTGTCGGAGGCCCATTCCGACGTTGAAATTAGCCTAAATCTCATGAGTTTTACAACAACAAACTCCTAATTACCAGTGAGGCAAGGTGTACTACATAAAGAAGCAATTTGCATCATGATTTCGCCGATTGGTCTCCGACCGAAACTAAGCTCCGGCGAGAACCTATCCTAAGCATGTTTGACACTAAACAACAGAAAAAAAAACCTCGTGCGGCATCACAGAGGCATGGGAAAACTTATCTGGTACTCGGCTTAGCTCGATCTAGCATGGAATGAGCTCGCGGGCTCAACACAGGCCGAGGATAATTCGGAGGCCGACGGGAGTTTTATGCAGCAAAAACGAGAAAGAAAGGCAGGAATGTGTTCAGTACAAACTCAGGGGTATTCTAAGCTAAGAAATGCGAAGAACAATGGAGAAAAATAGAAACCGCCATGGGAGCTCGAGTTTGAAGGCGTCAATGGCAATTACCTTGTTTCTTGATGAAACTTCGCGCGAAATGGCTCCGCTTGCTCCTTGGATCGCTAGGAAGCTCGTGATGACGTCGAAGAAGCTCGGTGTCGTCTGAATCGCGATGGCGCGGCCCTTCAAGCTTTCGGCCCTTTTTTCCGAAAAAACAGAGTCCTCCCAACAGAGTCCCTCTCCCCTCTTTTTATCGTCTGTGGCCGTCGGTATTTTTCAAAAACCCCACCAACAGAAGATCTTCAACTTCTTCCACGATTTTCGCCCAACCAAACTCCTAGTTTTGTTAGGATTTCCCCAGTTTCAGTTCGAGAATCACGCGAATTTGAAAACCCCCTGTTCTCTGTGCAAATCACACTCGGGGAAGATGATGACAACCGGGTCGGGTCGGGTCGGATCTAATCCGACCCGACTAACCCGAATTACTTATTTTTTTCAAATTAACACCCCTAGACCCACAATTTTTCGAATTAAGTCCCAAAATTGGATTCTATGACATGAAATACATTGGGAAAATGAATTTCCACGCTGATTTTCCTGAGAATTGGCATAAAAACCCAATTATCAAATTTGACCCGAGGGACTATTTTGCAATTTCCCAAGTCTTAATGGCCTTTTTGAAAAAATTGACGCCACCATTGGATTCAGGAGGTCAAAATCTAGTGGGTGACGTCGCCCTATTTTCAATTCAGTCCCTAGATAATTTTTAATTTCATTTTTAATGATTTTAGGGACTAAATTAAAAAATCTGAAATTGCACTTTGGCCCTTTTAGCGAAATTGGACAATTCTGAGGGCTTTTGGACTCGATTTTAATTTTGAAAGATAGAGGAGGACGACACGACTCTAAAAATGTAAAAATGGAAAATTAAAAAGCTAAAATGGAATTTCTAGAATTATTTAAATAATCTAAAAAATGAAATTAACAAAGAAACCCTAGGTTCCAAAATTAATTTTTCAAAATTCATTCATCCAAAATGGAGAGAAAATTAAATTAAAAATATTGACTATTTTTTGGTAATTTTCTGACATCAAATGCTATTTTTTATTAATTTTTTTATTATTTTCCTAATTTCTGAAAATATTAAAAAAATGCAAAAAGTAAGGAAAATTATTTTTTGTTCAAAATTGGTTCCCTAGGCTAGGCCGAGGTCACCAAGGTCGATTTTGCAATTTTCTCACTTTTTATTTATTTTTTATGAATTTTTGAAAATAAAATGGGGAAAAATATGGAAAATAAGGAAAATTATTTTTTATTCAAAATTGGTTCCCTAGGCCAAACCAAGGTCCCCAAAGTTGATTTTTCAATTTTATGAATTTTTATGGATTTTCTAAAATTTTTGAAAATAAAATTGGCCAAAAATCAAGTGTCAACAATGACAGTGAATAAACACCTCCAATAGGAGGCCTAGCATTGGCTTGACTCTTCCCTTTGGGATTTAAGGTACATATATTTAAGTTGCAGGTATTTAAATTACTGTAAGTAAAAACCTCAAATGGGAGGCTAAGCATTGGCTTGGCTCTTCCCTTTGGGATTTAAGGTACAGGTATTTAACTACTGTAAGTAAAAACCTCCAATGGGAGGCTAAGCATTGGCTTGGCTCTTCCTTTTGGGATTTAAGGTACAGGTATTTAAGTTGCAGGTATTTAACTACTGTAAGTAAAAACCTCCAATGGGAGGCTAAGCATTGGCTTGGCTCTTCCCTTTGGGATTTAAGGTACAGGTATTTAAGTTGCAGGTATTTAACTACTGTAAGTAAAAACCTCCAATGGGAGGCTAAGCATTGGCTTGGCTCTTCCCTTTGGGATTTATGGTGCAGATATTTAAATTGCGGATGGACTTTGTCCTCTCCATTCTAGGGTATGAATTCTTTAAAATGAAATACAACGAATTGATTCAACAATTTGAAATTTGTGCGCGCTTGAGGACTCCTCCAAGCCGATTTTGTGCTTCCATAGGGTTGACCATTGATATAGAGCTGCGGCTTCCTGACATAAAATAGAGTGAAGTGTCAGTATACAAAATATGTGCTAATATGCACCTAAAACCAGAAGAGTGGAAAGAGTACTTATCTCCCGTTTTTTTTGGAGGGATTTCTATAATTGATTTTCGCTCTCTATGTTCCCAATATAGAGAGTTTCTTTTGAATTAAGAGGGACTTTTAGTCACAGATCAGTTGAGAAATCGGTGGACAGCTTAGGAGCTTGTCTGGGCCGATTTTTGCATCTCTACGAGATTTTTGCTGTTGACATAGAGATATCCTTCTCCTGACATAAATATGGGAAAAAATGGGAGATGGAGAAAGTGTATACAATTTGTGCTAATTTGTGAGTAAAACCATAAATAAATGAATAAATAAAAACACTTAGCTCGAATTTGCTTGCTCGTTGACGAGGATGAACTCTTGATTTATATTGATCAATGAAGGAATTTGTGATGATAACCCCTAGATTTAAACTCCCATCATCTTCAAAATTCTCTCTCTTTTGGTATTTTCTTTCTCTCAAATTTTTCTTCAATATCCCAAAACTCTCTTAAACATCCAAAATTTTCTCTCCAAAAAATTCTCCCAAACACTTCAAATTTTCTCTTCAAAGAATCCCCTCTCAAGCTCACTTCTTCCTCCTTTTATAATCTACTCATCTATCTCTCATTCTAATTTTTCCACTAACTCTATCTCCCATTCTAATTTCTCAACTAACTCTTCTTCATTTTCATCTTCCATTCTCCATCTCTATCTCACATTCTAATCTCTCCACTAACTCTTCTTCATCTTCATCTTCCCTTCTTCATATTTATCTCCCATTCTAATTTCTCCACTAACTCTTCTTCATCTCCATCTTTCCTTCTCTATTCTTATCTTCCATTCTAATTTCTCTACTAACTCTTCTTCATCTCCATCTTCCCTTCTCTATTCTTATCTTATTTTCTCCATCTATTCTTCTCAAACTTCTCTTCTTCATCTCCTCTTCTCCATCTTCCATTCTCTATTCTAATTTATCCACTAACTCTTCTTTTTGTTATTTGTAAAATAATCCTTCAAGAGTTAGGTATTTGCACTCTAGTCCTTGAATTTTAAGTATTTACAATTCAATCCATGAAAAAATATATTTCTTTAAGTTCAAATCTCCTCACAATTTTTTACACACCAAAATTTACCACATGTCAAATTTAAGCTCATTTCTTGTCGCTGAAAATAATGCAGAATTTAATTAAAGCCTTTTTGCAAAATTGAGTCATTCTGGGTATAATTGAGCCACGCATTTCATCATTGATTCAATTCCGGTGGAACATTTTTTTTTGTTAGATTCTTCATCGATTCAGTTCCGCTGAAATACCATGACAATTCTAACTATTTCTCATTTTCTTAAATTTTCAAATACTCTATCCCGTATTGAGTTAAAACTTTTAAAACAAAAATGTCTTATCTAATTTTTCTCGAGAACCGAAAGTACCGAAGTTTCAAACGAAAAAGGTAAATAAAAAATAAAAAGCGTCCGAGGAATGGTGCGTTAATGAAATCAAATGAAGAAAAAAAGCCAAAGTAAAAAGTGGAAAAACCCACCTTTTGAAAAGTCCCATTGTATGGTCTCCTCGACGGCTAAGGGCGTAAATGGGAACACATCTGCGGAATCAACTTTTCCTCGTATGTAGAAATTGATTTTTAATAAAAAAAATATTTAATAACAGTTAAAAATTTTTACTTTTAGAACATTATTAACACAAAATACTCTATTAAAAATTATTATCGATGGTGAAATTTTTTTTACTTCTTTTATAAAATTTTAAAATTTCTATAAAAATAATTCTTATTATTTAAAATATTATTTAATTTTAAAAATGAAAAATTTTTATTTAATTTTTACTCCGGCGGCCGAAGATGGCAACTCTATTGCAAGCGATGGTAGCTTGAGGGGGCGGGCATGGTGGTGGGTGGCTGGCGGTAGCTGCGAGTGGTGGTTGACAGCGTCCAACGGTGGTCGTAGCAGTGGTTGTTGATGGTGGGCAGTGACAGGCGATGATCATGGTGGCGGTCGTCGATGGAGGTTGGTCCGATGGATGGTGGCGATGGCAGTCAGTGAAGGTTGGCAGCAACAAAAGTGTGGTTGGGAGAGAGGCACTAAAAATAAAAAGAGATCGAAGTGAAAAAGATATTGATGTCGAGAGATTTTCACTTTTGAAAGGGAAAGAACTTTTTTTAATTTCTAGAATTGACTCAAAAATGACTTAAGCAATAGAAATTTACTTTAGAAGCAGAAATAGCTTTAGAAATAATTGTAGAAATGAATTTTTACTTTACAAGTATTACCACGAGCGCCTCCGTACAATCTCCAAGCAGAGCAGAGAACCGACAATATAATCAATTTAGCCACTCATTATTTTGTAAAAAAAAGAAAAGAAAAAAGAACGCGGGCTTCAGAGCAATGAATTTCATAAAATCTATTCGTTGACGACGAGGACGGGCGACCAGCTAGAAACCTCTCTTCCTATTTTATTTATTTATTATTTATTTTATTTTTATTTTCTTTGGTGGAGGTCGAGTTTTGCAATTAATGCAGTGCAGGAATTTGCACAAATTTGCATAGAACTGCCCCTTCAGCTAGTTATGTTTGGAAGATTGGAAAAGGCTCGGAAGAGAAATAGAATGAGAAATAGGAAGAGAGTTGGTGTGGAAATGGGCGGAGAAAAATCATTCCTTCACAAATTCTTTCTCGACCTCATGTATTTTCACGTAGATTTTCTTCACCTCCTCCATTATTTGAGGTTTCTTTTTTTTTTTCCTCTTAATTATTTTTTTACTTTTATTTTTGATAGTTCAAAATCACCATCTGAATTTTTTCTTATGCAAGGGTAATATTATTTTCTAAGAAAGTGTTGGGCCTTGGCCATGGCCAACCCCTAGCACCGATGCTAGAATTGAACACCACCCCACCACCCCACCACCCCACCACCACCACCAACTCCGCCCCTCCGCCGCCAAACTCGGCGCTGCCACAGCCATTGCCACCACTAGACTCAGAGTTAGCCGCCACTAGCGCCCTATACTTGACCACCATCAATACAAAAGTCACCACGCTGCAATTTTAATCACCTCATCAAGAAGCAAGAAGCACAATCTTCAGAAAAAAAAGGAGGCACTTCATGCAAACAACGAAGAGGGAATGGCTAGCTACGCCTCAAAAAAACACAAAGTGTAGCTAAAGAACTCCAGGCCCAAAAGAAGTCACTGTTTCAGTTCCTTAAGGTTTAAGTTCTTCGGGGTCTAAAAGCTGGGGGCATCACGAGGTTACTTGGCAACCGGAGTTAACGTTCGGAGCTTTGAGGTCTAAAGTTCACACGACGACATGACTTTCGTACGAGAAAATTTTTTGACTTCTGCACAAAAAAAATTTGTCCATTTTGTAGTACATCGTTTTCGCATCAAGCCGTAACTTTTGTCGCCCACGACGCCCAAAACCCTCCCCGCAGTCGTCTCAACGTCCAACGCACGGCAGAAGTCTAGTCTCTTTTCATCATGGATCCATCCCTTCGCCACTATCCAGAACGAAATCACCACCTCACATCTCTGAAATCAACCAAGACCTTGACAAAGATTTGCCAGCGGTCGCCGTGCAAGTAGGGCGGCCGCGATGATTCCTTTCTTCTCTTTTCACATGCTCTAAAGTACAAACACATTTAGGAACAGGGTTATGTTTTGCTCTAACTTTCGTTGGAACATGATGCATGGATTAATGAGAGTCACAGATATAGACACCTCCCCACTATATTTTTAGTAAAGCATGGATGTGAGTAATTACTACATTTTAAATATGTTCGTAATGCATAAATCACAGGATTAGCTGAAGAGCTGGGTGGGAAGAGATTTCTCCAAATAGTAAGCAAAAATACGATCCGATGAGTCACATTCTCTTTCCAAGAATTGGAATGATGGATCATGGAGCCACCTTGTACATTAATTTTTCCTTGGATAAACCAGATTCACAAGCCACCGTGGATGAAAGACTTAGGCGCATGATATAGGATAAGCCGAGCAACCGGATGAATATTTCACTCGAAAATTTTTACATGGCGAAGATGATCACACTATGATTTTTGTGGCATCGATTCTTTGAGAAATGATTGGGATTTTTTTTATGGAAATGTTCAGATATTGAGATGTGTTATCGAATAGAATTCCTTTATTCTTTTTTTTATGGTGTTAAGAATTGAATAAATTTTTTTTTTCTAATGTTTCAAAATGTGAAGGAAAAAAAGCTCATGAAGTTAGGCCCGCGCTTTAAATTCTTTAAATGGATTACCCTTCTTTCTTCCGACAAGCCTAAGCAAAAGAAAACCTAAAAAGCCAACATATATTATTTAGCATCGGTTGATATCTCACAATCTTCCGGTCTCCTCCACAGTCTCTCACCTCTCCGTGTAAGGATGTGCAACAATGTTGGCAGGGCGACCGGAGCCGGTTCATGAGACTTATACGATATTTTATGAGCTTACGAAATAGTTGTCCATTTATCCTCGCATTCTTTGATTATTAATTTTTTCCCCCTCAGTACACTTATTTATACTCATTTTTTTTCAGAAAAAAAAAGTGTTAGCAGAATCTTAAACTTATTGCATTAATACCAGTTTAGTTCTAAACCTTTAATGATGTCAATTTAGTTCTAAATCTTTTAACGTAGAGCTAATTCAATCATTTCGGCTATTTTTGGTTGGATATTGCTGACGGGGACACTGAACGGCCTACGTGGCAGATAACACTGTTGATGCTAGCGTGGATATTTTTTTTAAATAAAAATTTTAATAATTTTTTATTTTTTAATCGTTTCTATTTTTTTCCCTTCCTTTTAATATGTCTTGTTTTTTTTTTACTGGTTTCCTCCGGTGGCTGGCGATCTTTTTCTCCTCTCCTCACATACTTTCATTTGTGCCAATCATGTTTGTTAGTGCTGTAATTTATCATTTACTAGAAAAGTTCTGTCAAAAACCAAAATACAGGAGGCAAAAGATAAAAAATCACGAGGACCACTGTTGACTATATTTTGAAGTACAAGGGCATTTTAGAACAGGCTTTGTCATTCTATCTTTGATTAGATAGTAATCCCTTGATTAGTGAGCTAGACATAGATATCAGCCACGGCTATTTTTTTAGAAAAGCATAGATGAGAGTAATGTCTATATCCAACAATCGGGAGACTGGAATACCATGCGTTGACACAAAAAAATGACCAACTTTTTGTTATGGTTGACAAATGTCGAAGTTGATACTAGCAGAATTTGGTAATTCAACAAAATTCATCGATGAAAGAAACAGTCAACAACTCGTCAACGAAGTTATTGAGAACAAATAAGATTTATCCATGAGGACCCTCACTAGGGATGAAGTTATCGACATCGAGAAATTACTGCCAAGTAGTGATATTGTTTAATATGTAACCCTTTTAGATAAGTGTTACTGTATAATATTAACTCCTGGGTGGTTATGTATTGCCACTATTTCACGTGGCAATAAACATCTTGTAACCACATATATGATTAGGAAGTTATCTTTTTACATTCAGTAACAGTTTGTAACTATCTATCGTGGGCTATCACGTGGAGAATTATAAAAAAAAAAAGTCCTCGACCTATTGCAAATGAGCCAATTTAGTCTAAATCTTTAATTTTTACCAATTGAGTCATAAACCGTTTGCGTTTGTGTCAATTTAGTTCATCTGACTAATTTTGATCAAAAATCGATGATGTGGCAAGGTCGATACTGATTTGGATAATTTTTAACTATATTTTCAATATTTTTTTATTCTTTATTCTTTCTCTTTCTTCGTTTTCTTCCCTTTCTTCTTCCTCTTGATGGTCGCCAAGGTCTGATGATTGACTAGATGTAAGGGTCAAGGTCGATCTCCCTAAACTTCGATGAAGCTTGACTCCTACCGACCACTGGCAAGGGCAATCCTCATTCACCCCTAGATGACGAGGTTGATCTTTTACAAAGGCCAGCGAGTTTAACCTCACTGGTCTTCGCTTTTGGTTGGTCATTGGACCTCAGCAATCAGTTGGAGGAAGAAGGAAATGAAAGGGGAAAAAAAGAGAAAGAAAAGAAAAGAAAAGAAAACTAAATATAATAAATTCAAAAAATATTAAAATTTTATTAAAGATTTTCCACATCAACAATTTTCAGCTCAAATTGATTGGATGGACTAAATTCGATAACAATACAAAAGGTTTGAGACTCAATTAAAAAAATTTAGAACTAAATTGACATAATGACAATAAATTTTAGGAGGTTGGAGGGATTATGTGAGGAAAGATATTTATTAGCGTGTGCTTGTTTTGTCAATTGGTTTTGATCTAAGTAACACCGACACACGACACGATAGAACATGACACGACACGTAGGACAAGACACGTCGACACATCATTTCTTAAAAAATAGAGAATTCGGGCACGTTGAAACACGTTTTATTTATTATGTGCTTATAAAAATATCGATGGTGAGTTTCTTCTTATTCTTATTTTGTTTGGGATTCACAATTAGTTTTTTTTTTGCTGGCTGGGTATATTAATATTGGGGTGGCTAGGTATGTATATAACTCAAATATATACATTTGATAAATTTACATTTTAACCCATGATTTAATGAAAATGCTTAAAATCGACATAACGAGTGTTGAAATGGCGTGTCAGAATGCTGGATTCGAGTGTCTGGCATGTCTCGAGCGTTGACCATTTGTGGTTCGTATGTCGAAAGGTGTCGGGAGAGTGTCGGACACAATAGGGAGACCTTTGAAGAATGTTGGTGCTTCCTAGGTTTGGAATACTGTGTGAGATTCTAGTGGACCTTTTTTTCTTGGTCAATAGATTCTACCAGGCTTCACTTAGCTTTTTATGATTAGTTTTTGAAATCTTAAGGGGCCGTTTGGTTAAGTTTATGCATAAACTGTTTTTGAAAGTTTTTCACATCAAAAACACGGTTTAGATTGTTACGGATAGAATGGGTTATTTCAAAAGAAAGCAAAAGCCAACATATTCTACTAAGAATTGAATAAATCTTTTTGTCTATAATGTTTAAAAATATGACGGGGAACAAACAAGCTCATGAAGTTGGGCATGCGCTTTTGAATTCTTTAGAAATGGATTGCCTTTCTTTCTTCTGACAACCAAATCAAAAGAAAAACCTAAAAATCCCACATGATTCAGCGTTCATTCATTGGTATCTCCGTCTTCCGGTCTCCTCTACAATCTCGCTCTCTCTCTCACTCTCGCGGTCATCAACTTTTGACTCTCTGGGTCTCCCCTCTCCATGTCAGAATGTTAGCGGAGCGACGCTGATACGCTGCCGCACTGGAAAACCCTTTGACCAGGTGATGGGCCTTAGCTCTTTCCTCCTCCAATGGCCAAATCGTCGCTCCTCCTGATCGATCCGAACCTGCCCATCACCGGCATCAATCTCCTCCTCATCCTCCTCCACTCCCTTTTATAACTCGTGCTCTGTCACCGGTTCTTCCGGTGCCAGCTGCCATTCCTCGAGCTCTTGATTGGATCCCATTTCTCGGGGCTGCCTCTGGGAACCGCTCGTTTCGCCCACTTTCTTTGGCCACCCAGAAAACGCGGGAAGCTAGATCCGATAAAGTTCGAATCTTTAGCTCCGTTGTCCGTACATCTCGCGGATCCTTTAACTCCGCTGGTTTGATTCCACTGAGGTAGGTCCTGTGGCTTTTCCATGATGCGACACTGTAACATTTTTCAGGGATATTCTGTATTTCTTCAGTTTAATTTAGAGCGAAAAAGATCGGAATAGCATCTGGGTGTTGGTGTGCCATATGTGGGTTATTATTATAATTATTATTGTTTTTTGATTTCGTGTGATTTAAAGTGGGACTGAAGAAATCGGGTGAATTTGTCTGTGTTTTAGACTGGTTGATTGGAATGGCCTCGGTGTTTATATATCACGTCGTTGGTGATTTAACTGTGGGGAAGCCCGAGCTTGCGGAGTTCGTCGAGACAGACACAGTCGAGTCGGCCATAGCAGCAATCGGAGCGTCAACGGAAGGAGGGATACCAGTGTGGAAGAGGAAATCGTTGCCCGGAAGTGTGGTTGAGAGCGCCGATATGAGGCAGCAGAGGTTTGTGGGTATCTTGGATTCTCTTGACATTGTCACTTTTTTGGCGAGGAGTGAGTGTTTGCAAGATCAGGAGAGAGCCATGAAGACCCCTGTGTCTGAGGTGGTTGTCCCCAATAGTTCTTTGCTGAAATTGGTTGATCCTGGAACAAGGTTAGATCTCCTTTTGGCTCACTAGCCTCGATTTTTTCCTGGATAGTCGTAGTGATTGGTTTAATCATGCTATGTTATGCATTAGCGATGGCGGCAAGCATCAATTGAAATTGTGTGATTCGATGTTCTCCTTGTTGCTTTTTATTAGTGTGAAAATATGGCTGTTTTTGATGCATTAGCTTGTGATCAACTCACTCCAGAATGAGTGCATCATGTGTTTGAAGCCCTTTGGCCAGCATTCAACTTCCTGCGATTTGTGACTGAACTTTTTCAAAAGAAAAGTCTAATCTCCTAGTTAATTCGATTACTTTTACCTGATAAAAATGTGTGCCCTCATACTGTGAGATGGCGACATTTTGCGTAATATTCAGAAGTGTGAATTGAGAATAAAGTTTGTATAATTTTAAGCGACCTTAAACTAATGAGAATGGTCCACAGGATTATTGAGGAATGGATATGTTTTTGGGAGCATGGTTTGTGGCAGTTCTACGTTAATATTTGGATAAAAGGAATGTATCATGCAACTAGATGAAGGTGTCCCTTTTGGGTGTGATCATGAAAGAAATACGGGACAAATATTTATTGGAGCTGGATTATGGAGGGCAATTGTACATCGTCCAAAAGTAGTTAGGGTTTTGGTAAGCTAGGACAATATGGGTAAAACTTGTAAAGAAGAATTTTGGGGGATATTGTACTGGATAAAGAGTTAAATAGCTCCATAGGCCACTTGGTTTTCGGGCACTCAAGGTAGATATTGTACTGGGCAAAGAGTTAATAGCTCCATAGGCCAATTGGTTTTTGGGCACTCAAGGTAGATATTGTGGTCCATATCATCCCCCCCCCCCCCTCTCTTCCTCTTCCAAACAAAATAAATAAATAAATAAAGAAAATTCACCCCCAATGTTCTGTTGAGTTTGTTTATGCTAACCCCTGAGGGAAAAAAACTGTTGTCATTGGAGCTAATCTCAATAAGAGATCTCTTCCTTTCTTAAGGTTCTGAGTTCTCACCTGTATGGGAGAACAACATAATGCAGCTTTAATTATTGTTATGCGTGTGGAAAAGGATGGAGGAAAAGAGAACTTCTGTTCATTGATGAGGGCTTGCATATGTTCCGAGTGATTACCCTCATCCCGATAGATCTTTACTATACTCGAGCAGTCATTCGGTTGAATCTTGAGAACATGAAGTAACCTTTTTCGAGTGATCAGTTGCTTACTACTTCATATGCTATCTAAGTATATACTAGTCATAGGTGACAAGGTAGCCTGTTCTGCTGAGGTATTATTGACTTTTGTTCCTTTGGGTGGAAGACTGATAGATGCACTGGAGATGATGAAGCAGGGAGTGAAGCGTCTTCTTGTCCCGAAGAGCACTGTGTGGAGAGGCATGAGCAAAAGATTCTCAATTTTGTACAATGGCAAGTGGCTTAAGAACAACAGCAGCAACAATCTTTCTGTCAATACCAACCGGCCTTCCTCATCTTCCACCACCTCTATCCGTGACAAGTTTTGTTGCCTTTCCAGAGAAGACATCCTCAGATTCCTCATCGGTTGCCTAGGTGCACTTGCACCATTGCCCCTTTCCTCCATCTCATCCCTTGGAGCTGTCAATTTTAACTACAGTTCTGTGGATGCCTCCTCACCTGCCATCGAAGTGACTGGGAAGCGACCTCATGACCCCAGAGCGCTTGCTGTCGTGGAGAATTCACCAGACGACGAACCCAAGATAATTGGTGAGATTTCAGCCTCCAAACTGTGGAAATGTGACTATGTTGCCGCAGCATGGGCTTTAGCCAACCTCTCTGCCGGTCAGTTTGTGATGGGGGTTGAAGATAATGTGACTCCAAGGTCATTGCCTGAAATTCAAGTTAACAACTCAAAAGTGGGACCCAGTGATGGTATGGCCAATGGAGTCGGGTCGAACCGGCTGAGGAAGTTCAGCAGTAGGAGCATTGGGTTCTTCAGCAACCCAACAAGCCCAAGTTTCGGCGCTAGTAGGAGCATGTACAGGGGAAGAAGCGCACCCTTGACATGTAAGGTCACGAGTTCATTAGCTGCAGTAATGGCTCAGATGTTGTCTCACAGGGCCACTCACGTGTGGGTGACCGAGTCTGACAGCGAAGACATACTAGTTGGGGTGGTGGGCTATGCAGAAATTCTGGTTGCGGTGACGAAGCAACTGCCGCCTCGATCCGTTGAAGGACTTGCAACAGCAACAGAGATTCAGAGCTGATGCAATCTTTTTGCCAGACCTTTTTTGGGGGATATAGACTGTACGTACCAATATAGTGTTAATGTGATTCTTCTGTATGAGCTCTTCTTTAGGGCGTTGTTTATAGACGGGAGACAAAAGGACCTCTAGGGCTATGGGGTCATAAAGTTATGCTTGAAATTGCAGCTGTTAATAGCTTAAGATTTGGTTGGTTTGTCACCGAAGTGATTGAGAATGTAGAATGTCATGGCAAGAGAAATTGGTTTTCACTTGGGGACTGTTTTATCGGATTGAGAAATTTGTTTGTATTCCTTATTGCAATGTTTGTATTCTCGGATTGCTTTCGGACTATTTGTGTTGGTTTGTGTGATTGCATTGTGATTTCAGATTACATTGCGTCTTTTGATCAGGTTGCCCACATTCGAGATTAACACCACAATCACGCTGAAAATGAACGTGTTATGGACTAAATACCTTGATCAAGGGCTCGGAAGTGGAATCGAAGGCACACTCCTAAAGAAGGATCCGATCGATTCTATCAAGAATAGATTATGCATATGGAATTAGAGATAGATTCAGTGATCAGTCATAGATTATGTGTATGGAATTAGAGATAGATTCGAAAGTCTGAAACAAAATTGCTCCCTCTTAATGGGAAAGTGTTATGCACGAGTTTTGTATACATATTGAACTGAATTTGGATCATTCCGAATGGTGGGTTCAATGTGAATCTCACGTGATTCTCCTTAATTTCATTTTATTCTCCAATTCAGTTTTAATTTGTCTATTTGATGTGACTCTGTTCCTGTCTTATATTTCATTTCTAAACTCGGCTTTCAAGAGTCTGATGGATGTTGGAATTCCCCTTGTTTCTCGTCACCTTTCCTAGTGTTAAGAGTTCAATTTGTAGTTTAGGCCTACTCCTCAAAGGGTCGGGCCACGCCAAGCCGAGTTGGGTTTGATCCACTTATAAAGCTGGCGTGTTGCACATTGCTATGCACTTTCAATCACTTTATGGAAAACCCAACATCCCCCCTGAAGTGGTGGTGCCAATTTCTCAAGAACTTACGCTAGAGTAGACTTCCAGTGACAACTTTGTTGTCCCAAAGAACCCCATGAGCACCACCACTAGTAATAGTTACGGCTGGTCATGTGCTCGTTATGTGCTGTTTTTGCGCCTTTTAAAAAGGCATTTTAGTTAGTTTAAACCGAAGTCCCCTTGCTGACGGAGTTGCGGAGTCTGATGGAGGAATTTACTGCTAAGGATATACATGTTATTTTCTTGCACATTCATATGCCCTAGACTCCTGCTTTGTATGGGGGCAATCGCTCTTGTAATTGTAACTCGATGGAGAGAGCAATAGTGAAGAGACTACATAACGGGCACCGTGATTATTTCATTTCTAATGCCGAAAGAGTATTTCGTGTAACGATTCATGTGTCTTCTTCTCTGATCGCATTCCTAATGACTAATGTCAAAGCCACGTTTGCTAGAATAGTGGGACCAATGAAGATGGACGAAGGGAAGGTGAAGATCGAACTGTTTGATAGTAACGACTTTGGTTTTTAAAAGATGCAGATTGAGAATCTGCCGTATCAAAAGAGATTGCATTGGCTTATGTCGGTAGGTAAGCCAATATTGATTGAATAATAAGACTAGTAAATATTAGATTGGCAGGTCCTAGATGTGATTTCTCTCACGTTGGCACAGAATTTTTCCTTCAACATTGCTGACAAGACACCAATGGATTTGATTAGGGTTTTAATAAACATTTATAAGAAGCCATCTACGTCAAACCATGCATATTTTAATGTATCGTCTATTCAATCTAAAGATAGACGAAGATGTTTCCGTGACACATTAAAGAATTCAATGTGATCATGACTCTATTGAGCTTGGTAGCGATCAAAATTCAATGACAAGGTAAACGCTTTGATTTTGTTAATTTTCTGTCACTAAAAGTTAGAAAGGGATTGCGATTGTGGTGAACAATTCGATTGCTCAAAACAAGTTGAAGTTTCAAGAGATGTGCGATTTGATCCTTATAGGATATTCATAGAAGAGAATCAGGTGATTTTTTTTTAGTGCCACCTTGAACATTGAAGGTAGAGTGGGAAACAATCAAAGAGACCAACACCAAAACCACGGTAGATCGAAGTTTAGCAAATTGAGATCTCGCGGTGAAATAATTTGGCGGAATTGTGCAAAGAACGGCCACTTGAAACGAGATTTTTTTTTTTTTTTGGTGAGAAAAACTTCATTCATTCATTAACCAGGTAGGACAACATCAGAATTTCTAAGGTCCAAACAAAAACAAAGTACAGAGATACGAAGGAGGCTTTAGGAGCCAATTCGGATATGGGGAGTTGGTGCGAAGTGACTTCGCACCTTAGTCCGCAGCTTGGTTAGCCGAACGAGGGCAATGGGCTAAGGAGATGGGCCCTAATTGGTTGAGTAAATCTTGAGGATTAGTTACAATCGAACGGATGGGCCATGGACTCTCTTCAAGGCCCAAAATCCACCGTACGGATGGTAAACAGCTAGTTTCAACTCTGACTTCTGGGTCTGCACCAAATCCACTTATATCTTTTCATCCTTTTTTCAGAAACCTCAGAGTTTTCCTCTCGGCAAGGGTTTCGGCTACCGTTGCTAAAGGTGCTCTAAACTTGAAACAAGATTGTAGAGCCCCAAAGAAGAAAAATCGGTATCGGCATCAAAATCAATAGAAGAAATTTTTGAATGAAACCGTTGAAGAGACTTTTGTCGGCTTAAGTACACTACAAGTGTCGAAAATTACGTACGGCGCTCATTTCAGTGCCAAAACTTTCAAAACAATCACTTAAGTGACAAAAAACTTTCAAAACGATCACTTAACTACTAGTTTTTTTAAAAAACATTTACTTCAGTGCCAAGACTTTCAAAAAAATCATTTATGTGCTAATATTTTTTTTGAAAAAATGATCACTTAAGTGCCAATTTTTTTTTAAAAAAGATATCTTCAGTGTCACATTTGGCCACTTAGAATTGACACTGAAGTGATCGTTTTTCGAAAAAAGCGGGACTTAAGTGATCTTTTTTCGAAAATGGTGGTACTTGATTGATCGTTTTGAAATTTTTGGAATTGAAGTTACTATTTTTCAAGAAAATAGACACTTAACTAATCGTTTTGAAAGTTTTGGTACTAAAGTGAGCATCGTACATAAGTTTTGGCACTTGTAGTTTACTTTAGCCGACTTTTGTCTATGTCACCTTAATTTTGAGCATCGACAGTCTGATTGATTCTTATATGGTGCGTCATTTCACTCAACCCACATAAATAATTAATGTTCACTTTTGGTGCTGGCAAGTTTGGCAAAGTTTATTTAGCTAGCGATGAACCTTTTGATATAGGATGGGTGATGTTCAAATAAAAACTATCATCAACGGCCTCAATGGAAGTTGCACGATGCCAGAAATGCTTTTGGCCCTACGAAAAATCCGATCTCTATAGATCAATTAAACAATACATGATACATAACTATTTGGGGGTCGACTTGTGGAAGGTTGCTAAAGCCACTACAGGTGTAGTACGGGGAACAAATTTGGGAATATTGTATATGATTGAAAGCAATAAAGAAATAATTGTAGTTGCCGACTTAGAACCTCATTCCAAACTGCGGCACTGATGGGTTAGACACATGAACAGAAAGAGATGAAGGTATTAGCATGAAATACTGTCTGATCTTCAGTCCGTGGAGATTGTCTTTACGAAGACTGCGATCTCAACAAGTAAAAATATGTAAGGTCTTCGAATATTTGAAGATAACCAAATAAAGGAAAGTTAGAGTTGGTGCATATAGATGTCAGCGGACCAGCCCTTATGCACTCCTTAGTGCTTCACACTACTCCGTCACGTTCATTAACTACTCCAGAGTTAGGTATGAGTTTATTTTGTGAAGAATAAATCTAATGTGTTTGGCACTTTAGAAAAGGGAAAGTTAAAGTGAAGAATGAGAATGATTTGAAGATTAAATATCTAAGGTCGGACAATGGTGATGAGCATGAAGTTTTTGTTCAAAACATGAAATAAGTATGACAAGAACAGTTCCCAGCATACCACACAACAAAATGGAGTTGTTGAAAGGATTAATAGTACTCTGAATAACCATGCAAGAAGTACGCAGATGCAAGTAGTATTACCCCCATACATTTTGTGTAGATGCAATTAACATAGCGGCTTACCCGATCAACAAAGGACATTCAATTCCACTTGATTTTAAGCTACCAAAAGAAGAATAGACAAGAAGAAGGAAATCTCTCATATCTTAGACTTTTTTGTTGCCTTTCCTAGGTAGACATAGATTTTGAAAATAGAGAAAAGCTTGATACAAAGGCTAGAAAATGTTATTCCATTGGATATTGTTCTAATTATTTTGTCGTCAATTTTGAGATAAACAAGGAAAAAAATAAGAACTAATGATGTTACATTGAATGAAAAGATTATGTACAACGATAAGCATGTGGTAGAATCTAGTGTGAGGGAAAACTAGAGGATACTAAGAAGATGGAATTGGAGAGGGTTTCTAACAGTATTCTGGTTAAGAATCTCAGAACTGTTGTTGTAGACTTTGATCAAGAACCAGAATGAGAACACCTACACTTGAACCCACTTTAAGAAGATCTAGTAGAACATCAACACTTGTATAAAAGTGTTCTCCATTGTTGCATCATTTAATTTTAAATGATGCTTGTGAACTAAAATATATTTTAAAAGCAATACAAGTTATTTATTAAGTGGGAGTTGGCAATGCAGGATGAATTGGATTCACTCGAGAAGAACAAAACTTACGTGTTGACTTAGTTACGCGATAGGAAGAATACATTGCAGAACAAGTGGATGTACATGGTCAAAGAAGAACCTCATGGCATTAAGAGGTACAAAGAGAGGTTGGTGGTGAAAGGTTTTTAGCAAAAGATAGGAATTGAGTACACAAAGTTCTTTTAATTGTGAAGTTGACTACTATCAGAATGGTGTTGCATATTGTTGTTGCTGAGGACTTACCTATAGAACAGCTATATACAAAGACTGTATTCCTCCATGGTGACTTAGAAGAGGATAATCTACATGGTACAATCAGAAGGTTTCTAGATTCCTAGCAAAGAAAACTATGACTACAAATAAAAGGTTGCATGTATGGTTTGATTCTTCTAGAAAGCGGTACAAGAAATTTGACACACTTATATGGAGTAAAAGGTTCACCAAATGTGAAACGGATCACTACTATTACTTCCAGAAATTTGATACTACTATATTATTGTACTAGGAGATGTGGATACTATGCTTATTATAGGATCTACCATGAGGGGGAGGTTAACAGACTAAAGTAGTAGTTGTCAAAAGGGTTTGCAATTAAGGACTTGTGAGTACCAAATCAGATTCTGATGACGATGATCACGCGAGATATATCCTAGAAAATTCTAAAGTTGTCTCAAGAAAAATACATTAAGAAGGTGGTGGACAGGTTCATAATTCATTATGCAAAGCCCATATATACTACTTTAGGAAGTCACTTCGAGCTCTCCAACTTACAGTCGTTAAAGACAAATGAGGAGCAGGAGTGCACGGCTAAGGTGTCTTATGCGTCAGCTGTCGGCAGTTTAACCTATGATGGTGTGCACTAAACAAGACAACTCATGCAGTGAGAATTGTGAGTAGATATATGGCTAATATAGTAATAAATTATTGGGAAGTCGTAAAATGGCTACCGACATACACGAGGGTGGCACTTTAGGTGTGTCGTCTTTGTTTTAGAAATAATAGCATGCCTTTACATGACTTTGTCGATGGAAATCTTGGTGGTGACATGATCAATAGGAAGCGTACCCTGGCTTATGTTTTTGCCTTAGGTGATACTACAGTCAGTTAGATACCTACACTTCAGAAAAGCATGCCCCTTTCAACCACTGAAGTAAAATATGTTGCTATATCTGAAATTAGCAAGGAGATGTTTTAATTGAACAATTATCTAAAGTTGATAGGCAAGGAACAAAATAGCAATGCTTGTCTCAGTGATAGTCAAAGTATTTTTCTTTTCTTGCAAAGAATCCAATCGTTCAATCAAGAACAAACAATACTGAGTAGAAGTATCATCATGTGTGTCAGCTGATAGATGGTGGGAAGTCATTCAAGAAGTTCATGGGTGTGAAGAATCCAGTAGATATGTTAACCTGCGGTGTCACCACTTTGAAATTGAGGCCGTGTATTGCATCAGTTTGCCTCCTTGTTTAGTGATAAGGAGTTGCCGCCCCACTTGGATGATTTGGGTTATACTACGAGTGAAGACTATGAGAGGCTATTATCTTTTGGAAAATCAATCTCCCAAAGGGAGATTGATCGTGTTATGGAGTATGATAAAGGAATTTACTATTAACGGTATACATGCAATTTTCACGTATCTTTGTATGCCCTAAACTTCTTCTGTATATTAGGGCAAACTCTCTTGTAATTGTAACTCAATACCGGTATTAATAGTTAGAGAGATCGTCTAGTGCTGCATGGTGATTTCTAAAGTATTTTTCACGTAAAAATTTCATATTCTCTTCTCTGATTTCTTATCTTTTAAGTTTGGCTTCCTAACTCATGTCCCTCACGCGAGCCTTTCCGAAAGGTTCATCGGGGCGAAGTTGTCACGCAAGAAGGTATTTTAATAGAAGTCCACCTTGGAGAGAATTTTAAGAAACTTACACCACTTTCAATGGATGTTTGGAACTTGCCGTCCACTTCTTTATATCTTTTTAGTTAGAATGTTATTGAAGAGAGGGGAAAAAGAGATGGAAAATTCAAACAGCTCCTCTCTCCTTCCTTAAGTAGAGCCCACAATTTAATGTGACTTTGCTCCCTCTGAACATGATCATTTTGACCTAATAATACCCCGTCAGTTCGTCACCAGTGAAAGTAATTGCCTGCCGGCGAGCACATGCTCGTCACAAGCGTGTTTCACATCTAGCTGGATTTCGCACCCCTTCATCGATCTTACCCTAAACTTCTTCGTACCTTAGAACACGCCTTAGGTTCACTTCAAATCAAAGTCGTTCTCATTACGGCTTTTCCTCCACATATGCAATGATCTTTCATCTTTAATTTTTCAAAATATGTTCCAAAATTCTAGTGTTCCATTCCGATCTAAATAAATGGAGAATATCGGAGGTATCATTGGTTTTCAATCATGCCCGAAAGGACAAATTTCTGGAATGAAGTTTGGGAAGTCCTCATGAATTGTGTTCCCGGAGTCTTCCAAAAGAGAGACTGTGGCCACTAGGGCAAATGCCCCGTCACATCGCACGCCGTCACCCTATGTTTCTTCCCCCACTACAAAGTAAATATTACATAAGCGGGAAAATCATCAAAAAAAAGTCCTAAACCTATTGCACTTTTACCGATTTAGTCCTAAATCTTTCAATTTTGCCGATTCAGTCCTAAACCTTTTCATATTTTGCCGATTTAGTCCTAAACCTTTCGATTTTGCCGATTCAGTCCTAAACCTTTTCATATTTTGCCGATTTAGTCCTAAACCTTTCGATTTTGCCGATTTAGTCCTAAATCTTTTCATATTTTTTCGATTCAGTCCTAAAATTTTTATTTTTTAAAAAATATCTTGGAAATAAATCTGAAAATAAAAAAAATTATAAGAAAATTATAAAAATATAATTAAAAAAATTAAAAAATAAAAAAATAAAAAAAATTTATTTAAAAAATTAAAAAAAATTAAAAATTAAAAAATTTAAAAAATTAAAAATATTTAAAAAAAAATAAAAAAATTAAAAAAAAATTAAAAAAATTAGTGAGCCATCGTCGCCGCTGCCCCACCATCGCCGGCTCTCTCGTTTTTTTTCAGCTTTATTTCCAAAATATTTTAAAAAAAATTTAAAAGTTTAGGACTGAGTCGAAAAAATATGAAAAGATTTAGGACTAACTCACCGTCGCCGCTCATCTGTTTTTTTTATTTAGATTTTTTTCAAAATATTTTTAAAAAATTAAAAATTTTATGACTGAATTGGCAAAACATGAAAAGATTTAGGACTAACTCACCATTGCTAGCCGGTGAGGGGCCTAAACTTTTTAATTTTTTAAAATATTTTGGAAAAAAAGCTGAAAAAAAGAGAAAAAAAACCGACGATTTAGTCCTAAATTTTTTAAATTTTTTTAAAATATTTTGAAAATAAAGCTGAAAAAAATGGGCGAGCCGGCGATGGTGGGGCAGCAGCGGCGAGGGCTCACTCGTTTTTTAATTTTTTTTATAATTTTTTAAATTTTTTGAATTTTGAATTTTTTTTAATTTTTTAATTTTAAAAAATTTTAAAATTTTTATTTTTTTAATTTTTTTTTAATTTTTTTAATTTTTAAATTTTTTTTAAAATTTTTTTAAATTTTTTTTAGTTTTTTAAATTTTTTTTAGTTTTTTAAATTTTTTAAATATATTTTTATAATTTTCTTATAATTTTTTTAATTTTCGGATTTATTTCCAAGATATTTTTTAAAAAATAAAAAGTTTAGGACTGAATCGAAAAAATATGAAAAAGAATTAGGACTAAATCGGCAAAATCGAAAGGTTTAGGACTAAATCGACAAAATATGAAAAGGTTTAGGACTGAATTGGCAAAATTGAAAGGTTTAGGACTGAATCGGCAAAATATGAAAAGGTTTAGGACTGAATCGGCAAAATTGAAAGGTTTAGGACTAAATCGGCAAAAGTGCAATAGGTTTAGGACTTTTTTTGACAATTTTCCCTTACATAAGCTCATAGATAAATTGACTAAAAAAAAAATTGACTAAAATATCTGGGAACAAATCAAAGTTGATGAAGTTGCGTTCATGATTCTCGCCATCCCTCAGCTACGGCGGCGCACCCCCCCCCCCCCCCCCCCCCCCCCCCCCCCCCCCCGCGATGCTGTTCACGACGACCTTTTGATTAGTGGTCGTCCATGTCCGACGATGTCTTTATGTTTGTGGGTCTATGCACACTAGCAATTGCTTCAAAAGAGAGGTTTCTCTTCCAAATCTTAGTGGAGACTAAACTATGGACTGCATGTTCTGAGGTTGGAGATGTTAAATTCGCTTCTTTTTTTATTGAAACAAAGGTCGTACTCATCAATCATTTTTTGTTTTTTCCACTGATTTAGGGTCTGTCTGTTTGAATTAAATGAAAAATTATTTCCTCTCTTTTCGGTGTTCAAATAACGAAAAGCTATTTGATTTATGAAAAATGTTTTCCAATGATTGAAAACAATAAGCTTAAATTGGAAAAAAAAAACAACTTCCTTCTTTGGTAAGAAGGAAAGCACTTTTTGTAAACTAGCAAACAAATAAAAACTAAGTACTTGACTTGAAAATGATTTTCATTGGATTTTTTAACATGGAATTTTCATTGAAATAACGCACCCCTAGTTATCCCCTCAGAGCTTGGAATATTGGATTTAGTTTAATACTATAAAATTACATAAACAAATTAAACTATGAACAAATCGACATGTGTAAGGTCATGTGAGATTAAATTGGAAATTTCAAAAGATTTTGACTGTTGAAGTTCCTTTGTTTCGATGAAAGAGTGAAAAGGTCTTAAGTGTTAAAAAAGTCCTAAACCTATTGTATTGGTGTCAATTCAGTCTTAAACTTTTTATTGGTGCCAATTCAATCATAAACCTTTTATTTATGCCAATTTAATTCTAAACTTTTTGCATTGGTGGTAATTCAGTCCTAATTTTTTTTGCATTTTTGTTAATTAAGTCAATCTAGCGTTGCTGTCATCGATATCGACTATCAAACGTGACATGGCTAGTGCTAATGTAGATTTTTTTTATATTTTTAAATATTTTAAATAATTGTTAAATAAATACTTTGGTTTTCCCTCCTTCTTCTTCTCTCAATTATTAAAAAATTATTAAAATTATTAAAATAATATTAAAATATATCCACTTCAGTGCTAACCATGCCGTATAGGACAACATACATCCACATCAGCAAATTTTCGGCCAAAATTAGTTGGATTGACTCAATTAATACAAATGTAAAAGGTTTATAACTGAATTGGTACTAAGGCAAAAGGTTTAGGATTGAATTGACGTGAATAAAAGGTTTAAGACTAAATTGACATCAGTGCAAAAGGTTTAGGACCAATATTTAGAATTGAATTGGCACAAATGTAATAGGTTTATGACCCTTTTTTTTTTTTTACACTTTTCCCTGTCGATCTATTACTAAGCGAAATTAAACACAACAGCAGGTAGCCTATGGCAAAATATACTTTAAAATCTTAAACTTTACATTGTTTTAATAAAAATGTTACCATGTATAACAAAATGTATAAAAAATGATTCTTGAATTTGTTAACAGAGTAAGGACTTTACTATTATAACAGTCTTTGTATGATTGTGACAATAACAATATATTGTGAGCCATTAAGAAGTGGACCCCTCTCTCCTCCCTATGATGTACTTTTCTTCCACAATTTTAATTTTTTTTCCAATTTTGAAATATGATTGAGATTCTAATTGCTTTTTCAAACTTATAGCATGCCACCCTTACTTGGCTGCCACTATTACCCTTAATATGCCACCTTTGATAGTAGGGAAAATTATCAAAAAAAGCCTTAAATTTATTGTAATTGTACCAATTCAGTCTAATTTATTTTTTGCCATTTGAGTCCTAAATCTACTATATTTGTGTCAATTTAGTCCTGCCAATTTCGACAAGAAATTTCTGACATGGCACGGTTAGTGCTAACATGGACAATTTTTAATAATATTTAAAATATTTTTTTGAATTTTTATTTATATTTTTTAAAGTTTTTTAGTTAATTTTTTTCTCTTTTCTTTGTTAGGTCGGGTAGAAAGCCGTTAGCCACTGGCCAAGACTTGGTGACTAGATTGACACAATGCAATAGGTTTAGGACTATTTTGTAATTAGATCAATTCAGTCCTAAACTTTTTTACTGGTATTTTAATATTTTTTTCTTATCTTTCTCTTTTCTTTTTTTCCTTATCTTCTTCCTCTAGACGATCGTGGGATCTTGGTGACTGGCTAGAGGCGAGGGCCGATGAGGACAAGCCTCGACCTTGGCCCTTGAGAAGGGAAAGAGAAAGAAAATGAAAAAAAAGGGAAGATAGGAAAAATAAATAAAATTTTGAAAAAATTAGAATATTTTTAAAATAAATCCACATTAGCATTGGCCAAATGGCCAGCATTTACGTCAATGATTTTTAGTTAAAATTGGCTGAATAGACTAAATTGGCACAAATATAAAAGGTTTAAGAATTAATTGACAAAAAAAATTTAGGACTAAACTAACACAATTATAATAAGATTATGACTTTTTTGGATAATTCTCCCCCTAAATATTGATAGAATCCACGTCCCTAAATGGGTGTACAATCTTTTCTATTAATTTGGAAACTAAAAGTCAGCGAAAGAAAGACATCATATTTCTTAGCAAATCGAATCATTCCACTCTCCGGAATATTGATAGAGTCCACATTCCTTTAAATGGGTGTATGATCTTCTCTATTAATATGGAAACAAAAGTCAGCAAAAGCAAATTTCACCCAAATATACAACGACTTGCAATAGCTGGAGTACACAAAACACAAAACACACGTTGAATTGCTGCTGTTGGTATTCAATTAGAGTTTCTCCTCCCCCCAGGAAAGTAGAAGTGCCATGGAAAGGGGAAAAAGTTTGATATTTTACAAATTTTATATGCGATCAAGTACTTGCTCTTTGAAGTCAAATGTGGCATTATAATGTCAAGCAAATTAGAACCCGTAACGCAATGTCGCAGGAACTATACCCCCGTTATTCTACCTCTGAACTAATTTGTTTATTATTTTCGGTCAATCTTTATTCTTTATTTGTGAAAACGTTAATAGCGAACCTAATATAACAAACATAGTAACTTCCAAGACATTTACAAATATACTTAGATTTCACATATGCATCAAGTATATCTTACAATATTCATTACCTTCCCTTAAAAAATGTACAAAGATATGTAACGTTAGTGGCTAACCTAATTTAATAGACACAACAACTTTCAAGATATGTAATGTTGGTAGCTAATCTAATTTAATAAACATAGCAGCTTCCACTGCACGTGTGCAACGACACAGACATTTCATATAATCTTTAGGTGAACGACATCTATGCCAGCGCCTCAAGTATTACTTTATCGGATGACGGCACCTACATATGATTCCATTGTCATGAGCAACGGTCAGAAATTATATCGTCACCTCAAGCCCCTACATTGTTGCTTTTCTCATTGACAATGGCACTCATCATCTTTTAATGCTAACCATACTCTGTCACACAGATGATCCATTTCTTAATCTTGATTATGATTATCATGCCATTCACACGTCGCAAGAAACATTCTATTCCATGCACAATAAAATACTCATGCACACATAATGACTTGTTTTTCAATCTTCCTTTAGCAAGTCTATACATATGTTCCAATACACATTCCATTCATAAGGAATAACCATGCATTCACTTCATGAAAGCATTAAATTAACACCTTTATTTCAAACCTACTAATTCCCCTACCTATTTTGGCATATGACTACCAGAGAGAGAGAGAGAGAGAGAGAGAGAGAGAGAGAGAGAGAGAGAGAGAGAGAGAGAGAGAGAGAGAGAGAGAGTAGGGAAAATTAGGGGAAGGGGAAAGAGTTAGTGGATGAGGAAACGGTACCTTTATTTATAGTCATTTTCTAGCTTCTTTCACAACTTACTTCATTAATGACCTTTCTTGTTAAGTTTTTTTACAAATGTGAATACATTTATAATGTCTTGACTTTGTCAATCCTGTTAATATGAACTCATTTATATTTTCTTGAATTTGTCAATCCAATTAGTGTAAAACCATTTATATTTTCTTAATTTTGTTAATCATATAGTGTGAACTCATTTATAGATTCTTGACTTTGTTAATCCTATGGTGTGAACTCATTTATAGTTTCTTAACTGTTATCTTATCTTATCATTAAATGCTTGAAGATAACATTGAGTTTATTGTATCATTAAATACTTGAAAATGACATTTTTATTTGTCATTTACCTCTTGACTTCGTATTGACTTATCGAAAATGACATTGATTCTATTTTGACTTGGCATTGACTTATGTATTCTAATTGACTTGCCTTCAACTTGTAATTTATATTAATTCAAGAATTATTACTTTGCGTCATGTTTTCTAATATGAAATTTTCGAAAAAAACTTTTGAAATAATTAAAGTAATGGATTCATTGAGAAGTTATTGGATAGCTTCTTAAAGAAGTTTTAAGATTCTTTCCTTATTAAGAAATGTTTTAGTTTTCTTTAGAGATTTCTAGGTGTCTTGAGGAACATGTCAAGAGATTTTTTTATTTTTTTAATTATTTCCAATGTAGAAAATTTTGAGATGTCACAATTCTCCCCTCCTTAAAAATTTCGTCCTCGAAATTTGAACATACATCGTTCCTTGAATAATTGTAGGTAGTTGCACTTTATTATTTCTTCGTTGTCCCATACGGCCTCATTACGCTTCTGCTATTCCACTCTGATAAATTATCCTTGTCTATACTTTACTGACCTTAGGAACTCAAATCATATAGGAACAAGATTGCTACTTCTACTTTTGCCCTGTATCACACGTCTATACCTCATTAGTTGTTACAACTACTTCCCTCCTAAGTCCTTGAAGAACTTTTTCACATTCTACTGTCATAATCACTATTCATGACAACCATCATAACTGGCAGATCATAGTTTAATTGGCAACTCTCCAGTGCCATCACATCGTGTAGAGACATCTATCGATAAATTGACCCGTCATTGATACCTCAAATTCATTCTTACGATTTGCCTAATCCACATGGCATCACAATGGGCTCATCATGTAAATATATCCAATTAAAATTAAACCATCATAACCCAGAATGTACTACTGACACCGGACAATCATAATGCAAACTTTATATGTGATGCCCATGGTTTTGTTTTGTCATTGCCTTATAAAATCAACCTCCGTCTTACTGTCTAACTAGTACACTCTTTGAACTTTTGCGAATCACCATATCTGCAAGCATCTCAACCCAAGGTATCCCTAGAATCACAAAACATGGACCATCTCCGATCGCATACATTGGAGGCATTCCAAATTCTATACCAACTCTCATGAGCATCATTGGCATTATTCATTGATGGCATCATGTCTGTTCATTATTTAAAATGCAATGCAATGACATGTATAAGATGTATCAATCAACTCAGTTCAGGCTTAGAAAATATCTTAGACGTCGAAAGCAATTTAACTCAAAAGTATAAAGTACCTCAACTTTTGAAAACAGCTCAGTTCAAAAGTATAAGTTACCGCATGGTTGAAATCGACATAGTTGAGGGACTGGAAATGACTTGGGCTTTGAAATTACTTTAGCTCAAAGCTGAAAATGTCACAAATTTTAAAAATATGTAGTTCAGATTTTAAATATTTTAGATTTGAAAATAGTTTCGATTTTCTTCAAAATCAATTTTGACTCTACAAAGGATCTAAGTTTTGAAAACAGTTTAGACTTAGCACAATATCTATACTTACCTTTTTCAATGCATGACTTAGTTCATTCTTTCCCTCATTGCAATCCTAAAAGCCTACTAGGAGCCGCTCCTTGTTTGGGCCTTCTCGACCCGATGATCACTCCACATTGTCATCAAATCGACCCGTTATGGGTCCACCAGCCTTCGCCCGATTCATCCCCAAACCACACACCTACAAATGGGGTCTAGTTGGATAAGTCCCATACAAAGTCTTATGGTTGTTAGGTATCCCATTTAGCTCGTCTTATATCAAGCCCGGTATAAATATATGACAATGACATGTGTAATGTATGCACGTTTTTAAAAACTTAACTATTTTAATGCAATAAATAGTGCAATACATGTATAACCTCATAGTTCAGACAATGCACCAATTGACATCTAAAACATTAGCTCTTGATTTAAATTCAACCTCATGGAACAATAAGTCTACTATAAATTCCAACTTATAAGGGTCGATCATTATCAATCCATTCTGATCTTTCTTGATCGTCGCCTAAACTAGATCCAAGACCATTTAGGTTCATCAACAACTATTAAAATCTAATTCTCCATACATCACTACGAGTTCATGCTTATAGTTTATGACTACCACCCGTTTCCTTACAAGCATCACAAAGTCATTTAGAGCTTATTGATGAAGATCGACATCCAAACCTTAACATGCCAGCACGAATTCATTCCAATAATCCTTGATTGTCACTCACTTCATCGCAAATCCAACATCCACCGTCTGTGGTCCTAAACTAACCACTAACCAACTCAAGTACCAATTAATTTCCAAATCGTTGGTCCTTATTTTAAACTTAACATTATAAAACCATTAGGTAACCATTAAATTTCAAGGCCAATACTCTTTTTTGGTCGCTGTTCACTTAGGTATCAAAATCATTTAGTCTCTATTCTCATCATATCATTCATATCACACAATCTTTTCGGCCTATTGTCCAAGATCAATATCTAATCCTCAATGCATAGCCACAAGTTCAAGTCTATGACTTATATCTATCACTCGCTTCATTGCAATTATCTCATATGTATTCAAGGCTTATCAATGAAAATTAATTATCTAGACCTTAATATGCCAATATGAATTTAATCTTATCATCCTCAATTACCCTCGACGAAGTGATTGGCCACAATCAATTATACTAGAGTAATAACTGATCTCTAACCGTTCAAGCCTAAAAGTAAATCATCACCACAATTTATATATCTAATATTTTTTCTGGATTGGTAACTCTAGTAACCACAGGTGGTTCCAACTTCAGAAGTCATCCACTTTGTCCTTGTATATGACATCGTCACCTGAACTCAATATCTTAAGCAACTGAATCTTTCATACTGCAATAATCACAATTGATTAGCATAAACATTTTTCTTAATCTCAAGCAAAAAATTATTATTATTATACTTTCTTTTACAATAGCGCTCTTAGGATCGAACCCCAGTCACTTTTAGACCACTTAATTCCCCTTGCCACTAGGTCAAGGCATTGGTGGTATCGAATAACATTACCATTTTCCTTATATTAACTATCGCAAGGGCAAAAGGATATTTATTTTTTGTAGTACTGTGACTGACGCTTAATGCATAAATCAAATTAATCAATTAACTTAAATCAACAATCATCGACTTATATAAATAAATACAAACAATTTACAATTAATCCATCCCTTGGTATTGCTGTCTACACATGTATTTTTCCCAAGCTTTCCTCAGATTTGACACATTGTTTTACGATCTAGACTAGATGCTAAACCTTCCAAACTAAAATGTTTCCTTATCACTCTAACCTAAAATCTAGGTTTTTCATTCTAGAGGACTTCCTTATCACTCCAATTCAAAACCTTTGCTCTAATAGCACTCAAATGGGGAGGTAACATCTTAGGAAATATATCCCGTTATTCTACTTCTTAACTAATTTGTTTATTATTTTTTGCCAACCTTTATTCTTTTTTTGCGAAAACATTAGTTGCTAACTTAATTTAACTGACATAGCAGCTTCGAAGGTATTTACAAAACTACTTAGATTTTATATATGCATTAGGTGTATCTTACAATATTCATTTCCTTCCCTTAAAAAATGTACAACCAAAATTTAGGAAGATCACCCGACAACTGCTACTTGGCATCTCCTTGCTTGCTTTAGATTGTTAGAACTTCTTCCTCATCTAAACAGTAGTTTTAATTCTAAATACTACACATCTGCCTCTACATCTATGACTTCTTGTTGGGAGGTCTCCATGTGGGTCGGATATCAAAATAATGAGTTTTGCTAAAATGCTATTTTACTTTCTTGAAAAATAAAGGGATTAACACACGGCACAGTAAGAAAATCGCTACCTTTAAAATGGAGTAAAGTTCTAACATCTAATTTTGCGAACCGCAAAGCTATCTTGTTATTAATTACTCAAAATCATCAAACACGACATTATTCAAAATGTCAACAAGTGCAGCAGTTTTTTCTTTTCAATTTCGAGCTTTTCTTTTCTCGAGCCATACATTACTCATGATGACCGTATATGACGTCTATCATAATGTCAAGAACAAATTTAATAAACGCAATAGACATTCTTTTTTTCACTTTTGGGCTTTCTTTTCCCCGGTACTTGTTGGGTTTCTAGCGGTCCTAGGCACTTGTCACATACATAAAAACATGTCATATACGCAACGGAAGAAAATAAATTTAAACGGCACCCTAGATCGTCTTAGAAATCCTTGCATACATTAATCGAAAAATCGAACTTTCTAAAGCTAGTTTAGAATACCTGGATAACAAAGATTAGATGCGGCTCTGCTTATTTGTTCTTGAGCCCAAGAGGTGTCAGGCCTCTAGTTCAGATATGCCCCGATACTTGTGTGACCTTAAAGACGGAGATTCAAAGAAACGGCCCTTAGATTATGCTACTAATCCTCGCGGCGTCTCAATCCGAACCCTTTGTTTTCAACCAATGGAAACACAAACTTTGTGTATTTGAATTGGTCGATTCTCGAGCTCACCTTCTTGCGAAATTTGGCACGTATATGTGTGGTTCTCACACGTTTCTAACTCTCTAAAGTTGAGCCCCTTTAGCCTTATTTATAGAGGATAGGGAGAGGGAGAGAATGAGGGGGAGGGGCGGTGTAAATCGCCCCTCTTAAACCGCCTCACGTGGGGGGCCAATGGGAGGCCACCACGTGGGCTTCCAGCTAGCCCACGTGGCCAACTGGACGTTGGTCAAAAACAACCAAACCGCCTTTGGCCAGTCACGTCAGCCTCGCCCATTGGGCGGTGGTCAAAGGTGGTAATTTTGCCGCTTTTGACTAACTCGTCGGCCAGTTTTGGGTGCCCATTTGGGCGGCCTAGTGGCATTGTTTTCAGCAGCGATCCTCATAAATAGGGCTAACTATTGGGATTTGTCTCCTCATTACATGAGGTTGATGTCCTATTGTTGACACTTGATTTTTGGCCAATTTTATTTTTTGAATTTTTTTAAAATTCATAAAAATGAGAAAATTGCAAAATCAACTTTGGAAGTCTTGGCCAAGCCTAGGAAACCAATTTTGAACAAAAAATAATTTTCCTTATTTTTGACATTTTTAATATTTTTTAGAAATTAGGAAAATAATGAAAAATTAATAAAAAATAGAACTCGAGGCAAAAAAATGCAAAAAAATAGTCAATATTTTTATTTTAATTTTATCTTAATTTTATCTCAATATATTTTGAAAAATTCAATCTGGAATTTGATGTTTCCTCATTAATTTCATTTTTTAGATTATTTAAAAATTTCTAGAAATTCCATTTTAGCTCTATAATTTTCTAATTTTGCATTTTTAGAGTGGTGTCATCCTCCTCTATTTTTCAAAATCAAAATCCAATCCAAAAGCCTTCAGAATTGTCCAATTTCGCTAAAAAGGATCAAAATGCAATTTTTTATTTTTCAAATTAGTTCTTAGAAACACTTAAAATGCAATTAAAAATTTTTTATGGACTAAATTGAAAATCAAGGCATGTCACTCCCTAGATTTTGGCCTTCTGAATCCATTGGTGGCGTTAATTTTTGCAAAAAAAAGGCCATCAAGAGTTTGGATTTTGCAAAATGGGTCCTTGGTCAAATTTAAAAATTGGGTTTCTATATCAATCCTTAGGATTCTTGGCATGAAAATTTATTTTTCTAATAGATTTCATGTCATAGAATTCAATTTTGGGATTTAATTTGAAAAATTGTGAGTCTAGGCATAGTAATTTGGAGAAAATATGCAATTCGGGTCAGTCGGGTTGGACTAAATCCGTCCCGACCCGACCCGATTGCCATCGTCTTCCCCAAATGAAGATTTGCACAGAGAGGCGGGGAAAACTTGAATTGATTTCGCACAATTCTCGAGCGGAGAAATTGGGAGATCTTGGCAGAGAGGGTTGGTTTGGTGAGAATCAAGTGAGATATTTGGGGATTCCGTTGATAGGGGTTCTGTTTGGGAAAATTTTCGAGTATAAGGGGAGGCGAGTACTCTGTTTTTTGGAGGAAGCTTGGTTGAGAGAGAGAGAGAGAGAGAGGGAAGAAAGGGGAGCTGGTCTTGATTTCTAAGACAATTTGAAGCCCCGAGGTCGCGCCCATAAGCTTTTTGTGACCACGAGGAAGATCCAACTCATCGCCGTTTAGGATTCGGTCGTGAAATTAGGTCAGTACCATGGTTGAGCTCACTAAGCTTCATCAATGGCGGATTTCGTTTCTATTGATCGTTCTCTGTGATTTTTTATTCAAAATATTCCCATGCTCATGCTGGTTTTCTCCCGATCTTTCTTTGCCATTTTTATTGCATGAATTCCCTTGTCGGCCTCTAAAACCCTCCCAGCCTATATTGAGCCCGTGAGCTCATTTCATGCAAAATCAAGCCAAGATGAATACCGAGTAAGTTTTCCCATATTCCTATGACGATGCTCTGTGATTTCTGTGGCTTGCTTAGTGCTAAACCTGGCTAGAATCAATTCTCGCCGGAATTAGCTCCGGCCAGAGATGGGTCAATGTAATCGAGATTTTAGTCGGCTCTGTGTGTAGACGATCTTGCTCGTACGGTCCTTAGGAAGTAAATCGCGTTTGAATCACATGGTTTGGCTAAGAGTGGACGTCGAGATGGACTTCCGACGAGGCGTCAACGATGGGATGCGGGCGCCAGTCATCTTCTACAGTAGGGGTCTGACAAGGTCAACTTCTGTTGACCTGGTCATCGTTGACGCGGCGCTACGTGGCTCGCCACGTCGGACACCCCTTCAGCTCAAGGGTTTTGCATTTGGTTGTTCTGATAATAGAATAAAAGCCTGATTCGATGGCTAGGATTCAGCCATGTGTCAAGATCTCAAATTTTCCAAGAATAAAAAAGGCCTAATTCGAATTTTAACATTTTTTAGAAATTAGAAATAACGAATGGCTAGGATTAGGCTCGGGATTCCAATCTCAACCGTAGGTTCCTTCGGCTAGATCGGACGCTCGTGAGTTTGCCACATGTTGCCTTCCTAACCGTAGGATTGAAATAGGAGAAAAAATAAATAAAATGGAACAAAAATTTGGAAAATTCAAAAATTCAAAAAATTCCCTAAAAACTACGTCGTTTTGGGGGTTGGGTAGCTTATTCAGATTTTTGGATCGGGTTTGGTTCAACGGGACAGCTCTATTCGACCCGATTCGGATAGTAAAAATGTAATAAATAAAAAATACATAAAATCCAAAAAAAATCAAATAAAAAAATAACAAAAAGAGAAAATCAAATCAAAAATTGATACAGGGAATAAAAAATAGAAAAGAAAATAAAAATACAGCGGAAAATAGTAAATATATATGTATAATCAGAAAAAATCAGAGAAAATCGCAAAAAATATTAGAAAAGTAAAAAAATCTAGAAATCGCAGGAAAATAAAGAAAATTTAGTAAAAGACATAAAAATAAAATAAAATAAAATAAAATAAAAAATTCGTAAAAATCATAAGAGTTCCTTAAAAAAATAATAAAAAATTTCAGGAAATATAAAAAATATAGGGGAAATTATAAAATAAATAAGTAAAAATATAAAAAATGAAATAAATTAAATAAAAAATCCGAAAAATTTTTAAAAAAATTAATTAGAAGATTTCTAGAATCATAGAAAAATAAAAGAAAAAAAGAAAAATAATAACAGAAAATCACAGAAAATTTGGAAAAATTCTAAAAAAATAGGAAATATGAAAAATCATGGAAAAGATAAAAAAAAATTCTCAAAAAATGTCCCAAAAAATAGAAAAGTATTTAGAAAATCATAAAAAAATTTCAGAAAAATCCAAAAAAATTCAAAACAATGGAAAAATTCAGAAAAATTATCGAAAAATTGCAAAAATTAAGGAAAAATCATATCCAATTGGTTTGACCCATTTTTACGTTTTTGACTTCCCGAGCCTTAGGAAATCACCATTTTGCCCTTTTGGCCAACTTGACCCAAATTTTTTCAAAGTCACCCCCGAACTTAGTTGATATTCTTCCTAGGTTTTTGAGACTCCTCTAGACTCGTTCTGACTCGTTTTGACTTGATTTGATGCGTGTTCTTATTTCTTGATCGCTGTTGACACCTGATTTTTAATTATCTTTTGACACCTGATTTTTAATCATCTTTAAAATTAATAAAAAATCCATAAAAATTCATAAAATTAAAAAATCAACTTTGGGGACCTTGGCTAAGCCTAGAGAACCATTTTTGAACAAAAAGTAATTGTTCCTATGTTTTGTATTTTTTAAATATTTTTTTTAGAAATTATGAAAATATTTAATAAATAATAGCATTTGAGGGCACAAAAATACATAAAAATAGTCAATATTTTTCTTTTAAATCCCTTTTCATGTTGGCCATCGCAAATTTAAAAAATCTGATTCGGGGTCGTGTATTTCTTCACGAGCATAATCTCGAATCGAGCCTAAAAAAATTCAATTTGAGTCAATTTATTTTCATTTTTCCCTTTTAGGAGTTGTAACATTATTCTCTAATATTTCAAATTTTCATTTTTGGCCCAATTATACCCAGAATGACTCAATTTTGCAAAAGGGCTTTAATTAAATTCTGCATTATTTTCAGTGGCAAGAAATAAGCTTAAATTTGACATGCATTGAATTTTGACTAAGTATATGGGAGGTGTGTCAAACATTGTGAGGAGATTTGGACCTAAAGAAATATTTTTTTCAAGGACTAAATTGTAAATACTTAAAATTCAGGGACTAAAGTGCAAATACCTAACTCTTGAAGGATTATTTTGCAAATAATAAAAAGAAGAGTTAGTAGAGAAATTAGAATAGAGAGGGAAAGATGGAGAAGAGAAGATGGAAAAGAATGGATGGAGAAAATAAGATAAGAATAGAGAATGGAAGATGGAGAAGAGAAGATGAAGAAGAATGAATTGAGAAAATAAGATAAAAATAGAGAAGGGAAGATGGAGATGAAGAAGAGTTAGTGGAGAAATTAGAATGGGAGATAAATATGGAGAAGGGAAGATGAAGATGAAGAAGAGTTAGTGAAGAAATTAGAATGTGAGATAAAGATTGAGAAGGGAATATGAAAATGAAGAAGAGTTAGTGGAGAAATTAGAATAGGAGATAGAGTTAGTGGAGAAATTAGAATGAGAGATAAATGAGTGGATTATAAAAGGAGGAAGAAGTGAGCTTGAGAGGAGGATTCTTTTGGGAGAAAGAAATTTTTGATGCTTGAGAGAGTTTTGAGATATTGAAAAAAAAATTAGAGAGAAATAAAAAATCAAAAAAAGAGAGAGAATCCTTTTTTTTTAAAAGAGAGTCTTGAAGATGGTGGGAGTTTAAATCTAGGTGTTACCATCACTGATTTCTCTACCGATCAACACAAGTCATGAGTTCATCCCCATCGTTCGAGCCGCAATCTTGATCCATAAGGTGACACGAGGTCCGAATTCGACAATCAAATCTGTCAAATCAGGTAACAATCCTAGCCATTAAATCTTCAAAAATTTCATTGCCCAAATGAATTAATTTAAATTTCGATTATATCATGCCGTACTCGTATGTCTCCATATCCACATGCCACATTCGTATTTGTGTTGTCATTAATTTACGCGTATCCAACTAAAAATTTCTTTTCGACTGACCAATCCTATTTTTGATGTTTCCACCTCCCGATCCTTGAAAAATGACCATTTTACCCTTTTAGTCAGTTTGACCCAAACTTCTTCCTAATCATTTCAAATGAGTTTTCATGAAATAAAATGGTACCGAAAGGACATTAGAGTAATCTAGCGTAATCAAGTCCCCGAACTCATTTTTTCTGGTTCGCAGAAATAAATTAGTTCTCCCTCTAATTTATTTAGGTTTCTAATCGACCTACCAAAAATGATTAGTGGCTACTTCAAATAAAAAATCTTTGCATGAAAAGAGCTTAAGTTGCGATTCGGTAGGACTTGGGAGGGTTCGAATTAGGTTAATTCATCTAATAAACCTAATAATCCGTTAACCCGATCGAAAAATTTTTAGGGTCGCGACAATTGCGTAATTATCCTTTATGATTGTGATTGATAGGATAGGCGATCCCATCTTGCATGAACCCTTTAGGTTTTCTTAGGATTTATCTTACCCAAAGAATACTTGCATGAATTTCTTAGATTAAGGAATCACTCAACTTAGGTACCGAAAGGGCGTCAATAGCAATATTGACGTAACTAAGTCCCCGAATCTAGATATCTAGTTTTTGCAGAATCGAACGATCTCTCCCAATCGTTCGATAAGGTTTCCAATCATACCCTCCAACAAATGATTGGTGACGACTCCGACAGCATGCACACTGATTACACGTCACCCAACCACACTAAGGTTGACCTCCATTTAAAAGTTTTCCTGATGCGATTTGGTATGGGCCTGAGAGGGCCCGTGTTAAGCCTAGATATCAAAATGGGCCTAGCAATCCATTAATCCCCTCGAGAAATACCAGAAATCTTTGGGAGGGTCATGACACCTATGCGATCTATGCGTGACGGTGCATTAGAAAGTCCTTGGCCAAGGCAGAAGTCGAGAGGAGTCTCGCTGAGTGCACGTCGGACAGATTTGTGCATATGATCGAATCTGTGGATTTGACTCAGATATCCATGGCCCTCATTCGATCGGGACATGGTAAGACGGAAAGATTGAATAACATTGAACCAAGGCCAACAGATTCACATTGTCCTCATACTTCATTCTGACTAGGTAATTGTGTTATATTGCTAGACGTCACTCGCGGTTTGTGGGATCTAAGGATTGATTTGAGACAATCAATTCCTTGAGGAATCTCATTACTAGTTCAGGGGTGAACCTAGAGATGTCACATGCCTTAATCGACATCTGGCGACATTCATAGCGAAAACGGGATCGCAAGAAAAAGATAAAACTATTTGGATAATCAAAAGGAGTTGAAACGGATTGGATTCGTTTTCCTTTTCTAATGCTCAATAAAGTACGAAATAGATGACATAGGCATGACATCAGGATGTCCTGGATGATGTAATGGTTACATCATGCCTGCATCATCGTTTGATAAGAATTGTTATCCAAAAGAAAGGATAAGAAACGTTATCTTCTAGAAAATGTCAAAAGTATGATAGGATTTTTTATCCGTTTGATAGAGATGTTTGGCACGTCAAACGACATGATTGATTATGAAACTCGAGGGGCTTGAAGTCTAGAATGTCTAGAGCCCGTTGATAAGAATCATCGCCGAAAACGACGCCATTTGGGCTGCCCAAATGGGCATCCAAAACTAGCCGACGGGCTGGTCAAAGGCGGCAAAAATTGTCGCCTTTGACCACTGCTCAATGGGTGGGGCCCACGTGGCTGGTCAAAGGCAGTTTGATCGCCTTTGACCAGCATCCAACTGGCCACGTGGGCCAGCTGGCAACCCATGTGGCGGCCCCCTATTGGCCGCCACGTGAGGCGGTTTCTAGAGGGGCTGTATAAACCGCCCCTCCCCCTTATTCTCTCCCTCTCAAAACCTCTATAAATAGGGGTAAAGGGCTCAAGCTTAAAGAGTTAGAAAGTTGTGAGAGTTACACATATACGTGCCAAATTTCGTAAGAAAGTGAGCTTGAGAATTGACCAATTCAAATACACAAAGTTTGTGTTTCCATTGATTGAAATGAAGGGTTCGGATTGAGACGCCGCGAGGATTACTAGCATAATCCGAGAGCCATTTCTTCGAATCTCCATCTTCAAGGTCACACAAGTATTAGGGTGTGTCTGAATTAAAGGCCCGACACCTCTTGAGCTCGAGGACAAACAAGCAGAGCCACATCCAACCTTTATTATTCAGGTACGTTTCTCAACTAGCTTCAGAAAGTTCGATTTTTCAATTAAACTATACAAGAATTTCTATGACGATCTAGGACGCCGTTTGAATTTATTATCTTCCTCTACACATATGACATGTTTTTATATATGTAACAAGTGCCTATGACTGCTAGAAACGCAACAAGTGCTCTCCCATTTGGACTCATGGTACAACGCAAAGTCGCCATTGCATGTGTGTGACGACACATATTTCATATCATTATTAGGTGAACGATGTCTATGCCACGCCTCAAGTACTATTTTTATTGGATGATGGCACATACATATGATCACGTTGTCAAGAGCAACGGTCAGAAATTATGTTGTCACATTAAGCCTCTACATCGTTGTCTTTCTCGCTAATGATGGCAATCATTATCTTTTAATGGCAACCACACTTTAGCACAAGCATGATCCATTCCTTAATCTTGATTATAATTACCATACCATCCACATGTCCTGAGAAACGTTCTATTATTTCATATGCAATAAATACTCATGCACACATAATGACTTACTTTTCAATCTTCCTTGAGCAAGTCTATATATATGTTTCGACACACATTTCATTTCATTCATAAGGAATAACCATGTATCCACTTCCTCAAAGCATTAAACTAACATCCCTCTTTCAAACCTACTAATTTTTCCTACCTTAAATGCTATTATTTATTAAATATTCTCTTAATTTCTAAAATACATAAACTAATAAAAATACCAAACTTGATTTTGTAATTTTCTCATTTTTCTTAATTTTTTTATGAATTTTCGAAAATAAAAATACCGAAAAATATTGAAAATATGAAAAACCAATTTTGTTCCCTGGGCTTAGCCAAGGTCCCCAAAATTGAATTCCCAATTTTATGAATTTTTATGAATTTTTTTTATTAATTTTACAAGAGGAAAAGTGATTGAAAATCAGGTGTCAATAGCTGCCCTTCTTTGAAAGAAAGCTCGGTAGAGGTTCATTTCAAAGACGAGATGACACCTGAATCCTAATCGACTCAACACAATGAAATAAAAAGAGTCGTGACATGAATGTTTCACTAAAAATGAAATAAGAACCTAAGGATTCGTTATAAGAAAACCTTAGGGTGGTTGAATTTGAACCCGTATGGTAGGTCAACCCATGGTAGATTCCTAATGAAAGGATTTTACTGATTAAATTTTGACCCGTATGGTAGGTCACCCCATGGTAGATTCCTAATGAAAAGATTCTATTGATTAAATTTTGACCCGTATAGTAGGTCATCCCATAGTAGATTTCTAATGAAAAGATTCTACTGATTAAAATTTGATTGAAATTTGACCTGTTCGGTAGGTCAACCCATGGTAGATTCCTAATGAAAGGATTCTACTAATTAAATTTTGATTGAGATTTGACCCGTATGGTAGGTCACCCCATGGAGATGCTTGTAAGAAGGACTTTGCCCCTGTAGAAAGGACTTGGTGCCTGTAGAAACGACTTTGGGTGCATGTAGAAAGGACTTTAGTACTCGTAAAAAGGAGTTGTGCCTGTAAAAAGGACTTAATGCATGTAAAAAAGACTTGGTGCCTGTAAAAAGGACTTTAGTGCCTTTAAAAAGGACTTTAGTGCCTTTAAAAAGGACTTCGAGCTTTTAGAAAGGACTTAGTTTGCTTGTAAGGAGGACTTGGTTAGCATGTAAGAAGGACTTGGTTCGCCTGTAAGAAGCACTTGGTTCGCCTGTATGAAGGACTTGATTTGCCTGTAAGAAGGACTTGGTTTGCCTGTAAGAAGGACTTGGTTTGCCTGTAAGAAGGTTTTGGTTTGCCTGTAAGAAGGACTTGGTTTGCCTATAAGAAGGTCTTGGTTTGCCTGTAAGAAGGACTTGGTGCCTGTAAGAAAGACTTCGTTTGCCTGTAAGAAGGACTTGGTTTGCTTGTAAAAAGGACTTGGTGCCTGTAAGAAGGACTTGGTTTGCTTGTAAGAAGGACTTGATTTGCCTGTAAGAAGGGCTTTGTGCCTGTAAGAAGGACTTGATTTGCCTGTAAGAATGACTTTGTGCCTGTAGGAAGGACTTGTTTTGCCTGTAAGAAGGACTTGATTTGCCTATAAGAAGGATTTTGTGCCTATAAGAAGGACTTGTTTTGCCCATAAGAAAGACTTGGTTTGCCTATAAGAAGGACTTAATTTGCCTGTAAGAAGGACTTTATGCCTATAAGAATGATTTGGTTTGCTTGTAAGAAGGACTTTGTGCTTGTAAGAAGGACTTATTTTGCTTGTAAAAATGACTTGGTTTGCCTGTGAGAAGGACTTGATTTGCCTGTAAGAAGGATTTATTTTGCCTGTAAGAAGGACTTGATTTGCCTGTAAGAAGGACTTTGTGCCTCAAAGGATGCCATTCTGAAATCTGGAGAGACCAGGAATCATGCAGAAGTTTAAACCCAAATTATATTTTCCTATCGTTTTAGGAATAAACTAAAGAGGCAGAGATCAAAAGGTCTCGAACATTTCTGTCTTTGAGACAAATCATGCTTTATTGAAGAAGGTTGATACATGTATGTACCATAATAGATTCGAGTACCCCAACAACCGTCAGAATTCATTCTCTTGAAAGGTTCAGGTTTAAGATATACTTACCTGAGAATTTATAATAATTGCCTCGTGGCTTCTCGACAACCAGGCTTGTTCATTCAATAATCGCCAAATGAATTTCAAGACTTTGAAAGGTAACTTGAACATCGGGAATGTGTTGCCTGTCAGCCAGTATTAGAGGTAACATGTGCAAGCATTGTTATCCATGAGCTGATCGGTTCATGCAAAACTATTCAACTAAGTTAGCAATGATTAGAAGTAGTCTGTGTGATAACTCATGATGCAATCAATCAAAATGTGGATCATGCAAAACTATTCTGTCAAGTTTGTATTACCAATTCTGTTTAAGGAGGTTCTCATAGTATGAACGCCTCGAATGTAATCTGAATGAGGGACTTCAGTTTGAAAGGGCTTTCTTTCACTGTGGGGAAATGCTGTTTATCTGTAGATTAAAATGTTAGACTTGTGTGGAAATGGTTTGCCTTTCCTCATCTTGTCATGCCCCATTTTGCAAACTTGATGTCTCCTGTGCAGTTTATGCTCTAAGTTGGAGTTGGTAAATTAAACACGCGGAATAATCATGCATAATTCATGGACTGTGTAAACACAATGCAGATGTGACAATTTTTTAGCATCATGTGTGTTTATATAATGTGCAAATATGAGCGAATTTGAATTGCCCCCGGTATGTGGGCGGACCGAACAAATTGGGAAGCCTACTCCTTATGTCGAGGGGCGGCTTGTCTCAAACTTTGCCCCTGTGCGATGAAGCATATGGGTGAGGGAGCATTTCAGTTGATTTAATGACAGCGATCGCCATGGTTTAGCGGTTGAATGTCCCTGTAAAAAGCAGAGAAATTATTCTTGAAATCAAACGAGACAATGAAGACATATTTGCTTTTTCGCTTCAGAGCTTGCAATCAATTTGCCCCATTTTTCACCAGAATAGATCTTGTCAGATGATCATAATTTTCTTTTGGATTTGTCTCCTTCAACATGTTAAATGTTAGTATAAATATTTCCTGTAAAAAGAAAAGGAGACATGTCAGCCAGTATTAAAAGGGATAAATTGGAAACGATACTGATTTACCCTTCATCTTGAATGCCTTGCACAAGTCTTTTACCAATTTTGCTGGATTGAGTTTTCTTTGACTTTTGTTGGATGCTTCACCATTAAGTCGAGAATGTGGCAAAATATTGACTTCGATATTACTCGTCGAGTATTCCTGTTTACAAAAAGTTGTTTCATTTATTTATAATACATATAATATTCCCCACCCTTCGAGATCGAACTCGAGATATTTCGGACTTACTGTCATCCCCCATACCATTCGGTCCATTGGACCGTAGGTGTCCATGGGGCTTTCTTTTCAAAGGTTAATCCTTGGGGATAGCGCGGCCCTGTTGTATCACCTTGGACTATGTTACGGTATTTCTCGAGGTAATTTGCAATCCTTGTTAAGAATGGAATAAAACAATTCAGGACTTGAGATGATTCTGTGCAAATTAGAACGATACAGAATTACCCATGTCTGAGATTGTTCGGGTCCCTCGTTTGCATTTTCCCTTATCTGAAGCTGTCCATTCTATGGTAATATCAATGAGTTGATTTGCCCCAAATTTTATTCAGCTTGTATTTGGGTATGATTGCGTTCTCAAGTCGATTTGAAAACTCCTGAAATAGAAGGGATTAACTTTAAAACCTAGGTAGTTCGAGGGAAACTTGAAACGATACACATTTACCCTTCGGATTTACGCGGATTTCTTCTCGATATTAATTTTTTCGAGTTTGGTGCGATTAACGGCTCCGAGCATTTAATAGGGGGAAAGGGAAATGATTACTTCTAGCTTGTGCATTAATTTGGACATCAATAAAAGGCGAGAACGTGCGATGAAACTAAGTAGACGTATTCGTCCAAGTTTGATCTTCTTCCTTTTGCAGGCTCTTGAGTAATCAGCTAGCGTTGTTTCAAATCAGGTATGCGTTGGCTATGTTGCTGGTCCCGTGATCACTAGTTTTGAAATACAAGATCCGTATGCACATTAAAGCTCCGGTGCCTCATCAACATCAAACTGGCAGATCATGGCAGCGATCTCGTTATCAACACTACTTGCTTGATGGTGATGTATCTCCTCCTCCTCAGAAGGCATCAATGCTGGTTCCATAGGCTTGGTTTTTTCGTACCTAACTCCAACAGAACTTGATCCTGCTATGAACTAATCTAACTCACCTCTTAAATGGGCATTTTCAATCCTCAGATATTGTCTTTCGTCGAGGGTGAGGAAGCTGTTGCAGTTGGGGCAGGTAGCGGAGTCGAAAGCTTCTTTATACATCTTGTTTTCTGCTCAAAGCCCTTCATTTTCAGCTCTTAGAAACTTGGCCTCACTGTGCTCATATCGAGTCTTCATTCGGGTTCGTCTATTTTGAAACCAGAACTTGATTTGCGAAGGTTCAAGTCCTAGCTCTTGACTCAGTTCCATTTTCTATTTGCCGTCTGGCATAGGACACGTTCTGAAAAAATCCTCAAGCTTTTGTACTTGCTCTTCAGTATGGCGATGGTAACGCTTCTTTTGAACTTTACTGTCGTTGTCCTTATCTTTACTGAGATCTTGGACGTCGTTGGTGGAAGGGTCGGGCTCCATGGGCTCGATCCCAAACATGGCTTCGAACTCTTCTTCTCCTATATTTAGCAAGTAACGAAAACTCTCAAGTGTGTTGGGTTGAGACATTTTCAATTTGGTTAACGATTTCTCAAAGTTTGCTACCTCTTCTTGTATTTTTACTCTCTGGATTTTTTCTAGGAGACTGCGTATGCTTTAAGGGTCTCTATTTCGAGCACGAGTGAGAATTATCAAGAATATGCCTCCTTTAAAATTAGACGTAGGTTTAGCAACTGTATTGCCTCTCTTGAGTGTGTTGTCTTTCTCAATTTTCTTTTCATCGTATCTCTCGCCCAGCTCGTCTTCTTCCATCTTTCCGTGGTAGAGGGCCCCTTATTGTTATCTCCACCGTCAATTTGTTGGCGAGTTCTTCAATAAAGACGAGTTGTATCTCTTTTCTACCGAAAATGTCTTTGTCTCCACTCAGCTTGTTTTTTTTATCCTTTCTTTTTCAAAATGGTGGCGTCCCGTCCAGCTTTTTCGTAGAGACGTCAGATTTGCTTGGCTCGAGGCCGCCGCCTGACTGGAATTCGAGCCAGCGGAGGTGTTATCGATAGAGAATAGCGGATAGGAAAGATCTGGCTAATAAAGACTGCCCTTGTGGAGCCAATATTTAATTCGAAGTAGATTATCATTTTCGCATTCCAATCCTCTGCTTCACCTGTCCTCTTCTCTTTCGTATTCTACTCACCGACTCTGATTTTCCTCCTCTATCTTTTGATGAAAATGGCCGATATTCCCACGCAGATCTTCCCGGCTGAAGTTATGTTCAAATGGGAAAGACTTTACCATCTTCTTGGCCGAGGCTATATTTACATAGCCTATCATCCGAGTGTCGAAGTTGAGATCCTCGGTCTGTTCAGGGAGATAAATGCTTCTTCAGTTGAAGGCACCAACTTGGAGAAAGAATATAGGGCATTCCCACATGTCTTCATCAATTTTTTGGGGGCCCGCCGAAATGCTCTGGAGACGGTCACCTTAGCCCGCGATGTGAAGGCACGTTACCAAGATCAATCTGAGTGCCTGGGGTTTGCAGAGCGCTCGGTTGTTCGATACAAGAAGGCCGTCAAGTCTGCTGATGAACGGGTCTCGTTGTTGATTCACGAGAGGGAAAAACCGGTGGAGTGCCTAGCTTTGAACCAGACTTACTTTGAGCATAACCCGAGCGACATCGTAATGAAGTTCCGATGTGAGTGGCTGGAGGAGAGGTTCGATGATTTAACAGCGAACATAGCTTTCGAGAGAGACCTGATTGACAATCTGAAACACGCCGTTGAACACCATGAGATTAATGCAGCCAGGTACAAAGAGAAGTGTACTCGCCTGTTCTTCAAGCTTGCAGATCTCGAATCCCAGGTCTTTCAATGTAGGCAGACTATTAATTTCATGGAGAGTCAATTAAACTCTTTTATAATGCTCATTAGGGCTCAGTTTGGCTTTACTTTTCCTCCCTAGTGATTGTTGTAAAGTTTGTTGATGAATGGAATGAAATGGAAGTTTTACTTGTTTGTGCTTTTATTTTCCTGTCATCTCCTCTTCTAGGGAACGATTTAGAGTGCTGAAGATATTGAGGCTTAACCTTTTTCATGATGCTCTCGCGATTGTGGTAGACGATGATATCAAGAACATTATAGAGGCATTCGGTGTGGCTTTCCACCAGCTGCCTAGAGACCCGCGTTCAATTATGTAAATTAATAAAGCTGCCACCACTCGATTAGTGTGCCAATAAATTCGGCCATTTGTTGCGTACCCCACTTCAACCGTATTTGGTTCCTTTTGACGTCCACTTGCTGGTGTCGGCAGGAATAGCTGTAGGCCTTGTCCATTAATAAAACATTAGCACTCCAACGAGGGAATTTTTAAGGCAAGAGTTCGGTCGATTTACTCAGAAAGACATCTCAAGGTCGAGTTAATGTACTCGCTCCATGGGTTCCGATTATACAGTCTATGTGTGCTTTTTTTCAACAAAATACGAGAAGCCCGCTCAATATATTAAGATGTCCCTGTGTTTGATTTGTATAAGTCCATTGTCATATCAGAATACACAGCCCATACAAGTTCAGTGATTGACACAATTCTGTCTCTGAAAAACGGATTTCTTCACTTGCCCCATGGATTAATGGTTAAAGCATCGGTATTTTTTTTGTATTTCTGAAGATTACTCTTGGTGTGTATTGTTGAACTTATTTTTTTTTTTGTCTTTTTACCCTCGCCTGAGGTACCTAGTATTACCCTGCAAAAGAAAAGGACATAATTAGTATGCAGCCCAAGAGAGGTCCATAACTCCTATATTAGTTCAATTTGATTTTTCTATTTTATGGAGAAATCAGAAAAAATTTCCTTAAGAAGAACATGGGTTAATTTCTAATACAGAATTTTCCTGCAAATTTTTATAACTTAAAAAAATGTGACAAAATCTCTTGGCGTTTACCAAACTTTTTTGAAGGAATTTTCCTCTTTATCGAAATAAATTTTCAGAAGTAAATTTGTCAGGAACATTTCATTTTTATTGAAGCAGGAAAGACATGATAAAAATCCTTTATTGATCAACAAAATTCCCCAGAAGGGATTTTTCACATTATTTTTTTCAAGATTTTTTTAGAAATGGGGGACAAATTTAATTTTTATTTTCTTTTAAAAGAATGGTTGTAATGTGAAGTTCAAAAATTGACTGACACCTAGCATGGACCGACCGAAAATGAATACAAGATAAGGTTAGAAAACTAACTTTTACCTTGGACAAGATGCAAATCGCATAGACATGCGCATCACTCAAGTGAGGAGTGGACTCTAGAAAATAAAAAGAAGAGACAGGGTATAGACCTAAAAGGCCCCCACTATCTGAATTGACAACCTTACCCTCCGCACAATCAAATCACAATGGGAAAAATTGTCAATTCAGATAATGAGCGGGATAAAATATGGTCAACCCAAGCGCAATCGACGCAAGAGTTTTGCATATTCGATCCCTATCTATGGTTACCTAGGAAAAATTTCGCGACTTGGGTTTAGACGCTTGTGTGTGCAGGTGTTGTGATCCTCAGAATATGCAAGACATGCACAACAATTGATATCAAAACAGCGCTTCTAAAAATGTGTGAAATTAAACATAATCCCAACACCGAGCTTGCAAAACAAATGGGTTAGTCAAACACTCCGCCCCTTATAACTCCCATCCTGCAAAAACATATAACACCTATAGAATGAGTCCCAAACAAGATCGCCAGAAGCGAGATATCCATGAAATTTTCATTGGCCTAAGTCCACTAAGACTTTTAAAATTTCGAAAAAATAGTATTCCAATTGGTATCTTTTTTCGAAAATTTAAAAATCTCTATCCCCAGCGGAGTCGCCAGTCTGTCGCGATCCTCTAAAAAAAATTTTTAAAAAGAGAAAACGGATTATTAGGTTAATTAGATCGACTAACCTAATGCGGACCCTCACAAGCCCTACCGAATCGCGACTTTGAATTTTTATTTTAAACGATTTTTGAAATTTGGAGTCGCCACTAATCGTTCTTGGTAGGTCGATTAGGAACCTAAATAAATTAGCGGGAGAACTAATTTATGTCTACGAACTAGAGATTATGAGTTCGGGGACTTGGTTACACTAGTTAATTAAAACTAATGCCCTTTCGGTACCTTAATTTCATGGATATCCTAATTTGACAACTCAGGCTTGGTTTATTCATAAGGCTCTAGTAGGGTATTCTCTTTTGGTGTTTTCACTTTTTAAATAGGATGCATATATGGTATATATTTTTTATTTATTATATTTTTTTAAGTGTTAAAAATTCCCTGAAGCCGAAAGAGGGAGTGTGTTAACGACTTTTGTGCAGTGTTACGACCTACTCATTTTTTGGGTCTGGTAATTCACAAATTAAATTATAGGGAGTAAATGACAGTGAATAAACACCTCCAATGGATGGCCCAAGCTTGGCTTGGCCCTCTCTTTTAGAGTTTATGATACAGGTATTTAAATTGCAGGTATTTAAATTACTGTAAGTAAAAACCTTCAATGAGAGGCTTAGCATTGGCTTGGCTCTTCCCTTTGGAATTTATGGTGTATGTATTTAAATTGCAGGTATAAAAACCTCCAATGGGAGGCCTAGCATTGGCTGGGTTCTTCCCTTTGGAATTTATGGTGCAGGTATTTAAATTGCAGGTATTTAAATGACCTCTAGTGGATGTGTTTTGCCTCTCTATTCTGGGGTTTAAGTTCTTTAAAAATAAATTACAACAAATTGATTCAACAATTTAAAATTTGTGCGCGCTTGAGGACTCCTCCAAGCCATTTTTGTGCTTCCATAGGATTGACCGTTGATATAGAGCTACGGTTGCCTGACATAAAATAGAATGAAGTGTCAGTATACAAAATATGTGTTAATATGCACTTAAAACCAGAAGAGTGGAAAGAGTACTTATCTCCCATTTTTTGGGAGGAATTTCTAGAATTGGTTTTCGCTCTCTCTGTTCTTAACATAGAGAGTCTTTTTTAAATTAAGAGAGACTTTTAATCACATATCAGCTGGGAAATTGGTAGGCACTTATGAGCTCGTCTGGGCCAATTTTGCACCTCTGTGGGCTTTGCCATTAATATGGAATTGTTCTTCCCTCACATAAAAACATGAGGAAAATAGAGAGATGGAGAAAGTGTATACAATTTGTGCTAATTTGCACTAAAACCACAAATAAATGAATAAATAAAAACACTTAGCTCGAATTTGCTTGCTCGTTGACGAGGATGAACTCTTGATTTATGTTGATCGATGAAGGAATTTGTGATGATAATTCCTAGCTTTAAACTCCCATCATCTTCAAAATTTTCTCTCTCTTTTTGATATTTTTTTCTTCTCAAATTTTTCTTCAATCTCCCAAAATCCTCTCAAATATCCAAAATTTTATCTCCAAAAATAATCCCCCTCTCAAGCTCACTTCTTCCTCCTTTTATAACCTACTCATTTATCTCCCATTCTAATATTTCCACTAACTCTATCTCCCATTCTAATTTCTCCACTAACTCTTCTTCATTTTCATCTTCCCTTCTCCATATTTATCTCCCATTCTAATTTCTCCACTAACTCTTCTTCATTTTCATCTTCCCTTCTCCATCTCTATCTCACATTCTAATCTCTCCATTAACTTTTCTTCATCTTCATCTTCCCTTCTCCATATTTATCTCCCATTCTAATTTCTCCACTAACTCTTTTTCATCTCCATCTTCCATTCTCTAATCTTATCTTATTTTCTCTATCCATTCTTCTTCATCTTCTCTTCTCCATCTCCTCTTCTCCATCTTCCCTTTTCTATTCTAATTTATCCACTAACTCTTCTTTTTGTTATTTGCAAAATAATTCCTCAAGGGTTAGGTATTTGCACTCTAGTCCCTGAATTTTAAGTATTTACAATTCAGTCCCTAAAAAAATATTTCTTTAAGTCTAAATCTCCTCACAATTTTTAACACACCTTCATACTTAGTGAAAATTCACCACATGTCAAATTTAAGCTTATTTCTTGCAGCTGAAAATAATGCAGAATTTAATTAAAGCCCTTTTGCAAAATTGAGTCATTCTGGGTATAATTGGGCCAAGATGAAAATTTAAAATATTAGAGAACAATGTCACAACTCCTAAAAGTAAAAAAAATGAAAATAAATTGACTCAAATTGAATTTTTTAGGCCCGGTTCGAGATTATGCTCGTGAAAGAATGCACGACCCCGAATTGGATTTTTTTAAATTTGTAATGGCCAACATGAAAAGGGATTTAAAATAAAAATATAGAGTATTTTTATATATTTTGGTGGCCTCAAATGCTATTATTTATTAAATATTCTCCTAATTTCTAAAATATATAAAATAATAATAATAAAATACAAAAAATTATTTTTTGTTCAAAAATGGTTGCCTAAGCTTGGCCAAGGCTCCAAACTTGATTTTGTAATTTTCTCATTTTTCTTAATTGTTTTTTATGAATTTTCGAAAATAAAAATACTGAAAAATACTGAAAATATGAAAAAATATTTTTCGGACAAAATTGGTTCCCTGGACTTAGCCAAGGTCCCAAAAATTGAATTCCCAATTTTATGAATTTTTATGAATTTTTTTTTATTAATTTTAAAAAAGGAAAATTGATTGAAAATCAGGTGTCAACAAGGACTTTCCAAGAACACATGAGGGGTGAGCGAGAGGTTGGCCGAGAGAGAGAGAGAGAGAGAGAGAGAGAGAGAGAGAGAGAGAGAAGGAAAAAATTAGGGGGAAGGGGAGAGAGTTGGTGGATGAGGAAACCATACCCCTATTTATAATAGTTTTCTAACTTCTCTCACAAGTTACTTCATTAATTGCTTTCCTTCTTAAATTTTTCTACAAATGCGAAAGCATTTATAACATCTTGACTTTACCATCCCCATTAATGTGAACTCATTTATGTTTTCTTGACTTTGTCAATCCTAATAGTGTGAACTCATTTTTATTTTCTTGACTTTGTCAATCCTATAATGTGAACTCATTTATAGTTTCTTGACTTTGTTAATACTATAATATGAATTCATTTATGGTTTCTTGACTTTGTTATTGAAAGTGACATTAATTTTATCCTATCATTAAATACTTGAAAATGACATTTCTATTTGTCATTTACCTCTTGACTTCGCATTAGCTTATCCAAAACATTGATTCTATCTTGACTTGGCATTGACTTATGTATTCTAATTAATTTGCCTTTGACATGTATATTAATTCAAGAATTATTACTTTGTGTCATGTTTTTTCAATATGAAATTTTTAGAATTAAATTTTGAAATAATTAAATTAATGACTTTATCGAGAAGTTACCGGATAGCTTCTTCGAAAAGTTTGAAGATTTCTTCTTTGTTAAAAAATATTTTATTTTCCTTTAGGAATTTCTAGGTGTCCTAAGTAACAAGTCATGAGATATTCTTTTAATTTTTTAATTATTTCCAATGTAGAAAACTTTGGGATGTCACAAATGGATCTTGTTTAATATGTTGGGCCGGGGTCAGATTCTTAGAATGGAGTTATAATTTATAGTAAAAGAGAAATACAAGTTGACGTTTGAAAGAGGACAACATGTTCTTCCCACTGTACTCGGTGGAGACGAGCTCATTCTATGCGTTCACTGGTTTTGAGTCGAGAAGTATTACCATGAAACAAAGAAAACTGAGCCTCTACCCGGTTTTGTATCACTTTATCTGAGCAATGAGTCATCTTACTCTTATTCTAAAGGTAACATATTTAATTGATTGTTGAGATTCTTTTTTTAATTCGGTCCTCGAACTTTAATTTTATGTAATTAAATCATGGAACTCGTGGGACATTTCCAATCTAGGTCCCTCCATCTGAAACGTGAGAAAATCACTAAAAAAAAATCATAAACCTATTATAATTTTATCAATTAATTCCTGAACCTTTTTATTTTACCAATTAAGTTATAAATCTTTTGTATTTATGCTAATTCAATCTATTTGATCGGCCGATGCTAACGTGGTGTTCTTAGAGTTGACGTGGACAATCGTTAATAATAATTTAATATTTTTTAAAATTTCAACTTATTTATTTATTTTCTTTTTTTTTCTTTTATATTTAAATCCATTGGCTGATGAGGTTGTCATAGCTTGTTGACCACTAGGCGATGCCATTATGGCCGTGGGTGGGGCCGCTTCGCCTATGGCTAGGGAGGTGATGGCTGTCTTTGCTTGTGGCTGGTGAGGCCTAAACTTGAGGCACAGCCTAAACTCAAGGGTAGTTCACAAGGTGCGGGTGCGATCGAGGCGGCCTCACTTAGTGGTCAGCGATTTTCGGTGACCCTTGCTGGGCACAACTCACCGGCTAGTGGAAGAAAAAAGCAAAAAGAAAGAGAAAGAAAAAAAAATACTAAACAATAAATTTAAAAATTATTGAAAATTATCAACATTAGCGTCAACTGGCTAAATAGATTGAATTGGTATAATGCGAAAGATTAACTCTATTAATCCAACAAAAAAGGATTTATGAGTAAATTGGTAAAATTGCAATAGGTTTATGATTTTTTTAGTAATTTTTCCTCTAAAAAGTTGGTAAATTGAAGATGATAATGTTGTAAAACCAAGTGATTGAGAAAAACATTACATAAAACAAGGAAATAAAGCAGACATCCTAGTATGGTCAGTGGGATGTACTCCACGAGAAGAGCAGCACAAGTCAAGTCACTCGGACACTCTCAAAATTTCCCATGTATAATAACTCACACAATATTTAACCCCCCATAATTCCTCGATAAACAATGACTCAACTCATAGAGAGTTACACAAATCCTACCGTAAGACTAATTAGCATTAACACACATACAATTTCTTTGGGATTTACTTCACGAGTAAGCCATACGACTAATTTTTACGGCTAAAATGCTAGTGAAGTTAAGAATCTACTTGGATCGGGTTTCACTTATAGCTCAAACTCGAGATATAGTTTCAACTGGCACAATGAATAGCGCCGTATAGAACCAAGCATAAGGTCCTAAAATGTCTTCGAATTACAGTGCGACATGTCCATAAATATTTCCGTCATTCTTCTTACATTGCGCTCATTCTTCCAGCTAATTCGTAGTGATAATGTTCCAAATTTCAGCCATTTCAAAGCATAGTATCAATTGCTATTAGTGATGTTGCTTTAATTAGTTGAAATTAGTAGGATAGATTGAATTAACACAAATGCAAAAGGTTTAGGAATTAATGGACAAAAAAAATTAAAACTGAACTAAGATAATTATAATAATTTTATGACCTTTTTTTTGTTAATTCTCCCGCTAAATATTGATATAGTCCACGTCCCTAAATGGGTGTACAATCTTTTCTATTAATTTGGAAACCAAATGTCAGCGAAAGAAAGACATCATATTTCTTAGCAAATCGAATCATTCCACTCTCCGGAACATTGATAGAGTCCACATTCCTTTAAATGGGTGTACGATCTTCTCTATTAATATGGAAACAAAAGTCAGCAAAAGCAAATTTCACCCAAATATACAACGACTTGCAATAGCTGGAGTACACAAAACACAAAACAAACATCGAATTGCTGCTGTTGGTACTCAACTAGAGTTTCTCCTCCTCCACCTTGGAAAGTAGAAGTGCCATGGAAAGTGGAAAAAGCTTGACAGCTTACTAATTTCGTACACGATCAAGTACTTTCTCTTTGAAGTCAAATGTGGCATTATAATGCCCAGCAAATTAGAACCCATCAAAGTGGATCTTGTGTAATATGTTGGATCGGGGGTCAGATTCTTAAGAGTGGAGCGATAATTTATTGCCAAAGAGAAATACAAGTTGATGTTTGAAAGAGGACAACACGTTCTCTCCACTATGCACGGTGGAGACGAGCTCATTGTATGCGTTCGCTGGTTTTGAGTCGAGGAGTATTACCCATGCAACGAAGAAAACTGCGCCTCCACTCGGTTTTGTATCACTTTATCTCGGCAATGAGTCATCTTACTTTGAAAGTAACATATTTAATAGATTTTTGAAATACTTTTTTTGAATTCGGTCCTCGAACTTTAATTTTATGTAATTAAATCATGGAACTCGTGGGACTTTTCCAATCTAGGTCCCTCCATTTGAAACGTGAGAAAATTACTATAAAATCCTAAATTTATTGTAATTTTATCAATTCAATCCTAAATTTTTTTTTAAATTAGATACTAATTCTTTCATATTTGTGCCAATTTAGTCTATTTGGTCAGCCGGCATTGACGTGGCGTCACCGGAGCTGACGTGGAGTTACTAGAGTTGACATAAATTTTTTTAATAATATATATTTTAAAATTTAAAATTTTATTTATTTGTTTTCTTTCTCTTTCTTTTTATATTTTGTTCCATTGGCTGGTGAGGGTCGCCGGAGCTCATCAACCATCGGGTGATGCCATCGTGGCCATGGGCGAGGCTGCCTTGCTAGTGGTGAGGGGGGCCATGGCTGTCTTCACTTACGGCTGGTGAGGCTCGGTAGCACCTCGTGAGTCTTGAACTCGAGGTGGCCTCGCTTAGCGGCCAACAAGTTTGAGCGATCCTCGTCGGGTACAGCTTGTTGGCCCGTGGAAAAGGGGGAAAAAAAGGAAAGAGAAAGAGGAAAAAATAAAAAATAAAAAAATATGAAAATGTTAATAAAATTATCCACGTTAGTCGGCCAAATAGACTGAATTGGAACAAATGTAAAAGATTAACTCAATTGATAAAAAAAATTAGGACTAAATTAGTAAAATTACAATAGATTCATGACTTTTTTTCATAATTTTCCCTTTGAAACGTTGGTAAATTAAAGATGGTACTATTGTAAAAATAAGTAATTGAACACAACATTAAACAAGATAAGGAAATAAATCAGGCATCTTGATACGATCAGTGGGGCCTACTCCAAGGGAGAGTAGCATAAGTCTAGTCACTCAGAAACTCACAAAATTTCCCACGCATAATAACTCACGCAATATTTAACCTCCACGATTCCTCGAGAAACAATCATTCATCTCATAGAGAATTTCACAAATCGTACTGTAATATTAATTAGCATTAAAACACTTACAATTTCTTCAGGATGTACTTCACGAGTAAGCCGCACAAATGGTTTTTACAGCCAAAACAGAAGTGAAGAAATCTGCTTTGATCAGGTTTCCCTTGTAGCTCGAACTCGACACATATTTTCAGTTGGCACAACGAATAGCGCCGTATAGAACCGATCGTAAGCACCTAAGATGTCTTCGAATTATGGTGCGGTATGTCCATAAATATTTCCGTTGTTCTTCTTACGTTGCGTTCTTCCTTCCAGCTAATTCATACTGCATGTTCCGAATTTCAGCCATATCAAAGCATATGATCGACTGCTATTAAGTATTTGCGACGTTGCTTTGACTCGTAGAAATGGAACATAGATGGACATGACTTGCAAATTTTTTGCGAATTCAGAGACTTCACTAGCAAAATCACAAAAAAAAAAAAAAATTTACGATCAAATCGAAAGAATAACGCAAAGTTCGAAGGTTGAATATGCACTTTTCCGTTTTTGCCCCATCTTTAATGGATTGGACCTCTCTGATCTCTACGTTCATGGCGCGTCAAATGTCAAAAGAGCAACATATCTATCAGTCGGCCATTTCTGTTCATGCATCATGGTCATCGACTCCCACACGATTTACTCCCAAAGCCAATAGGATGCATGCTTTATCTCAATATTCACTTGGTAGTCCATGACAAAGTTTGCGTCTACCTCGTGTTTTGTCGGGAAAATCGACGTGGCATCACCGACCGATCAGGTGGTCTCACTCACGAGATCTTTTGACAAAGCTTTGAGAATGAGTCCCATTAGGAAACTTCAAGGCCCGCAGTATACCGGGTATACGAAGGGCTCCGCTACGACTAGAAATTGGAGTTCGACCGCTGTTTAACAAAAGAAATGACCAACCCCGTAGTATGCCGGGTACAGGAAGGGCTCCGCTATGATTAGAAATTCGAGTTCGACCGCTCTTTAACTAAAGAAAAGACCAACTCTTTTGTCTCTTAATAAAAATATAAAAACGAAAGAACATGGTCTAAAAGTTAAGACAAACCAAAATCAGACCCACTTATTGCAAGATCAAGTGGAGAATCGCTGGACGGCATTAACTAATTCATCTGAGATCTGAATTTGTGCTTATGGGCGTGTAACCCTCAACCCCCACGACAACTTCTAGGAACATTCTTGGACATGGGAAAATCGACACGCAAATCTGACGTGCTAGAGACACGAGATAAGCCATACATGCTTTCATAGAAAAGTCGTTCTTGTTGTGCTCGCAATTGACAGCGTCTAAAGTATTACTGTGTTTAGCTATACGTTATCGCCCTGGGCAAAGGAGTGGTAAATCGGACACGTTTTAATAGATTAAGTCAATCACATTTCGGATAACAACGAGACTGGGAGCCTCATTCCTAATCCGATCCGGGCTGTAGGGGTTCACAAACTTGCCTTGAGTATAGTTTCTTAATCAGCTTGTAGTTCGGACAGTGGCTCCATACAATTTTGCGTAGTATAAGAGCCAGAGCATTTGAGTTTAAACCTTTCAGCCTTTTCCTTATCTTCTCATATATGTTTCCATATTACACTAACGTCCTAAACCACTCGTTCATTTAACGGCTTAAATTTGAGAGCAACTATAGAGGTTTTAAAAAAAAATGAATATGATTACAAGCAAATTAGATGATTAGAAAAATCTAAACCTCACCGGCAGCAGTCTTGCTACAAAATTTTACAGATAAATACACATGGATCTCGAGGAGCTAATTTAGAAATTGAGGAATGGTCTTGTGAATCAAATGCACAATGTATAGGTCGGTTCTTTGTGACATCAAGAACAAACAATCTCATGATTGCTCACTCAAACTTTGGCTCACAAGGTCTAGAGAAGAAATTAAACTTAATATGAGGGGCAATCGTACCTAAGGATTTTGATAAGTCCCAACCAAGTTTGCCCAATGATGGCTGCACATGTTTACCTCCCTACTATAACTTTAATTTTCCCCAACATTTCAGCCAACGAACGAGAAGAGTGCACTGCTTTTCAACTTGTATGTACCTGAAAAAAGTAATCAAAAACATCACAAAAATTTAAGCCAGAGCTTATGTCATGGGCACCCACCCACCCACCCCACCGGGTTAAAAAAAAAAAGACTTTACAAATGAAATTACAAAAAAACCCGAAAACTTTTGCACTTTTATCAATTCAATCTAAAACATTTTATCTTTTACCGATCCAGTTCTATTGACCAAAAATTTTTTATATGGATGCCGGCCATTCTATAACACCATTGGCCTGTACTGATATGGATAATTTTTAATAGTATTTTAATATTTATTTGTATTTTGTTCCTTTTTTCCTTTTAATTTTTTCCCCCCACTGCTTACCTCATGCAAAGGTCACCCTTGCTGCCCAAGTGAAGGTGACTTTTAAACTGAGCTCAGCGGAGGTTGAGGTTGGTTGGAGGGGAAAAAAGAAAGAGAAAAGGAAAAAAAAAGGAACAATGGGAAAAAGGGAAAAAAAAGGGAAAAATGAATATAAATATTTAAAAATATTAAAATATTATTAAAAGTTATCGATTTTAGTACCAATGGTGCTATGTAAGACGACTAATATCCACGTCACTAATTTCCGGTCAAAGGACTGAATTGGCAAAAGGTAAAAAGGTTATGACTAAATCGTTAAACTTAAAATATTTATGATTGAATTAACAAAAGTGCAAAATATTTAATACTTTTTTATTATAATTTTCCTACTTTATAGCTTCCAACATACCAATAGAGCTAGCTTGATGAACTCACACAACTATGGATGGGATGACTAACGAGTAATTTTTCAAATGAATATTCATTCTTTTATAATAGGGAAAAGTACAAAAAAAAAAGGTCACAAACTTATTTATTGGACCAATTTAGTCTTAAACTTTTTTGTATCGATACCAATTCAGTCCATCTAACCAATTTAGGTAAGAAATCGCTGACGTGGACGCCAATCGTTCTATATGACATCGTTAGTGTTGATGCTGACATTTTAATTCTTTTTCAAATTTTTCTCTCCTTTTTTTTTCACCTTTTTGTTTTCTCTTTTCCTTTTCTTTTTGCTCGTGGTTGGCCGTCCTTCAGCTAGCCATAGGCTAATGCCTATAAGGATTGGCCTAGTCAGGCCCCGCTATAGTGAGCTCCAGTGAGGTTGACCATCGCTCGAGCGAGGGGCAGCCCTGCCCTAGCCCAAGTGAGGGTCTACCTTGCATCACTGCCGTCAACATGACATAAGTATTGGTCGATCAAATAAACTGAATTAATATAAATACAAAAGATTTAGGACTCAATTGGAAAAAAGAATGGTTTATGACTGAATTAACACAATTACAATAGGTTTAAGACCTTTTTGATAAATTTTTCGTCTATAGATCGTGTAAATCAAATGCCCCAATCATACAACTCCATGATAGTATCCCAACCACGTGATTGAGAAGGTGTCAGTCTATATAATCTATGGCTGCATTTCTTTAAAAAAATCCCAATTTTAACTTCACTCCCAATTCTGCTTCAAAAAAAATTTTCATTTGAAAATTACCCACGCTTTTATTTTGTCTCAAAAAGCATCAATCTTGAGTTTTAGTCCCACTTTTATTCCAAAATTATTATGTCTAAAAAAACTCTTAACTTTTTGTCCAATCCCCTTTAACTCTAGTCACAAAATCTGCCTTGGACTCTTTTCGTTATGAAAAAGCAAAAAACATCGCAAACTTTTAGTCTAGTGAGGGTCTGCCTTGCATCATCGCCGTCGACATGAGATCAGTGTTGGTCGATCAAATAGATTGAATTGATATAAATGCAAAAAATTTAGGACTCAATTGAAAAAAAAGAAAGATTTATGACTAAATTAACATAATTACAATAGGTTTATGACCTTTTTGATAAATTTTTCGTCTATAGATCGTGCAAATAAAATGCACCAATCATACGACACCATGATAGTATCCCTACCACGTGATTGAGAAGGTGTCGGTCTATATAAAATATGGCTGCATTTCTTTAAAAAAATCCCAACTTTAGCTTCACTCCCAATTCTGCTTCAAACTATTTTTCATTTGAAAATGTACCCAAACTTTTATTTTGTCTAAAAAAACATCAATCTTGAGTTTCAATCCCACTTTTACCCCAAACTTATTATGCCTAAAAAAACTCTTAACTTTATATGTCCAATCCCTTTTAACTCTAGTTGCAAAAATTTGCCTTGGACTCTTTTCTTTATAAAAAAAAAAAAGCAAAAAACATCGAGAACTTTAAGTCTACCCTCCCCCCTCCTCTTCCTTTTCCCCACCGGTTAACCCTATATCCAAAAATCGCCATTAATTATTTGACATGGAATTTCCACATAGGTAACAAGTCCACATCAGAAACCGTTTGGTGATATGAAAATCAGAAAAATTAAGGATGAGTAACGGCCTTTTTTAGAAGGAGAGCTAAAGAGGTAGATTTGGGACTTGACTTGCGATTGGGGATTTATTTTTTAAAAAAGTTTGGGCAGATTTTGACTGAATCTAAAGTTTATGTTTTTCTTTTGGACAGAAAAAGTTCGGGCAAATTTGATTAGACCTAAAGTTAATGGTTTTTTAAGATAAAAAGACTTCTAGGGGCAGAATTGGAAAGTGATATAAAGTTAGGAATCTTTTTTAGGATATTAGGCCAATAATATAATCTATGTACGGTGGGATACATCCTTAATTTCGTGGCGCGCGTGCCACTTGCAAAGTGCAATTTCTTGGGTAGATGGCGGAAGAGGTGGGCTCTCAAACCCTTTAAATACCGCTTTCCAAGTCCCATTTCCCCGATCAAACAGCACATATCGCCATCTCTCTCTCTCTCTCTCTCTCTCTCTCTCTCTCTCTCTCTCTCTCTCAACGCACTAACACTACGTATGCACTCCATGCATATTGATCATCCCTACAACAAATCTTACACATAGATCCCTCGTCACCAACCACCACGACAAGAACTTCAAGCATCATCATCGGAAAGAAAGATGATAGGGTGGGACGACGTGTACAAGGTGGTCGTATCGATGTTCCCGCTGTACGTGGCGCTCATGCTCGGCTACGGCTCCGTCAAGTGGTGGCGCCTCTTCACCCACGAGCAGTGCGACGGCATCAACCGCTTCATCGCCCTCTTCATCCTCCCCCTCTTCGGCTTCGAGTTCACCGCCCACATGAACCCGTATGCCATGAACTACCGCCTCCTCGCCGCCGACGCCCTGTCCAAGCTCGCCACCCTCGCGGTCCTCGCCCTCTGGGGGAGGTTCAGCTGCCGGGCGAGCTACAGCTGGTGCATCACCACGTTCTCACTGTGCACCCTGACGAACCTGCTCGTCGTCGGCGTGCCGGTGATGCGGGCCATGTACGGTCAGTGGGGGGTCGACCTGGTGGTCCAGCTGTGCATGCTGCAGTCCCTGGTTTGGATCCCTCTGCTTCTCCTGTTTCTCGAGTTTCGAAAGACGAGGATGACGGATTTGGCCGCTTCTTCGTCTCCTCCTCCTGAAAACAATGGTGTCGCTGACGAAGAGAGGGACATAGAGACGAGTGTTGTGGATACAAGCGAAGGCAGCGACGATCATCCTGAGAAGAGGAGCTATTGGTCATTCGCAAGAGTGATGTGGATGAAGATGGCCATGAACCCTAACGTGTATGCCAATGTTCTCGGCCTTTCTTGGGCTCTCATGGCTAGCAGGTATTATTTATTTCTTCACAGCTACAGCAAGATTAATCTGAGCATAAGCTGGACATGGCTAGTAAAGCAGTTTAACAAATCAGTCTTAACACGGCTAGTAGTCATTGCTCTTTCACTAACCACGAAGCTTTGAATAAGTTGAACATGTACGATGCGATGGTAAAGAAGGATTCCATTAGTAAACCACTTCCCGTCTTGTCATTTCATGCACATGTTGCAGCTAGTCTCAACAAGAACCATCCGAATTGAAATTCGAATCGAAATGATCCGAATAAAAACATTTTTAGGATCTTTTCGGTTCGGGCAATAAATGAAATGAAGGCCTCTGGCCGCTCATTTCGTTTTCGGGGTCCTATACCAGACCTGATACAGAGCACATTAAGGGCAACTGAAACATGAACAGATCAGATAGTTAATGGGAGGTGATGATTAATGATCAAGGATCGAGAAAGAGAGGAAGAGTAATGTCCAGCAAAACGTGTTCATCATGCATACCTGCATACCTCACACCTGTCATCTCTCTCTCTCTCTCTCACTCTCTCTCTCTCTGGCGTTCATCTGCAAAAGAGAATGCTCAAATGGGTGAAGAGATCTGAGGTTGGACCAGAAATGATAAGAGGCTGTGAATGGCGTGCATAGTTTCTGGGGAGAGAGCAAGAGGCAGACGCAGAAATCCTTTTTTTCGTTTCCTTCCTTCCTTTCTTTCTGGGTTAAAATATTCTCATACCTAGCCTTCCATTGAAACTACGGGTCGGGTATCACCCAAATTGAAATTGGCCGTTCGACACCAGTAAAAAGCATAGCATATTGCTTGTCTTCGAAGTTTATGTGCACCGGTACTAAGATAAGAATTATGAGTTTAAATTGTTGGATTGAACTTTCTAACAGCACACCATATATGTAGTTTCTCAACAAACGATAACATGATGTCGTTTCAGGTTCAAATTCACTATGCCGAGCATCATGGAAGGTTCGGTCGAGATCATGTCGAAAGCAGGGACGGGCACGGCCATGTTCAACATTGGTTAGTATGCAGAGAAAAGCGATCATCGATTCCGAAGTTCATGAACAAGACAAAAGAATTTTGAGCATCAGTGTTCGAGCTCACTGCTTCTTAGATGATTAATGAAGGTGTTTGGTGCATTCGAATTTGCAGGGATATTCATAGCAATGCAAACGAAGGTGATAGCATGCGGAACGGGTCCCACGGTTCTAGGAATGGTGTCGAGGTTCGTGGTTGGGCCCGCAATTATGGCCCTTTGCTCCCTTGCCGTGGGCTTGCATGGGCCTGCTTTACATATCGCCATCATTCAGGTTGGCTTTGAGTTCATTTTGTTTATCCACTAATGATCAATTAATTTTATATTTTCAACTTCTTAATTATTATCATTATGCGTTTTTTTTATCGGTATAGGCGGCACTTCCACAGGCCATAGCTTCTTTCGTGTTTGCCAACGAGTATGGATTGCATGCAGACGTCCTCAGCACTGCGTAAGTTCAATGTTGTCTTTGCTCTAAATTTTATATGGGCTTACTTGTTTGGAGTTTATAATGTATGATTAGAGATTGCTAATTAATTTGCTACGGTTTAATTCACTGTAGGGTGGTGTTCGGCACGGTGATTTCCCTTCCGCTGTTGATTGGCTACTACATTGGCTTGGAATATGCAGCATAAGAGCGGGGATTGTTAATTAATTGCTAAATAAAGATATCCTTCTGTCGCCCAAATCGATTGTATTCAACTTGTTATTCCATTCATGGTTTTAATTTGTGAAAGTGCTCTAGAGTAATGGAGAAACTGAAGAGGAATTGAGAAATCTGAACGAGAAATTATATATCCAAAATGATGTTTATGTTCCAAAAATAAGCCACAGGATAGAAGGAGTTTTATATCCAAAATATTTGTTTAATTTGCCATCAGAGTAAATGGTTTTGGTGCAAAGAGAGTTATATTTGAGGCAAGCTCAGCAATCAGGGAGTGAATGGTGCTGTGCAACAAAAAGAAAAACAAGAAAGATCATAGAAAATTCCTAAAGACCATACCAATTTCCTGAAGAAGAGAAAGGTCATAGCAAACAGATTTCTGTAAATACAGTCACATCTGCATTCCAAAACACATGAATAAGCAGAAGTAACTTTATATATATCCATGGAATTGCAAGCAGCGAAGTTGACAGACAGGCAATTGGAACGTTATTATCCCATCTGTCCATCTGGGAATCAAGAGCACTAGGAACGAGGATTTTCCACTGCTTGAGACATGCAGATTCTGTCCTAGATCTCCCACGATGGTCGATTCCCTTTTCAATCAGCAAGCTGTGTTTCTGCAGTCTGTTTGCTGGCTAGGATAGATCACAGACATTTATCCGTCTAGGAGTAATCAAAGTTCTATTTGTTCATTTGCAATCTAGATTGCATGAAGATGTCCACTGCATCCAATGAATTACTCTTTCCTTTTTTTCCTGTTCCCTTTCCTTGACCCAACATCCTACGGCACGTGATGATGGAAATCTTCCGCCATTGTTCGTACCACATTGACTGATCCTTATGGCTGCAAGCAAAGATGTGTATATATAGCCTGTCGATATAACAACTAAATACCTGAGTTTGATATCGTTCCGACCTTTCAGTATTCTGTTGACACTTTGCATCAGGTTTTTTCTTTCTTTTTTTTTTGGGGGGGAGGGGGGGTGTTTCGAAAACTTGTTATCAGGTTTTGGATAACATTTTTATACCATGATGTTCCAGACATCTGAAATCAAAGAAAAACCAGGAAAATGATATGATCTCGGTATTCTTGGTTATCCCTCTCTCTCGATGGTAAGTTTTCGCTCAGACTTTTCGAGTTTCGATCTCGGATTTCCAATCTAAGGGGGAGAGCGGAGTAATTTGCGTGAGATCTCAATGCATTTGCGGCTCTTTCACCGAACTTCTAGTTAGACAAGGACCATGTTGCCAAGCCACTGCTTGATTGCCATAATAGGCATTGGGTTTGAATTGTACGGTCGTTGATTGTGAGCATGCTTCGGTGTAAAAATAAGTAAATGAAAACTTTGGCCAAACTTTGCAATACGGAAACCCATTTCCCAATGTTGCTGAAAATTCCTGCTCCCGTCAGGCTATTTTTATCTATATGATTTCGATCCCAATTCATGCTGCCTGAATGGAGACTTAGGCTTCGTTTGTTTTGTAATGGCTTGGCGAGCTCAGCGTCATCCGGCGCCGGTGAGGACAAAGTCGACCTTGCCCTCGCAAGCCAAATGAGAGGAAGAAGAAAAAAAAAAAAGAAAAAATATTAAAGATATTAAAATATTATTAAATATTGCCACGTTAACGCCAACATCACCTTTTCAGTGCCGGCCACCGTTCATGTCAGCTCCGGCCAGCCAAAGTTGGCCGGATGGACTGAACTGATATAAATGCAAAACTTTTAGGATTGAATTATTATAAAAATAAGTTTAGGACTAAGTTGATATAGCTGCGATAGGTTTATGAACTTTTTGGTAATTTTCCGGAATCTTCATGCCATCAGAAAATATAAAAATAGTAAGGATAGAAGTATCTTAGAAATAAGTATAAACTTTAAGTAGAAGTTATCTGAAAATATAAAAGAGAGAAGACTGTAGAGGGCAAGGGCCGCTGGAGGCGACACACACACACCTCCCCTCTCCTTTTGTTCCAATTCGTTTCGAGTTTCATAGCTAGGTCGAATCCTTTCGGCGGTCCGGACTCAGAATCCATTTTTGGTTACCTCAGTGTGTTGTGTTTTACCTCTTCTTCGATCTGGAATGCTGCGGCTCAGAGCATTTCAGCCTAGCGGCGACAAAATAGCAAAGATCCAGTTGCATGCGACGCATCCATGGCTCTTGTCATCACTGTGGATGCGTCGGAGGACTTCGTCGCCCTTTGGAATTGGGAGCATCGTCTGGTAGTTCATTGCGCATTTTCGATGATGTTGAGCAGATGAACTTTTACGATGATGATGCCCACTACTGGTAGCTGTGGCGTATCCAATCTGCAGCTTCAGAAGCTCCATAAGCTTGATAGCAATGTAATTGGAAGTTTGCTTCTCCAGTGCCATCAATGGAAAGGCGTCATTTCCTTGTCGTTCATTGTGAAAACAAACCTACTTTTCTGGACTTGATGACAGTGCGAGGCCGAGATGTACCCAAGCAAGAACTTGCAACAGATCAATCTATGTGTTTTCCTCAACTATCAAACAAAATGTAGACCCCAATGATAAGCTGAGCACATAAAAAATTGTCTTGGTTAACTTTAACCTCGAATTCATCTATCTAAACTCCAAAATATCTCAACCATGGGCACGTAGATGTAAAGTCTCGTTTGTTGAATTAGGTCATATAGACTCCCGAAAGAATCAGGCTTAATTCCCTAAAATAGAATCCTAACTTTAGGTCCAATCCTAACTTGGTCTCCAACTTTTACTTGTCTTAAAAAAAACAATTACGAGCATATTGCTTAACAAATCTAATCTCCTAAATATTGATAGAGTCCGCATCCCTAAATAGGTATATTATTTTCTCAATTAATATGGAGGCTGAAAAAAGGGGATTTTTTTCTAAATCGATATATAATTGAATCGAATCATACCACTCTCCGATCTTCAATGCAAGAGGGGATTTTTTCTTTCTTTCTTTCTTTTAGATTCTACCTTCCAAGGTACAAACAAATCCCCTATTTTTGTCCTTACAAGAAAAAAAACAAGAAGGAAAATCCCTAGTTCTCGGACGTGAAAAGAAAGCTCGTAGGCAAAAGGTATAGAACTTAAGTAGGCCTGAATGAAGGATTTTCTGTTCACACTGAGGGAGAAAAAGACTGAATACACTCACTCCACTCCTTCCATCTTCAATGCACAGTCACCGTACAATTTCTATACAAAGGAAATGGTAGTATCTAAAAGAAAGAAACAAAACCCCTAGTCCTTGAGAAAATGGAAACTAACCATCACTCCCTCCTCCCATCTTCAATGAACGAATCTGAAAGAAACAAATGAATTCCCTATTTTCTTTTCCTAGACCAGAAAAGAGGGGAAAAGTGTCAAAAAAAAAAAGTCCTTAACCTATTGTATTGGTATCGATTTAGTCCTAAATATTTTGTATTTATGCCAATTCAATCCTAAACCTTTTGCATTTGTATTAATTTAGTCAATCCAATTAATTTTGGCAGGAAATTTTCTGACGTGGACATCGGTTGTTCTACATAGCACGAGTGGCGCTAATGTGGATAATTTTAATGATTTTTTTAAATGACTGAGAGAAAAGAAAAAGAAGAAAAAATCAAAATATTTATTAAAAAGGTAATTACAAATATATAAGAATATTAAAATAATATTAAAAATATTCACGTTAGCATTAGTTGTGCCATGTAGGACAACCGACGTCCACGTTAGCGAATTTGTGTCTAAAATTGGTCGAATTGACGTAATTAACATAAATACAAAATGTTTAGGACTGAATTGACACCAATGCAAAAGGTTCAATATTGAATTGGCATCAATAAAAGGTTTATGACTGAATTGGCATCAATATAAAAGGTTTAGGTTTTTTTTTTGGTAAAGAAAGGTTTAGGGGTTTTATTAATACTTTTTTTTTCCAAAAAAGGAGAATTCCAAGAAAGCTCAAAGGCAAAAGGGGAAGAATTCAAGTAGCATTGAATGATCAGAGAATTTTCTATTCAAAGAGAGACAAAAAGAAAGATTGAATCCACTCATTTCACCACTCCCATCTTTTATGCACAGTCACTACACATTCTCTATATAGAAGAAAGGGTAAATCTAAAAAAAGGAAGAAAGAAGAAACAAATCCCTTAGTCCTTGAGAAAATGAAAACTAGCTACTAACTCCACTCCTCATATCTTCAATGCATGAATCCAAAAAAAAAAAAAACAAGTCCCATATTTTTGTCCTTGATAGAAAAAAGGAGAATCCCTAGTTCTTGGAAGTGAAAAAGAATGCTTAGAGACAAAAGGGGAGAAATTCAAGTGGGTTTGAATGATCAAAAGGTTTTTTTGTTTAGAGAGAGAGAGAGAGAGAATCCACTTACACCACTCCTCTCACCTTCAAGTGGATCTCCGAGATTTTTACCTAAAAATCCTGGGCAAAGGAAAAAGAAAAGCTGGCGAACCTCCTCTAGCAGATCTGGAAGTCCCGAAATTCTTGCATCTTCCAAGGCCAACTGGTCAATCCTCTGTCTACCCTATCGAATGCCCTAACATTGTACAAAGAAGAGCTAGTGGATCAGCAAAGAAAACCATAATCAGGGAATAGCGAGACATCACAAGGGGTCAAATGGTTACCTCCAGATCACGGTTGGTGGAAGCTCAATGTCGACGTATCCTGGTCGGGGGGAGACTCGGAAGCCGCGATTGCCGGCATCCTTAGGGACTGCAACGGAACTATGATTAACGGATTCGCTATGTCGATTAGAGCGGTATCCGCAGCCACAGCGGAAGCCCTAGCCTTGCGAGAGGGTTTGACGCTTATTGGGAAAGTTTCGGGAAAGAGAGAAAAAGATGTACTTCACAGATCTGAAGATGGAAGCTATTGGATTCCCTGTGTACTAGCATCTGACTGCCGCACAGTGGTTGAAAGCCTGCAGGAATTGGACCAGAGCCCGTGGCCCATGAGGAACATATTAGAAGAATGCGGTCAACTGATGGCCCATCTGAAGGAGACCCAAGTCATCTTCAAGGCCAGCGAAGCCAATAGATGCGCAAATTGGAAGCTAAGGCCACAAAATTGGGTCTCTTCCCCTTTATTGGCACTCGAAGCCCCCCAACCCCTTTGTGATTTACTTTGTTTAGACGCTAGTTTTGTCTCAGGTCCTTCAAGGACCCTCTATTAATGGGAGCAAGCGTATTCTGACAAAAAAAAAACTAACTTTTTGAGGTGAGAGAAGTCCAAGACCACCCAACACTGATTTTGTGGCTCAATGTATGAGGGAGAGATTTTTGGTTTGTTGTACATTGATTGTGGAAAATATTCGTATCTTTTGGGTTGAGAGAAGTGCAAGACCAACCTAAGATTCCACGTCCATTGTTGTGTGCATGTTTTATGGGGACAATTGTCTAAAAAGACATAAACCTATTACATTTTTGCCAATTGAGTCCTAAATTTCATATTTTTTTAATTGAGTCCCAAAATTTTTCTTATTTTTTCTATTGATTCCATTCAATCAATTTTACCGGCATTCTCTAATGTGGACACCAACGGTCATACGTGGCACAACCGATGCTAAAGTAAATAATTTCTTTCCTTCTTTCTTTCTTTCTTTCCTTTTTTTTTTCCCTTTCTTCTTCCTTTTGTCGATGATTGGCTACTAGCCAAGAGTAGATGGCATGGCCTCGCCTAGGTGAGGGTGAGCCCCAACAAGGGCTGCTCCTCGCCTTGGGAGAAGACAAGCCTCGGCTAGGGTTCCCTTACAAGATTTGGTGAGGCCACTTTAGCCTAGTTGAGGGTTGGCCTCACTCAATCTGGCAAGGGGAGCCCTCAGCGAGGCTGGGCCTCACCTGATTGACAAAGAAAGAAGAAAGTAAAAGAAAAAAAATTGCAAAAAATCGAAATATATATATATATATTAAAATTTATTCACATCAGCGTCAGCCATGCCATATAAAACGGTTGATGTTCATGTTAGCAATTTTTACTTAAAATTAGTTGCATGAACTCAATTGGTAAAGTGATAAAAGGTTTAGGATTCAATCGGCAAAATTGACAAAAGTACAATAGGTTTAGGATTTTTTGGACAATTTTCCTATATTTTATAGTATATGTATGCACACACATATACGTCGATAATATTAGATGGGAAGGCTCTTCATTTCTGCACGCGAGATGCCGCATCGATACACACAAATCACAAAAGAGATGGAATCGAGCGCACTGTGCAATAAGAACATTATGTTGGAAGCAATCAACCCAAGATGAGAAAAGGGAGAAACATGAACATCTTCCGGTTCAAGCCATGTGAGGAGGTCGATGGTGGAAGAACTATCTGGAGAAGATTCACGGAGCCAGTTGAAGACATAGGACATTCTTATTACCATCCGAATAAAAGCTGTCTGAGGATTTTTCTTTTGATCACAACTACGTGTATTCCCTTTTCTCTTCTATTTTCCATACGTACCATCGAACCTAGAATCTTTTCCTTTTAACGCATTAACAGAGAGAGAGAGAGAGAGAGAGAGAGAGCTATTGAAGTAACGTGTATGGACATTAAATTTCCTTATGGGTATCTGAACTTGTTTCCACGTGAAGCTAAGACACACCGCCATGGTTATGATATGGTACGTCCTGCCACATATCTGTCACCCTTTGAATAGCCGCGAGAGAGAGAGAGAGAGAGAGAGAGAGAGAGAGAGGAGAGTGTGTATTGGTGAAGAGAAACATATTTTTCATACTTATGTTCTTTGTAGTTAGCACGTGTCCAGTGTCATAAACCACGAAAATGGGAATGTCTATTTATGTGGCTGAAATTTTTCCCACGACCAAGTTATATATATATAAAGTCGTTCTGTGGATTTTAATTAAGAAAAATAGGTTCTGTGGGAACCCTTGATAGAAAATATCACAGATAATAAAAGAAATCAACAACTTAAATTTCAACAAGACTGGACAAACAACCAAGTAATCTAATGACGACAAGGCTTGCCACAATATAGACTTTCACAACGAGATCATGCATAAATAAACTATACTGATATTTAATTGACCACAAAGTATGAAAACACTAAGATATTGCATTGAAATTTATTAGACAACGTAACACCCAAGATAAAGATACATGACAAAATTTAATCAATGACCCAAATTTGACTACAATTAAGAAACACGCGATCACTTAATCACTGATGCAAGCCTGAAAGATAAAAGTACTATGTATGAATGTAAAGATACTGAAAGATAGTGAATTTCTTTGATTTGTGCGAAGGGCCCTTCATTGGATGGGAAATGGTACTTGTAGTGGTTGAGACACAATTGCTCTTAAGCAGTTTCCGAAAATCCTGTGCCCATGTTCTCGTGATGCCATGATCTTGTTCCCGAGCGGTTGTTCCTTTAAATGCATGTCATTTGTCCCACGATCATAACCACCCCTATTCTCCAGTAGCTTCGAACTCGCAATCGTATCTTAATGAGTTCATCTTTCTTCCAACACTTCGATGACTTTTTGATCCCTATCAATAGGTTCCCTTCTCGATTATCATTAAACATGCGCCGTCATGTATTGGCAACAGGTTGATGGCGATTATCAGTATGCACTAGCATCGATATCAATCTTAATTGTCGATGATTAGTCACGTGTTTAACAATACCTGTTGCTTTAATCACGTGTCAATGACTATGTCACTTTTTGGTGCAAACCTTACTAAGCCTTGAGAATAAATCTAACTTTAGTTGCTTGGTTTGATGTTTTCTTGGCAAGAAATTGTTAATATGAGAAAAAGAGGAGGACCAAGGGACATGAGTATTAAACCAGATCGGACCGAACTTGAGCGAAAGACTGCATATTCTTGCATATGTTTTCACGATAATTTTGCTCTTTGTAGAAGAGACATGTCACGTTTCATCTATTCAATTAAATAAAGTCACGTTTATCAAGCAGTTTCTTAAGTAGCTCAAAATGGCAGGTTTATACTAGCTATATATGTTTTGCTGCATTGACAACCTCTCTGAATATTTTCTTTCGCAATTTTTTCATTGGATATTGGTTGTCTTGTCATCGTTATGTTAGAAGGAGATATTACCTAAACTAACCCTGAATGATTAAACTTGCTGAGCGTGCTTTGAGTTTCTGGCTCGATGAGGATTTCTTGCATGGATGGCTATTGGGATTGGAATCTGAATACTATGAAAGAGGTGGTTTACTACTGTCTAGTTTTCCCACATCGGCTTCAACATCCTTACAATTACCACAATACTTTTACAACTTTTTCGAAGCTGCCACCACCCAAATTCAAGAAGTTGTGGTTTTGGAACATACATTACCAAACACGAGATAATCCCGACATTTCACCATAAAATTATGTCATAACATAACTACCGAGCAGCCAAAGCTATATTAGACGGACTCGAAGAAAGATGAGGAAAGAACACATTTTTTACTCTTGTCGGTTTCCTATTTTGAGTATATTGACACCTAAATTTTGATTTTTTTGATTTTTTATTTTGAGAATTGATTCTCGCAAAAAATAATTTTTCATGCATTCCATGTTTAATTTTTCTGCATTGCATTAAGGCTAACGGCGGTGGATTTGAGCTGAAATTTGATAGGTGATTGGACTAGACATGGAAAAAATGCGCCGAACATCTTGTGAAAATTTCTTCAGGGAGCGAATTGCGGATACTCAAAATCTCAAGGACCCAATTGCAAATGCTCAAAGTCTCAGGGACCCAATTGCAAATACTCAAAATCTCAAGGACTCAATTGCAAATATTCAAGATTTCAAGGGCTAGAATGCAAATATCTAAAAATTGAGGGATCATTTTGTAAATAAATAAAAGAGAAGTTAGTGGAGAAATTAGAAAAAGAAAAGATGTCTTCCACTAAATAAAAAATGGATGGTCCTCCACCACAAAAAAATGTTTTCCATTAAGAGAAAAAGAAAGAAAAAGAAAGAAAAAAGAAAAAAAAAAGAGGTTAGTGGAAAAATTAGAAAAGAAAAAGATGTCTTCCACTAAATAAAAAATGGATGGTCCTCCACAAAAAAAAGATGTCTTCCATTAAGTGGAAAATAAAGATAAAAAAAATTAGTGGAAAAATAAGAGTGGAAAATAAAGATAAAAAAGAGTTAGTGGAAAAAAAGAGTGGGAAATAAAGATAAAAAAGGTTAGTGGAAAAATAAGAGTGGGAAATAAAGATAAAAAAAGGTTAGTGGAAAAATAAGAGTGGGAAATAAAAATAAAAAAAAGACTTAGTGGAAAAATAAGAGTGGGAAATAAAAATAAAAAAAGAGTTAGTGGAAAAATAAAAATGAAATATGAGATATGTAAAAATAAAAAAAAAGATAGAGGAACACACTATAAAAGGGGGAGGAAGGAAAGATGTTAGGGGGATTCATTTTGAAGAGAATTTTGCAAGACATAAGAAAAAAGAGAGCCAAGAGGGGGGAGGAAGAGAGAAAAAATATGGAAGGATTGAGATTTTGAGAGAAAAAATAAGAGTGATCTTGAGAAAAAAAAAAAACCGAAGAGCGACCGCGAAGAACAAGGGAGGAGGAGGCCGGAATATTTCTCCCTTCGTCGCGCCACCGTCCCGGGTTCATCATCAACGCAACTCACCACATCACGAGAGGTGCAAGTCCACAAGTTTTTTTTTATTTTCGGATCAGCATACCCAGTGGTCTTGCAACCACATTTTTCATACCTAGATGACAAGATCTTGAAAACTTATCTTCTGGAATTTTGTAGACGACTTTGAGATCTTCGATTTGATATATTATGGTATGAAAATGGACGTCGTTTGCTATGTCAAAAAGGTCCCGAAATTGAGAGCAGAATCTGGAAATATGGTGATCAGAACCTGAGAAGGGAATTTTCTGATCTGACCTTTCACGCTAAATGATTTTCCATGGGTTATTTTAGACTTCGTTTCATAAAGACCTCTTCATGACATTTGTTCATAACATCCTGATGCATAACATATAAAAAATAAAAAAATATTCATGCACGTTTCATATTTTTAATGCATTTAATGAAATCATGCAATTCTGTTGGTGTCCTTGAGTCTGAGTGTTTTTTCTGTGAGTGGTCATATTAATTCATAGTTATCTCATGTTTAGATTCTTCTTTTGAAACTTCACAAAAAATGAAAGTTGTTCATTGGGGTTTTGTTTAGTAGACTGGAAAGTTTGGTGCATTAATTTTGAGATTTGAGTGTCCATTTGAGCTTAATCTTGAAGTATGTCTGTTCTGTGAAATTTGTTTATTTGCTGCTGAGCTCTCATGAAAGACCATTTTCTACATGAAAATGAGTGTCTTTTCAATAAGAATACAAAACATGAAAGTTGTCAATGACACATTTTTCCATCCACATAAAAAATCTCAGAAATTTTGCATACATTTCATTATTTCTTTTGTATTTTATGGTTACTGCTTTCTCCATAAGCATGTTCATGGACAGTATGGTTTAATTCGTATTTTTTGTTAATGCATTGGAAAATGTAAAAAAAATGGTCTCAATGAAGTTTAATCAGCACGTGTTAAACTTTCTTTGAGCGTTTGAATTGTCTTAACTCATTGGTGATTGTGCATGTCTGTTTGGATAGTTCATTATTTTCATTTGGTTTTCGACCCGATGCTCTAAAGACTGGAGGATGACCGATGTCCATTCCGGCCCGTTTTGTTGCATTCCCGACCCATGAGGCTTGGTGACGGGTGTTTGACCGATATCCATTCCGGTCCATTTTTGTTGTATTCCCGATCATGTCTCGGGTTTTATTTAATTGGTCTGTAATTATTCACCCGACGAGTTGCGGGTTTTATTTTCACTATCCTTAGGGTAGTTTTACTTTACCTGCTCTCTCTTCACATCTTTGTTTGCTTTGGGTGATTTTGCATTCTTTTATAATACATCCAAAATCTAAAAAAAATATAAAAAAAAAATACCATAAAAAAAAGTCATTCATTTTGTACAACATGTAATATTAAACATCATGCATATATTGTCATGTTATATCTGCTACGTCATGCATATAGCATAGTCCTTGCCACGTCATTACATTTCACATGTCATATAGTTAGATTGTATTTGCATCACATTTGACAAAAGAAAACCCAAAAAAAATTTGCACATTTGAACTTCAATTCAAAATTCATCAAAATTGCCAAATCAAACATTTTTTCATGAAATTGGTACCGAAAGGGCATTAATTCAAAAAAATTAATGTAACCAAGTCCCGAACTTAAAATCTCTGGTTCGCAGAAGTAATTTAGTTCTCCCACTAAATTACTTAGGTTTCTAATCAACCTACTAAGAAATGATTAGTGGCGACTCCATGTTAAAAATCTTTGCATGATTAAACATTGAACCTAAGTTGCGATTTGGTAGAGCTTGGGAGAGTTCGAACTAGGTTAATTAATTTCACTTAATTAACTTGGTAATCCATTAACCTAAAACTGGATTTTTTTTAGGTCGCAACAGCTTGGCGACTCCGCTGGGGACTATTGAATTTTTCCAAAGAAAATTTAAGGAGGACTTAGGCCAGAAAAGTTTTATAAAAAATTTACTTGGTTTGGCAATCTTGTTTGAATTCTAATCCTTAGGTGTTAAATGGTCTTGCAGAAAGGGAGTTATAAGGGGAGTAGTCTATGACTAACCCTTTATTTTGCAGGTTTGGTGATAAGGGAATTTGATTTTAATTCTTTGAATTATTGGAGTGTTGATTGATTTGAAATGTTGTGTGTGCCTTAGTATAATTGCACTACACCACGTGACTGAACCTGAGTTACACTAGTAGTTTTAGGATGGTATCCAAATGGTTCTTTAACCTTGGCGGTAAGGCTTCGCTAAAGGTTATCCCATTTAGATCTCGAAACTTTTTCAAAAAAATGGCTCAAGGGTCGTCCTCTTGCATGTGAGGCAGCGATGCATGAGTATTGCCCTTGTCGACCGAACTAAGCCGGAGTGATAGACCCGACTAGCCATGCCTATGTACGTGAGGCAGCGACTAGTCATGGCGAACGTGCGCGAGGCTGCGACCTGTCACTTCACTTTGCTAGGAGAGTTAGAATTAAACTCACGATTCATGTGCGTGTCTTTGTGATTGACATATTCGGTTTTGAAAGGTAGTCTCCAAACCCTTCTCAGTCATTTATGTATTTTTTGGAGTCGGTCCATGACGTTGATAGACGAGTCGAGTATATTGAGCTAGTGGTATTCTACGTTGCTGTATTTCGGATGTATCTAGCTGCCTTGTACAAATTTGTCGACGTCCTTTAAGCCATTTTTGGGTCTTTGCTATTAAACGAAAAATGTTTGGAAGATTTTGAACTATCACGTGAAAAAAAGTTCAGATTAATCCATCATGTTTTCAATTTTTTTATCGAATTGATAATGAAGGAAAAATAATCTGGATTTTCAGAAAAACCACAGACACCGGTTTGTTCCGTCATTTTCCACTAGAAAAGTGATTATTTTGCAAGAAATCAAAACATGAAAGTGGTTAAATGGACTTTGAACTAATGGCCTGCAAATTTTGGGAGTTTAATTCATGTTTTTGATGGCTCGTTTGGCTCCCAAATGAAAACCGGACAAATCAGTTTTTCTCATCGGAATATTTTTGAAATATGCGTTAAACTGTATTGATCGGTACATTTTTTGGATAAAGTCAAAACACAAAAGTTGTGTATAATTATCTTGGCCATGTGTCTGTAAATTTTGGCATCATTTTGAGTACTTGTTGAATTTTCACGAATTTTTTGTCAAAAGTGGATGAATTGAAATCTTCTGAAATGGAATCTTGTCACCGTATGTACACCATCACCTTTGTCCACAAGTTACACTCAGATTTATTCTGGGAAGGAGTCTAGGCACCTGTCATGGATCGGCCTTCAATAGATTTATTCTCATTTCATTTCTGTTTCTTTTACATGTAATCATGATACGTACACGATCTAATGAGGCGCGATATACGCTGATATTTGCCTCGGTCGATTCACTCAACCCGAATCGAAGGCCCTCTGAAGATAATGATGTCGTTGTAAACATTGGACATCCCAACTTTGTATTTTACCATTGCAAGGGGGTATATTAAAAAAAACGCACATACGAGGAAGAAAAGCTTGTAACTCATGTATTTGTAAAAGGATCCGTGAAATTGAAGTGGATTCTTTTTGCTTGACCCTTGTTAAGTCCTGATTGATGTATTCGGTGAACATAATTGACGGAAAGGTCATTTTTCCAACCAAACGCGCTGTGCCAGAGTTCTGCAAATTGGAGATGGGCCTGCTCAAGCATTTTCTGATGCTACAACCGATGATGCCGTAAAATATGTTCAAAAATCACCAAGGTTTTAGTAGATGACATTACTGCTGAAGCACCCAGTACTGTTGTTATGGATAATGCAAGAATCAAATTCGGCTAAACATGAAATATGAGATGACGAGAAAACTGAAAGTCAAATGTATGAAAACTCTCATTTCATTCCATAGATTAACAAGCATTACAGTGGATTACTAGGGTGGAACGGTGAAACCAAACTGGGCTCTGATAACCATTACAAAAGAGCTCAACTGACTCTCCAAACAGTTGATCCTCTGGGTGCACCGGGCATTCTCGGGATCAAGCTCCGCGAGCCTAAAGAAGAGGCGATCGCGCTTCTCCTTAGCCTGGGCCATACTGGCCTCATAATGCTCGACGGCAAACTCCAGGTTCGGAATCTCCGCCCTCTCGAAAGCAATGTCTGCCGTAATGTCATCAAGTCTCTCCTGCAGCCAACCGCATTTACACCTCATCATAATATTGCCCGGCTCCTGTTCGGCGTAAGTTCGGACCAAGGCCAGACGGTCCACCAATTTTCCCCTCTCACGAACCAGCCACGAAAGCTGATCGTTGGCAAACTTGAGGGCCTTCTTGTGATTATCAGCCACAAATGTAATTGTTTCCAGACGCTCGTGCCGGTCTCGGTAACGAGCTTTCACGACAGCAGTCATAAGAACCGTCTCATAAGCGCGGTTATAGGTGGCCAGAAAATTGATGAAGAGGGTCGGGAAGTTCCGATACTCCCTCCCCAGTTGGGTACCCTCAACAGAAGCAGCGTTCACGGTCCTGAATAGACCGAGGATTTCAGCCTCAACGGTAGAATTTTGGGCTATATGAGCGTAACCTCTACCCAGAAGATTGTAAAGTCTCTCCCACCCAGTCAGGACTTCGGCGGAGAAGGTATGGTTAGGAGAATTGGCCATTTTTGAAAAGCAGAATATGAAAGAAAGGAGGAGAGAGGTGAGGCAGATGATTGGAATGCGAAGGCGATAATCTACTTCAATTTAAATACTGATTTCACAGGGGCAAGTCCTTATCGGCCATATTTTCCCATTTGCCATTCTCTGTCGGCACCACCTCTGTTGGCTCGAATCCCCGTTAGTCTACAATCTCGAGCCGAACGAATCCGAAATTCCTGCTAAAAAGTTTGAGAGGACTCCACTACTTTAAAAAAGAAATAAGAGATAGAGGAGCTGAGTGGGAGACAAGGCTATCTGTAGCAGAAAAGAAGAGAAGACTTGTCTTCATTCATAAACAGGGAAAAGGGATCGCCTGTAAAGCCGACGCTTGGGACAGGCGGAGGAGATAACGTCGGGAGCCCTACCACTATGAAAAGATGAGAAAAGACGAGCCAAGCAAGAAACACGCAGGAAAGGTTAAGAAAGACAGAACTCTCGGGAGAAGTAATACAGATGCTAAGCCCACGCTAAATTTTAAAGGAGACGTCCTCCTGATGATCTTCATCCATACTTTGAAGAAAGTTTTAAAGCATACACGGTTCAGAGAGAGTGAAAATACAGAAAGATATAGCAAATCTTGAAGAACCATTTGCCAAATCGAAGATGTCTCAATCCAATACTCTCGAGAGCTATCGTTACTTGCTCAATATGGGAGAGGAAGAGTTCAAAACTATGTTTGGGATCGAGCCTATGGAGACTGGCCCTTCCGCCGATAACGTCCAAGATATCAGTAAAGATGCCGACAACAACGGTAAGGGTCAAAAGAAGCGCTACCGTCGCCATACTAAGGAGCAAGTACAAAGGCTTGAGGATTTCTTCAGAACATGCCCTATGCCAAACAGCAAACAGAAAATGGAACTGAGTCAAGAGCTAGGACTTGAACCTTTGCAAATCAAGTTCTGGTTTCAAAATAGGCGAACCCGAATGAAGACTCGTCATGAGCACAACGAAGCCGAGTTTCTAAGAGCTGAAAATGAAAACCTCCGAGCGGAAAACAAGATGTATAAAGAGGCTTTTGAGTCTGCCACCTACCCCAACTGCAATAGCCTCCTCTCCTTCGGTGAAATGCATGATCTGAGGATCGAAAATGCGCGTTTAAGAAGTGAGTTAGACCAGTTTATAACAGGATCGAGTTCTGTTGGAGCAGGGTACAAAAAGACCAATACTACTGGATCAGTATCGATACCTTTCGAGAAAGAGGGGACAGATCACCACTAAGCGGATATTGACGATGATCTTCTCGCCATAATCAACCAGTTTGATATCGGTAAAGCATCGGGGCTGTAATGCACATGCTCGGCCAGTGACTACCAGACCTTCAACATGGTCGATGCCTACCTAACTCTGAATAAAGTTAATTGATCACGGGAGAGCCTGTGGAAGAAGCAGAATCAATCCTGAATGAGTACACATGTTTTATTTCCTTGCATGATGTGTTTTTCTGCTTTTGTAATATATAAAAGCAAGGAGTAATAATCCAACTTTCCCCTATTAAATGCTCGAATCCGCCACCTCACCAACCTCGTGGCAAATTGATGGCGAGTAAAAATCTGCATAAACCTGAAGGGTAACTCCGTATCGTTTCAATTTACCCTCAAATTGCTCCCTATTTTAAATTGGATCCCTGTTATTTTCAGGAATTTGTGAATTGACTCGAGAACACCGCCATACTCGAATGCGAAATCCTCTTGTTGAATGAAACTGGGAGCAAATCAATTTGAGGATATTATCACTGAATGGACGGCTTCAAACAAAGAAAAATACGAGCGAAAGACGGATTTTAAATGGCCTTGAAAAGAACCGGGATGTGGAATTGCCCAATCCAATGCAACAAAGCCACGTCATCTCAAAGATTAATACTTGAAAGAAAACCCTCATAGACGCCTAAGGTCTCATGGACCGGATGGCATGGGGAATGACAGTGGTCCGAGATGTCTCGAGTTCGATCCCTAGAATTGGGGAATGTTGTAAATGTTGTAAATAAATAATATAATTTTTTGTACTTTTGCAGAGAGGAGCAAGAATACTCAATGAATGAGACCAAAGCCTATATTTTGTCACGACCTTGGCCCGAATGAGAAAGACCCAACAGAAGCCGAGAAAAACTCAGCCCAGCGAAGCTGCTAAAAGGGTCACGCAAAGCATTCAGAATAAAGGGTAAAACAGTATCGTTTCCAATTTATCCCTTCCAATACTTGCTAACACGTCTCTTTTCCTTTTTACAGGAAATATTTACTCTAACATTTAACATGTTGAAGGAGACAACCCCAAAGGGGAAAATTACAATCATATGATGAAATCCATTCCGATGAAAATGGGGCAAAGTGATAACAAATCCTGAATTGAAAGGGAGAGTATGTCCTTTTTAACTCATCTGATTTCAAGAATACCCCTTTCTGATTCCGTTATTGCAGGAACATTCTATCGACGGTCATGACAGTTGTTAACATTGAGCAAGCCCAAACGCATCAAATCTTCACTTGACTCCTTCACTCATGCATTTCATTATGCATGGGCAAGGTCAAAGATAACCTGCTTCTTAACTTAAGGAGTAGATTTTTCATTTGATTAATCCGCCCACTCAACCAGGGGCAATTTACATACTTGTACATATTTTTGCCACATTTGCATGGTGTTCACACAATTTCATGTTTCATGCATAACTATTCTGCATGTCTAATTTGTCAATTTTGGCTGGGAGTATAAACTGTACACAATGCATCGAATATACAGAATGGGGCACGACAAGACGATGAAAGGCAAGCCATTTCCACATACGTCCTGTATTTTAATCCACAGTGAGTTGAGTGAAGAATAAATTCCGCATTTTCCAAGGTAATGGGTTTTCTCGCGAAAGATACGATAGCCGAAGTGAATGAGGCATTCATTCTCCATCCTAAACACTTCAGGTAACCATTGACAACCCATTTGAGCGGCGATTTCATTTTGTAACCCCTGTCAAGAACTACCCCACATCAGGGGCCAAATGGAGATAGTTCCAGCAATATCATGATGAAAAGGGTTAGAAATTTTCTTGCTTGGACTGACATCAATCTTCGAGTGTTTCTTTGCATGATACTCGAACTTTAATTCAAGTGCTTTAAGATGACGAAGAGTATTCATTTCTCTGTCCTACACACTCATCCTTTGCATAGCCCAATTGAGCCTGCAAATTCATTTCTCAAGCCCATATTGGTGATCATTACTCATTTCAAGGCAAAGATAATGCCTTCCCCCCCAAGGAGCAAAATTGAAGACTATTGGGCAATAGAGAATTCTCGAATGAGCCCATTTCATATGCTAGACTTTTCATATAATGTCTAGTATCATCTTTTGAAAATCATCTTGTTGCTAAGCCACAAGATTGTCAAAGAGAAAAAAAAATGTAGCCTAAAGAAAATGAGCCTGCTCCCAAAAGGGAGTTGGGAATAAGAAAAGCAAAGGCTACTCCAAAGAACCTTGGGCAGAAAGAGCAAAGTGCCTATCAAAAGTAAGGCCAATGCCCATACATCTATAATGAACTTCTAACTTCAAACATACATTTTGAGAATTCCTGAAAAAGGATCCATAAAGAAGTCAGTTTGCAAAGTGTAAAAGAACTACCATCCCTCAGCCAATGGTGGTATCCATTGAAGACAAATTCAGGAAAGTCAAAGATCGGTGACGAGACTGCAATGATCACCAATACCAAGCCCTTCTCATATATTTTTCTAAGCCAAAACGAGCCATTCATTTCTCAAACCTAAATCCCGACCTACGTTACGACCCTTAAAAGTCTCTTTTGATTAGAGTACTTGAATTAACGTAAGAGTTGAATGACTTTAAGCATTGCTCAAAGAAGTTCGAGCAAGATTATTTCTCTCTCATTTTGCAGAGTTCTTGACTTGTAAACCTGGAGCAGATGATGAAGACTTTTTTGTCAATAGCCTTGACTCGAAATGAGTCCCTTTTGATAAGCCTTTGACCCAGCCCACATCACGGTCCTAATCAAGACCTCCAGATCGGCTTGATCGTATCAATTGCGAGATTACTCAGACCCTTGCTAAATGTGATGATGGTAAGATTGAGTGATTTCTTTTCAAATCTTGCAATCAGGATAAACAGCCTTTCTCGAGAGTGAGAGAAAGTCCTTTCGGATTGAAGTCCCCATTCAGGTTACATTCGAGGTATTCATGACATGACAACCTCCCTAGACAGAATTGGAAATGCAAACTCGATAGAATAGTCATGCGTGATCCACATTATGAGCATACACATATGGTTTTAATCATTGCAAACTCAATTGAATGGTTTTGCATGAACCGGTGAACTCATTGATAAAAATGTTTGCACATGTTACCTATGACATTTGCCTGACAGGTAACATGTTCTCAATATTCGAGTCACCCTCCAAGGTCTCGAAATTCATTCGGTGATTACTGAATAAATAAGCCTAGTTGTCGAGAAATCACTAGGCCTTTCTTCCAAATCCTCAGGTAAGTATATCTTCAACCTGAACCTTTCAAGAGAATGAATTCTGACGATTATCAGGGAGTTCGAATCCAGGGTGGCACATACGGTTATTCAGTGCTAGAACAAGCAGGCATGACACAGTCAGCCTGTCTATTTCTTGATCATTAACTCAGAAGACACAGGTAAGTTTTCTAAACCCTTTTGACTCATGATTGAGCCGCTCTCATGAGATATTTATCAGTTCACGATTGACAGGTTCTTGTGATCTTGACCTATCTCTACCAGCTCATAATTGACCTGCTCTCATGAGATTTTTATCAGTTCACGATTGACAGGTTCTCGTGTTCTTGATCTTTGTCAAATCACAATTGACAGGTTCTTGTGATCTTGACCTATATCTACCAGCTCATGATCGACATGCTCTCATGAGATTTTTATCAGTTCACAATTGACAGGTTCTCGTGTTCTTGATCTTTGTCAAATCACAATTGACAGGTTCTTGTGATCTTGACCTACCTCTACCGACTCATGGTGGCCTATGGTGGTCCCAAGAGACACAATGATGCCGCTTGAACCATAGTTCAAGCACATTCTTTCAAATCATATCATGCGCTGTTTCGCATTTGTAGGAAACTACGAGTAACAGACAGGCCACTCAGTACCTTGAGAATCTCGCAACTTCAAGAAGCTTGAAAATCAAGGGAATCATCAGCATTATGAGGTATCTGGTGAACTGGGTATTTTATGTGCGATCTATGTGTAGGTTTCTTTAATCCATTTCTTTGGAGCAGAGAAGTTTTGACACATGTTATTTATAGTTCTGCATATCATGCATCAATTCATCTGCATAAAAAATGGGATTAAAACCCACAAAAAAATTCATTCATCATTTCATTTACATAAAAAAAAATGGGAATAAAACCCCAAAAAAGAAATTCATTCATCATTTCATTTACATAAAATGGGATTAAAACCCCACAAAAAAATTCATTCATCATTTACATAAAAAAATGGGATTAAAACCCCAAAAAAGAAATTCATTCATCGTTTCATTTACATAAAATGGGATTAAAACTCTCAAAAAAAAAATCATCGTCATTCCTCATTTGTATCGACAAAATTTAGGTTCAATTTGGTCTTTGAGCGAAACCTCTGCGAGCTTCCACTAAAAGAGGGGCAGCTGTTGACACCTAAATTTTGATTTTTTTGATTTTTTATTTTGAGAATTGATTCTCGCAAAAAATAATTTTTCATGCATTCCATGTTTAATTTTTCTGCATTGCATTAAGGCTAACGGCGGTGGATTTGAGCTGAAATTTGATAGGTGATTGGACTAGACATGGAAAAAATGCGCCGAACATCTTGTGAAAATTTCTTCAGGGAGCGAATTGCGGATACTCAAAATCTCAAGGACCCAATTGCAAATGCTCAAAGTCTCAGGGACCCAATTGCAAATACTCAAAACCTCAAGGACTCAATTGCAAATATTCAAGATTTCAAGGGCTAGAATGCAAATATCTAAAAATTGAGGGATCATTTTGTAAATAAATAAAAGAGAAGTTAGTGGAGAAATTAGAAAAAGAAAAGATGTCTTCCACTAAATAAAAAATGGATGGTCCTCCACCACAAAAAAATGTTTTCCATTAAGAGAAAAAGAAAGAAAAAGAAAGAAAAAAGAAAAAAAGAGAGGTTAGTGGAAAAATTAGAAAAGAAAAAGATGTCTTCCACTAAATAAAAAATGGATGGTCCTCTACAAAAAAAAGATGTCTTCCATTAAGTGGAAAATAAAGATAAAAAAAATTAGTGGAAAAACAAGAGTGGAAAATAAAGATAAAAAAGAGTTAGTAGAAAAAAAGAGTGGGAAATAAAGATAAAAAAGGTTAGTGGAAAAATAAGAGTGGGAAATAAAGATAAAAAAGGTTAGTGGAAAAACAAGAGTGGGAAATAAAAATAAAAAAAAGACTTAGTGGAAAAATAAGAGTGGGAAATAAAAATAAAAAAAGAGTTAGTGGAAAAATAAAAATGAAATATGAGATATGTAAAAAAAAAAAAAGATAGAGGAACACACTATAAAAGGGGGAGGAAGGAAAGATGTTAGGGGGATTCATTTTGAAGAGAATTTTGCAAGACATAAGAAAAAAGAGAGCCAAGAGGGGGGAGGAGGAGAGAAAAAATATGGAAGGATTGAGATTTTGAGAGAAAAAATATGAGTGATCTTGAGAAAAAAAAAACCGAAGAGCGACCGCGGAGAACAAGGGAGGAGGAGGCCGGAATATTTCTCCCTTCGTCGCGCCACCGTCCCGGGTTCATCATCAACGCAACTCACCACGTCACGAGAGGTGCAAGTCCACAAGTTTTTTTTTTAATTTTCGGATCAGCATACCCAGTGGTCTTGCAACCACATTTTTCATACCTAGATGACAAGATCTTGAAAACTTATCTTCTGGAATTTTGTAGACGACTTTGAGATCTTCGATTTGATATATTATGGTATGAAAATGGACGTCGTTTGCTATGTCAAAAAGGTCCCGAAATTGAGAGCAGAATCTGGAAATATGGTGATCAGAACCTGAGAAGGAAATTTTCTGATCTGACCTTTCACGCTAAATGATTTTCCATGGGTTATTTTAGACTTCGTTTCATAAAGACCTCTTCATGACATTTGTTCATAACATCCTGATGCATAACATATAAAAAATAAAAAAATATTCATGCACGTTTCATATTTTTAATGCATTTAATAAAATCATGCAATTCTGTTGGTGTCCTTGAGTCTGAGTGTTTTTTCTGTGAGTGGTCATATTAATTCATAGTTATCTCATGTTTAGATTCTTCTTTTGAAACTTCACAAAAAATGAAAGTTGTTCATTGGGGTTTTGTTTAGTAGACTGGAAAGTTTGGTGCATTAATTTTGAGATTTGAGTGTCCATTTGAGCTTAATCTTGAAGTATGTCTGTTCTGTGAAATTTGTTTATTTGCTGCTGAGCTCTCATGAAAGACCATTTTCTACATGAAAATGAGTGTCTTTTCAATAAGAATACAAAACATGAAAGTTGTCAATGACACATTTTCCCATCCACATAAAAAATCTCAGAAATTTTGCATACATTTCATTATTTTTTTTGTATTTTATGGTTACTGCTTTCTCCATAAGCATGTTCATGGACAGTATGGTTTAATTCGTATTTTTTGTTAATGCATTGGAAAATGTAAAAAAAATGGTCTCAATGAAGTTTAATCAGCACGTGTTAAACTTTCTTTGAGCGTTTGAATTGTCTTAACTCATTGGTGATTGTGCATGTCCGATTGGATAGTTCATTATTTTCATTTGGTTTTCGACCCGATGCTCTGAAGACTGGAGGATGACCGATGTCCATTCTGGTCCGTTTTGTTGCATTCCCGACCCATGAGGCTTGGTGATGGGTGTTTGACCGATGTCCATTCCGGTCCATTTTTGTTGTATTCCCGATCATGTCTCGGGTTTTATTTAATTGGTCTGTAATTATTCACCCGATGAGTTGCGGGTTTTATTTTCACTATCCTTAGGGTAGTTTTACTTTACCTGCTCTCTCTTCACATCTTTGTTTGCTTTGGGTGATTTTGCATTCTTTTATAATACATCCAAAATCTAAAAAAAATATAAAAAAAAAATACCATAAAAAAAAGTCATTCATTTTGTACAACATGTAATATTAAACATCATGCATATATTGTCATGTTATATCTGCTACGTCATGCATATAGCATAGTCCTTGCCACGTCATTACATTTCACATGTCATATAGTTAGATTGTATTTGCATCACATTTGACAAAAGAAAACCCAAAAAAAAATTTGCACATTTGAACTTCAATTCAAAATTCATCAAAATTGCCAAATCAAACATTTTTTCATGAAATTGGTACCGAAATGGCATTAATTCAAAAAAATTAATGTAACCAAGTCCCGAACTTAAAATCTCTGGTTCGCAGAAGTAATTTAGTTCTCCCACTAAATTACTTAGGTTTCTAATCAACCTACCAAGAAATGATTAGTGGCGACTCCATGTTAAAAATCTTTGCATGATTAAACATTGAACCTAAGTTGCGATTTGGTAGAGCTTGGGAGAGTTCGAACTAGGTTAATTAATTTCACTTAATTAACTTGGTAATCCATTAACCTAAAACTGGATTTTTTTTAGGTCGCGACAGAGTAGGATTAGGGCTTTCTCATAACGGTTAGCATTCAATCTCAAAGTAGAAGATGGAGGAGAGGAGAGGAGAGGAGGCAACGCGCACGAGCCTCATGGTCTAGGGTGGACTAAACACTGTCTAGTACTTGTCAGACGTTATTGCAAACTTTATAGACATGTGAACTAATATTGTCTCAATCATTAACAAATGGGACTTATCATGGGGCTGGCATGATCAACTATCGACATGAGTTTGATTTATATGATTTATAGACCCGGCTAGGACTCATCAACGATGGAGTTTGGTTCGATTTGGTGCCCAAGCTGGATTGTCCTACTCAAATCCTCGTATTCCTTCTTCCACCCATTACTAATCAACCTCTGGATATGATAACCAGTGAAAACCAAGTTTTAATTCTTCTTTTTCCCAATTAATTCTATTTAATTTCTCTTGCATTGCTTTCTTGAATGCCAAAGTACCATCATAAGTATTTTTGAACGACCTTTCATCAGTATTTTTGAATGAACTTTTTGTCGGTGGGATGTTGGGGTTTCATGGATATAAACGAAACTCGAGATCGAGGAAAGTCGGTCTGGCGCAACTCACGTTCGAACGTCCTTGATAGAACCAAAGAGAGAATATAAATGAGGCAATTAAGCTGATTACATGAGAAACGATCAAATCCCTTGCATGAAGAACATATTCTGTGGTATTTCTTTGACGTAGGAGATCGACTAGGATTTCTATTGATACTAGCGAATATGAACCCGTCGTGCGCATGGAGAAATTCACTTATTATGATATTGTTTAGCAAATTAACAACCCGAAAGGCTGATTTTTAAAATGCTATATCAGTTACGTATTAATTGATAGGGCAAAACGACGGAAAAAAACAAAAACAAAAACAAAAAAGAGAGAGCTTTTATGTTGACGCTGCCATTTCTAAGTCAATTCAAGAAAATGGAGAAGAACTCTCGCACGCATTCTTAATAATCGATAAATGCGATCTTTCGTAGACGATAGTGCTCTTAGTAAGGTGAACATGTGGAATTGTTCAGTTCACTTCACAAACGAGTCTTCACAACATCAATAGTCAATTAGCAGGATTCAACTTTATAATGTTTGATATAGAAAACCGGAATTGACCACGTTTGCTAATCTTAATTTTTGCTAATAACCAAAAGCAAAATACATGATCCTTCAATCAGGAGAATCACACCATGCTTAACATGAAATTACTTAAAAATCTACAAAGTGGAGGAGTCGTTTACCATGTATGGAATCACAACGATTGGCAGAGCAATAGTCACCAACAGACTGCTAAAAGAATCGGTAACGAATCGTTCGTTCCGTTGCGTCGTCGTGCAATGCTCTACGTTCTTCCTTTCCAAGGTGTCAGTGGACGAACTCGAGAATTGCATAGTATGCAAGCAGCAACGGGAAGGAGGCCATCATTCCAAAGATCACCCTGCAATCACCAATAATAATAATAATAATAATAGAATTAATTATAAAATGGTACCGTTTAAAAGCATTGCTTTAAATTCGGTATGTTCTGCAAAAAATGGTGATTTGGAAAACATTATCCTTCAAATGACCGTACACGTTGCTTACGAAAATGAATGAATGGTAAATATTTTCATCTTCCATGAAAATATTTAAATATTTATATCCACAATGAAAATATCTCCCATCGACGTAACTATTTCAAGCGAAACAAGTGATTATTTTTGAGAAAATATTTTCATATCTTTCATTTTTCGGCGAAACAAACAAAACCTTAATATTCATTGGGTTTGTTTATTGGATTAGCGGAAGACAGGAGTTTTTACGCAGTGCTGAGCACGTCTGCATGCAGTCCGTATTCTTTGGCATAGATGAAGGATGTAATCGACTGTGGCAGCGCAGCCTGCAAATTAATGAACCGTCGCATTTCGTCAGATATTGAAAGATCTGGTTCGACTGATCTGCACAGGCGCACGTTGACCCTTTCGCATGCAACTAGCAGCAAAGACGGCCCATAAAGTTATTCCGGAGGACGAGATCGATACCTGGATGATAGCGACACGGAGGACATCGCCACGCAAGCCCAAGGCAATAGAACCGATGGCCATGGCCGCCGGACCGGCGACGAACCTCAAAACCATCCCGAACACGGTCAAGCTCGGCCCGCATGCGATCAATTTCTCTTGCAGCGCCATGAACAACCCTACAAACGAACGCACTCATTAATTAACCTCAAACCTAAGGTCTCTTCATATTTTAAAAGGCGCTTTGCTAGAATAATAATTTTTTGCTAAATGTGATAGTAACAATATGTTGTGCGCCACAAATTATAGAAGAAGCAAAATCCACAATAGTTTATAATTATTTGTGACTTTTTTTTATTGTGACCCAAAACATATATCAATTTCACAGCGAATTAAGGACGGTCACATAATTATTTTTCTTCTAAAATATATATCTATGATCAATTTCGGAATAAAAGAGAAAGAATCCCATTCTCATTCTCACCCATGCTAAACATGGCTGTGCCTGTGCCAGCTTTTGACATTATCATTATGCATCCATCCATTATGCTTGGCATCTCAAAGTTCCACCTACGCATTCAAATATATGGAAATTAATTCCGACAGCAACAAATTAATTGATTATCTGCTTATATATATTTATTAGTATATACCTGCACATATATACACACGCACGGAGTTTTATTGATATTTTTTTTAACTTAATTTACCTGTTTGCAATGGACGCCCAAACTATGCCAACTACACATGCATAGGAGTTTGGGTTCATGGCAAGCTTCATCCAAACACGCCTCATGAGAGACCAAAACGATGGCCTACTAGAGCTCACTATCATCTCCATCCTCCTTTCCAAATCGACTTTGGCCGTCAGATCGACGGCTGTGCATGCCGGCGAGTCACCCTCCACGGAGGACGGTGTTGATGAGACGTCAAACCCTGTCCGCCGAACCTCCAGCACGAAAAGGAGCGATGTGAGCCACACGATTGCCTGGAACACCGAGCCCTGGATCACCAAGTCCACGCCCAACGAGCCATACATGGCCTTGAGCAGGGGGACGCCGACAACGAGCGAGTTGGTCAGCGTGCACAGCGAGAAGCTGGTGATAGACCAGCCATAGCTCCCCTTGGTGCTGCACTTGGCCCAAAACGCGAGCACCCCGACTATGATGACCTTCGAAACGACGTCGGCGGCGATGAACATGTAGTCCCACTTGAAGGGATCAGCATGGGCCGTGAACTGGAAGGTGAAGAGAGGGAGGGTGAAATAGCAAACGAGCCGGTTTATCGCATCGCACTGGTCCGGTGTAAAGATCTTCCACCACTTCACCGAGCCATAACCCAACATCAACGCGACATATAGCGGCACCATCGCCGCCACCACCTTGTACACATCCTCCAACCCTATCATTCTCTTATGTAATCTCTCTCTCTCTCTCTCTCTCTCTCTCTCTCTCTCTCTCTCTCTCTCTCTCTCTCTCTTCAATGGGCTTAGTAGGCGAATGGAACAGTTGCTGAAGAAGACTGCGACGAACTAGTCAAAACTCGAAGGAGGGTATTTATACTCGAGAAGGGGAGAGACGAAAAGGATGCATACAACGCGACGCAAGCCTTTTATTTTATACTCTTTTAATTCTTTGCTTAGTTATTCGTACAATTATTTCAGTGATGATAGCCCTTCATTCAGGGAGGTGGGTGCATTAGATTCTCCATTCTTGAAGTCGGACATGGATTGTGGTGAGTGCATGGAAGAGGTACTGTTGCTTTCGAGACAAATAGGTTAGGCTTGCGGTCAGCATTCACTAAGCCCCCCCCCCCTTTTTTTTTCTGTTAAGAATAAGAATGAGATCCAGAGATTATTCTATACCTCCATCTTGCAAATATCTAGGGTTTCTGATCTGGTGTAGAAAGATTATGGGTTATTACCTATTCCTGTGTCTCCCCCAAAGGTGGCTCGTGTATGTTCTTGTTGGGGTTCAGAGAGATACATTTAGTCCCATGCGTAAATATTACGTCCAAGGAAGCTTTTGGTCTGATAAACGAAGTATTTTCTGTCCTGATGAGATAGATCCATTAGCATGATTTAGAGAAAAAAAAATTTCTAAAAAACGATCGTTTATATTGTTTAAAATAATTAGTCAATAGAAATTAGTACCATTTTTAACAACAATTCATGTTTACACATTTTTGTGAAAGATAAAAAAAAATCTTTTGTTCATTTATTTTTGTAAGCGCTTATTTGTAGAAAAATATTTCTAGACCATTTATTTTTCGCAAAACAAATGAAACCTTAATCTAAAACGTTAATTCCATTAAATTCTTACAACAGGCCTTTTCTTTTGGTCAATATAAAGGGTCATACCTTGGTGAATATTGCCATTTACTTTAAAATTATTGATAAAATGAAATGGCTCAAGTCCCTTATGCCGCAACTTTAATCTTAGAGATCACTTATAAAAATTCATTAACCCTGAAGTAACATACCGAAAATGCTGAAAGCCCATGCTTGATGGGAGTTGCATGAAGCTAAAGGACTTTAAAAACGCTAGACTATGGCTCAAGTGCCTTGGAGAATGTGTTATCAAGCCCCCCGACATTGTCACAGAAGCATTTGGAGGCAAAAAGACTTTGGAGATGCACTCCCAAATGCACCCAAAGTCTTAATTTAAGATCTCTAAAGTAACATTTAGCCGTCTGAATTTTCAATTATAATGGTGCTAGATATGATATGATAGGATGTAAAATTCAAGGATTTTGTTATATTATGTCCATTGGTTGATGAATGGTGGTAATAAAGTCGTGTACTTTTATATCTTATCATGTTCATTTTTTTATATGAACAGCATACCAACATAAATGAACTTAAAAACTACACAAATGGAGATGGTAAGAATCTCTCGCCATGGTATTGCCTAATTCTTTTTTATTTTTCTTATTTTTTATTATTTTCCCTCTCATGTTATTTATTTTCCTTTTTATTTCTTTTTTTCCCTCCCATGGTTCTCTAATACAATTTTATTGAATCTTAAACTACACTAATATACCCAAAATACTAGAAAGCCTAAAATATAAAATAAATACAAATACTAAATATATGTTGAATTTTCTACCAGGCTATTGCCCAATTTCCTTTGGCGCCTTGTACCACATCATTTGGAAGGAAAGGAATCATATCCTTTTCCGGTAAGACGCACCTTGAGAAGACTATTAGGGATAGGGCCCTCACGTTCAAACACGGTGATGATACCTCTAGAAATCTAAGGATGCAAGTAAGCTGCGGCATCAACCCATCGATCTTTCGTTGATTGGAGGTTCATCCCGGGCTTGTTTTGTTTCTGTTTTTGGACGCCTGTTTTGGCTGTTCTCTTTTGTTTGTCTAGGGTCTCTAGTCCATTTTCTTGATTCCTCAACACCCTTGCACCCCTTGTGACAATTTCTGGTGTCTCCATGCATGCAAGGGCTCTCCTTGTGATGTTGGGTTTCACTCTTGTAAATATGCGTTCTCGCTAAAGTTAATGCAATTCTTACCTTTATCAAAATATATATATGTATGTTGAGTTTTTATTATAAGATAGAAAGAAATTAGAATATATGAAAATGAAGGAATAAGAACGAATTTGTTGTTATTATGTTTTTGTATTTGAAGGTCACTTTTATGGTAAGTTTAAATACTAATTTTATTCAAATGTTATTATAATTTAATTAATTTAAAAGTATTATTATTCCAAAAAAAATAACTTTTATATTATAGATATTAGAAATCGTATCCACCTTTATTCCACCTCCATCATGGGACAATTTTGTTCGGGTTATATCACTCTTATACCCTTCGTTATCCTAAATTGGACAAGAATCAAATGCGGGATAAGATAAATCAATTCAGCGTAGCCTACCAAACGTAGCCTAAAAGCATTTCAGTGTCATTAGATAGATTTTGATAAAATGTCACGATTTTCTACTTGCTGGCATACGTATATGGGTCCAAAAAAAAATTGAAATGAAAAACCATATGACTTTTCAGCAATCTTCCAGCTGGGGTTTGTGCTTTTTAAGCTGGAGGAGACCATGAGAATCAAGATTTGAGGGTCGAACGCCAGTTTTGTCTGAGCTTCATGGTGCCCTAGGAAGCGGTCTACTTCCTTCGACCCCCAAAGAGAAAACAAAAAAAAAAAACAAAGTGTTGTACTTCAGATAATCTATTTACCATCCAAATGATGTGTCGATTGATACTCTTGGCACTAATTTTTGTCGAGGGAACCGCCGAGAGAATCGCAGAACAAATTCCCGTCGATATTATCGTCTTATGCTGGCCAAAATGCAATCGAACGCCCATCGGAAATCAAGTGAGGTGATCACCACTCGTTAATATTCTTTCTTTTTTGTTCGATTTCAGGTACGTCGAATTGCTTCTGATTGGATGGCTTCAAACGACTTGAATCGAGAGGACTTCGTTACCAGTACAGGAGGGGCGGTTCGGGCTTGCAGGCATATGCCATAGAACTAGCCGGCACGAGCACGACCCGATTAGTCGATCGACGACATGCAAAACACGAATACCATCTGAAAATAGCGGGGTAGACACTGCCCGTGTATCATGATTTTAGAACAGGTTGCCAAGTTGACAAGATTGCCTTACTTAGGGAAAGAGCACCAAAAGAGCACCAAAAAAATCCGAAATCTATTACATTTGTATCAATTGAGTCCTAAGTCCCTTAATTAAATCAATTCAATCCTAAATATTTTCACATTAACACTAATTCAGTGTATCCAATCAATTTAAGCTGGAAATTATTGACTTGGCTGCTAGCTGTCCTACGCGGTATGATCGACGTTAATGTGGACAAATTTTGATAATATTTTAATATATTATTGATTCTTTCTTTCTTTCTTTTCCCCTTTCTTTCTCTTCCATGGCTTGTATTGACCTACATGACGAGGCCTGGCCTCGACGCCACAGGCGAGGTTCAACCTCACCTAGGCAAGGGCAAGGCTAACCCTCTCCCTAGCGAGGCTAGCTCTCAACTGCCATGGCCTGTGCTGATCGACATAGACCATGGAAGAGAAAGAAATAAAGAAAATAAAATATTTAAAAATTATTTCCACCTAGGACAGCTAACATTTACGTTAGCGATTTTCAGCCTAAATTGGCCGATGGATTGAATTGGTTCCGATATGAAAAGGTCTAGGACTAAGTTGATCTAATTGAAAGGTTTAAGATTGAATTAGTACAAATGCAATAGGTTTAGAACTTTTTTGATACTTTTGCCACTTGATGCATAATCATCCTAGCTACTAACTTGGAAAATGACAACACATATTTAACATAAATACCCTCAATTTTTAATTTATAACATATAAATAGAAAATACGATGTCTTATCAATAAAATATCATCATATCAATCCAAAAAATTGATTCGTACCCTATGGACGGAATAACTTTTTAGCTAATCGTGTCCCGAGTCACAAACAGGTCACGTTAATAATAACTGTCGTACAAGTCAATTTCTTCTTTTTTGGGGGGGGGGGGTGGTGTTCTTCACCTAATTGAGTTATTTGTGTTTATACAAAATTGATTCGAGCATGATTTTCCCTAATCCAAACTAATTTTGTGTATTCTTCAAGTTATGTTGTCGTGTCGTGTCAGAAATTATCACATTATGCCAAAATGAAACGGAGAACCCCCTTGCCTAATAATCGAACGGCGAAGAGGGAAACCTAATTCCATATCCCGGAGTCTCAACCCAAGAGGGACCTGGCTTTAAAGTTTAATAGCGAGCCTAATTTCAAACCTATTTAAAAACCGATGGTCGGGTCGAGATGCCAACCCAATTGAGGCTAGCTTGCTTTCATCTCTACTCGTAATGCTTCAATTTATTGAGACACAGCACTTGCGTATGTTTAGTTAGGTTTGGTCTGCAGTAAGTTTTTACATTGGTATATTTCTCTCTTAGCACATTATAATTCGTGCCTCAAAGTTGGATCCGATGCCATACTCTCGAGACAATATCGCCTTAAGTTGACCCTTTTTTTTTTTTTGGGTATCATTTCAAACGTGACATTAGAAAGGAATATGTAAAATTTAACTAATGCATACATTTAGTAGTCACGATCGTCATGTAGATTAAATTATTAAGATTCGTCTACAAAAATTTATTAATTTTCTTGGTAGTATTGCCTGTTGTTTTTATTTATTTTGATTGTTCCTACATTGGAGTTTGGCTCATTGTATGCTTTAGGGAGAATACCACATTCCAATCTCCAACTTTAATGTCTTTTCACTAGTATGTAATAATACTATGTATAGGTTATATCCACCGTACCATGTTTTTGTTAGGTAAAGCCCGCGATCTTCACCGTACGCTAAAGAGAACACAAACAATGCTATTAGACCCTACGAAAACAATCAGATGGAGTATCAATGTCGAACATCTTCAAATACGTTCTTTGATGCACACCATGCTAAAAAGAGAGCTTCTTTTCGGCTTATCAAATGAACGAGGAGAATTCGAAACCCGAACAAAGTATCATTTTCTTCTAATCAAAAAGGGAGAGGAGAATCTCCTTTAATAATATAAGAATAAAGAGCTATACGAAAAACTCAAAAAAGATCTTAGAGGGAATGGGAAAAGCGTGAGATTTTTTTGAATCATTGATAACTGTTCTAAAAACTTAAATTATTAAATGAAAGCGTGATTTAATAATTTATTATTTTAACAGTCTCTCTCGCATTTAATGTGGGCATTTTGTCTAGTACTAAGCCTGAAAATATTTCATTGGGGAGGCAAATAGAGGCTTGACAAGCTTTGAACTCACGATCTCTACTTTGAAATCATATGAGAATTTGTGAGATTACTACCAACTATTCTAGAAGCTTAAGTTATTTAATGAAAGCTTGATTTCATAATTAATTACTCTAACAAAAAGATCCTCATGTGGGCGCTTGGATGGTGTAACGGTCGAAAAGTTAGCCGTCCTAAGTATACTTGATAGCTAATCAAACTTGCATCTCTATAAATAAGGTTCCTTAGTCTCTTAGGCTTCGCTAAAGCATAGTTGCAAAATCGATCTCCTCCACTCTTGTCAACACCTTGCCAACAAAATCTTTTGAGTGAACACAGTTGTATTAGGAAGTGTGAGAGAGTGATTAAGCATTGTTGCCAAGTATTTCTAGAAGCATTTCTAGAAGCTTTTAATGGCAAATGTACCAAAAAAATTCTAAACTTATTAAAATAAAAGTTCACATCAGTGCTGGCCGCACCACGTTGAACGGTCAATATCCACGCTAGCGATTTCTTTCCAAAATCGGCGAGATATGCTGAATTGGTACCAATGTGAAAATATCTATGACTAAATTAATCCAGTTAAAAAATTTAGGATTGAATTGGTACAAATACAATATGTTTAAGATTTTGTTGGTACTTTTTTCAGCCTTCGACCGGTCGACTAGGCGCAACTCCCAAAAGGATTCGGGGAGTGGAGCAGGGACCAATTTGGGCTGAACCACTGTAAAAATTGTCTGAGCATTTCTCTAATTCTATAACTCTTTTAGTCCACGCATACAACGTGTCCGATAAATTGCAAATAATTGCTTATTGGTATTTGCAATTTCAATTGGACAAACAATTCTATTAACTTTTTTCAGGCAAAGTTAGGCGGACTTAGGTCGAGAAGGGGATCTCTCTCCATCGTGACTTTGTGTCTTCCTTGCTCTCCAAGATGTGTTGTGTACAATTTTGTTTGATACGCAACCGGTTAAAGCACAATTTTTGTACTTGCACATTAGCCATTCCTTAATATTATTAAATGAAATATCATCCATTTCGATTTTGCGTCGAAATTTACATTGGACGTCAGAAGTTCTCTCTTTTGTTTCACTATTTTCACTCTTTGAAGTTGGTTTAGTACGGCCGAAAAAATAAAGATTCGTGTAAATAAAAAAGCACACTTCTGTCTTATATTAACGCTTATGCATGATGAAGAGCATTAAAATATTTAAAATTAAAGTCATGTATTCATTTAAAAGCTTAAATGTTAAAATAATTCATTGTGGTCCCGCAAAATTTTGCACATAAATAAACACACATGCACATCAAGGAGTTAATTTAAAAATCGAGGGATGGTCTTGCGAAGCAAATGCACAGCATATGGGCCGGTTCTCTAAATCACCAACAAAGCACAAATCGTTGGTAATTGACCTTCTTTTCTAATTGCTTGAATTTAGCCCCCCCAAATTCTAATGAACATGTAATTTGACACATTTTTCTGTTGAGTCGAGATTGACAAAGATTCAGAGAGAGGGGGAGAGAGAGGCAGCTGCAAGAGGAGAGAGAATCTATGGTGGCGGCGACGGTAATGTCATATCAAGCGGTACAACCTCGGTGGCATTTCCATCGGAATGGTGATCGTGGTGGCTGCAACAAGGATGGCCGGGCCTAGCAATGGTGGCGGTTGCGGCGGTGCGTTGTACTATAATAGACGGAAGAAAACGGACCGAGATGGTGTTTGGTGATGTTGAATTAGATTTTGTATTTTGTATTTTTTTTTTGTGAGTTTTAGGCAAAAATAAACATGGTGAAATCTAAATGAAGGGCCACATATGTGACATCCGGTACCTGGAGGCCTATTTCAAGTTTTTGAAAATTATATTTGATGGTCTTTAGATTATGCAGATTAGATGCATCGATCGTGTGGACACGATGATTGGTCCCACGTACTTAATAGTTGGATGGAATTGATCCAAGGAATCTATTTACCGAGCATACCGCTTGCAAACTGCAATTTCTAAGGCGAAAAAAATTACCAAAACAGAAAATCATGAACCTATTGTAATTGCGTCAATTTAGTTTTAAACTCTTTTATTTTACCAGTCGAGTCTTAAATATTTTGCATTGTACCAATTATGGCAAAAAATCGCTGACGTGGCACAGCCAGTGTTGACACGGACTATTTTCAATATTATTTTTCAAATTTTTTATTTGGTTTTCTTTGTTTTTCTTTTTCCTTCTTCCTCTAACTGATCATCGAGTTACAAGACAAGGGCCGTCAAGGATGAGCCTCTCCAAGGGCGGGAGAGGCCAACCATTGTCAGGATTAGCGAGGGCAAGCCTCACCTAGTGACGACGAGGTCAACCTTGGCAGCCGTCGCCTCTAGACGATACGGTGACCGGCTAGAGGAAGAAAGAAAAAGAGAAGGGGAAAAATAAAAAAATAAAATAAAATAAATATTGAAAAAATAATACATTATTAATTGTCCCATTAGCGGTGGTCTCATCACGTAGTATGGTTAGCATCTTTGTCAGCGATTTTTTGCTAAAAGATTTTTTAGAACTAAATTGACATAATTATAAAGGAAATGCTTTCCCGACAATATTATCAAGAATGAAGCAATCTCAACCATAGATCTGCATACCGTTATGAATGTTTTGCATAAAGCACTAATTGATTTGAAGAGCGTGTGGTAAAAATAAATAAATGACAATACTATCAAACTGTTAAGTTAGCAGCTATTTAATTATAAGAAGTTAGAAGACTTTTTTTGTGCGCCCGAAACACTACAACAAGAAATAGGGAGACGACACTAGCTAGGCCATGAAGCATCATCATCGGAAAGAAAGATGATAGGATGGGACGACGTGTAGAAGGTGATGGTGTCGATGTTCCCGCTGTCCGTGTCGCTCCTGCTCGGCTGCGACTCCGTCAAGTGGTGGCACCTCTTCAACTACGACCTGTGTGACGGCATCAACCGCTTCAGCGCCACCTTCACCCTCCCCTTTTGCGGCTTCGAATTCACCGCCCGCATGAATCCCTTCGCCATGAGCTTCCGCCTCCTCGCTGCCGACGCTCTGTCCAAGCTAGCCACCCTCGCGATCCTCGCCCTCTGGGGGAGAGGTTCAGCAGCCCGGCGAGCTACAGCTGGCGCATCACGACATTCACGCTATGCACGCTGACGAACCTGCTTGTCGTCGGCGTGCCGGTGATGCGGGCCATGTATGGCAAGTGGGGCGTCGATCTGGTGGTCCACCTGTGCATGTTGCAGTCCCTGGTTTGGTTCCCTCTGCTTCTCTGTTTCTTGAGTTCGGAAAGAGGACGATGATGGTGATGATAACCATGAGAAGAGGAGCCTTGGGTCACGCACAATGGTGTGGATTAAGATAGTCATGGACCGTAATGTGTATGCCAATGTTGTTGGCCTTGCTTGGGCTCTCATCATGGCTAGCAGGTATTATTTGTTTCCGTTAGCGTATTTCTTAGGTACAATAAGATCAGTTTTCAGAAGATGGGACAAGTATACCGAAAGTCCTAAAATTTATATAAAAAAAATGTAAATGAGTTCTAAAACTTGCAAAAAAAAAAACACAATTTAAATCCTAAAACTTGTCAAATTAGTATAATCAAGTTCTTACATTAATTCTATTCAATTTAGCTAGCAGAAAATACTAATATAATTTTATTATTTTCTTTGTCCTGCATGCACTATCATAACTAAAACAATGTCAGTTTGGTCCAAATTTAATTTTTAATTCTAATTTTGTTTAATTTTTATTAGAAAAGCAAAGAAGAAAATTAAAAAAATTTAAGGAAGATAAAGGATTGCTAGGAAGGGCCAACAAGGGTGGAGGAATGGTCGCCGAGGGTCGCTAGGCCCCAGTTAGGGGCCAAAAAGGGTGGAAAAATGGTCACTGATCAGGCCCCAACTAGGGATTGACTAGAGCCTAGGCCTACCCAAATCTAAGCGAGGGTCGCGACCCTCACCCAAAAAGGACAAGGGCTTGTAGGCCCTCGCCTATAATTGGGGGGCCGTTAGGTCGTTCCTAACAATAGTGGGGCAACAGTGGGCCCTCTTTTGCATATTTTTCCTCCTCCTCCTTCTTCTTTTGATTTTTTTTCTATAAAAAAATTGCTTATTTTTAATATAAATTCAATTAAAAATCATATTCGGACCAAAACAACGTCGTTTTAGCTATGCCGACACAACGTAGGATTAAAAAAATATTCATGTTAGCATTTTTCAAGTTGTCGCGACCCTCTAAAAAAAAATTTTAAATTTTAAAGGGAGTTAACGGATTATTAGGTTAATTAGATTTGACTAACCTAACGCGGACCCTCCCAAGCCCTACCGAATCGCAACTTTGGTTTTTGTTTAAATGATTTTGAAATTTGGAGTCGCCACTAATCATTCTTGGTAGGTGGATTAGGAACCTAAATAAATTAGCGGGAGAACTAATTTATTCCTGCGAACCAGAGATTATGAGCTCGGGGACTTGGTTACACTAGTTAATTAAAACTAATGCCCTTTCGGTACCTTAATTTCATGGATATCCTAATTCGGCAACTCAGGCTTGGTTTATTCCTAAGGCTATAGTAGGGTATTCTCTTTTGTGTTTTACTTTTTAAATAGGATGCATGGATGGTATATATTTTTATTTGTTATATTTTTTTAAGTGTTAAAGATTCCCTGAAGCCGAAAGAAGGAGTGTGTTAACGACTTCTGTGCAGTATTACAACCTACTTATCTTTTGGGTCTGATGATTCAAAAATTAAATTATAGGAAGTACATGACAGTGAATAAACACCTCCAATGGGAGGCCTAGCATTGGCTTGGCTCTTCCCTTTGGGATTTAAGGTACAGGTATTTAAGTTGCAAGTATTTAAACTACTGTAAGTAAAAACCTCCAATGGGAGGCTAAGCATTGGCTTGGCTCTTCCCTTTGGGATTTAAGGTACATGTATTTAAGTTGCAGGTATTTAACTACTGTAAGTAAAAACCTCCAATGGGAGGCTAAGCATTGGCTTGGCTCTTCCCTTTGGGATTTAAGGTACATGTATTTAAGTTGCAAGTATTTAACTACTGTAAGTAAAAACCTCCAATGGGAGGCTAAGCATTGGCTTGGCTCTTCCCTTTGGGATTTAAGGTATAGGTATTTAAGTTGCAGGTATTTAACTACTGTAAGTAAAAACCTCCAATGGGAGGCTAAGCATTGGCTTGGCTCTTCCCTTTGGGATTTAAGGTACAGGTATTTAAGTTGCAGGTATTTAACTACTGTAAGTAAAAACCTCCAATGGGAGGCTAAGCATTGGCTTGGCTCTTCCCTTTGGGATTTATGGTGCAGGTATTTAAATTGCGGATGGACTTTGTCCTCTCCATTCTGGGGTATGAATTCTTTAAAATAAAATACAACGAATTGATTCAACAATTTCAAATTTGTGCGCGCTTGAGGACTCCTCCAAGCCGATTTTGTGCTTCCATGGGGTTGACCATTGATATAAAGCTGCGGCTTCCTGACATAAAATAGAGTGAAATGTCAATATACAAAATATGTGCTAATTTGCACCTAAAACCAGAAGAGTGGAAAGAGTACTTATCTCCCATTTTTTTGGGAGGGATTTCTATAATTGATTTTCGCTCTCTATGTTCCCAATATAGAGAGTTTCTTTTGAATTAAGAGGGACTTTTAGTCACAGATCAGTTGAGAAATCGGTGGACAGCTTAGGAGCTTGTCTGGGCCGATTTTTGTATCTCGACGAGATTTTTGCTGTTGACGTAGAGATATCCTTCTCCTGACATAAAATATGGAAGAAAAAGGAGATGGAGAAAGTGTATACAATTTGTGCTAATTTGCGAGTAAAACCATAAATAAATGAATAAATAAAAACACTTAGCTTGAATTTGTTTGCTCGTTGACGAGGATGAACTCTTGATTTATATTGATCGATGAAGGAATTTGTGATGATAACCCCTAGCTTTAAACTCCCATCATCTTCAAAATTCTCTCTCTTTTGGTATTTTCTTTCTCTCAAAATTTTCTTCAATCTCCCAAAACTCTCTCAAACATCCAAAATTTTCTCTCAAAAAAATTCTCCCAAACACTTCAAATTTTCTCTCTCAAGAATCCTTTCTCAAGCTCACTTCTTCCTCCTTTTATAACCTACTCATCTATCTCCCATTCTAATTTTTCCACTAACTCTATCTCCCATTCTAATTTCTCCACTAACTCTTCTTCATTTTCATCTTCCATTCTCCATCTCTATCTCACATTCTAATCTCTCCACTAACTCCTCTTCATCTTCATCTTCCCTTCTCCATATTTATCTCCCATTCTAATTTCTCCACTAACTCTTCTTCATCTCCATCTTCCCTTCTCTATTCTTATCTTCCATTCTAATTTCTCTACTAACTCTTCTTCATCTCTATCTTCCCTTCTCTATTCTTATCTTATTTTCTCCATCTATTCTTCTCCAACTTCTCTTCTTCATCTCCTCTTCTCCATCTTCCCTTCTCTATTCTAATTTATCCACTAACTCTTCTTTTTGTTATTTGTAAAATGATCCTTCAAGAGTTAAGTATTTGCACTCTAGTCCTTGAATTTTAAGTATTTACAATTTAGTCCCTGAAAAAATATATTTCTTTAAGTCCAAATCTCCTCACAATTTTTGACACACCAAAATTCACCACATGTCAAATTTAAGCTCATTTCTTGCCGTTGAATATAATGCAGAATTTAATTAGAGCCCTTTTGCAAAATTAAGTCATTCTGGGTATAATTGGGCCAAGATGAAAATTTAAAATATTAGAAGACAATGTCACAACTCATAAAAAGTGAAAATTAAAAATAAGTTGACTCAAATTAAATTTTTTTAGGCCCGATTCAAGATTATACTCGTGAAGGAACACGTGACTCGAATTGGATTTTTCTGAATTTGCGATGGCCAATATGAAAATAGATTTAAAATAAAAATATTAACTATCTTTGTGTATTTTTTTGGCCTCAAATGTTATTTTTCCAAAATTTTCAAGTATTTTTGTATTTTTTTTTAAAATTAAAATATATATATATATATATATAATATGAAATTTTATTTTTTGTTCAAAAATGGTTGCCTAGGCTTGGCCAAGGCTTCCAAAGTTGATTTTTCAATTTTCTCATTTTTTCTTCATTTTTTGTTTTATGAATTTTCGAAAATAAAAATACCGAAAAATACTGAAAATATGAAAAATCGTTTTTTGGTCAAAATTGGTTCCCTAGGCTTGGCTAAGGTCCCCAAAGTTGATTTTTCAATTTTATGAATTTTTATGAATTTTTTATTACTTTAGCAATAGAAAAAATGATTAAAAATCAGGTGTCAACAGCTGCCCCTCTTTGAAAGGAAGCTCGGTAGAGGTTCATTTCAAAGACGAGATGACACCTGAATTCTAATCGACTCAATACAAGGAAATAAAAAGAGTCGTGACATGAATGTTCCACTGAAAATGAAATGAGAACCTAAGGATTCGTTATATGAAAAAACTTTAGGGTGGTTGAACTTGAACCCGTATGGTGGATCAACCCATGGTAGATTCCTAATAAAAGGATTCTACTGATTAAAAATTGAATTAAAATTTGACCCGTATGGTGGGTCATACCATTTAACCCGTATGGTGGGTCGTACCATGGTAGATTCCTAATAAAAGGATTCTACTGATTAAATTTTGATTGAGATTTGACCCGTATGGTAGGTCACCACATGGAGATACCTGTAAGAAGGACTTGGTGCCTGTAGAAAGGACTTGGTGTCTGTAAAAAGGGCTTGTGCCTGTAAGAAGGACTTGATTTGCCTGTAAGAAGGACTTACTTTGCCTGTAAGAAGGACTTTGTGCCTGTAAGAAGGACTTGCGTTGCTTGTAAGAAGGACTTGATTTGCCTGTAAGAAGGACTTTGTTTTGCCTGTAAGAAGGACTTACTTTGCCTGTAAGAAGGACTTTGTGCCTGTAAGAAGGACTTGATTTGCCTGTAAGAAGGACTTTGTTTGCCTGTAAGAAGAACTTTATGCCTGTAAGAAGGACTTGATTTGCCTGTAAGAAGGACTTTATGCCTGTAAGAAAGATTTTGTGCCTGTAAGAAGGACTTGATTTGCCTGTAAGAAGGACTTTGTGCCTGTAAGAAGGACTTGATTTGCCTGTAAGAAGGACTTTGTGCCTGTAAGAAGGACTTGATTTGCCTGTAAGAAGGACTTTGTACCTGTAAGAAGGACTTGGTTTGCCTGTAAGAAGGACTTTGTGCCTGTAAGAAGGACTTGGTTTGCCTGTAAGAAGGACTTAGTTTGCCTGTAAGAAGGACTTAGTTTGCCTGTAAGAAGGACTTGATTTGCCTGTAAGAAGGACTTTGTGCCTGTAAGAAGGACTTGGTTTGCCTGTAAGAAGGACTTTGTGCCTGTAAGAAGGACTTGGTTTGCCTGTAAGAAGGACTTAGTTTGCCTGTAAGAAGGACTTAGTTTGCCTGTAAGAAGGGCTTGGTGTACCTCAAAGGGTGCCATTCTGAAATCTGGGGAGACCAGGAATCCTGCAGAAGCTCAAACCCAAATTATATTCTCCTGTCGCTTTAGGAATAAACCAAAGAGGCAGAGATTAAAAGGTCTCGAACATTTCTGTTCTTGAGACAAATCATGCTTTATTGAAGAAGGTGGATACCTGTATGTACCGCAATGGATTCGAGTACCCCAACAACCGTCAGAATTCATTCTCTTGAAAGGTTCAGGTTGAAGATATACTTACCTGAGAATTTGGAAAAAATGCTTGGTGGCTTCTCGACAACCAGGCTTGTTCATTCAATAATCGCCGAATGAACTTCAAGACTTTGGAAGGTAACTCGAACACCGGGAGTGTGTTGCCTGTCAGGCAATGTCAGAGGTAACATGTGCAAGCATTTTCATCAATGCGTTCATTGGTTCATGCAAAATTGTTCTGCTAAGTTTGCCATGATTAAAGGCAGTCTGTGTAATAACTCATGATGCAATCGATCAATATATGGATCATGTATTGCATTACCACTTCTGTTTAAGGAGGTTCTTATAGTACGAACACCTCGAATGTAATCTGAATGGGGGACTTCATTCCGAAAAGGGCTTTCTTTCACTCTGGAGAAAAGCTGTTTATCTGTAGATTAAAATGTTAGACCTGTGTGGAAATGGTTTGCCTTTCCTCATCCTGTTATGCCCCATTTTGCACATTTGACGTCTCCTATGCAGTTTATGCTCTAAGTTGAAGTCGGTAAATTAAACATGCCGAATAGTCATACATAATTCATGAAATGTGTAAACACAATGCCGATGTGACAATTTTTAGCATCATGTGTGTTTATATAATGTGCAAACATGGGCGGATTTGAATTGCCCCTGGTATATGGGTGGACCGAACAAATTGGGAAGCCCACTCCTTATGTCGAGGAGCGGTTTGTCCCAAACTTTGCCCCTGCGCGATGAAGCATATGGGTGAGGGAGCATTTCGGTTGGTTTAATGACAGCGACCGCCATGGTTTAGCGGTTGAATGCCCCTGCAAAAAGCAGAGAAATTATTCTTGAAATCAAACGAGATAAGGAAGACATATTTGCTTTTTCGCTTCAGAGCTTGTGATCAATTTGCCCCATTTTTCACCAAAATAGATCTTGTCAGATGATCATAATTTTCTTTTGGATTTGTCTCCTTCAACATGTTAAATGTTAGTGTAAATATTTCCTGTAAAAAGAAAAAGAGACATATCAGCCAGTATTAAAAGGGATAAATTGAAAACGATACTGATTTACCCTTCATCTTGAATGTCTTGCACGAGTCTTTTACCAGTTTTGTTGGATTGAATTTTCCTCGACTTTTGTTGGGCGCCTCACCATTATGAGAAGACTATGGTAAAATACTGACTTTGATATTACTCGTCGAGCATTCCTGTTTGTAAAAAAGAAATGCACAAAAAGTTGTTTCATTTATTTATAATACATACAACATTCCCCACCCTTGGGGATCGAACTCGGGATATTTCAGACCTACTGTCATCCCCCATACCATTCGGTCCATTGGACCGTAGGTGTCCATGGGGCTTTCTTTTCAAGGGTTAATCCTTGGGGATAACGCAGCCCTGTTGTATCACCTTGGGCCATGTTACGGTATTTCTCGAGGTAATTTGCAATCCCTGTTAAGAATGGAATAAGACAATTCAAGACTTGAGATGATTATGTGCACATTAGAACGATACAGAATTACCCATTTCTGAGATTGTTCGCGTCTTTTGCTTGTACTTTTCTTTGTCCGAAGCTGTCTATCCCGTGGTAATGCCCATGAGTTGATTTGCCCCCAAATTTTATCCAACCTGTATTCGGATATGATTGCGTTCTCGGGTCAATTTGCAATTTCCTGAGAATAGAAGGGGCTTAATTTTAAAACTTGGAGCAACTGAGGGTAAATTGAAACGATACGGAGTTACCCTTCAGGTTTATGCAGATTTTCACTCGCCATCAATTCGTCGCGAGGTTGGTGAGGTGGCGGATTCGAGCATTTAATAGGGGGAAGTCGGATTATTACTCCTTGCTTTTACACATTCACAAAAGCAGAAAAACACATCACGCAAGGAAATAAAACACATTCACTCATTCAGGATTAGTTCCGCTTCCTCTGCAGGCTCTCCCATGATCAACTGGCTTCATCCCAAATTAGGTATGCATCGGCCATATTGAAGGTCTCGTGGTCACTGGCTGAACAAGTGCATCACAGTCCCGATGCTTTACCGATATCAAACTGGTTGATTATGGCGAAAAGATCATCGTCAATGTCCGCTTGGTGGTGATCTGTCCCTTCTTCCTCGGGAGGTATTGATGCTGATCCAGTATCATTGGTCCTTTTGTACCCTCCTCCAACAGAACTCGATCCTGTTATAAACTGGTCTAACTCACCTCTTAAACGTGCATTTTCGATCCTCAGATCATACATTTCATCGAGGGTGAGGAGGAGGCTATTGCAGTTCGGGCAGGTGGCGGAGTCAAAAGTCTCTTTATACATCTTGTTTTCCGCTCGGAGGTTTTCATTTTCAACTCTTAGAAACTCGACTTCGTTGTGCTCATGACGAGCCTTCATTCGGGTTCGCCTATTTTGAAACCAGAACTTGATTTGCAAAGGTTCAAGTCCTAACTCTTGACTCAGTTCCATTTTTTGTTTGCCGTCTGGCATAGGGCATGTTCTGAAGAAATCCTCAAGCCTTTGTACCTGCTCCCTAGTATGGCGACGGTAACACTTCTTTTGACCCTTACCGTTATTATCCTTATCTTTACTGAGATTTTGGACGTCGTCGGCGGAAGAGCCAGGCTTCATAGGCTCGATCCCAAACATGGCTTCGAACTCTTCCTCTCCCATATTTAGCAGGCAATGATAGCTCTCGGGAGTATTGGGTTGAGACATCTTTGATTTGGTTGATGATTTCTCAAGATTTGCTACTCGTTTCCGGTGTTTTCACTCTCTTTGAATTTTTCTGAGCGATTGCCTATGCCTTAAGACCCTCTTCCGAGCATGGCGTCTCTTTTAAAATTAAACGTGGGTTTAGCAACTGTATTGCTTCTTCCAAGGGTCCGGCCTTTCTCAATCCTCTTTTCTTATCGTGTCTCTTGCTCGGCTCGTCTCCTTCCATCTTTTCGTGATAGGGCCCCTTGTTGTTGTCTCCCCCGTCAATTTGCTGGCGAGTTCTTCAATAAAGACGAGTCGTATCTCTTTTCTGCTGAAAATGTCTTTGTCTCCCACTCAGCTTATTTTTTATCTTTTCTTTTTCAAAGTAGTGGCGTCCCGTTTAACTTTGCCGTAGAGACGTCGGATTTGCTTGGCTGGAGATTGGAGACGAGTAGTGGAGGTGATACTGATAGGGAATGTTAGATAGGAAAATCTGGCCAGTAGAGACTTCCCCTGCAAAAATGAAAGAGAATGCGGCAGTATATGTTCTTCATATTCTAGAAAAATTGGAACGATACTGTTTTACCCTTGTGTGTACTTCTATTGAATTTGAATTGAGGAAGTTCCTTCATTTGGACTGGATTGAATTGTATGTCCCGAGTTGCCCTTCACTTTGAGCTTGCCACGTAAGTGCTTTGCTTAGTTGGGCCTTATTTTCTTTCGGGTTGCCTTGGACCATCATCATTTTCTATGCCATCGGGTCCGTGGACCGGAGGGCTCCTTTAATTTGAAGGTTACCTTCGAGGCAAATGAGTCCTATCGCGTTCCATTGGGTCATTTCATTTTGCGACACTCTTGAGGCACTTTGCGATTCCCTGGGTGAGAATGGAACAAATCCAATTTAGCATTTTGCAACGATTGAGGGTAAATTGGAACGACACACAATTACCCGTCTTCGAGCTCGCCTGGGCATTTCACTTGAAATTTCCCTACGTGAGGCCATTCAACATTTCTCATTATGGCAGTCAGCGACGTTACCACAAATTGATCCGCCCTAAATCTAGCATAAAAAGGGATTCATGCATTCGACGGGATAAAAAAAATAAATAAATTGCCCCATTGTCCCTGAATTAAATCGAGACACCTAGAAAGCTGGAAAATATCATACGCAGGGGAATTAAGCATGAAATAAAATGTGCACTTATTCAAGGTCAGTTCTGCCTCTCCTGTGGCTCTTCGATAATCAGCTAGTCTCGTATTGGTTCGGGTGTGGATGATCGATGTTTGAGAGTCCCTACTCACTGGCTCCTGATCGCGGCTTGGGACGTCTGTCAACCCTAAACTGGTTGACCAGGGCAGTAAGCTCATCATCTAGGTAATCTCTTGAACCTTCCAGCAACTGATGCTCGAATTGGGCATTGTTGTTGGCAAATGCTGGCGGTAGATTTCTCATTCTGTCCTCGCCATGAGCAATTTGACTTCTCGTGCTGGAGCCTTCATCATTACTTGAGAAAGTGTGGGGATCACCAACTGTCCTGCTGCCAAAAACTCCTTCCATTCGAGGATTAGAGAAGTAGAAGTGCTCAGGATAACTTCTTGTCTGATTCTCTGGCTGCGCAGGCGCGCTGATCATGGGATGAGTTCTAGCCACAGGTTGGTGCTCAAACCAAGGAATCTGAATACACTGCTCCTGCAGTCTATACTCTTGAAGAGCATTAGGGTGATTCTGGGGGATACTTTGATTAACGCCTGGGGGAATGATGGCATGGCTACTAGCTTGGTTGATGATGGGAAGTGGCTCGCCCCATGCTAACCTGGGGAACTTATGGTGGCGAGGAGACTCGACGTTCAGGCTTGGATCAGTCCCGCCTTGGTTTTCTTGATTCTGAGCTGCATTGTGTTCTCTCACCCTTTTTCTGTACTTCTGAAGATGACTCGAAACATTTGCTTTAGTGAGTCCCTCTACCTTCATAATTTCCAGTATATGTTGCGGCCGTGCCGAATCTATTCCTAGCTGCTGAACTGCATTAACAAACATACGATGCAGCTCGGGAGACCAACTCATCTTCTTTCTCCAGTTGCTTGGAACAAAATTAAAGGCTTGATGCTTGTTCTCATGGTCGTGCAATTGCTTCCTTACCACGTGCTGCCATATGTTTTGAAGCATCTGAACTCTAACTGGTTTCGTTACGACGTCTTGGGCCCCATTTAAGACAGCCTTCATTAGGGCTTGCTGATCATCGCTTGCCGATATTACGAGGACTGGCATGTTTAATTTAGAATTGATGACTTCCAAGAGAGTGAAAACATCCATGTCAATCCCTACCATGGCGGTGAGGACGATATCAAACGGGTCACTACTCCTCCTTAATATCTCTAAGGCCTCTGTCGCCTTTGCTTGAGCTACAACCTTATACCGGCATTTTCTTAATACGGTAACAAGGATTGACAGAGAGACTGGATTACCGTCAATGGCCATGACCAGTAGACCCTCAGGGTAAGGAACTTCATCAGCTTTTGACCAGGGTTGAACATGCGCCCGTTCCCCTAACACTCGACATATTTCTGGATCTAGGACTGCCGATTCGAGACCGCCTCGGGATGTCTTCTCGGACTTGAGGGATCACGAGATCGTTGATGCCTTTTCGTAACAGGCTTTGAAAGCCGATGCTTTGATGGTGAAGGTTTTGAATTCCTCTCCCACGAGAACTCCTTCCTCTCTATCTTTCTCCTGCGAGTTCTTGCGAATGAACTCTGACTATCAAATGGGGACAAGTTCTCTCTCTGGCAATAGCAACGACTTCCCTCTTCACGGGCAGCGCTATTAGATTTTTCGAGGGAGAAAATCTGATATTCAGCTTTTGATCAAAGGGGAAATCCTTATTTCTCGCTCAGTTTGTCTTCTTTTTTCTTTTCGTGATAGAGGGCCCCTGTCAAGATCTCCACCGTCGATTTACTGGCGGGTCCTCCAATGAAGACAAGTCGTATCTCCTTTTCGCTAACGTTTGCCGTGTCTTCCACTCAGCTCATCTTTCCGTCTTCTTTTTCAAAGTGGCGGTGTCTCGTCAAACTTTCTGCGGAGATTTCGGACTCGCTTAGCTCACAGTCGCCATCTGATGGGAATTCGAGCCAACGAGGGTGGTGCCAATAGAGAATGGTAGATAAGAGAAATCTTGACTGGTTGATACCGTCACTATGAAATCAATATTTACTTCAAAGCAGATTACCATCTTCGCATTCCGCTCATCTGCCTCACCTCTCTCCCCCTTTCTTTCGTATTCTGCTTTCAAAAATGGCCAATTCTCCTAACCATACCTTATCCGCCGAAGTCCTAGCTGGGTGGGAGAGACTCTACAATCTTCTTGGTAGAGGTTACGCTCATATAGCCAAAAACTCTACCGTTGAGGCTGAAATCCTCGGTTTATTTAGGACCGTGGATGCTGCTTCTGTTGAGGGTACCCAACTAGGGAAGGAGTACCGGAACTTCTCGACCCTCTTCATCAATTTTCTGGCTGCCTATAACCGTGCTTATGAGACGGTCCTTGTGACCGCCGTCGTGAAAGCCCGTTACCGAGACCGGCACGAGCGTCTGGCAACAGTTACGTTTGTGGCTGATAATCACAAAAAGGCCCTCAAGTTTGCCAACGATCAGCTTTCGTGGCTGGTTCGTGAGAGGGGAAAGTTGGTGAACCGTCTGGCCTTGGTCCGAACTTACGCCGAACAGGAGCCAGGCAATATTGTGATGAGGTGTAAATGTGGTTGGCTGCAGGAGAGACTTGATGACATTACGGCAGACATTGCTTTCGAGAGGGCAGCGGTTCCGGACCTGGAGTTTGCCGTTGAGCATTACGAGGACACTATGGCCCAGGTTAAAGAGAAGTGCGATCGCCTCTTCTTTAGGCTCGCGGAGCTTGATCCCGAGAGCGCCCGGTGCATCCAGAGCATCAACTGTTTGGAGAGTCAGTTGAGCTCTTTCGTAATGGTCATCAGGGCCCAGTTTGGCTTTACCTTTCCTCCCCAGTGAGTTGTTGTAATACTCTTTGATGAATGGAATGAAAGAAAAGCTTCACGTGTTTTGTTTTGTTTTTTTTTTTAGTTTTCCTGCTATCGTTTCTTCCGCATAGCATAACAGAACGATTTGAGGTACCGAAGATGTCGAGGCTTAATGTTCTTCTTGATGTTCTTGTTTAATTGCTCCAGACGATGATATCGAGAACATTGATGATGGGTTCGGCGGTGGCCCCCACTATCCATCTTGAGATCACGAACAATAACGCTATGACAACTCGATCAGTGCGCTGGTAGTAAATCCGGCCACCTGTTGTGTGCCCACTTTTATCCATATTTTGTTTCTTTCGGCGTCCACTTGCTCGTGTCGGTCGCCTGTAGCGTCGGGAGAAATTCCTGTGGGCCACGTTCATTAATAGAACCTCGGTCCTCTAAAGCCCTCCGCATGTTTCGGATAAGAGAAAATTTTAAGACCGGTCTCTGGTTGATTTGATCAGGTAAAGGTATTTGTTTCATGGGTTCTGATTATATAATCCATATTGTTTTTCAAAAGACGCGGGATCCTCTGCAATACATTAAATATGCCCCCATGTTTAATCAGTATAAATCCACCGTCATATCAGAATACACTGCCCATACAAGTTTACGGATTGACACAACTTTGTCTGTCAAAGATGGACAATGTTCGTTTGCCCCCCAGAATTAACGGTTGAAGCCTCGGTGTTTTTCGTCTTTTGGTATTTCTGAAGATGATTCTTGATATATTATTGAACTTAATTTTTACACCCGTCTGGGGTATCTAGGATCTCCCTGCAAAAGAAAATGATATAATTAGTATGCGACACAAGGAATGTCGGTCCATGACTCCTATATTAGTCCAATTTTATTTTTTTCTATTTTATAGAGAAATCAGAAAAAAAAATTTCTTAGGAAGAAATGGGTTAATTTCTGATACATAAATTTTTTTTGCAGATTTATTATTCTTTTTTATATTTTTTTAAAAGGAATGTGACAAAATCTCTTGATGTTTACTAAAATTTTTGAAAGAATTTCCTTTTTATCAAAATAAATTTTCAGAGGTAAATTTATCAGGAAAATTTTATTTTTATTGAAGCAGGAAAGACATAACAGAAATCCTTTATTGGTTAACAAAATTCCCCCGAGACATTAGTCTAATTTTATTTAGAGAAAATTTTCTTAGAAAAACATGAGCGAATTTCTCGAAAAGAATTTTTGTTGCAAGTTTTTATAATTTGAAAGAATGTGATAAAATCACTTAATGTTTACCAAAGTTTTTTTTTGAAGGAATTTTTCTTTTTATCGAAATAAATTTTCAGAGGAAAATTTGTCAGGAAAATTTCATTTTTATTGAAGCAAGAAAAACATGACAAAAATCTCTTATTGGTCAATACAATTCCCCCGAGACATTAGTCTAATTTTATTTAGAGAAAATTTTCTTAGAAAAACATGAGCGAATTTCTCGAGAAGAATTTTCTTGCAAGTTTTTATAATTTGAAAAATGTGATAAAATCACTTGATGTCTACTAGAGTTTTTTTTGAAGGAATTTTTCTTTTTATTGAAATAAATTTTCAGAGGAAAATTTTTTCAGGAAAATTTCATTTTTATTGAAGCAATAAAAAAATGACAAAAATCCCTTATTGGTTAATAAAATTCCCATGAAGGGATTTTTTCAAATCATTTTTTCAAAATTTTTTTTTTTTTAAAGAAATGAGGGACAAATTTAATTTTTATTTTCTTTTAAAAGAATGGTCGTAATATCAAGCTCAAAAACTGACTAACTCCTAGCATGGACCAACCGAAAATAAATACAAGATAAAATTAGAGAACTTACTTTTACCTTGGAGAAATGCAAATCACATAGTCATGCGCATGACTCAAGTGAGGAGTGGACTCTAGAAAATAAAAGAAGGAGAGACAGGGTATGGACCTAAAAGGCCCCCACTATCTGAATTGACAACCTTACCCTCCGCGCAATCAAATCACAATGGGAAGAATTGTCAATTCAGATAATGAGCGGGATAAAATATGGTCAACCCGAGCGCAATCGACGCAAGAGCTTTGCATATTCGATCCCTATCTATAGTTTTCTAGGAAGAATTTCGCGACTTGGGTTTAGACGCTTGTGTGTGCAGGTGTCGTGATCCTCAGAGTATGCAAGACATGCACAACAATTGATATCAAAACAGCGCTTCTAAAAATATGTGAAATTAAACAAATAAACCAAACACCGAGCCTGCAAAACAAAGGGGTTAGCCAAACACTCCGCCCCTTATAACTCCCATCCTGCAAAAACAATATAACACCTATAGAATGAGTCCCAAGCAAGATCGCCAGAAGCGAGATATCCATGAAATTTTCATTGGCCTAAGTCCACTAAGACTTTTAAAATTTCAAAAAAATTTAAGTATTCCAATTGGTATCTTTTTTCGAAAATTAAAAATCTCTATTCCCCAGTGGAGTCGCCAGTCTGTCGCGACCCTCTAAAAAAAAATTTTAAATTTTAAAGGGAGTTAACGGATTATTAGGTTAATTAGATTTGACTAACCTAACGCGGACCCTCCCAAGCCCTACCGAATCGCAACTTTGGTTTTTGTTTAAATGATTTTGAAATTTGGAGTCGCCACTAATCATTCTTGGTAGGTGGATTAGGAACCTAAATAAATTAGCGGGAGAACTAATTTATTCCTGCGAACCAGAGATTATGAGCTCGGGGACTTGGTTACACTAGTTAATTAAAACTAATGCCCTTTCGGTACCTTAATTTCATGGATATCCTAATTCGGCAACTCAGGCTTGGTTTATTCCTAAGGCTATAGTAGGGTATTCTCTTTTGTGTTTTACTTTTTAAATAGGATGCATGGATGGTATATATTTTTATTTGTTATATTTTTTTAAGTGTTAAAGATTCCCTGAAGCCGAAAGAAGGAGTGTGTTAACGACTTCTGTGCAGTATTACAACCTACTTATCTTTTGGGTCTGATGATTCAAAAATTAAATTATAGGAAGTACATGACAGTGAATAAACACCTCCAATGGGAGGCCTAGCATTGGCTTGGCTCTTCCCTTTGGGATTTAAGGTACAGGTATTTAAGTTGCAAGTATTTAAACTACTGTAAGTAAAAACCTCCAATGGGAGGCTAAGCATTGGCTTGGCTCTTCCCTTTGGGATTTAAGGTACATGTATTTAAGTTGCAGGTATTTAACTACTGTAAGTAAAAACCTCCAATGGGAGGCTAAGCATTGGCTTGGCTCTTCCCTTTGGGATTTAAGGTACATGTATTTAAGTTGCAAGTATTTAACTACTGTAAGTAAAAACCTCCAATGGGAGGCTAAGCATTGGCTTGGCTCTTCCCTTTGGGATTTAAGGTATAGGTATTTAAGTTGCAGGTATTTAACTACTGTAAGTAAAAACCTCCAATGGGAGGCTAAGCATTGGCTTGGCTCTTCCCTTTGGGATTTAAGGTACAGGTATTTAAGTTGCAGGTATTTAACTACTGTAAGTAAAAACCTCCAATGGGAGGCTAAGCATTGGCTTGGCTCTTCCCTTTGGGATTTATGGTGCAGGTATTTAAATTGCGGATGGACTTTGTCCTCTCCATTCTGGGGTATGAATTCTTTAAAATAAAATACAACGAATTGATTCAACAATTTCAAATTTGTGCGCGCTTGAGGACTCCTCCAAGCCGATTTTGTGCTTCCATGGGGTTGACCATTGATATAAAGCTGCGGCTTCCTGACATAAAATAGAGTGAAATGTCAATATACAAAATATGTGCTAATTTGCACCTAAAACCAGAAGAGTGGAAAGAGTACTTATCTCCCATTTTTTTGGGAGGGATTTCTATAATTGATTTTCGCTCTCTATGTTCCCAATATAGAGAGTTTCTTTTGAATTAAGAGGGACTTTTAGTCACAGATCAGTTGAGAAATCGGTGGACAGCTTAGGAGCTTGTCTGGGCCGATTTTTGTATCTCGACGAGATTTTTGCTGTTGACGTAGAGATATCCTTCTCCTGACATAAAATATGGAAGAAAAAGGAGATGGAGAAAGTGTATACAATTTGTGCTAATTTGCGAGTAAAACCATAAATAAATGAATAAATAAAAACACTTAGCTTGAATTTGTTTGCTCGTTGACGAGGATGAACTCTTGATTTATATTGATCGATGAAGGAATTTGTGATGATAACCCCTAGCTTTAAACTCCCATCATCTTCAAAATTCTCTCTCTTTTGGTATTTTCTTTCTCTCAAAATTTTCTTCAATCTCCCAAAACTCTCTCAAACATCCAAAATTTTCTCTCAAAAAAATTCTCCCAAACACTTCAAATTTTCTCTCTCAAGAATCCTTTCTCAAGCTCACTTCTTCCTCCTTTTATAACCTACTCATCTATCTCCCATTCTAATTTTTCCACTAACTCTATCTCCCATTCTAATTTCTCCACTAACTCTTCTTCATTTTCATCTTCCATTCTCCATCTCTATCTCACATTCTAATCTCTCCACTAACTCCTCTTCATCTTCATCTTCCCTTCTCCATATTTATCTCCCATTCTAATTTCTCCACTAACTCTTCTTCATCTCCATCTTCCCTTCTCTATTCTTATCTTCCATTCTAATTTCTCTACTAACTCTTCTTCATCTCTATCTTCCCTTCTCTATTCTTATCTTATTTTCTCCATCTATTCTTCTCCAACTTCTCTTCTTCATCTCCTCTTCTCCATCTTCCCTTCTCTATTCTAATTTATCCACTAACTCTTCTTTTTGTTATTTGTAAAATGATCCTTCAAGAGTTAAGTATTTGCACTCTAGTCCTTGAATTTTAAGTATTTACAATTTAGTCCCTGAAAAAATATATTTCTTTAAGTCCAAATCTCCTCACAATTTTTGACACACCAAAATTCACCACATGTCAAATTTAAGCTCATTTCTTGCCGTTGAATATAATGCAGAATTTAATTAGAGCCCTTTTGCAAAATTAAGTCATTCTGGGTATAATTGGGCCAAGATGAAAATTTAAAATATTAGAAGACAATGTCACAACTCATAAAAAGTGAAAATTAAAAATAAGTTGACTCAAATTAAATTTTTTTAGGCCCGATTCAAGATTATACTCGTGAAGGAACACGTGACTCGAATTGGATTTTTCTGAATTTGCGATGGCCAATATGAAAATAGATTTAAAATAAAAATATTAACTATCTTTGTGTATTTTTTTGGCCTCAAATGTTATTTTTCCAAAATTTTCAAGTATTTTTGTATTTTTTTTTAAAATTAAAATATATATATATATATATATATATATATAATATGAAATTTTATTTTTTGTTCAAAAATGGTTGCCTAGGCTTGGCCAAGGCTTCCAAAGTTGATTTTTCAATTTTCTCATTTTTTCTTCATTTTTTGTTTTATGAATTTTCGAAAATAAAAATACCGAAAAATACTGAAAATATGAAAAATCGTTTTTTGGTCAAAATTGGTTCCCTAGGCTTGGCTAAGGTCCCCAAAGTTGATTTTTCAATTTTATGAATTTTTATGAATTTTTTATTACTTTAGCAATAGAAAAAATGATTAAAAATCAGGTGTCAACACAAGTCAATTGAACTTAATTACAATCTTGTAACATGTTTTAGGAATGTCAATGCACTTATCCCTCAAAAAATTGATCAGTTGAATGTCCATACATTGGAAATTACAATTGTGCACTTGATATGAGTTACCACTTCATTTAGTAAACTAATTTTACGTATTATTTTTAATATGGCTAGTATTTCACTAATCACGGTTAGAGGTGGCAAAATGGGTCTAAAATCCATATTTTTTAACCCATATTACAATGGTGTATGCTATAAGTGGATCATAAATGGATTACCTAACAACTTATGGGTCATAAATGGGTCATAAATTGGTTACATGATAAGCTTAAGTTGATTATAAACATTTCATTTTTAATTTGTTTATAATTTCTTATTTATGTTATTTTATATTCTTTTTTCTTTCTTTCTTTTCCCTTTTTTCCACAAAATCAAGCAAGGTTCTGCTGGCCTTCGCTGGACTTCCAAGAAAAAAGAGGAAAAGAAAACAGAAAATTCATATTTTTAAAAGATTATAGAAAAGTGCCATAGTGTTTTAGCAATATAATTTTTATAAAATTTTTAAGCAATACGGATAGGGTATGGTCAGATATGGATAGCTAAATTTGTATTATGTGAAAATGAGTAAAAATGAGTTAAATAGGTCAATTTAAGTCGGACTATTTTGAACCTGACTCGACATGCTCATTTGACAAGTCTAATCATGACAATATGAATAATATATGCATGTATGATGCAAATGTAATGAAATTTCACTGGTAAAACACGCCTTTTTTTCCTCTATTTTCCATAAATATCAGTCCGTAACATACTTTTCGATACATGATTTCACTCCCCATTCAAATTTACAATGCCGAGCTCCATGAAAGGTTCGATCGAGATCATGTCAAAAGCGGGGATAGGCACGGCCATGTTCAACATCGGTACATATGTGCCCTGCCAACCCAAGGCAATGATCGATTCCGAAGTTCATGAACGAGAAAACAAAAGAAACTTAGCAGTCGGGTTTGAACTCAGCTGCTATTCAGATGATCAATGAAAGTGTGTGGGTGCGTGTGAATTTGCAGGGATATTCATAGCAATGCAAACGAATTTGAGAGCATGTGGAACTGGGCCCACGGTTTTAGGAATGGTGTCGAGGCTTGTGGTTGGGCCTGCAATCATGGCCCTTTGTTCTCTTGCCGTGGGCTTGCATGGGCCTGCTTTACGGGCCGCCATCATTCAGGTTGGCTTTAATTCATTTCTTTTATTCACTAATGATAAAACTATCTTAATTTTATCAAACATGTTAATTTTAAAAAAATTATTTCGTATTTTATTTCTTTAATTATTATTTTCTTCTAGGTATAGGTAGCACTTCCACAGGCCATCGCTTCTTTCGTATTCGCCAACGAGTATGAATTGCATGCGAACATTCTTAGGATTGTGTGAGTTTTACATTGCAATTTTTTAGATTAACCACGTCACTATAGAGTTAAATTTTTCTTATTTTCCTTGTAGTTTATCATATATTACCAATAAGTACCAACTCTTTCTTAATTCTCTATAGGGTGGTGTTTGGCGTACTGATTTCCCTCCCACAATTGATTGGCTATTACAATCCTGCATGGCAACCGTTCTGATTCGAAAAATTGATTCTAAATAGAATGATTTTTTTTATTCTATTCTCTAAATGAGTTTTGGAGAATTAGAATGTGTTTGATAACTTCACAAAATTTCTATTTCTGGAACAGAAACTCGTTTGGTTACTACACCAAATTTTTTTAGAAAATAATTTTTCTTTCCAAGTTGTGTCATTTGAGTCAAATAATTACGTAGTTACTTTATGAAATTACATCTTATATTTCGAATTAATTAAAGATTAATTTATATTGATTTTCTTATATAGCATTATATATTGCTTATAATATTTTTTGGTGTTATTCCATCTAATTGCAATGTCATAACAAGTCATTTTAAGCTTAAAAAAGAAAAGACCATGTTGGGTTAGTGTGTGATTTCATATTAGCTTAGTTCCTCCCAAGTCTATATCAAATCACAACAAGAGAATATCAAATTCAATCTTAACGTGATCGGTGGCATGTGTATGTATACATACAAATAGAGTCACCACTAGTTTTTGAGGAAGATAGATCCAAAACATTGAATGGTTGGGAGAAACCATTTTGTTCTACATGAAATTTAGGGTTTGGAAACTTGGTTATGTTGTCATTTCCACCTATAGCATTTTGGCACCAAAGTTCAGTATTTTCTAAAAGTGTTTCATGCAAATTTTTTATTCATTTTTAAACCTTTGAGGTAAATAATGCTAAGTGTTAGGTTGTTTTTGTCATTTTTTGAATTTTCTAAAACTATACTAAATCTAAAGTACCTAAACCTAGACAAATCACAACTATGAAATCAAGTGCACACTGAAGGAATCATGGCATTGATAAATCACATCATAAAATCCTAATGAAGTCCTGAGGGCTTAGAAAAATGTAGTTTGGGTTTAATTTCTAATGTGTTTATTAATTTCCTAAAAAAAGAACAAAATCTATTAAATCTAAAGAATCTAGGCTCAAATTTATGAAAATGGGGTCAAACTAGCCTAATCTAAACTTCTTCTATTTTAGGGATTTTTTCTAATTTTTTTGAATTTTTTCGATTTTTTTTATTTTTTTACTTTTTTTATCTTAAGTGTTTTTCTTTAAAAATGAGATTTCATTCTGTTTTAATCGAGGAAAAGGTGATGAGACAATTGAAAGGGAAAAGTGAGAGATTTTGGACTTCATTCTTTTTTTTTATTTCCAAATGTGTTTTTTTTCCAGAACCAACCTTTTTTTTTGTTCTTGTTGTTGGAAAAAGTAATTGCACATGTTACATATCGAGAGAAATACGTAACACTATTTTTTGTAATCAGAAAAATAATAACATGGAGAAGACGATAATAATATTTGATACAAAATAAGCCAATGTACAATCTTCACAAATAAAGATTACAAACGAATAAACTTACTAAATTCTATAAAATTGGAAAAAGATTAAACAAGAAGTGAGGTACAGCTAACCAAATTTCCTTAAGGCAATTAGTTCCTGCCAACGGTGTTAAGCAGATTCACGAATTATGCCTCCCAAGATACAATACCTTGAACCTGTTTGTATTGGCACTATACGAACAAGACTCTATCAGATACTTCTCGAAACCAGCACACTTGGAGGATGACTATGAGGGAACTAGAGGAATGCACTTGGAGTTGTGAGTTTTCCGTTCTTATTCTGAACTTATACGTCTATTTATGAACTAAGAAAACGTCGGTTACACCAATATTAATCCATGTTGTCACTAACAACATTAATCCACATCGTAACTAATGACATTAATATGCGTCGGTTACATCAACATTAATCCGCATCGTAACCACCGACATTAATCTACATCGTAATCGACGTGGAGCCATTAACCTATCAATTACAACAATCCCCCATATAATGGCTCAACAGAATTAAGACTCGAGGAATCCCAAGTGTGCCTATGGAAATACACTGCATCAAGATAAGTAGCTTTCGCTTTGTACCTTTTTTTAGTGAAGGCCTATCGAACATACTTACCATTCAGTGAACTTAGTCTTGAATCGCCAGTTGTTGGTGTAAACCCAGACAATAGACCTCACATAGAGTATCTCCGAATCAAGATTAGTTCTCGGTTGCGTTCATTCTTTCGGCCTTGAACCTTTCAGGATTCATGCGTGCTTCAGAAAATTTAGCCTTTAAAAATTTTCATAGAGTCGGCCAGCTCCACGCATATAAGCGTGTTCCTTATTAAAGGTATCCTACCATACTTTACTAGGATGTTAAAATTAAGCTGTATGAATCATTAAACACATAGCATGCCCTTAAACATTATAGAAAGCACTGTTGTATCATAGGAGTGGGAGGCAGTGCTCACTCTAGAGTTTTCGAAATTTACATTATCCTGTTGAACCTATTCCAATGGGATCTCTAATCACATAATTTAGGTTTCCACCTCGGAAGCTCTTTATTGGATTAAAGACTTTTGTCAGTGAATCCGTAATATTTTCCTTTGACTTCACAAAATCTAAAGAAATTATTCCATGCGAGAGCAACTACCTTACGGTATTATGTCTACGAAGAATGTGCCTAGACTTACCATTATATATTACATTATGTGCCCTTGCAATAGCTGCTTGATTGTCACAATAAATGCATATTGCAGGCATAGATTTTTGCCACAATGGGATATTCTTTAAAAACTATTGAAGCCACTCTGTTTTTTCAGCAGCTTTATCTAAAGCAATAAACTCCGATTCCATCGTGGAACGCGCTATTAGAGTTTGCTTTGAGGATTTTCATGATACCACGGCACCCTCTAGCTTGAACACATACCCAATAGTCGATTTGATTCATCAGAATTCGAAATCCAATTAGCGTCACTATAGCCTTCTAACACAGCTGGATATTGATCATATTATAGAATATAATCTTTAGTATTTTTCAAATATCCCAATACTCTCAACAAAGCATTTCAATACTCGTGAACAAGATTGCTTGTGTATCTGCTCAATTTTCCTACTAAGTATGCAATATCTGGTCTAGTGCAATTCACTATGTACATGAGATTGTGGGCTACTTAAGAGTATTCCAACTGTCTAATATTGCTTCCGATATTTTTTCTTAAAGTTAGGTGTGGTAGAAAGGGATTATTTACATTTTTAATGTTGAATCCTTTGAACATCTCAATTACCTTTTTTAATGAAATGAGATTGTGTTAAACCTAAGCCATCAGAATTCCTGAGAATTTTGATACCGAATATAACATTCGCAACACTTAAATCTTTCATCTCAAAGTTCTTTTTTAGAACATTATTGGTAATTTTGATAATCTCAACGTTATCTCCAAGAATAAGCAAGTCATCAACATACAAACAAATAAGTGCACATCCAATGAACGTAGATTTGGTATATACATTTGTCACATTCATTGGTTTTATACCTATTTTGGATCATTACGTGATCAAACTTTTCATGTAATTGTTTAGGAGCTTGTTTAAATCTATACAATGATTTGACAAGTGTACAAACTTTGCGTTCTTGTCCTTTGATCTTGAATCCTTCAGGTTATTTCACATAAATCTTCTCATCGAGATCACAATTCAAGAATGCAATTTTCACATTCATTTGACGTACCTATAAATTGTATAACGAAGCTATAGCAATCAACATCCTAATCGATATTATTTTTGTTACTGGTGAATAAGTATAAAAATAGTCTAGATCCTATTTTTATCTAAACCTTTTGGCAACAAGTCATGCTTTGTACTTATTAATGGAACCAGCAGCTTTATGCTTCTTCTTGAATATCCATTTATATTCAATTGGTTTGCTTCCAGATAGAAGATCAACCAATTCCCAAGTATTGTTACTTAGGACAAAATCAATTTCATTGTTAACAGCTTCTTTCTAAAAAGGAGCATCTGGAGATGATATTACCTCTTTGAACGTTTGAGGCTCACCTTCTAACATATAAGTTGGAAAGCCAGGTTTAAAAGATTTTGCAATACGCGACCTCTTGCTCCTTTGAAGCTCAACATCTTCAGCCTCAACTTCATCATTCTCAGATTTTTAATGTCTGAATCTCTTTTGATAAACTTTACCCTGATTTCTCTTCGTAGGATATATATCCTCAGAGAATTCAGCATCCCTTGATTCTAAGATAGTATTGGCATAGATTTTCGTATTTTCATATTTGTGAACCAAAAATCTGTATGCCTTACTATTTTGAGCATAACCAATGGATATACAATCTATTATTTTAGGTCCTAACCTAGTTTGTTTAGGAGGAGGAATCACCACCATGGCTAGGCACCCCCACACCTTCAAAAAATTGTAGGGTGGTAGCCTTCCATTCCACAATTCATATGGACTCTTAACCATTTTCTTGTGGGGTATTTTATTAAGAATATAGTTTGCAGTTAGAACTATCTCCTTCCACAAGTTTTGAGGCAAACCAAAACTTAAGAGCATAGCATTAACCATCTCCTTTAGAGTTTTATTCTTCCGTTCAGCAATTTCATTCTATTGCGGAATATATGGTGCAGTTGTTTGGAAAATTATTTTCAAACTTATACACAGCTCCGTTAAATTGGAAGAACTGTATTCTCCTCCTCTATCAAGCCTAAGTAATTTGATTCATCTATGAAATTAATTCTCAACCTCATTTTTATACTTGATAAATATGCTCGTAGCCGCATCTTTGCTAGTTAACAAATAAACATAGTAAATCAAGTACAATCATCCACAAAAGTGATAAAGTACTTCTTTCCACCTCTATTTTTTACAAATTTCAAATCACATAAATCGTTATGGATTAGCTGTAAAGGTTCACTCGTTCGTTCAATAAAATTGAAAGATTTCTTAGCAAACTTTACTTCAACACAAGTCTCACACTTACAACGGACATCCAATTCAAAGTTTGAAATTAGCCCCAAGTTTGCTATTTCCTTCATTGTACCATAGTTTACATGTCCTAATCTACCATGCCATAGATAAGGAGACACAACAATGTAAACTGAAGACATCTCTTTGTTAGTCATGTTTGGTACAAGAATTTCAAGTTTACATCAATGACAACCATATTGGCTTTAAACAGATCATTACTCAAGTACCCGTTCCCCACATACATTCCCCCTTTAGAAAGTATAAACTTTTTAGATTCAAATACAATTTTGAAACACTTCTTGACAAGTATGGGGCTAGAAATGAGATTCTTCCGTATCTCTAATATATGCAACACATTCAGCATGGTAATCTCCTTACCAGAGATGAACTTCATTATCACCTTTCCTCTCCTGACAATTTTTGCTGTTGTAAAATTAGTCATATAAAGCACCTCATCTTCTTTAGCCTTTTCATATGATGAGAATAGATGTTTGTCCATATAAATGTAATTTGCGGCGCCATGTCTAACCACCAGTTGGTTTTGTTTGACACCAAGGATACTTCGGACGACACCACAGCAGTCAGTCTCTCGTTATCTTCCTACTCTATCAATTCAGCTACTTGGCTATACCACCGCCCTTACCTCTATTCGGACGTTTTTTGCAATCCTTAGCATGATGGCCAGACTTATTGCAAATAAAACAAGTCTCTTGAAATTTCTGGAATTGTACCTTCTGCTTGCCTTGTTATTAAAAAGACTTCTTCCTTTTTTCTAACTGCTTGAAATTGAAAGACTCGATAATGTTAGCCTTTGGTTCAATAGAAGGGTTTGCATTTCTCCTGTTGTCCTCCTCGATTCTAAAGCATAGAATGAGATCTTCAAGGCTGATCTCTTTCTAATTTTTGAAGTCTAACCAGCCGGGAGGTTACTTCTCAATAATAGCTACCACTTACAATGATTCACTGAGTAACATTCCATCAACAAAGATGTCATTTGGAATTATTTGCAATTCTTGAACCTGACTCATGATAGATTTAGAATCTATCATCTTGAAGTCTAGGAATTTGGCAACCACAAATTTTTTTTTGTACCCGCATCCTTAATCTTGTATTTTTTTTCTCCAAAGACTCCTATAACTATTTAGCAATTTCAATATTACAATAAATATTATAAAAAGAAATCTACCAAACAGTTAAGGATTTAATTTTGGCATAAGAAGTCTCCATGCTTCCAAGCCCGCAACGCCCCAAAAGTCGTGACATCTTACTCATCTGCATTAATTATCGGGCACGCCTCCGGTAAGTACTTGATCAGATTCAGCGTGATCAAATAGAATAACATTTTCTTCTGCCATTACTTGAAGCTCACATTGGAGAATTTTTGTGGTTTCTCATTCGGTGTATGAGATAGTATCATCAAGGAAGGCAAAGCCTGTTGATGGATACTCACACCACCATAGGTGGTCTTAGCCCGAAGACTCGTAGCATTTGCTACCATCAAACCACCCCTTAATGGGTAAACGATTCCATCAACCATAGTCGCATCGACCAAAGAAATGTTTCCAGAATTATCGGGTACTTGATTGTTATCAGCCATCATAATTTTTTTTCTGATAAACCCAAACAAACAGTCAGTAGGAGATAACTCCCTTAAGATTGTTGGAAAAAGTAATCGCACACGTTAACGTATCGGGAGAAATACGTAACACAATTGTAATTAGAAAAATAATAACATAGAGAAGGCGATAATAATATTTGGTACAGAACAAATCAATGTACAATCTTTACAAATGAAGATTACAAACAAATAAACTTGCTAAATTATGTAAAATCAAAAAAAGAGTAGACAAGATGTGAGGAACAACTAACCAAATCTCCTTAAGGCGATTAGTTCCTACCAACGATGCTAAGTAGCTTCACGAACTATGCCTCCCAAGATACAACACCTCAAACCTATATGTATCAGCACTATACAAATAAAACTCTGTTGAACACTTATCGAAACCGGCACACCTAGAGGACGACTATGAGAGAACTAGATGAATACACTTAGAGTTGTGAGTTTTTTGTTCTTATTCTGAACTTCTGAAATAATTCTATTTATAGACCGAAAAAGCGTCCATTACATCGATATTAATCCACGTCGTAACCGACAATATTAATCAACATCGTAACCAACGACATTAATCCGCATCGATTACGTCAACATTAATCTGCATCGTAACCGCCAATATTAATCTACATCATAACCGACGACATTAATCCATGTCAATTACGCTGACATTAATTGAGCCATTAACCTATCAATTACAATACTTGTTTTTGCTCCAAAACTATTCTTGGGAACAAAATCAAAACTAGAACCATTTATGTTATCAACATGATTCTCATTCTTTTTTGTTGTAGAAAACAGAATTAGAGAACTATAATAATTACCATGCCGGGTCTACATTGCCCTAGAATATGCAGCTTGAGAGTGGAAATTTTGAGTGTACATTTATGTTCCTAATAGTTTTTCCATTCACTTGTCTCGTTCCACTGGTTGCGACATATGTACCTTTCATTGCATATTTTAAAAGAGTATATGAATATTTTGATTGAATGAGGTGAGGTCAAAAGCAATATGGACACCTGTCAAGAAGGAGTGAGCAAGAAAATGAATTAAAGAAACATGTGCGCTTAAAGTCTTAAAACTTGATGGGAAAGTGCAATTGAATCCCGCAAACTTTTCAAATAGTGCAATCAACTCTTAATTCTTGTCGAATTGGTACAATCAAGTCCTTTCGCTACATCCATCCAATTTAGCTAACGGAAAAAATTGAGATGGCCATTTTTATTGATTTTCAAAATGAGAGTCACTAATGTGGTTGCCACGTCTGCTTTTGTAAAAATGTGTGTTAAGAGAAAATAAAGAAGTATCGTAATACTTATTGAGACTTGTAGCATTCTAGTGGGTTTGCTTAGGTTTAGTTTGTAGTTAAATCTCGCATTGAACACTACATAAAATTCAAGTTACTTCAAGCATTTCTTAACATATTTATGTATAATTATAAATTTCGAATGACTTTTCGGGCAAGTTTACCTTTTTTTTTCTAGTGATTAAAATACCCTTCCAAATACGCATAAGAAAGGAAGACGATAAATTCAACTAATACATACATCTAACTGTCACGATGTTGGAAAATTAAATTACTAAGGTGTCTCTACAAATATTTATCATCATCCTCGTAGTGTTACTTTGTCATTTTTATCTATTTGATACTAGAGTATGACACTGCCATATATCATTTTTTTTTTCTCAATTGGAATGTTATATTTTCGTACTGGGCCGGGGTTAAAGCCCAAGATTTGTTATGTCATTCAAAGGTCGCCCCACGGTAAATAGAATGCACACAATGCTGTTAGGCCCCACAGAAGAATCAAACTTAGAGGTGATTATTGCACTGGCTAATCCATAGTCGACCTAACTTTTGCTGACCCCAAATTAGTTTTAATGATTCCAAAACCACTTCAAGTGTTTTGGAGAAGTTCGTACAAAGTTTGCCGAGTATAAGGGACAAGGCAACCCGACACGTAGGGTCGGAGGAGCTTTCAAAATCACAGCATCTTTTACTAGATACTTCTTTATCAAAGTATCTTCATAAGCTCTTTGATGCATACGATGCCAAGGCGCTTGTACTTTTCTCTGCTTTGCCTACACCTTGGAAACAAAATCATTGCCCGAACGCGTCTGTATCAAGAAATGTAAGTGTAAGAGAGTGATTAGGTATTATGACGAAGTTGCAAAAGAGAGATGACTCCATAAACAAGCAACCGCCGTACAAACTTTCGATCAGTGAACTAGGCAAAACCGTAATCAGGTTAAACTAAATCATGGTACTTGCACATCAGTCTTTCCCTAAAAATTTCAACTGAAGTAATGTTCATTTCGACTCGGCATCAAAGTTGACATTCAACGTCAAAATCTATTATTCTTTTTTTTTTTCCCTATTTTTGATCGTGTGTATTTCATCCTGGTGCCTTACTTGGTTAGTATGCCTAGTCCATTGCTATAATATCCGGTACTATTGAATCTAGGTAGGGCTATTTGAACTAAGCTGAAGCTTCATCCAAGGGGATTTGAGGAATGAATTGACATGACATAAACTAACAGCATTCAATATCCGAAAAATGGAAGAAAAAGTTCGGCCGTTTAAAGGCATCAAGTCTCAAGCCCTAAAGCAATTGACATGCGCAAACCTGAAATGCATGACGCCTGAACCAAATGTTTCGCATCTTGCAGGGCGGGCGAACCTGACAACTACAGATGACCAAGTTTTCCAAGGAAAACGGCCAATAATGCGAATATGGCATCTCTATCTGCCATCTGCTTTGACAGTATCATAGGCAGCCGCGGGCATGGATACCCACGTAAGACTAGCAACCTTCCTTCAAAAATTACTGGCCATCACAAGGGATGGGTGCAGCACACCTGGTGGAAGTGACATCCTACCTATGCCAAAGGCGTTCTGTTGAACTACTCAAGAAATATGGCTTTTACATGATAAGAACACGAGAAATGAGCAGTTTAAATAGCACTTTGTCGTAATTGGAATCTGCCCACCAATTACTCTCATTGCTTCGCATTTTGCAAAAACAGTCAGCGTGCAACGGGAATGCATGAAAAACTACAGAAGCCCTCTGGTGTTTGATCAGCAAGTGGTCTGATCATTAGATTTGTTAACTAAATCGGCTACCTACATACTTTCAAGTCATCCACTCACCTAGAGACGGCAGGAAAACTGTCGAACCAAAATATAACATCGGCATCTATGGTTATTACACCAGAAACTAGCAAGCGACCCAAACCATGCAAATCTAGGTTCTCCTGATTCATGCCACAAAATGACCACCGGCCTTGTCATTACTTACAAATGGATAAAAATGTGCATATACAACATGAGATTTGCACATGATAAGTGCATATCAAAGCATAACATCATCTGCTGTGCCAAAACCTATGAAAACACTGGAATAAACCCATAGCCGATAAATTAAGGTACTTCAAAGTTCAAGCCATGAGATATAAGATAGAGAGTTGCAGAGCTTTAGAGCCATGATTCACTCAGCAAAATCAGGCCATACCTCTAAACTTGAAAGCAATAGAAGAGTGCAAAACTTATCATCCATCCATTTCTCCAACTTATGTTCGAGTAGTGACATATCTACAACAGCTGCAAGCATAACATGGTAGAATGGCTAGTAAAGCTTCCTGTCACGGAACTTTTCCTACAAGATCCACAGTAAGAGAATCAGCTAAAAGAAATCATGGAACTAATCCTGAAGAAGAATAAGTTCTTACCAAAATGATGAAAGAAGATCCCAGCCCAACGAGAGAAAGCTATCCTTGGGACTTAACAGGATACCTCAAGCTTTCTGCAATTGCTGGTGCTGGTCTCACAACAGCTCTTTCCCCCTCGTTAGCAGTTTCCTGAAAACACTGTTTCACAGAGTAATAGATAGAAACTTCGACACTATTTCTGTCCAATATGCTTAACCTTCTCAATCTGATACGCTAAAGAGATCATGCCACAGTAGAAGATTTAAGTATCCAACAGAATTTAGTTAAAATTACAAGGAAGAAGAATGTGAAGTCACGTGAAGGGAGCATCTGCAGAGAGTTGCAAAGAATGGTCCTGATGCATCCCACACCAACCCTTCCCCTTGCATTGGGGGAGGTGGCTGGTCTGGATTGGGAAATACAAACTAAGGCAACAAATGGTTACTGGGATGCTACAATTGGTCCATTAACAGTTAAAGCAAAAAGCAAGTGAGACATAGGGTGAAAGATAAATCAGGTGTAACAGGTTGACTTTTGAACAGATGAAATGTTCACATTTGTTTTGCCAAATGTGACATATTTTCCGATTTACAGAGTGCAGCAAAATGGATACTTGGAGGAGTTTTCGGTTGACTGAAATGCACTTCAGGAGAACAGAAGCAAGAAATATAAATTCTGTACATCTCAATCAGTAAGCAATGATTTACAGACAACTCCTTCTCCACCTCCAAGAGATTGCACAAATGAACAGAGGGTCTCTTCTTGAGGGAGTCTTTATTCGTCTGAGTCGATGTTGTCATCAGCAGAAGATATCTGTCTTGTCTCTGACAATGAAAGTCTCCTAGGGTTCCCTGGGCCTGATTCAGATAAAACCAATGCAGCAGTTCCAGATGAAGATGCTAACATACGTCGAACAGGAGCACCAGATGGAGAAGATGCAGAGAGATTATTTAAGATACCCATAGGGTGGTCAAACTTGCAACTTGGTCCAAACTTGCAGATACCATAACGGGAATAGAATATACACAACGGTTCTCCCTGTTGAAAACATTGAATTGTCATGGGCAGCAAGAGTAAGGACCTCACAAATCGCAACAAATGATCCAAGTGAAGTAAATCCTCTGCTCTCTTAAGCAGGCATGTCTTGGATGCAATTAGAAAAAGGGAAATGTAAACAGGTTGCTCAATGCCAGGCCTCTTGGTAAAGACGGCTGTTAATATCTGTGACAAAGTGAATGCAACGGAGGACCGAGAAAATTCAGTAAAATCAGCCAAAGATTGTTAACCAACCGGACGTAATGGAAGGCCTATGGGGCTCAAAAGACAGTCTGGAGCAGGAAGTAATCTCTCTCGGGGGTGATGAAACCTGCAAACTGCACCAAACTTGCAGTCCCCTGTCTTCATGTAAAACTGGCACTCGGGCTGCCCGGGTCTCTCAGGAAATATGTTATCTCTCTGCAATGCATAGAAACCAACTGGCACAGAGCCAGATTGGTATGCTGAGAAAGCCCCTGGAGATCCAGCATTGACTGAATCACTCTGGCCAGAACTTCCAAAAATCTGACTTTGTCCCATCATTATAAGCTGGCTATCTGAAGATGAAACTGACCCCAGTTGACCCTGAAAACATAACACTCTTATATACAAACCACAGTCAAGACTTACTAGTTGCATCGAAAATAATTAAATTAAGATTCTCTGAAGCACCTTAAGTAGGGAAAAAGGATATCAATACAGATGCATGAACTTGATTTTATGGGTCCCATACCGTGAGAAATACACATTTACTTAAGAATAACCAGAACAACTACCTATTACTTTCCTTAATGTATAAGATTGCAACTTGGATCTCTTATTTGAAATGAAACTTAACCATAAACTATCTCAGATCCTCTTAGGACTCCTAGCACAGCAATTCAATTAACACGCCTCAAACTTTCACCATGGTCTATGGTGTAAGGCATTCCTGGGATACATATAGACTCCTCTATCCTGCAGGTACTTACAATCTTTTCTGTATCAGATGGCGCAACATCTTTATTCCTTTTCAATGAAAATTCACAGCAAAGACTTAACCCACTTCATAAGACTGCAAACTTATGGACAGGATGTTCATATGGTTAATTTGCAGCAAGCTATTGACCATTGATGATGGCACATTTAATACCTAAGAAATTAATTCGATGTAGACATCCGAAAGTGCCCCAGGTTGGCTAACATTTTGTAATTTTATTATTGCAGAAGATTTATTATACAGTTCAAACTTCTAATGTTCTTTCTGAATCAAAATTCATGTCACATCTGTAAAAGTAAGGTTACTTTTTGTCACAGATAATGAATGATTTGGAAAACATTTTCCTAAAAATTTTGTATTGCTTATAAAAATGAGTGAACCAAAAATATTTCATCACCCATGAAAATTGTTATCAATAATGAAAACTTATTTTCACGATTAATTATTTCAAGCGTTACGAACAGTCATTTTTTGGAAAATGTGTTCCAAATAATTCATTTTCTATGAAACAACGGAACCTAAATATTCATGAATTTTCATGTGGAAACTGCCAAGTTCCAGTGCACCAAAATTCAATGGCACTGCAATGACCATTATCACTCTCATAAACCAAAAGATTTATGATTTCACAGGCCCACAAGAAGACATTCATTCAACCTTTGCAACTTCTCAGAAAAATCCCTTATTGATCCTCCGGGCCAATCTTAGCCTTCCTCAGGCAATCCATCACAGCTCTTACTCTGATGAACTCAAACATTAATTTGACAGAACTGGAATTCATTTACTAAATCTCCCCAACTTCTCTGCAACCAGTCATTCCTCAGCAAACCGCGAGCAAATCTTTGCAAATCTCTCTTACTAGATCTCCGCAACTTCTCTGCAACCAGTCATTCCTCAGCAACTGCAAGCAAATCTTTCCATATATATATATATATATATATATATATCAATCTATCTATCTATCTATACCACCTTTCGTACTCATATCCTGGAGTTCGAGAGAGGCCTCCAAACCCAGTAGGCTAAAGGAAAGCTAATGATCCTTCCTAGCAACATGTAAAACTTTTATATCACCATCAACTTGAGGGGTTGGAATAACTTAGGAATAACAACGTGCCTTATCTGGAAACAATTTTTAGAACAAAAAAAATCTGTATGTATATGACTTTAATAGTCAGAGGGGAAATGCTTTGCCCAGGAGTCATTACCCACAATGGAGACAACATGGTACACACATTGATTGTATAAACTTCCCAGTCCACCTCCGCAATCAACCATTCCTCGTCAGTGCTCAGGCTAATCCCACCTAAGGCACACCATCCCTCTCACATGGACGACATAAAAGCAAGTCACGTGATCTAGGAACATTTTAAGCATCAGAAATAGTCAAAGACCAATACTTGTTAAGAGAGGTATGCTCCGTAGATAGTTGATTACCATGCTCCACAAGACACTAAAAAGACATGGAACATTCATTGACAAAAAAGACTTCCTTATCCATTTCATGGCCTAGAACTGCCTTGTACAATGCCAGCAGAGTTCACCATCTTTAGTTAAAAAACTACATAAATAACCATCAGAACACCAATCTTCAATTTATTGGCAAGAAAAGTTTCCCTTTTCAGAGTAACACCAACAACTAATTATTCTGGAGGGGAAAAAAAAAGTTGCATCTTCTCAAAATTCATGACATCATCTGCAGAGAAGTAAGAAGCTATAGCTTGATATGGTGGATGTCCCTGAGAAATTCCGTTTTGTATATACAGCTCCTCAGATTATTCTTTTTCCCCCTGATACTAGACAAACCACACAAAGATAGATTATGCTAACAAAGGGTAAAGAAAGGCATACACTGTAAGCATTCCAGCCAGGAATTGATATCATGCCCTGAGGAACCATCAAGGGAGTATAACTTGAAGGACCTTGCCAACGAGGACTAGGGATAAAAGATGCTCTAGACCAGCTTGAAACTCCTGAATATGAATGTTCACCCGGAGTAGTAGGAGACTGAACAGAAGGGTACACAAGAGAACCATGCAGTGAACCCATCATATTAGCAAGCTGAGGATGGTGGAACTTGCAAGTGCTTCCAAACTTACACTGTCCAGTTCTTAAATAGTATGCACACTCCATCTCATTCTGGCCAAAAGAAGAGAACGGCATTGTGAGTCCAAGCTAAAGAAGAACAGTATCCCCAAAACATATACAATCCACCTCAACAAAAGGACAGGCCTATGAGGAACATATACGTAACCACTTAATTCACTTTAAATAGGACGACAGATTTACATATCGGAGCCAAGACTGAAAATGCAATAATATGATATGCCTAAAATTTTTGTAGCATGTTAAACTCCTCAACAGAACCTAATGCATCAAACGTGAGGGATTGATTCACCAGGGTAATGTGAGTCAAAACCAGCAGGAAATCCTCATTATCCAATTGGAAACTTGTCCTGGGATCTTACTTTATCCAAGTCAGTGACATCCAGCTAATTAAGACTAAACTCTCTCACATGATCATGCATCATCTGCTTTCCATAATTTTCCACTTCAATGCTTATGACACCCATATTCTATTAGAGCTCCCAACTCCTTTGCTGTTATCCAATCTCCCCCATGTGCTCAGGCAAATAATAGTCCTCTTAAAAAACATTTTCTGTCAGTTGCATAACTCACTTGATAAGGAACCTCATCAGGAATATTCACATAGAAAGGCCGAGTGGCACCTTCAATTCCCTTTTTAGGTAACACTTACCAAGGACAGGAGTAATGCATGCATAAACAATCTTTTCAATAAAATGCTATGGCCAAATCATCTTGTCCTAATTCATTCAATATGAAGCATGTCAAGATCCCACTCCCTAAAAAGAGCGTCTTCAAAGTGACCTGGGGCACAAGATAAAATACGATGAACCCTATTATAATTACATCATTGATATGAAGTCTAATTGAATATTACTCAATTTGAGTGTAACTCTTGCAAGTGAAGGAAAATAGTCAAACCGGGCGAAATGGGTAGCCTAAGCTATTTAAAGCAACTTTTCCTGCAATCCCAGCCTTGTCTCTAGGATGATGAAACTTGCACGTGGCTCCAAATTTGCAAGTCCCTGTCTTCAGATAGTACTGGAATGTGGAAAATAACAGAACTATTCTTAGAAACCATAAATGCAAATTATGAAGAGGGCCAAAATCTAGATAGAATGGATGATGAAAATGACATCAATATTTAACCTGTCAGATGGTTCCCGTACTTCTTCATTAAGGAACAACTTAAAGGGTAAAAATGAGCTATGAAGACTCAGTTCTGCTCTTAGCAAACAGTTTCCATTACCCTACACTTCTTCACAACCATTCCAGGACCAACAAATTCCACATGAACTCATAAGGAAGTACAATATTATGAAGTACATCAAATCATGTTTTTTTCTTACTAAATAGCATGTCATTGTGAGTTAAATTCCAGGAATTTTATCAGTTACCAATGATCGTCGAGTAAGATTTTCAACAATCTCTCTTGAAAAGTTGCTTTCGCATGTCTAATATCCTAGCCATCATTCATTAAACTGGTATAGTAGTTCCCCTCAAGTACTATGTGCTCCTATCATCCTAAAATAGACCAGCTGTTCCAGGAAATGTTCTGTGATACGAAGTGAGAAGAAATACATGCCTGACATTCTGGCTGCCCAACTCTCTCTGGGTACTCCCCCTTCATTCTTGCATTAGCTATAGCCTACAATGCAGAATGTAGTGATTAAATCTCCTTACATATGAGAACGCTAAACAGAGGTTATTTGAACATTTTATGATGCATTCATGCCTATGGAAACAGCGCCGCAGGGGGCAGAAGGGGGAGCGGGGGCAAACTACTAGATAGTCAATTAATTCAGTTAGTCGTGACTAGATGTATTACACACTTCTCAAAGTATCAAATTTACCATGTTCATAGCACATGATCTGAATGACAATATCTGTTTAAGTTAGAGTGACTGTCAACTTGGTCCTTATATATATTTACATGCAAGTGCAAAGGCAAACTTATATAGACTCCACTCGCAAAATCTCCTTAATAATAAAGTTCACAAACTCATTCAGTACTTACTGCAACTCCCAATGTGTTGTGGTGAGAATCATTTAATACTAACATAATTCTGAGAAAGAGTACTGTTCTGCAAAAGCATAACTAGGCAAATTTGCTTCACGATATACTCACTGTGTTGCATTAATTCCCCAGCATTCTGGCTGAGATATTACAATATATATACACAAACCAGTTTGATCTTAGTTTTGAGCATAGTTAGCTACCCCTGTAGTCCTTCTTCTTCAGTTAGTTCTGATTGTATTCTTTCTCAGGTTAGAAGACTTGTTAGTTACAGACTTCTATCATGTGCAAATGCGCAGGGAAGGTCTCTTTAGAAAAAAATAGGATCTTTTGTAACGAGGACTCAAGTTTCTAGTGCCTGAACTTGTGTTTCTGAGTTTGTAGAAGAATTGCTCCCCTGCTTCTGAGTTTTTTCAGTTTTGCTTTTTCTCTTTTGGCTGAATAGAATCTTATTGGGAAAAGAATTGTCACTACTAATGTGCCAAAAATACATTTCAAAATGCTCCTGTTTATACCAGCTTCCTGTCAGATGGATGATTGAATCGACATGTAGCACCAAATCTACAAAGGCCTGTTCTAATGTAATAAGAACAGTCTGGCTCCCCTGGACGCTCAGGGTATTCCATGCTTTCATTGGATCGTAGAGTCATTTGCCACATTGCATCTGAAATAACAAGAGATTAATTTCAGAAAGACTATTGCCACATCATATTAATGTTCAAAAGATGACATAAGCGTCAAAATTAACAATACTTATTTCACCAAGAAATAGTCCATCATAGAAGATGCAATAAAGAACCGTCAGATTTTGAATGAATAATCGCAGGAATAATTTATGAGGAGCGTATTATTTTGTTGAAATCGAAAAGCCTTCTCACTAAATTAACACTTTCCAAAATAGAGGTAGTTTTGCAAGGATCTCTTTATTTTTCTTTTTGCCTATGGCACAAACTGTCTAGATCCAAAGAGGCAGAGATGTGATCCCAGGATCTTGCCTCATCATCTCAATCTGCACACCACAGGAATGCCTCCAAGATGATCAGTTCTGGAAGGAAGTGAGAAGCTAAAAGATGTTCGTCCCAGTACATAGATAAAGATGAAATATCACCTTGCTTCAATGCCAAGATGAAATCTTTACCAAAGCATCTAAGTGCAAAACTAATTGCTAATTCATTCCAAATGAAAGCAACTAAAACTAAGAATGAGCCACAGTGAAGAAAAGGTATCAGACCAACAACTCGAACAGTCGGTTGAATCTAATGTTCATAAGGCCAACATTAACTGAGCAAGAAGAAGAACAAAGTATGGAACTTTTCTCATAAGACATGACCAACCAGGACGATGTTGCGCCACCATTGATCAACAAATTTAATGGAAGCAAAAGAGAAACAAAATATAAAACCCCGCATCTTTTGTAAATATAGGGCCCAAACTAGAAAAATGCCACTGATTTAAAATACATATCGCAATGCTTGAATAAAGAAAGATAGCTTCACTTCGCAGAAACTGCCATTGCACTAACTGTGAATTTCCTTGATCAACGCGACATCTCATACGCACTACCCGAAAGAAAGAAACAAACTAGCAACAAGACAGAAATACAGATTTTAACGTATGCCGTTACTGCTTATGCTCGCTGACAATGCAAACAGAGTCGCTCAGACAGGATCGCAAACCTGAGATGGAATGGACGTTCACAGAATCAAAACATAATGAAATACCAGAGGGCATCATTGACACGTTGCCCGACAGGAACCAGCGTAATGTTCGAGAAAGGACAAACGCCAAACGCAAACGGATCACGCGAAACACTTGAGCGAGCAAAAGCAACGAGAAAACGCAACGGCAGAACAAGCATGTCATCGCGCGCGAGAGAGAGGGCGAGAAAACAAAAGCAGCACATTGATTAGCAACAGAGGATAGAGAGAGAGAGAGAGACAAAACGGCAAATCCACAACACGGAACCTCCATAACTGACAAAGGTTCCATCGCATCATTCCAAACGACGATCGACGACCCTCAAGCACAGAGAGAGGGCGAGAGACCTGACGGACAGAGAGAGGGACCGTCGGCAACGGACCCCCGGGGCATCGGAATTCCAGCATCGAACGCCATCACTCCATCACCCGCCGCCGCAGCCAACCTATCGCCGCCGAAGGAGCAGAAGCGGCCTCGCCGGAGCTCGCATTCCGCCACCGGCGGACGATGCCGACGCCGGAATCAGCCGCCCGTCCCCGCAACCCCCGAACGCTTCTCCCTCGGTCGCAGCGGGGCGAAGGAGAGACTGAGGAATGGCGCTTGGCTTTAGAGGGAGAGAGAGATAGAGAGAGAGAGAGAGAGAGAGAGCGCGCTTCGTGTCTTCGTCTCCACAAAAACGAGGAAGAGAGAGAGAGAATAAAAACCAACCATCCATCCAACGAGTCTTCACAGAACCAGACAGTCCATCGCTTCGCCCCTTCTTTTCCTTTTCCTCTTTTTTTTTTTTTTACCATCGCCAGCGTTTTTGGACAAAATTAAGGAAAAAAACAAAGACCGCAAAAGAAACAAATTACTTACGGACAAGATCGCCAACAACGCGCTCGAGTACGGCGCGATCTCACTTACTCGCTGGAACACGCTCGACACGTGGCGGGTCGCTTTATCGTAACTTCCTTTATCCCCCGCTCTTGCTCGCTCCCGCCGGGGGCGGTTGACGTCAACTTTTATAAAAATGTTTTGCTTGCTGATGATGGTGGCGATTCGGAGGGACACGTGTAGCGTCCGTAGAGCGAGTGACGTTGTGGCGGGCGCGGGGATCGACGGCGGGAGGGGCTTTTGAAGCTATAATATATACCGCAGATTCGGACAAAAGCGCCTTTGCTTTTTCTTTTTTTTCTTTTCTTTTTTTCCTCCCTTTAAAAAAAACAAAATTAGTGGTGTTTGATATTCGTTGCGCGAGGCTTTCTGCTTGAGAGAATATGTACCTTTCTCTTCTTTTTTGTTTTGCGGGTCAAATTCCATTTACTCCTTCCCAATTTCTTGTTCACCTTTTTTATTTTGGTCAAACTTGTTCACTTGAATTTATAATAATAATAATAATAAAGAGTTAGATTTGAGTTCAAGTACAATTTGATGCATTTCAATTGAATAGAGATTTGAGTGCATGCATGTTTCCGGCACGGCTTGTTTCCCGATCGTTCTGGTAATCGACTTGGCGAACAAAATCGATTGGTTTCATCTGGCTTAATCGCGATGATTTCACTAGACGGTCTGATTCGACGAATTCTCGCTCATGTCGGTTTGGATTTTACAGTGCATATCAAAAACCGATCAGACCCCATTAGCACATTATTCTTCGATCTTTAGTGTCGCGACCCTCTAAAAAAAATTTAAATTTATTTCTAAAAGGGGTTAACGGATTATTAGGTTAATTAGATTTGACTAACCTAACGCGGACCCTCCTAAGCCCTACCGAATCGCAACTTTGGTTTTTGTTTATATGATTTAGAAATTTGGAGTCGCCACTAATCGTTCTTGATAGGTCGATTAGAAACCTAAATAAATTAGCGGGAGAACTAATTTATTCCTGCGAACCAGAGATTATGAGCTCGGGGACTTGGTTACACTAGTTAATTAAAACTAATGCCCTTTCGGTACCTTAATTTCATGGATATCCTAATTCGGCAACTCAGGCTTGGTTTATTCCTAAGGCTCTAGTAGGGTATTTTCTTTTGTGTTATCACTTTTTAAATAGGATGGATGGATGGTATATATTTTTTATTTGTTATATTTTTTTAAGTGTTAAAGATTCCCTGAAGCCGAAAGAGGGAATGTGTTAACGACTTCTGTGCAGTATTACGACCTACTCATCTTTTGGGTCTGATGATTCAAAAATTAAATTATAGGAAGTAAACACCTCCAATGGGAGGCCTAGCATTGGCTTGGCTCTTCCCTTTGGGATTTAAGGTACAGGTATTTAAGTTGCAAGTATTTAAACTACTGTAAGTAAAAACCTCCAATGGGAGGCTAAGCATTGGCTTGGCTCTTCCCTTTGGAATTTAAGGTACATGTATTTAAGTTGCAGGTATTTAATTACTGTAAGTAAAAACCTCCAATGGGAGGCTAAGCATTGGCTTGGCTCTTCCCTTTGGGATTTAAGGTACAGGTATTTAAGTTGCAGGTATTTAACTACTGTAAGTAATAACCTCCAATGGGAGGCTAAGTATTGGCTTGGCTCTTCCCTTTGGGATTTAAGGTGCATGTATTTAAGTTGCATGTATTTAACTACTGTAAGTAAAAACCTCCAATGGGAGGCTAAGCATTGGCTTGGCTCTTCCCTTTGGGATTTAAGGTGCAGGTATTTAAGTTGCAGGTATTTAACTACTGTAAGTAAAAACCTCCAATGGGAGGCTAAGCATTGGCTTGGCTCTTCCCTTTGGGATTTCAGGTACAAGTATTTAAGTTGCAGGTATTTAACTACTGTAAGTAAAAACCTCCAATGGGAGGCTAAGCATTGGCTTGGCTCTTCCCTTTGGGATTTAAGGTGCATGTATTTAAGTTGCAGGTATTTAACTACTGTAAGTAAAAACCTCCAATGGGAGGCTAAGCATTGGCTTGGCTCTTCCCTTTGAGATTTATGGTGCAGGTATTTAGATTGCGGATGGACTTTGTCCTCTCCATTCTGGGGTATGAATTCTTTAAAATGAAATACAACGAATTGATTTCAACAATTTGAAATTTGTGCGCGCTTGAGGACTCCTCCAAGCCGATTTTGTGCTTCCATAGGGTTGACCATTGATATAGAGCTGCGGCTTCCTGACATAAAATAGAGTGAAGTGTCAGTATACAAAATATGTGCTAATCTGCACCTAAAACCAGAAGAGTGGAAAGAGTACTTATCTCCCGTTTTTTTAGGAGGGATTTTTATAATTGATTTTCGCTCTCTATATTCCCAATGTAGAGAGTTTCTTTTGAAGTAAGAGGGACTTTTAGTCACAGATCAGTTGAGAAATCGGTGAACAACTTAGGAGCTTGTCTAGGCCGATTTTTGCATCTCTACGAGATTTTTGCTGTTGACATAGAGATATCCTTCTCCTGACATAAAATATGGGGGAAAAAAGAGATGGAGAAAGTGTATACAATTTGTGCTAATTTGCGAGTAAAATCATAAATAAATGAATAAATAAAAACACTTAGCTCGAATTTGCTTGCTCGTTGACGAGGATGAACTCTTGATTTATATTGATCGATGAAGGAATTTGTGATGATAACCCCTAGCTTTAAACTCCCATCATCTTCAAAATTCTCTCTCTTTTGGTATTTTCTTTCTCTCAAATTTTTCTTCAATCTCCCAAAACTCTCTCAAACATCCAAAATTTTCTTTAAAAAAAAAATCCCTCAAACACTTCAAATTTTCTCTCCCAAAGAATTCCCCCTCTCAAGCTCACTTCTTCCTCCTTTTATAATCTACTCATCTATCTCCCATTCTAATTTTTCCACTAACTCTATCTCACATTCTAATTTCTCCACTAACTCTTCTTCATTTTCATCTTCCATTCTCCATCTCTATCTCACATTCTAATCTCTCCACTAAGTCTTCTTCATCTTTATCTTCCCTTCTCCATATTTATCTCCCATTCTAATTTCTCCACTAACTCTTCTTAATCTCCATCTTCCCTTCTCTATTCTTATCTTCCATTCTAATTTCTCTACTAACTCTTCTTCATCTCCATCTTCCCTTCTCTATTCTTATCTTATTTTCTCCATCCATTCTTCTCCAACTTCTCTTCATCATCTCCTCTTCTTCATCTTCCCTTCTCTATTCTAATTTATCCACTAACTCTTCTTTTTATTATTTGTAAAATAATCCTTCAAGAGTTAGGTATTTGCACTCTAGTCCTTGAATTTTAAGTATTTACAATTCAGTCCCTGAAAAAATATATTTCTTTAAGTCCAAATCTCCTCACAATTTTTGACACACCAAAATTTACCACATGTCAAATTTAAGCTCATTTCTTGTCGCTGAAAATAATGCATAATTTAATTAAAGCCCTTTTGCAAAATTAAGTCATTCTGGGTATAATTGGGCCAAGATGAAAATTTAAAATATTAGAAGAAAATGTCACAACTCATAAAAAGTGAAAGTTAAAAATAAGTTGACTCAAATTAAATTTTTTTAGGCCCGATTCGAGATTATACTCGTGAAGGAACACGTGACTCGAATTGGATTTTTCTGAATTTGCGATGGCCAATATGAAAAATAGATTTAAAATAAAAATATTAACTATCTTTGTGTATTTTTTGGCCTCAAATGTTATTTTTCCAAAATTTTCAAATATTTTTGTATTTTTTTTACAAAAAAAAAATTAATATATATAAAATATGAAAAATTATTTTTTGGTCAAAATTCGTTCCCTAGGCTTGGCTAAGGTTCCCAAAGTTGATTTTTCAATTTTCTGAATTTTTATGGATTTTTTTATTAATTTTCGAAAATAAATAAATAAAAAATACGTAAAAATACTGAAAATATGAAAAATCGTTTTTTGGTCAAAATTGGTTCCCTATGCTTGGCTAAGGTCCCCAAAGTTGATTTTTCAATTTTATGAATTTTTATGGATTTTTTATTACTTTATCAATAGAAAAAATTATTAAAAATGAGGTGTCAACATTTAGTAGCCATCTTTATGCAAGGAGTGTGATATGACCGTGTCACAAAATTTAGCAATTTCATTTATCAAATGACGAGTGTTATCGACTCTCTCATTATGCAATAGAATTGCAATATCAATTCTTATATGATGAGAACTGTAGACATACCTCATCTTGATACTAGTCTAAAATTAATCATCGGGTCCATAGTTTTGCACGAATGGAGTTAATTACAAACGGATCACCAGCAATTCATCTACACTAGTACTATATTTTATATAAATGACCCAAGTTCATCAATCTCCAATAAACCTTTTTTTTTTCTTCCCCAGCCTAACTTTTTCTTTATTCCTTTCTAATTATATATAACGAGCTTTGTCAATGCATTTATTAACATGACTCTTCATAAAAATGAAATATACATCAATTTTTCTTTCTTGAAATTAGTTTACAAATTGACAAAGGTGGTGCGGATTGTTGTAGGGAAGAAGAGGAGAAAATGCCGAAAAGAGAAAGGAAAGGGGGAATAACGTACTTTTGGTTCTTCTTTTTTTTTTTTTTTTTGGGTAAGGACTTTTGGTTCTTCTAATTTGTGCACAGATCACCTCAATAAAGGGTGTGTTTGGTAATATTTCTATTTTTGAAAATAATTTCTGTTCAGAAATAATTTTTTTATTTATATTCCCTAGACAAGTTTTTGAGCAAAAAATGTGTTTGGTAACTATACAAAATTCTATTCCAAAAAAAAAAAACAAAGGCATTTGGTATGACCCTAAAAATCTTTATTTCTAATTTTTTCATTTAATTATAAAAATGTTAGTGGTAAGTAACTATACAAAATTCTATTCCCGAAATAGAAAAAGAGCATAAATATATTTGGCATGACCTGAAAATCTCTATTCCTAATTTTTTTTATTTAATTATAAAAATGTCAGTGATAACTTAACAATTCATGCTTGGATAAAACTAAACTTTTGTAATGAATTAACTGATCAAGATATTCTAAAATGGATTCCAAAAATCGAACTTAATAGTTAGTAGAGATGTCAAAAAATATCGGGAAAAATTTCAAATAATGACTCGAAGTGCATTCATTTCTCAAATAAAGGCTCGAAATGAACATTATTTCAAATAAGAGCATGAAGTACTCTCATTTTTTAAATGAGGGGCTTGAAGGCTACAGCTCTCCTTAGATTTGAGCGAAGCCTAGCAACCCTTGCCCAGAGTTGGGAGAGGGTCGTAGTCCTCTCCCAACTCTGGTAGGCCCTTGCCACTGCTTAATGAGGTCGCTGGCCCCCATTGAGGTGTTGGCAACCCTAATAGTAATAGCTGCCGCCTCACCGGTGGGGAACCCCTCTCGCTTGTGTTTTCTCTATTTTTAATTTTTAATTTTAATTTTTTTTATTTTAATTTAAATAAAAATTAAATTAAAATTGTACTTTGATGAAAATGTCCTTGATCGGGTGGAACATTTGGTCAGCCGATCGACCAGCAAGATCAAATCTTTATTTGAAACAAGCATAACCACTTCATGCTTTTATTTGAAACAAGATCTTTTTTTTTTTTTGGTCTAACTAGAAATTTTCAAATTTTTTAGGTTTAGGTCGAGCTCGTCCAGGTAGTGAGTAAATGACCTTGGGTAGTTTGATGGTTCGGGCTTTTTTTTCGCACTTCTTCTTCTTCTTCCATTCTCACCTGCATTCCTAAGAATTTTATAAAAAAAAAGCACTATAATTAATCAAAACATATTCAACTAAAAAAATAAAATATTATTTTTAAAAATTAAATCTAAAAATTGATAATACATTACTCTACACTCCTCATTGACTCCCACCATACCCACCTCCAATAAACAACAAAGCATTCACGTTCGAATTTAAATTCTTTCGTTGATGTCAACTCTTTTATATTGCATACAATAACTGAATTCATTTTTTAAATAAAGACCCGAAGTGCATCTTGTTTCAAATAAGAGCTCGAAGGGCTCTCATTGTTTCAAATAAGGGCCTGAAGTGACTATATCAATCTCAAAAAAATGGCCTCTTACCAATTTTTTAGGGGCATTTTCGTCATTTTTCCTTTTAAAAAATTAATTCTTTTCTTTATTTATTTCTCTTTATGTTTTCTGAAAATTAAAAGATAAACTTAAAAAAATAAACATAGACGGGGAGGGGCTGTCTCGCTTGTGGACGTGGTTGTGTTCACTAGCACCTCAGCGGGGGCCAACAATCTTGGCATGGTCAAATGCTTATTTGACACAAGCATAACCACTTCCGGTACTTGTTTTTAGGTCAAACCCCTTCCTAGCTCAACTAGAAATTTTTTGAGTTTTTGGGTTCAAGTCGGGCCAAGCCAGGTAGTGAGTAAATGATTTCGAACAGTTTGACGATTCAGGTTGAGTCGAGTCAAGTTAGGTTTTGAGTTTTTTTTTTCCACTTCTTCTTCTTCTATTCTCACCTGCATTCCTAAGAATTTTAAAAAGCACTATAATTAATCAAAACATATTTGAACAAAAAAATAAAAAGATTATATTTAAAGATTAAATCCAAAAATCGATAGTACATTACTCTGCGCTCCTTGTTAACTCTCACTCCTCGTCAACTCCCACCACACCCACCTCCGATAAACAACTCATGTACGAATTTAAATGTCTTCTATTGTTGTCAATATTTTTATATTGCATAAAAAAATTTCAATGCGTCTTTTGTAAAATGTATCTGAGGATGTTGAAAGAAAAATCTTAACACAAAAATTAAAAGAATTCAAATTGATTATTCTAATTTTATCTTGACATTCTTTTTATGATGAGTATACTAAGGAAGCCAAAAGTATAAATGGTCTACCGCAAAAAAAAAAAAAATCTAAACTCGACCCGACGATTTAAGTATATGCATGTCAGGTTACACTAAGCTTGTTTCTCTAAAATAACATTATTGCTGTTTTTGTTCTTGAGAACAAAAATTTATATCTTTTTTACTTTTTATTTATGTTCCAGACTCATTCGCTAGTCACTGATCTATTTAGAGGAATAGAAAACTTAATTGATGTACACAAATAGATTTCTATTCTTTATCCATTTTGGGAAACAAAAGAACAAAAAAACAGAGAAATAGGCTAGTTACCAAAATATGTCCATAGTGTGCCATTTTTGCAAAATATGAAAATAACCCAATGACCGATAGAATTGTTCAAATTATAATTTTTATTTGTATAAGTAGTTCACATTTACGATGAAATGCAATTTATGAAGATTAATTTGCTGTTTGTTATTCTCTACAAAGGAATGCTGCCTAATTCACTAATTCGTGGGAAGATACTGAACTTTTGTATTTGAAAAATGTTTCAGGAGGTATCTCTGAAGTAGAGGGTGATTGATAGAGTAACCCTTGATTATAATTTCCAGTATGAGTACTGCGTCCAACATGAAACTTGTGATTGGTAGTAAAACACCGATTTTCTTCTTGAGACCTAATTCGATCTTCATAGATTTCTCTAGCTATTTTCTTACGAAGTTTTGTTATAGCATCTATAACTGCCTCTGGTTTAGGCGGACAGCCTGGCAAATAGACATCTACATGAACTAGCCTCTCGGTCTGTCATTATACCTCGAGAAGTAGAAAGAATTACAATCCCCATCCCGCCTAAAATTCTAGGAATTCGTTGATAGTTCGAATAGATTCGTAGGCCAGGCCTACTGATACGTTTTAAATTTAAAATAGTTCGATGGGGTACTTTCCTATTCCTTCTATGTCGTAGGGTTAAAACCAAAAAATATTTGTTGTTTTCCTGATGCTTCCTCACGTTTTTGATAAAACCTTCTCTTAAAAGTATTTTAACAATGTTTTCCGCGATGTTAGTGGATGCTATAACTAAGCTCGAAGAGGTTATTTGGAGGCAAATCTTTCTTTCTTATTCTGAAATCCTATTTGCAATCCAACGAAGGCACCGAGAAAGGAATTAACGTTGCAATTTACGCGAGCGTGGCCACACTTCTACTTCAAAAATCAACTTCTGAGCAGAAGTTGATTTTTATACTTCTGCTCCTCTGACAGCCTAAATTTTGCCGAATTGGATTAATAAATGGATAGGTAATTATTGGGCTTGGATTTATGATTCAAGGGATTTAATTTTGAGCAGTGTTTTATTAATTTAATGTTGGTGTCGGCCACGATAAATTCTATTGGACTACTAGTGAAAAATTCTTTGGACGTTATTTCAATATCGATTCGACACGAAATTGATTTGCGATTGAAATGCGAAACTTGCCCCAAGAGGCCCCACTAACCTAACCCTCTCTCTCTCTCTCTCTCTCTCTCTCTCTCTCTCTCTCTCTCTCTCTCTCTCTCTCTCTCTCCTCATTTTTTTCGAGAGACTCAATAACCCCTCTCCCTCTCTTGCTCTCTCAGTACTCTCTTCACTCATGCCCTCTCCCTCTTGTTCTTGCATCAGGGACACTATAGCTCAACGACTGTGACTCCCTCAAGCTCCCTCTACTTTAGCTTACCCTCGATGTCGCCCATCCCTCTCTTCCCGTCAATCCTTCTCGTGCGACACCGCCAAGGAAGAAAGGGCAGTTTAAGCTTATTCGGAAGGTGAATTGATTCACGTTTCTTCGTACACATTCTTAAGGCTAGTGTTCAGCTACCCTTACCACTAATCTGTCCATTTGTCACTTGTTTTAGCGCAAACCATTGAAAATTAAAAATGGGTATAACGATGAGTAGTCAGATTGCATGGTGGGGAAAATGGTAACGCATATACGATCCATTGCTTGTGTTGGTGTCTCTAAGTCATGTGTGAGCTGAATATTTAAGTGGAGCATCTGGATTGTCATTGAATTGCAAAGAATCGACATGGGTTACGAAAATTGCTGATTTGGGCGTGAATCTTGGAACGCAAGGATGCATGTGTGATCCGTTGCTTGAGTTGATATCTTAGGGTCATGGGAAAGCAGATTGTACGAGTTGATCGTCCTGTTTAGGGTCGGTTTGTGGAAAATTGAGGTAGGACCCTATAGAGGATGGTTCGGCCATAGGTATTGGGGGAACTACCCTAGTGATTTAGTACTTGTGTGGTATGTTTTCCTGTTATATGGTTGTTGTTAAATTGGTAGCCATAAGGCTATAGAAATATGCTTCAATATGGTGGGAGCATGTGAAGAAACAATGTGCTAGAGAATAAAAATCGAAGGTGAATTGCTGAGAAAAGATGAAGAAATTGTTGCAAAGGAAATTTATGCCCACTCATTATAGGTAAGAAGCGTTTATTGAATATCACAATGTTAAACAACGAGAATTAACAGTCGAGCAGTATATTGAGGAGTTTGATCGCTTACGGATGTGTTGTGATGTGTCCGAGGAAGACGAGCAAACAGTTGCTCGATATTTGGTAGGGCTGCGGACTGAAATTTCTGATGTCGTCCAATTATAGCAATATTGGACCTATGAAGATGTGTGCAGGTTGGTCTTGAAGGTAGAAGTGCAATGTAAAAGAAAGAGTAGCAGTTCTAGATTTTAGAGTCGGTGGTTAGGTAAAGAATTCTAAGGAAAAGCAAGGAGTTCTTCCACCAATTTGACTCTAGCAGTAGTTAACACTATGAGTTCTAAACCTACATCCAAGTAAGGATAGAGTAGTGCTGGAACTAACTTGGGAGGAGCTACACCCAAGCATTGTTACAAATGTCAAGGAATCTGGCATTTTGCTATTAGTTGTCCGAACTGACAGATTGTAATGCTTGTTGATAATTCAACCCTTGATAAAGATCCGGTCTATGATGAATTCGACGGAGAGGTAAGGGGATGCGAATGAGATTATCTATCCTGATTCAGGTGAGTCTCTAGTTGTTAGAAGAGTTTTAAATATTGCTGTAGCGAAAGATGAATCGTGGCTTAGGCATAATATATTTCGTACTAAATGCACTAGTGGAGGAAAGGTTTGCAGCATGATAATAGATGGAGAAAGCTGCGAGAATGTAGCGTCCACTACCATGGTAGAAAAGTTGGAGCTGAAAACAGAAGATCATCCTCAACCATATAAGCTGTCATGGCTTAGAAAAGGGAATGAGGTAAAGGTAAGCAAGAGGTGTCTTGTGCAATTTTCAATTAGGTGAAAATATGTTGATGAGGTGAGGTGTGGTGTGATTCCAACGGACGCTTGTCATGTTCTTTTAGGGAGGTCATAGCAGTTTGATAGAAAGACATAGCATGACGGTTTCAGGAATACCTACGCCTTTAAGAAGGATGGCCAGACCGTTACCCTAGGTCCTTCAGATTTGAGAAAGGAGGTAAAAAATAATCTGTCGTCCAGGTTAGAGTTCTAGGAGGCAGTGAACGCACTTGAGCTTTTTGCCGTCGTGGTTATGGAAATGAATTCTGATTATCCCAAAATTCCTGCACAAGTTCTACCTTTGCTTGAGGAGTTCGTTGATGTTATACCGGAAGAGATGTCACCTAGGTTATCGCCCATGATAGATATTCAGTATTATATTAATTTCATTCCATGAGTTGTTATTCCCCATAAGGCAGCTTATAGACTAAGTCCTAAGGAACATGAGGAGTTGCAGAGACAAGTGCAAGAGCTATTAGAGAAAGACGTGGTCCGAGAGAGCATAAGTCCCTATGCAGTGCCAGCTTTGTTGGTTCCTAAGAAAGATGGGCCGTGGAGGATGTGCATAAATAGCAGGGTGTTGACACCTGATCTTTAATCATTTTTTCTATTGCTAAAGTAATAAAAAAATCCATAAAAATTCATAAAATTGAAAAATCAACTTTGGGGACCTTAGCCAAGCCTAGGGAACCAATTTTGACCAAAAAACGATTTTTCATATTTTCAGTATTTTTACGTATTTTTTATTTATTTATTTTCAAAAATTAATAGAAAATCCATAAAAATTCATAAAATTGAAAAATCAACTTTAGGAACCTTATCCAAGCCTAGGGAACGAATTTTGACCAAAAAATAATTTTTCATATTATATATATTTTAATTTTTTTTAAAACAAATACAAAAATATTTGAAAATTTTGAAAAAATAACATTTGAGGCCAAAAAATACACAAAGATAGTTAATATTTTTATTTTAAATCTATTTTCATATTGGCCATCGCAAATTCAGAAAAATCCAATTCGAGTCACGTGTTCCTTCACGAGTATAATCTCGAATCGGGCCTAAAAAAATTTAATTTGAGTCAACTTATTTTTAACTTTCACTTTTTATGAGTTGTGACATTGTCTTCTAATATTTTAAATTTTCATCTTGGCCCAATTATACCCAGAATGACTTAATTTTGCAAAAGGGCTTTAATTAAATTATGCATTATTTTCAGCGACAAGAAATGAGCTTAAATTTGACATGTGGTAAATTTTGGTGTGTCAAAAATTGTGAGGAGATTTGGACTTAAAGAAATATATTTTTTCAGGGACTGAATTGTAAATACTTAAAATTCAAGGACTAAAGTGCAAATACCTAACTCTTGAAAGATTATTTTACAAATAATAAAAAGAAAAGTTAGTGGATAAATTAGAATAGAGAAGGGAAGATGAAGAAGAGGAGATGAAGAAGAGAAGTTGGAGAAGAATGGATGGAGAAAATAAGATAAGAATAGAGAAGGGAAGATGGAGATGAAGAAGAGTTAGTAGAGAAATTAGAATGGAAGATAAGAATAGAGAAGGGAAGATGGAGATTAAGAAGAGTTAGTGGAGAAATTAGAATGGGAGATAAATATGGAGAAGGGAAGATGAAGATGAAGAAGAGTTAGTGGAGAGATTAGAATGTGAGATAGAGATGGAGAATGGAAGATGAAAATGAAGAAGAGTTAGTGGAGAAATTAGAATGGGAGATAGAGTTAGTGGAAAAATTAGAATGGGAGATAGATGAGTAGGTTATAAAAGGAGAAAGAAGTGAGCTTGAGAGAGGGATTCTTGAGAGAGAAAATTTGAAGTGTTTGGGAGAATTTTTTTTGGGAGAGAAAATTTTGGATGTTTGAGAGGGTTTTGAGAGATTGAAGAAAAATTTGAGAGAGAAAAAAAAATACCAAAAGAGAGAGAATTTTGAAGATAATGGGAGTTTAAAGTTAGGGGTTATCATCACAAATTCTTTCATCGATCAACATAAATCAAGAGTTCATCCTCGTCAACGAGCAAACAAATTCGAGCTAAGTGTTTTTTATTTATTCATTTATTTGTGGTTTTAGTAGCAAATTAGCACAAATTGTATACACTTTCTCCTCCCTCCATTTTTCCCATATTTTATGTCAGGAGAAGGATATCTCTACGTCAACGGCAAAAAATCTCGTAGAGATGCAAAAATCGCCCAAACAAGCTCCTAAGCTGTCCACCGATTTCTCAGTTGATTTGTGACTAAAAGTCCCTCTTAATTCAAAAGAGACTCTCTATATTGGGAACATAGAGAGCGAAAATCAATTATATAAATCCCTCCAAAAAAAATGGGAGATAAGTACTCTTTCCACTCTTCTGGTTTTAGGTGCAGATTGGCATATATTTTGTATACTGACACTTCACTCTATTTTATGTCAGGAAGCCGCAGCTTTATATCAATGGTCAACCCTATAGAAGCACAAAATCGACTTGGAGGAGTCCTCAAGCGCGCACAAATTTCAAATTGTTGAATCAATTCGTTGTATTTTATTTTAAAGAATTCATACCCCAGAATGGAGAGGACAAAGTCCATCCGCAATTTAAATACCTGCACCATAAATCCCAAAGGGAAGAGCCAAGCCAATGCTTAGCCTCCCATTTGAGGTTTTTACTTACAGTAGTTAAATACCTGCAACTTAAATACCTGTACCTTAAATCCCAAAGGGAAGAGCCAAGCCAATGCTTAGCCTCCCATTGGAGGTTTTTACTTACAGTAGTTAAATACCTGCAACTTAAATACCTGTACCTTAAATCCCAAAGGGAAGAGCCAAGCCAATGCTTAGCCTCCCATTGGAGGTTTTTACTTACAGTAGTTAAATACCTGCAACTTAAATACATGTACCTTAAATCCCAAAGGGAAGAGCCAAGCCAATGCTTAGCCTCCCATTGGAGGTTTTTACTTACAGTAGTTAAATACCTGCAACTTAAATACCTGTACCTTAAATCCCAAAGGGAAGAGCCAAGCCAATGCTTAGCCTCCCATTGGAGGTTTTTACTTACAGTAGTTTAAATACTTGCAACTTAAATACCTGTACCTTAAATCCCAAAGGGAAGAGCCAAGCCAATACTAGGCCTCACATTGGAGGTGTTTATTCACTGTCATGTACTTCCTATAATTTAATTTTTGAATCATCAAACTCAAAAGATGAGTAGGTCGTAATACTGCACAGAAGTCGTTAACACACTCCCTCTTTCGGCTTCAGGGAATCTTTAACACTTAAAAAAATATAACAAATAAAAATATATACCATCAATGCATCCTATTTAAAAAGTGAAAACACAAAAGAGAATACCCTATTAGAGCCTTAGGAATAAACCAAGCCTGAGTTGCCGAATTAGGATATCCATGAAATTAAGGTACCGAAAGGGCATTAGTTTTAATTAACTAGTGTAACCAAGTCCCCGAGCTCATAATCTCTGGTTCGCAGGAATAAATTAGTTCTCCCGCTAATTTATTTAGGTTTCTAATCGACCTACCAAGAACGATTAGTGGCGACTCCAAATTTTAAAATCATTTAAACAAAAACCAAAGTTGCGATTCGGTAGGGCTTGGGAGGGTCCGTGTTAGGTTAGTCAAATCTAATTAACCTAATAATCCGTTAACCCCTTTAAAATTTAAAAATATTTTTAGAGGGTCGCGACACAGGGCTGTCAATAAAATTACAATCAAGTATTGTTTTCACATCCCATGATTTGATGACTTGATTGATCAATTACATGGGGTGACTATCTTTTCGAAGATAGACTTGAGGAGTGGTTATCATCAAATTAGAATGCGACCTGGAGATGAGTGGAAGACAACGTTTAAAACAAGAGATGATCTGTATGAGTGGATGGTGATGCCCTTATCTAACGCGCTGAGCACTTTTATGAGACTGATGAATTAGGTTTTTTGTCCTTTTATTGGTCAATTCGTTGTCATTTATTTTGATGATATTCTGATTTATAGTGCTTCGATTGAGCAGCACTTTCAGCAGTTGAGAAGAGTATTTGAGACCTTGAGGGAGCAAAAATTGTATGCCTACACCAAGAAGTATAGCTTTTAAACTGATCATGTGACTTTTTTAGGTTATATTGTGCCGAAGGAAGGCATTCAGATGGATCCAGTTAAGATCGAGGCTATTAGAGGCCATTACGAGTTGGGAGACTCCGAAAAATATTCATCAAGTACACAGCTTTCATGGGCTAGCTTCCTTTTATCGGAGGTTTGCTCAGGATTTCAGAACCATTATTGCATCTATTACGGATTATCTAAAGGGGGCAAATTTATGTGGTTCAAAGAAGCAGATGCTGCGTTTCAGTTGTTGAAGAGGAAGGTAAGTGAAGCACCGATTTTAGTGCTTTCGGATTTTAGTGGGGTTTTTGAGGTGCATTGTGATACCTCTGGCGTCAGAATTGAATGCGTCCTAAGCTAGAAGAATAAACTCGTGGCATTCTTTAGTGAGAAGTTGAATGAAGTAAAGAGAAGATATTTGATTTATGACAAGGAATTCTACGTCATAGTGATTAGCTTAGAGCATTGGAGGCACCATGAGGCCTTGAAGTACATTAATGGACATCATAAGCTGAATGCTAGACATGCGAACTGGGTGGAGTTTCTTCAGGCTTTTAGTTTTTCCATTAAACATAGGGCAGGAGTACTAAATAAAGTAGTAGATGCATTGAGCAGAAGACATTCTTTACTTTCTACAATGCAGGTGAGAGTTTTGGGCTTTGATTCTTTAGAAGATTTGTATGTTGATGATCCATATTTTGGAAATATTTAGGGGAAGTGCAAAATGGGATCTTTTCAGTAGTTTCTAATTGTGGAAGGCTTTCTTTTTAAGGGCAACATGCTATGTATACTTCAATGTTCTTTGAGGGAATATATTATTGTTGAGAGTCATGCAGGAGGTCTAGCTAGGCACTTTGGGGTGAATAAAACAATGTCCTTGCTATGTGAGCACTTTTATTGGCCTTGAATGGAGCGTAATGTGACTCGATTTGTAGAGAGGTGCAGGGTTTGTCATGTGGCAAAAACCAAAAGTACCAATGCTAGTTTATATATGCCTCTACCTGTTCCAGTTGCACCATGGGAGGATGTGAGTCTTGATTTCGTATTGGGATTGTCAAGAACACAGTGGAATAAAGATTCCATAATGATGGTTGCCGATAGATTTTCGAAGATGGCGTGCCTTATTCCTTGTAACAAGACCTTTGATGCTTCACAAGTCGCTCGTTTTTTTTTTTTTTTACAGGAGAATGTTAAGTTACATGGAGTTCCCAAGTCTATGACCTCAAATCGGGATGTGAAGTTTGTGAGTCACTTTTGGCGTACTCTTTAGAGGCGCTTGGGAACTGATTTGCGGTTTAGTTCCTCTAATCATCTCCAGACTGATGGGCAAATCGAAATTGTCAACCGAAGCTTGGGGAATTTACTACAAAGTTTGGTTGGAGATAATCCGCGATAATGAGACTTGGTGTTACCTCAAGTAGAATTTGCCTACAACAAATCACAAAATTGAACAACATGCAAGAGTCCTTTCAAAATAATCTATGGACACAATCTAATTACTCCTCTAGATCTCACGCCGTTACCAGCTCTCAAACAGTTTAGCCCAAACGCAGATGAGCATGCCAAGCAGATCAAAGAGTTACATTCACAAGTTCATAGTCAGATCAACAAGCAAAACTTGAAGTATAAGCAGTGGGTGGATATGCGTAGGAGAAGAGTTGTCTTTGAAAAGGGTGATCTAGTGTGGATTCACCTCAGGAAAGAGTGTTTTCTAGCTAACAGGTTTGGCAAGTTGCAACCTAGAGCTGATGGACCATTGAGAGTTCTTGAGCAAATTAATAACAATACTTGTAAGATTGAGTTGCCAGGTGAGTACAATGTATCCGGGACTTTTAATGTAGTGGATTTGTCACCCTACCATGCAGACGAGAAAGAACTTGAGGAGATTGATATCAATGAATACAAAGCAGATTCGAGGGCAAATCTTTTCCTAGTAGAAGAGGATGATGCACCTCGAGTTGGCGAAATCGAAATGGGCTGAAATTTGGTGGGTTGCTTGGAAACAAGCCACTAATCCAAACTCATAGCTTTGATGTGATTGATGATGTATTTTCGCATTTTGGTGTCGTTTAGATGAGTTTTTAGGCATTTTAAGGTTTTTTTTCCGTAATATTATGTTTTCTATTTTAATTAGGGTTAACACCATATAAAAGAGTGTTTAGGATTTCTTGTAAATGGCAGACTATATTTTTTCATATTGAATATTGATATTTGAGAGAACTAATTGTTCCTCAGTAATTCTAATTTTGTTAGCCAAATTTCTGTGCAACTCGGCATTACTACTTCGTATCTATCAATTCACACTGGCCTTTTCCCTTGATCGGGCTTTAAGTCTATATGACTGATCGCGATTGCTATTGTTTATCGTCGGATTAGGCACAAACTACCGAGAGGGGACGGGCAAATCCTAACCTTTTTAGCATTTAAGTGCTAGAAAGTATGTACAACGTGCACAGCACGCAGATGCACAGTCCTCTACGTAGAAATAAATTCAGATATACATAGCTTCTGCACACAAGAATAGCAAGAAGATTCAGAACATAGCCTAGATTTTTTTTTTTTCATTTGTTCCCAACTAAATTGCTGCCCTTGGGTCGGATTTTATAGCCGCTACACATCAAGTGACGCTATGAAATTTAAATCCCACGACTTGAGTTGGTTCTGTAGTTTGCAATTGGAGAACCTCACTCTCAGCTCCATCGAAACAGCTTCCTAAAAAATAGTTGGTTCTGCTTCTACAACAGTCTGTAGCTAGGACATCTTCTGCAGTCAGGTCTATCCAGGATTCTGCATAACCAATCTTGTTCTCCTCCTACGTTTAGGAGCCTCCAAGCATGTTTACTTATGTTCTGTAGACTGTTTACCTTCTACTCGGTTTATCCAAACTCTTCGACAACCACATGTGCTCTAGTTTGTTCACCATCCGCAAGGTCTATCCAAGCTCACTGACATCTCCATGTCCTCTAGTCGGTTCACCTTTTAGTGATCCATCCAAACTTTTTGACGATCACACATCCTCTAGTTTGTTCACATTGCAAAGTCCTTCTAGACATCGACACATCTCACGTCCAATAACTTGTTCATCATTTCATAAGTCTGTCCCGTCATTAACATATATTCCTAGTCCAATACATTGTCCACCTTCTGTAGAGCACGTTCTTCCATACTCTTAGACGTCCCCTCTTACATCATCTCCATCTAGATCCATGTAAAGGCAGCATTTTCTCCACACTCAGTTACACATGGTAGTTTACTTAAAATGTTTTGTCATTCTCAAAACACTACAGGGATTTTTCCTAAGGTAATAATCAAAAAGCTTAGTCGGTAATCAGTTTGATTCTGGAGACAGCAAAATCCAGCAGTCTCTGGTCATGATTGTTGCAGGCTGCTGGTGAGGATGGCACTGGCAGGCTGATGACGGTGGCAACAGTTGTGGTGACGATTGTGCTGGCAGATCGATGATGGTGTCAACAACTGTTGATTGGCCTTAAGGCAATACACAGAAGTAATCCAGTTCGTAAGTTCCTCAACATTAGACAAAATGATTCTTTCTAACAATTGTTCACCCTATTCAAAAAATAAAGCCTGCCATGATATAAAACTTACCATGTAGTGTCCTGTTCTGCTTCCAAATGGATTCGGCTATTTGCTACCACCTTTAAGTGAATGTGTAAACAATTCATCCAAAAAACTGCAGGTTTAAATTCTACGTCCAGCTCATAGCTGGCATCTTCTTGACCTTCCTATCATCCATTAGGCTTCTAATCTGCAAAGCATCACTCCACCTTCCAACAGATCTGTAAACATTTGCCAGAACAGCATAACTCAAGTGGTGATCCGGTTTCAGTTCCAAAATTTTCTTTGCAATGCACTCTGCAGAAGCAGAGTTTGTACTGGTGGTGCACGCACTGAGAAGAACTTCCCAAAGAGATGGATCATCTCTATATTCGGCATTCTCTACTAATTTTTCAGCCTCCTCCAGGAGACCTGCACGGCCAAGAAGATCTACAATGCAATTGTAATGCTCCATTCATGCTTTGATCCTATACTCTTCAGTCATCAAAGTAAAATATTTTCGCCTTTCATCGACCAAACCTGTTTGACTACAGGCAAAGAGAACCCCAACAAAGCTAATATAATCAGGTCTGACCCCCAACTTAGTCATTTCGTCAAATATTTCAAGAGCTTCTCTACCTCCTCCATTCTGAGCAAAGCCACTGATCATTGAGTTCCATGTTATTAAGTTTCTGACATGCATACTCACAAATATTCTGTAGGAAAAATCGATACAACCACATTTTGCGTATAAATCAACCAAAGCTGATTCTATGACAACCTCTCCAACAAACTCTCCTAACATACTGGCAGTGGACCTCTTTTCCTGGCCTCACAGTCGCCAAACCTGCACAAGCACGAATAACTGTTCCAAAATCATAGAGATCAGCATTACCCATCTCACGGAAGAGCTGAATTGCTGTCTCGAGCTTTCCACTTTGACAGTACCCTCCGCGCAATGCTAACAGAGAAACCGCATTCTTGTTGATCATCCTATCGAAAGCGTGTTGAGCTTCATCAAGTGACCCACACTTCCCATACATGTCCACAAGGCTTCTTTCGACGACTAAAAGTGATGACTTTGGAGTGTTCTTGTTTGCCCAGTTTCAACAACCCTAAATTGCCACAAGCAGTCAATACACTTCCAAATGTGAAGTTGTCTGGCTTCAAATGGTTCCTTTGCATGTAATAGAAGCACCTAAATGCTCCTCATATAAATCATTCCTCGTATACGCCGAGATAACAGAAGTCCAACAAATAACATCTGGTTCAAGCAATTCATCAAACACCCTGCGTGCTTCATTAAAAAAGCAGTTCCTTCCATACATGTCAATCAGAGCACTAGAAATAACGCGATTCGAGTCAAACCCATACCTAAAAACAACCCCGTGAAAGCACCATCCTAACCTCACTCTACCAAGCTCCGAGCACGCCTTGATGACCGCGGATATAGTATAACAATTAGGCTCAATCCCACTCCCCAGCATTTCCCAGAACAGCTTTAGCTAATCCTCACATTGCCCCACCTTTACATACCACGTTATCATCGAGGTCCAAGAAATCACATCCTTAGCAAACAAGCCGTCAAAAGCTTTCCGGGTCTTCGAAATGTCGGAGCTTGACTTGAAGTAAAGAGTAATCAAACTGTTCCCGACGAACCCATCGGTGTCGAGGCCGGACTTGCTCACACGGGCATGGATTTGGAGACCCGGGTCGAACGAGACGGCGGTGGCGCACGTCTGCAAGAGAGAACCAAAGAGGACAGGCTTATTTCTTATGCTATAAGGGTCCGTGGAGTTCAGAAGCCGAATGGCGTCGAGAAGCGCCCTCAATTTGCAGAGTCGGACGATTTCGGAAGCGGTATCGAATGAGAAACTCCCGCTGCTGACGAGGGCGACAAAGGGTAGAGAACTGCAATGGCGTCTCGAGAAGAGCTTCATGAAACGTAAGGAGACGCACCAGAAACCAAATCTTCATCGACCGAGAAACTTGTTCGCCTCAATCCGGACGTCAGCAGTCAAAAGAAATCGTCCAATTCGGAAGAAACCATCGCTTGAATCGAATCAAGAGCTCGTGAATCACCGAGAAGCGTCATTCCACCATGTTTCGAAGCAGTGTTCGGACATTCCTCTGCTCTGATCCATTTCGCGCTCGACTACTCGAAAGTCAAAAGCAGGGTACTGTTATGCAGCGGGGGAAATGGATATTGCTGCTCCCGGGAGATCCGGGTCTATTCGACCCGATCCACATGAGCAGTCCCTAGCACGTCAAATGCCCAGAGGATTTGAATATCTTTTGCTGTTTTAGGAATTCTTAGGTTCTTATTATTATTTTTTTAAAATCTAATGCAATCAAATTACTCCATGTCGTATCATCAACAAATTATTGAAATTTAATAATGGAGAAGAAAAATCATGAAAAATAGGGAAGATGCGAGACGAGCTAGGCACGGCTGTCAGCCATGCCTTGCTAGCAACGAAGGTAGATAGAGTAAGCGTTCATCTGATGACCTTTTCGGTGCTTGGAGTTATTGGACCCTAGCTAGATCGTTGGTCACAAGGCCCTCACTCACCAGAAGGGATCATGCCATCCTCACAGTTGAGCCTTAAGGAGAGGCAACCTCGCTCTCTAAATTTCTTTCTTATTTTTCTAATTTCTTGACAATTGAGTAGTTTTCGTTTTATTAAATATTTCATGTCATCAACTTAATAATATTAATTATGATAACTCATGAAAGATCTTGGTTGCACATATTGGAAAAAAAAAAACAGAGACCTTGATTGCATGATAAAAATTTTGGTGTTGTTTTTATCTTATTCGATTGTCATATTGGTGAAACTTTTTTTTCTTTTTGTTTATCTGTACTTATGGGCACACCTACATAAACGGTATACATCTTTGTAACCTTTTTTTCGAATTCACTAAAGCTTTACGTTTTATCTTTGGAGTTGCTTTTTATGTTTTATGTTTCGCTTGATGGTATCAATGTTTGGGTGTCGCTTCAATAATACAGCACCAATCAAACCTTTGCGCACCTATCAACCCTAAGTTGCCCCTTTAGTATAAATTTAAAAAGTGAAGTATTTTTCTCGTCCATGGTATGGAACTTGATTATACCAATTTGTTAATTAAACAACTAAAAAACTCGAACACCATGCAACACATTCTTTTAAACAACCGCTTGACAACAGTAGATGATGGTAGATCTTGATGTTAACAGGGTCATAAAACCCTCTGAATTTGTGAAGTGATGACGTTTGAAACGTTGGCAATCGACCAACTCAAATAGGGAGATGACCATCCATTTGAGTTACAACCATTCATCCTGAGCAATATTTCTATGAATTGTTGAATTATGTCGCATAGAGTGTGCATTGCACATGAAGAAATCGAATGTAATCCTAAGAAGTGTGGCAAGGACAGAATTAAATCCATCAAGCACGTTTACCTAGAGTACATATCGGCTCTAGCGAAACCATTAGATTTCTGTACAAAAGTAGGCTAACAATTCGTGGTTTGTGACATATATGTTGTTAATAACAATTTCTTTTCAAATGAAAAAGAGAAAAATTCCAAGTTTCGAAGCACTTTGCATCCCGAGCTACCAAACATAGCAAGTGCGTCTAATGGACGAAGCACTAAGGTTAAGCATTAAAGATGGAAAGAAATCCATCTTGTCACTAACTGGAGGATGGAGAGGATTTGAACAAGCATTAAAAAGAGCTTGCATCAAAAACTAAAGATGCTAAGATGGTCCAATTGCTGCAACTTACCCAATGGAGTGATTTGTATCCCTTACCAAGAAGGTGAAAACACAAAACTCTACTTGTTCACGCTCGGTGGTGTAGACAAAACGTACAAGCATTCGGAGGTCCTGCCTTCCCATTGATGAGAGATGCACTTACATTGTTTTCGGTGCCAGCACCAAAGGGATCTCAAACTCGTTCCCGTGCCAATGCAGGAGCAGAATTCACTTGATCTGGAAAATCATCCAGAATATGTCATGGCAGATACCTCAACAAATTGGGATTGTCTTTGTCTCTCTCCAAATAGTCTCGAGTGATCAAGTCCTCAATCCTTTTCTTGATTGCCTTGAAATCAGGCTGCAATAAAACAAAATTAGTCAATAAAAGCTGAAAGAACCAGGATAAAGGTAATGGGTCAACACAGCGTCTAGAACAGACCTTAAACATGCGACCCAACTGCTCAACACAATCCATGACCAACTGCTGATGACCCAAAACTTTTCGACTTTTCATGATACGCACAATTGAGGCATCAATTGCGTATCTCCGATCCTTATCAACATCTTCTATCACTTTCTTCTTCTCATCCACAAGAGGAAGGGGAATCTGCATGTTAGAAATATTAAAACGAGATTGCACAGATAAATTAGGGGAAAAAAACTAAACCAGAATTGCCATTAAAATTTGACGTAGAAAGACAAGGTCAGAAAATTCAGGACAATAAAAAACCAGTTGGTTATACCTTGATCCTCCGCATTTTGTCAGTGAACTTGGAGTTTAACTCAAAGTGATCATTAGGAGCAATGCTTTTTGTGTTTGGTTCTTTGTTAAGGATCTTGTACTTAGCACATGAAAAGGAGTGGAGAAGCCTCACAACGACGTCATCAGTCAAATTCAACTGGGCCCTTATCTCTGAGTAACTCAGTCTATCAGAAGAGTCGAATAACAATAGAGCTGAGGCCTTCAAAGAAATAGAGAGGGGATAAAAAGTTTTCAAGGGAGAAAATACATATAACGAAATTAAAAATTCCAAAGTCTACCAAATCTCAAAATTGATATAAACAAAAAGTTTGAAAAACAAATTACCTGGTATGTTGTCACTATCAACTCCATGATTTTTGGCTCAAATTTACCAATAATGTTACAAGTCCCTAACGAATAAATCCATGTTAGCTTTCGATGCTTTGTTTTGGTCTGGTAGAATTCCCTAAACACTTCAACACATTTTACCTGAAACAACCAAAAAATTAAGAATAACTTTTAAATCAGAGTGAACTAATCTATTTCAACTATCAGAAATTGCCTATGAACATCAAATTTTATAACCCGGCAAAATTTCGTAAGTACCATTTCTGCTGGAAGGTTCAAATCAAAGGACTTGTAACTTGGCCAAAAACCAGTAGTTAGGACCGTGACCGTCAAGTCAATGCCAGGATTTGCATTTAAATTATTACTGAGATACTCTTCAAAACTAGTTTGGTTTTCCTTTGCTAACGTCAAATCCATAACCTGGAAAACAGAGAAGTGAATTAAGAACATCTTGCTGCTGGTGAAACTAGTTTTAAGAAAAAAAGTCCAGGAACACCAACCATCCCTTCCATCTTCGATGTGAATTGACCACCGTATTGCTGCTTTAATTTCGTGAGGATACTTCTCTCATGGTCATCATTGGCACTCCTAGCAAAGAGAAGTCGTCTAGCAAGCGTCTTCCTGCCAGTTTTGATGATTATTAGTAAGTAGATTGATGCCATCACTAAGCTTCAATTATACTGGATGATGACCACAATGGACTATTAGGTGGCTCCACACAACAGACCCAACTTAGTGGGATGAGGCATTTGTTTCCTATTATCAATATGGCTAAGTGTCATATTCTAATGCATGGAGATTTTATTTGCAGACATGAATAACATGCTTGATATATATCCTCAAAGGTCACTGCAAATTGATTATGGAAATGGTCTTAATTTTACTATAGAGATACAGAAGGGAGATGTGATTATAATATATAACAGAAATGTCGCTAACATAGGTTCTTCATCTTGAAGATCATTGGGCATAAATACTTGCACCGTACTCTCAATAAACTTGCACCCATTACTCAAGGGTCTGGTCTCCTCTGATATTAAACTACTCTAAGAAACTGAGAACTAGTTTTGATGTAACTAGACTAATAGGTAGAAAACTAGCAAGCCTAATTTCAATAAATCATGAACTAATTTTTATACAGCACTTCTATGGATACTAAGGCATAGAAGATGAAGTTAATTTCATAATCGACAGTATGGTCAGTAGGCTATGCACCCGTGAATACATCTCCAGTACTAAAAATATTACCTATAGAACCCAGCAAAAAGATCCTTGTCACTGATATATGCGAGCAGCTTTACCACCTGCGAAAGGTACAATAACAACCTATGATACCTAAAAAATGATGCTAGACCACATTACAAAATTTAACGCCCACACAACAGACCTTCTCAAGCGTTTCTTCAATGGCTTCATCACTCAATTTTTCACTACCTCCTTTCTTAAGTATATTATCACAAAAAGTAGCCAATAGCTCTGCACTTGAGCTTCCGCCAACACCCTCGTTGCAAAACACCTCAAAAGCCTCCTTAAGTGCCTGTCAAAAGGAACATCCAAATGAGAATGTATTTGATGTAGCTTTTTGAAATCACTTCAACCACAATATATGAACCTTATAGAAAAGAGGGTGGTTCTGGAAACAGTCATTCACATATGCCACATACTTATCATGTAGCTCAATCACTTTCCTCACGAAAACCTGCCAACAATGAGATGAATCAATGCTCCTAAACAGACCTATTTTTTTTTTAATTTTTAATTTATTAACATAAAGAGGAGAACTAGAAAATTGAATGTATTACCTGTTCCTGCAAGCCAACTACATCCTTCTTATTACCCTGTCAAAAGGAATGAAGGGATTAGGTTACTTGCTTCATAAAATGTTCCAAGTCAAAACAAAGGTATGCATAAATATCATAGATGTGCAACCACACACAATAATACAGAGTGACAAGGATGACGAGTCCCAAACAGTGAGTCCAGTTTAGATTGGAATTTAAAATAACACATCAATGGTAGCTTAGTGAAGCATAAATTCCTTTATGAAACCTAAAGCTCAGATGCATCACAGGACAATTTCCCCAGCGTCATACTAAATAATAAAAATTGCACCATACAATTCAAACTAATTGATTGCTAGAGCTTCAATAAATATTTTCAATATTTCTTCAAGAGAAGACTGCAATGCAGAATTTTCAAAAATCCTTTCGAATATTTCATGGACAGTGGTCCACTGCTACACAAAAAAATAGTAAAGGCATGAGTATGCAATAAGCCAGTTTTCTTAGTACACAGTATAGCACTGTAATCATAATTGAATGATTGAATTACTATGTCGGCTCATTGCTCACTTAGGCCTGACTGCAAAGACAATAACATAACAATGTCTGTGTGTCAGCCATCTATGCTAACATGTGTACTTGTTAATCATGTTCATGTATATTCAGCTCTTGGAATATGTATGGCATATCTAACGGTCACTATTGTGATGTATGTCCTTGCAAACACCATCTCTCTCTTAATGATGGGACAGGCAGATGCTTTCTTGTATTATTGGCTCCTAAACTTGGGTACCCCTCCCTCGTCCTTCCCTTTTTTCCTCCCCCCTCACTCCCTCCCTCACACACGCACACAACCCCTCCACAAAGCTGATCTTAATAGATTCCCTTTTGAGTTGCTTGACTAGCCTCTTCTGGCAAGCTGCATCTCTTTCTGTAAGTCAATCTTCTCATTTGAAGATTAACTTCTATCTTCTTGAATGAAGGAAAGGGTTTTTGCCAAATGATCTAAGTCAGCATCAATTCCTGATTTGATTGCACCAACTCATATTGCAATTACATGGGGGGATTAAGGGCCTACATGGCAATGATTCTAATTCTCTAATTTTGTTCTCCGGAACAAAAAAAGATGAGAATCATATTTGGTAACGTAAATAATTCTGATTCTGATTCTGTTCTCGAGAACAGTTTTGGAGCAAAAATAAGAAAAAAAAAAAAGTTGGTTCTGAAAAAAAAAATCACTTTTGCAAATCATAGATCAAAATAAAGTTCCACATCTCTCACTTTTCTCTTTCAGTTCTCTCATCACTTTTCACTTAATGAGGTCTCATTTTCAAAGAAAAATATCTAAGATAATAAAAAATTAAAAAAATTCTAAACAATTCTAAAAAAATTCTAAAAAATTAGAAAAATTTCATAAAACCCCTAAAAATAGAAGAAGCTTAGATTAGGCTAGTTTGACCTCATTTTCATAAATTTGAGCCTAAATTCCCTAGATTTCATAGTTTTTATTCTTTTTTAGGAAAATCATAAACACCTTTGAAATTAAACCCAAGACATATTTCTCTAAGCCCTTAAGGCATCATTAGGGTTTTTTGATGCAATTTATCAATGTCATGATTCCTTGATTGCGCAATTGATTTCATTGGTTGAAATTTGCCTAGGTTCAAGCACTTTAGACTTAGTCTAGTTTAGAAAATTTGGAAAAAGACAAAAACATGCGTGGACACTTAGCATTGGCGTACCTCATATGTTTAAAATGAATTGAAAATTTGCATGAAACGCATTTAGAAAATACTCAACTTTGGTGCCTGTCACAAAGCTGATTAAAGAGCCTGTGGAATGTAGGCAAGAGAGGAGAACGAAAAGAGGAGAAAACGAGAGGAGATGAAGAGAGAGAGAGAGAGAAGCAAACGTAAAGCCAAAAAGAACGGCTTTCAATTTGTGTGTTCTCATCCCTAGACCTATCGCAATATATATAACTTGTAAAATGACCATAATGCCCCCAAGTAAGTAAAAAGAAATAAAACCTAGAAAACACTTAAGAAATATAACAGTGCCGAAAGGGCGATGGTGAAAACACCGATGTAACCAAGTCCCCAGACCCTAAATTTCTCTAGTTGCATAAAATCGAATAGTTTCTCCCAACCGTTTGATAAGATTTCAGATCTACTTTACTCAAAGACTAATGACGACTCCATTTGCATGTACACAAACACATGCCATCGATCACATTAAGATAGAATTTGATATTCCTTCGTTGAGATTTTACATAAGCCTAGGAGAGTCCGAATTAATCTATAATCACACACTAACTCAACATGATCTATCGTTTTTTAAGCTTAAAATAGCTCATTATGACACAACAATTTAGTAGAATAGCATAAAAAATGTTATATGCAATACGCGATATGTTATATAAAAGAATCAATATGAATTAATCTTTATTTAACTTAAATGATAAAAATTGGAAAGAGATTATTTTCGGGAATAAAAATTTTGTGCAATTACCAAACGCGTTTCTATTACAGGAACAAAAATTTTGTGCAATTACCAAACATGTTCTGATTCTCTAAAACTCATCTAGGGAATAGAATCAGGAAAAGAAAATTCTAATCAAAATCACTTTATCGGGTCAAAATCGCTGTCATGTAGGCCCTAACTTTCTGGCTGATGCTAATCTTGCTCCAAGTAGGTATAAATAACCCAGCATCCCACTTTAAGTGAGAAAATAGGAAACATATCAAAATCGCACTAAGGAAACTTATTATTACCCTAGCAGACTTCTGTTCCATAAGGACAATAGTCCGACAAGAGAGGGAATCCTAGATAGCCATGGGCAATCAAAATATTCCATCTTCACTAAGGGTTGACAATAATCTTATGGTTATAATAATTTTGTGAACAGATTGATTGATCTACAAGGCTACATCAATGAACCACATTAGATTTTTAGTCCACAACATTCCAACAACTCAGCTTGCTATCTTCCGACATGTTAATCCAATATGAAAAATTGGAACTCTCCCTCTGTGTACTCAATTGATTCCATATCATAAAAAAAACCACTGATGGATGCAGAAACATCCTGAGACGAGAGCAGAAACTGACAAGTAAAGCATGCAAACTTCGTGTCGGACGACGATCCAACAATACAGAAGAATGGAAGGAGACTTTGCTCATTTGACTGAACTACAGCAGAAATTCTGCAAAATTCATATGAAAAATGCAAAGCCATGGACTGATAAATTGAGATACTATTATACCAACCTTCTCGCTGCTACCTGCATCTTCTGCTTCTTTGACCAAGGCTGTTCCCTCGGCAGTAACATGCTGAAAAATGAGGCGCAAAAAACGAGTTTAGGGACGACAAAGGCAAGTGCAGTTGAATGGGGATGAAATATGTATGACAGTTAAAGGACCTGCTTAAATATTTTAGCGACAGGATCCAAGCCTTCTGGTATTTTTGAGAAAAGCCTGAACATCCTTGACAAATCTTCAACCTAAACAGAATAAAAAACATGATAGGTAAATACAACCCAAAAATATCCAAGACCAGATGCTCATGAAGGGACAAAAGCAGATCCAAAATACCTTATCATCTATGAGTAATGCAAGACATCCTGAGAGCTTCTCTTCACGTAGTTCACTTGCATATACAGACAACAACGCATGATGAACTTTCTGGAGAAAGTGCAAACAGATACAAATATCAAAACTAAAAAATTGTATAGGTCAAATTCCATTCAGATCTTGGAATATTCAAAATCTAAACAAGAATCAAATATATGAACACACAGTTAATTGCACAAGTTGTTCCACCAGACTAACCATAAAAGCCAAAATTAACAAGGACAAACCTCTAGTAGCTTGGGCTCACTGCTAGAATGCAAGTAATGAGCAACCCTATCTTTCTCTCGTTTTAGGCACACATCAGCCTGGAAATCCCAATATCAAACATCAAACCTTGTGAAACATCATCATCAAGATGTAAATCATTAGACAGATAATGAATTCTTTACCTTCATATAAGCAGGACAAGAGTCCTCTAGAATCCAACTTGAAGCTTTACGGGAATAATAAGCAGCACTAGCATTCAGCATAGCTGCTTCAAAATCATTTTCGTAATAATCCATTCGTCCCATGCCAAGCTCCACGAATATTTCCAATATATTCTTCAATAAAGCTTGATCAATTTGCTCTCCTTCACGTTCTTGATCAATCTAACGCAAACAATTTTTGACAGTTAATTCAACATTAACATTGAAGAGAGAAAGGGACTGTAGTTAAATGAACACAAACATACCAATGAGATCACGGCATCCGTTACTTTCACCTTGAACTCTTTATACACCTTTAAAACAGCAAACAATGTACAATAGTCACCTTTCAGTGCAGCATCTGTGGAGGAAACTGAAAATGACAGTATCAAAGTCAACCAAGAAATCAATTATGAACTGTCTAAAGGCCACAACTATCCTGGGATGCAATCTAAGCTAAACCCAGCCAAAAAAAAGAAAAAGTAAAGAGAACAGCAAATAGAAAGATTGTAGAGACTTCATACCAGTTCACGGAAGCAGGTCAGGCCAACTTCATTAACAGGTGGCAGTGATCTCCTTGCAATGAAGTAGCGATCTAGATACATGAAGAAACGAGAAATCCATTTGACCAAAACCTTATGATTCGCCCACCTTTTGACAAGCTCTCTCAACATAAACTTGTCATGTTTCTCTCTTAATGATGGCAATACCTAACTTGTAAGCAGAAGTAGATTTTTTGATGGATGAGGAGAATAAAAAATGAAATGATAACCGCTACATAAATGAGAGAACTAGATATAAACAATAAGCTAAATACAGGTAATAACCAATTCTGCATTGGCATAATTATAGATGATTAATTATCAGAGCATGCCTCCCCATGAAGAGGAAAAAAAAAAACTCTCTTCCTTCCCCCAGAAAATAACGTTCTTTTGTAAGCAATTTATGCAAATTGATCTCATGTTCAAGAGGAGTAGGAGAAAGGGAGAACAAGGACGACAGGAAAAGAATGCATGATTCCTCAATGTCTCCTAATATACCTAAATTGACATGGTCAATGGCCAATCCCTAGAATCATGGGCTACAAATCAGAAGCAACAAAACTCTGGAGGATTTGGCTGACAATGAAAACAAGAATAAACATGCAGATTCGTAAATAAGGTTATATTAACAACTAGGTGTTGGAAAAAGCTCCATAAAAACAGCAAACATCAACCATTTTTCTTTTCTTTTCTTTTCTCTTCTTTTCTTTTTGTTTGACCATCAGGCTTAACTGGCCATAAGTTTGGGCATAGTACATGAGCTGGAAGTCAAGCAGAATGAGGAGTCATCTCCCTCCAGATTATGTCTACGTTAATAAATGACTCTTCACTCTGATAAAGAGATTTGACTTTCGAGAGTTTTACAAGACTCCTTTGCAGAAAAATTTTCTATCTATCAACCACTCTTGGTCTTTCTGCTGTTCTTTCGGATCTATTCATTCTTCCAGAAACCTTGTCAAACTTCTTCTGACAGCCGACTCTTTGTTAATCCACTTTATGTAATCTCAGTTGGTTGATACGATCTATTCTTCAAAAATGACTCAAGCTTTCACCACATGCCCCGGTTCTTCTATCTTAAACTTACTATGTTTTATAAAATTCACAAAACACAATCATAAAATACAATCTCTAATGAGCAAAGAGATAGTAATAGGCTATAATGAGGAAAAACAGCCCAAAAATTTCCAAAGAATTAAAGGACACTGTCATAAATATTTAAATCAAGACACATCCCTACTATACAAGACTGGTACTTAGGCAATGCAAGTAAAAAAAAAAAAGAAAGCACCCAACTATTACTTGAGAAAGTCAATGGCATCTACAAGAATCAAAATCCAACAACAGCTCTAGATAAAACTTCTTTTAACTTCGAGTTTTCCAGACATGCAAAGCTAATGAAGTAAACTTCAAGGGAAATAATCAACCAATATAAAAGGAAAAGGGAGTTGAGGACAGTAAATCTTCCTCACCATTGACATGATATACTCTTCAAAAGATTCTCTACACTTGTCATACAGTTGTTGGGAGTAATCATGTGGAGGCTTTTGAGTACACATATTGTAAATAGTACTGCCAGGAGGATTGAGAAGAAAAGGAAAAAAAATCAACTATTAGCAAACCAATCGAGACAGTGGGATAACAATTCTAAGTATCACAACTCCTGAAGTCACAAATTCATAAGTGAGGCTTACGTGTGGAGCATCATGTAGTCTTCCGAGCTAAACTGAGGCTCAGGAAGCCCTTCAAGAATATTTATGAGCTTCAGTATACCCTTTTGCAAGAACTCCCATCCTTGTTCTAAATCAATTGTTTGCCTCTCTTTCGCTGCCATATCTCCACAATCTGGTTCTCAACACCAAATCTGCAAGTAGAAGCCGATTAAGTCATTGACAACAGAAAATTGCGAATTTGAACCAAATCCAACAATGCAATAAAACCTAGGAAAACCACTCTTCCGCGAGGCCAAAAGACATTCTATTGACTGCTTCCAGCAAGACAATCACTAACCCGTCAGGGAAGTAAATAAATATAATAATCACAAGTATCCTATTAGGACTCTGATTTAGGTCTTGGACCTTCTTACCCAAAACTTGACAATGCCGCTAATATCCTGAGAAGTATCAGCTTCCTAATCTAACACGCTGTATCTACCCGCACCTGGAATTCTAACCTCAGATAATTCTACTCCTAATTCCACAACTCAACCCTAACTTCAGTCTACCGTCGACGAAAAGATAGCTAGTAAATAAGCACGGATAAACAAATATTCAATACATTCAAATTAGGCAATAAGAGTGTGACGTCTTGAAATTTTGAGGTATGTAAAATAAATAATATTAGATTTTTGTGGTTTAAGGGACAATTATTGGGGGAAGATTTTATTTGATATGAAGCGTCGATCAAAGGAATTAGCCGATTTACTCACGCTATAGAATTACCCTTCACGCTCGAGCCTAATCTTTACCAAACTCTTGCTAGGGAGATTACCAAAATGCCTTCAATCGTCAGTGCCAAATGACCAATCTATCCTAAATTACTAAATTACCTTTTTACCTCTAGATATTATGCATAAAAGACAAAGCCCATTAGTGTTGACTTGATTAGTAGACTCCACCTCATTTAATAGCCCTCGCCTCATATCCCATCTCGCGCGCGTTCGCACTCTCGATCTCTCTCGACTGTGCACCCCCAACTCCCCTCTCTCTCCCTTTTTCGTGCGCCACTAGCCACCACCATCGTCCACCGCCACCATCCACCCTCCGTCGCCATCCACCTCAGCCGCCACCTGCCGAGCTTGCCGCACTCAACAACTCTTAGCAACGCTATCATCCATGCGGGCTGTCTATCGGTCGCCTTGAGCTTTGCAACCCCCTATCTACTCTCCCTTTTTTGCGCACCACCAGCTACCACTACCTTCCTCTGTTGTTGCCCCTTTTCGTCGCGACCTGCTACCAACTCGAGCTGCGCTAGCCCCCACCAAGCTTGCTGCTCCCGATCGCCCTTAGCTGCACCGTTCCCTCATCGTCGAGCTAGCCCGACCACTGCCACTATCGTCAACCCCTTTAGCTCGAGCCCCCCACTACGCCGTCCCTTAAAAGCTTGTCCATCGCTACCTCTGCCGCCCTCAAGCTTGCCTCAACTGGTGGCCTCCGCAAGCCCCCGATTCATGCCCCTAAGCCCCTCATCGTCACTGTCCAGCCCTTGCGAACCTCGTCCAACCGCTTGAGCTTCATCCGTCGTCGTAGCTCGCTGCTGCCGCCGCCATTATCGCCTATTGTTTGTTGCGAGTTAACCCCCAATTTTTTATTGGGTTGTTAATTGCACTTAGAATTATATTACCCTAATTAATCATAAATTAATTAGTTAACTGTTGTCGGGTTAGGTTGGTAACCCTAGTTAGGTTAGTTGACTGCGATTAGTTTAGTTAGCCTTGGTTAGTTATATTTAATTGTAGTTGTTTTATTTGATCGTGATCATGATAATTATTTGAGGTTGACTGAATTAAATTATTGCGGGACTAGTTAACGGAGGTAGGCCTATTTAATTTAAGTCGGATAAATTAATTAAGATGGACTTAATTAATTGGGGTTAATTAATTGCAATTAAGCTAATTAATCATGGCCTAGATAATTAATTAATTGTTTATTATTATTATTATTATTATTATTATTATTAGAGTGATTTTGGGTACTGATTAGTAATTGCTGAGTGTCTTATCCATTTTCATGAGGATTGACTACCTTGAAGTACCAAATTTAATGGAATTATGTGATCATATGCCAAATTTAAGCTGGCTTTTGAGCATGATCATAATTGTGATTGTATCGAACTAAATGCAAAGAGATAAATTGGCTTAGTTATGTGGCGTGCTTGTATGGTCATATGATGATTACCGTCACCTGGGGTTACCTAGGGACAAAGTAGACGCTCGAGGGGTACTTGGGGTCGAGCCTGGTATGTCCGTAGTCGGGGTTACGTGGAATCACACAACTTATCAAATGCTAGTCACGGCAAGATGTGAACCGATGCTCTCTATAGAATTGCTTGAAGGCTAGTCCATGTTCGGGGGTACTTGGAATTACATGGCTTATTGGTTACCATCATCAAAGGAATGTGATGAAGCCTGATCATGTTGGAGATTGTCAACCTTTGGGTTTTGCTGTGGTCGAGTGGTCGTTAATAATCGGAACGCATGAGGTGCATTGCGTACGAAAGATTGCGACGAGTGTTTAGGTTAAGTGCCTCGATTGAGTGTGAATTGAAATCCGCCCAACGTATTTTCATAGTTATGAAATGGATGTATTAAAATGATGTTTATTATAAAATGTAAGTAGTTTATGGTATGCTGAGTCTTAAAGCCAACTATTGTAAGCCAAAGTGAACCCAAAGTGGATGTATCGCTTACACGTGCCTACCCTATATATGTACTTGTTTGACGGCCTCGCTTGATTGATTTATGGTCTTCCGCATGCACCTTCTATATTATTCGTAATAACATATTAAAACAAGCTGCAGTTAGCTCAAGGGATGTCGCCCTGGGACTCTACGGCTCCATAAGTTGATTTCTGATCTAAGAAATTCATTTGATAACAGTTGAAGATTTTTACTTTTGGAACATTAATAACACAAAATCTTCTATAAAAAATTATTATTGGCAATCAAAAAATTTCTACTTTATTTTTAATTTTTTTTGTAATTTATTTGAAAAATATTTTTATTATTAAAAAATATTATTCAATTCTTAAAAATAAAAATTATTATTTATTTTTTACTCCGGTGGCCAAAGGCGGTGACTTAGTAGTGGTGGTGGTGGCCGGCAATGTTCACAGCAGTATAGTGGTGGTCGGCGGCTAGTGACGGTGGTGGAGGCATAGTTGAGAGAGAGAAAGAGGCGCTAAAAATGAAAAGTAGTCAAAATAAGAGAGATATTAATGTGAAGTGATTTTTACTTCTGAAAGAGAGGTAACTCTTTTTAACTTCCGGAAGTGGCTCAAAACTAATTTCAGAAGTAAAAATATAATATTGCATTACTAAATGGATATATATATATTTTTTTTCAGAAGTTACATTACCAAATAGATTTCCATATCAAAAGTGCATTTTTAGAATTATTACCATGCGTGCCCTTAGAGGCTATATTCTAGAAAGACGGAAAAGAAAAGAAAAACATTTATATCAGTTATAATGGCGCACAAGGAACAATTTGTCAAGGAAAGAAGTCGGTTTACTAATAACTATGATTTGTCCTTTTACAATTACTTACCAAAAGTTGTCGGGAGCACTAGCTGACAAAATCACAAGACGGTCTCTTTCTACATGAAGTGCTTCTCAAGTTTTCCAACCAAACAAAGCTCATAGAAAAGCATGGCCTGGGCACATGGAAATACCAACATCAAATGAGGGGAGACCAGTGCACCTGCATACGATAAGAAACAACATGAGAAGGTTCTACTCCAATGCCGTGTAGAAATGCAGCTTGATTCCCCAGTTGTATTCAAGTGAAAGCAAAATATAAAGCAAATTATATTTCTAATCGAACCGAAACGAAGGGTAAAAACCTTTGATTCTTTGAATGTGCTCCTCGTTGCTGATTTAATGAACTAACAAATTAGCACGAACATGGCATGAGCCCAGACGATAAATTTCTGTCCTCACAAACAAAATGAACCTCATAGACACATAATTATTCATATAGAAAATTCCAGCTACTTTACATTAGAAAAATCTAAGCTGCTTCAAATCTTAGTGATGCTAGTAAAAATCAAAGCATGTACCATGGTTTGACCTCGCACTTTTGTTTTGGTTTCCAAACGGTGGAACCAAACGTGACCACAAAAAGAGTTACGTTAAAATCAGAGTTTTGTCTTCTTTTGGGCAGCAAGGTACTTCAAGTTTGTCTATGAAATCATATTGTATTAAGCCTATGCAGTTATGCACAAACACATGAAGATTTCCGAAATGCATATCATAATGATCAGGACGTTTCTCTTCCTTTCACTTGTTTTTTTTTTGGGGGGGGGGGGGGTGTGTGCTGTCGAATTCCATTTCTTCCTTTCCAATTTGGTGTTCATTTGAATTTAATACAAAAAAGAAATTGAGTTGATTGGAGTTCAAATACAATTTGATGCATTTCAATGAGCTTGTATGCATGCAAATTTCAGGACGACTTGTCTTTCGATCATCCAGATAATTGACTTTGCGAACAAGATCAGTCTGTTTCATTTGGCTTGATTATGATAATTTCACTCAACAGTGTTGATTCGACAAATTCTTGCTCATGTCGGTTTGGATTTTATAGTGCATTGTCAAAAACCGATCGGACCCATTTGCACATTACTTGTCGATCTTTGGTAACCATCTTTATGCAAAAAAGTATGGGAATATTTGTCCGAAAAGTCCTAAACCTATTGCACTTTTGACGATTTAGCTCTAGATATTTTAATTTTATCGATTGAGGCCTAAACTTTTTTACATTTTTCCAATAGAACTCATCCGGTCAATTTTAATAGGAAATTGCTAACATAGATGCATGTCGTCCTACAAGGCAAGGTCGGCGCTGAATCTTGCCTTGTAGGACTAGTCCAACTACGATCGCAGCGTCTCCAAGTGCACTTCCCAAGCTCTCGCGGTAACCTCAGGTAGCATCTTGAAGTTCGTCAGCCCTTGCTCACGCATCCGCGACCTGCAAGCTAAACACGACGACGGCGTAGTAATAACTGCAACAAGAGACCAATCTAGGCACCCTTGCCTGGGTCGGGGTTGCCTAGATTTGTGCTCCCTCAGGACTGGCTATCGCCACTGGCCCCTTCGGCAATGGGCGTCGGCGACGAGAGCGCCCCACCGTACGATTCCCTTTCTCTTTTTCAATTTTGTTTTTTTTTTTAATTAGCTTTTATTTTTTTAGTTTTTGATCTAATTTAAAAACAACGAAATGTAATGTAATAATAAAAAAAATAATCAATAATTCAAAATGACAAAAAAAAATACTATTAAAAAGTCATCCACATCGGCATCGGTCATGCTATATAGGATGACGGGCGTCCATCTTCAATAACCCTTTTTTTCCTTCCTCAACCAACATTTTTCTTTATTCCTTGATCTTTTCCGATGCATTTATTAACATGACTCTTAATAATAATAAAATGAGGAGGCAACATGATGAACATTTATTGGGAACAGAGTCAAAAAGTCCTTAATTTATTGCATGGGTGCTAATTCAGTCTTAAACATTTTTTAATATCATTTCAGCCTTAAACTTTTTGTATTTGTACCAATTTAGTTCTACATCTTTATTGGTATCAATTTAGTCATAAGACATTGTGCGTTTAAACCAGTTGACTCAATTGGCACCAATAAAAATATTTATGACTAAATTGATACAAATGCAAACAAATTTAAAACTAAAATAACAAAAAAAAAAGGTTTAGAGCTGAATTGACATCAATGCAATAGGTTTATGACTTTTTTTTTTACACTTTTCGCAACATTTTCCTTCCTGGAAATTTGTTTACAAATCCGCAAATTATATGATTAGATCAATATCAGTTTCACACAGATGTGTGCGCACATGGTGATACCCAGCACGAGGGGAGAGAAAAGGAATGGCGTGTCTTGAATTTGTTGGTGTGCAAGCATGAGAGAGAGAGAGAGAGTAAACCAAAGAAAAGACCAGATGATGCGAATTGGTGTAAGTAAGAAGGAGAGGCAGAGGTGGAGAAAATGCGAAAAAAAGACAGGAAAGGGAAAATAACGTACTTTTGGTCCTCCCTGAAAAGTCGTGATATGGAAATAACCCGATGATAGATAGAAAGCTAATAACCTGATAATCTGACAGTACTACACAATCTCTCAATTATTTAGTGTTTTATGCAAAACACTTGATGATGATATATGGGTCTACGGTTGAGATTAATTGTACTATCCTTGACAGTACTGCTGGGAAAGCATTTTTCTAGATAAAATTACTCAAATTGTGTGATAATTAAGCTCATAGAGGTTATATGGAGGCAAATCTCTATTCACTATTCTCAAATCCTATTTACTCTATGACTGAAGGTTTCGGAAAGGAACTAGTGTTGCAGTTCATAGGCTAAACTCCAAAAAGAGTAAGACGAACAATTCCCTTAACAAAAATCATTTCCATCGGATGTCAAGGCTCACAAGGAACATTTGTTAAGCAGAGAAGTCAGCAATACTATTAACTATGATTATGTCTTTTTACAATTGCTTAACAAAAAGCTGTCCGAAGCACTCGCTGACAAAATCACAAGGATGATCCCTTTCTACATGAAGCGCTTCTTGAGTTCCAACCAAAACAAAGCTCGTAGAAAAGCATGACCCGTGCACATGGAAATCCTAACGTCTAATGAGGGAAGACTTAGTGCATCAAATCAACCAGCAGGTCCAGCACAAGCGTACAAGCTTCAAAGCATGATGATGGTGATGGACATCGCAATCAACAACTTTCACTCTGTTAGTCAGATATGCCTACAAACATGATGTTCCCATGTCGCGAATCTCCTAGCTCGTCTTTGCCGGAGTTATGAGCTTGAGGGAATGAATGGGAGTGATTTGCTTCCCCGATAGAGGACGCCGTTGATCCGGAATGTCTTCGCCGTGGCCGAGGTGCACAGGCCAGAATCCCGATAGAGGATGCCGATGAAATCATGAGGATAAAATCATTGGGGTTGTGTTGTCTAAATCCTCTAAGTCATAGCTGATGCTTGATGCTAGCAGCTTAAAGTAATTTTTTTTTATAATCAAGGTATCCGCGCGGCAAGCGAACTTGAGTTCAAACTAGCGGTGAAGCACGACTAGTCCTCGAGAGGACCTGCAGACCCCACAACCACGAGCTCCCGGTTAAGTCAAAACCATGAGCCCCTAGTTAAATCACTTAGCGCAAAGAAGTTTCAGAACCTCTCATGAAAGAAACTGAGCGCAAATCAACTTGGTCATAAAGTAATTGTTTCTCTTTAATGATCCCAAAAACATCTTGGATTCGCATTTTAAGGTAAATGGTATTTTGTGATTTTACGCGGGCCTTTGGGGTTTCTTTGCAATTTGGCTCTTTATGGTATTAAAATGAGAAAATATTCAATGGTTGATAACCACCACGTCATCAGCACACGTGGCATGCAAAAAGGCTGTCGAGTTCATACATCCACAGCACACAAAATAATGATCAAATATACACTGCTTACACAGCTGTCCCCAACAACAAATTATCTCTAATCAACTTGGGGGGAAAAAAAACTACAACAAAAGTGAGAAAACTATTTCGAGGTAAATGTGACATAGAATGCCGGCCTGGAATTTTTTTTTTTTTATGAAATAAAACAACTTACGTTGAGGTAAATGTACCCTAGCATACCAATTTGAAATTTATCCCGGTATTAGCTCTTGAAGTAACATCTACCATGGCTTGTTTTGACGGTCCAGGTGGATCGCCGCTGCCTGGAGAAGACGTGGGTATTGAGGATGTCTTCAATGCGCAAGAGGGAGAAGATGTCGCGATTAAGGCCGTTCGGAAGAAGGAGGAGGAGGAGGAGGAGGAGGAGGATAAAGTCGGGTTCGCTCTATGCGATCCGGTCGCTCGCCGAAGAATTTGCTTTGAATCAAGCCGTGAGCAGGGCTCTCTCGGCCATGGATATCAGATCTGTTTAGAATCTATTCTTATGTAAATTTTGGACCATGGGTTGATCGGTCTGTTTCATGTGACGAAGACCTCTGAAATGCATTGTGCCTCCAGGATCCCTGTGTGTGAGCTAGCGAGTTTGATTACCCAAATTGTACTCAAGTGAAAGCAAATTACATTTCGAATCGAACCCAAATTAACATAAAATCTTTGATGCTTTTAATGTGCCTTTTCTTTAGTACTTTTTTTTTTAATTCTATCATATCATGTTCTACTATACAAGTAACATCACGTGCGATATGTGCCGTGTGTGTAGATTGCGAAATCCTGCTCCCTTCTCACAGGTCCCCATCCTAAAGGTGCAGATTTAAACCCCTCGCCTCTCTTTTCCTAAATGGGAAGAGTAATCACTAGAGCAATCCCCGATGGTTCCTTTTGTGGATTTCATGAACTTACAAATTCACACAATCATAGACACAAATTCATTCTTCGTGAAAATGCCAGCTACTCTCCATTTGGAAGAGAGAGAAAAAAAAAACTACTACGCTATTTCAAACCTTAATGATGGATAATAAGAATTAAAGCACGTACCATGGTTTGATCTCGCACTTCCTGTTCTAGTTTCCAAAAACCTGAACCGAATGTCATCACAAAAAGGGCAATGTTAAAATCCCAGTTTTATCTTCCTTTGGGCAGCAAAGGAGTAATTCAAGTTTGTCGAAATCAAACTGTAATGATGTCTATGCAGTTACACACAAACACATAATGATCAGGAAGTTTCCTTAATCTACCAAGGGTGCTGATAAATGAACTTGAAAGGAGTGCAAATTAGGTGCATGTTAATGACCTAGCACTGGCATATACAGTTCATGCGACTATACTGTCAAAAGAGATTGGATAAGAATGAGCAGTGTAGTGCCGTCGCTGTTGTCATCTCCAATTGTTACAAAACCCCATTTGATACCCCAAATTGGGTTCATTAAAAAACTCGAAAGGGAGAGATGAATCGATTCTTAGGAGAGAAAAGAGAGGGGTACCTGCACACACTTGCACGAGTGCTCATCTGCCTTTAGGAACCCGGATCTTCTTCAAATGCTTTTTAGAGAGACACATCTTCCAAAGGATAATCGAAGATAACTTCAGCATTTTGGGAAGCTCTTCGATAGCTGAGCACATTTCAGCTCACACCAAGTAGTTTGGAAAGATCAGCAGTGTTGAGATGTTTCTGTCCACGCTGTGCGTGCAAATCAGCCTTGATAATCATCTTCCCCAGCGCAAGTGCATTACCAAGAAGAAACTTTAATCAGGGCGAGCAGATGCTTCGACCCAAAACCATTAACAAAACCGATGATCTCCACCCTCTTGAGAAAGTTCTCCTTCCATGAGCACAAAATATCTTTATTAGCTCAAGATCCTAACCTTACATGCCAGCAAAAGAACCTCTAGTATGACACTGCAGCTACTTCAGGACATGAACTAAAATGGCCCTGCACAAATGTCGAGTAGACCAACAGTCATGGGCAAATTTCAATTGCTGGAACAAGCATGGGTTTGAGATTGATCATCTTCAAGTGCTTCTAAAGTTTTAACTCGTTCACGCAAAGAGGAAGTCAGCACAAGAAGCGAACCGAAAATTATATACAAAAGCTGCAAACCGCCCATAGGCTGAAGCCAGTCAGGACGCAGGAGTGTGACTAATTCTTCCAGGCACTGTGAACTTCGTAGCATGTATACCATCCCAGTAAGTTTCCATTGACTAACTGGCGCACGTAGCATCAGATTCTGACATTTTGACAATGGGAATGGCACTCCTTCCATCTCCAAAGCGGACAGAACCTAAGCACATTGAGCAAGCCAAATAGAAAAATTAATTTGTATATCTGTTCAATAAAGAGTAACAAAATTACAGTTCATCCACATCCAATATCCTTGGACCCTGTCTCCCAGCCGAAAAAGAACCGATAAGGATACTATAAGTAGAAACGAACAAGCGAATCTCTTTAAGAATAGAGACTACTCGCATGAAAATTCTAGTACTTGGTCACATGAGACAAAAACCCTCGTTATCGACCGAAGTTTCCAACAGAATCCATCCAATGCCACCTTTTCAAATAATCAACTCATGCATTTTATCTTGTGAAAATCAAGTATCTAACAGTGCTGAGTTGACGAGCATCCGCAAAGATTAGAAATATCTAGTGCCATTCTTCATCCCCAGTTGAGTGATCCATTTATTTGAAACCAAACAGAAGGGAGAAGCTCCAAGGTTCAGCATATGTTCGTACGTAATAACTAACGCAAAGTTATGGGCTAAAGTACATTGCAAGTGCCAAAACCTGTGCACGACATGCACTTTAGTTTCAAAACTTTCAAAATGTTTACTTTAGTGCCAAGTTTGAAGGAAATCATGCACTTCAGTGCCAATCCGGCCAAATGAATTGCGTAAATTTTTCGATTTATTTTATTATCTTATGTGGCAAATTTTTACAATCACGGTGGAAATTCAATGTGGCTCGTGCAAGTGCAGAAACAAAAAATAATGTCGCCCGATACCCACCCATCGGTGGCCAAATTGATTTGCGTTCTGGTCCTTTCACGAGAGGTCCTGGGTTCGAACTTCACTGGGTACCGGTGATTTAAGCGGAGGGTCGTGGCGGTGGGATGCTGCGCTAGCCCTTCCGGAGGATTAGTCGAGGTGCGTGATCCGTATGGACGCTGGCCCGGACACCTTCGATACAAAAAAATAATAATAATAATGTCACCCGATTGTGATTTCTAGTTGGTCTCCACTGGAAATTTAGAAATCAACCAATCGTGGATTCGCCACCGTCAGTCGCTCGTGGAGTCGGCACCGTTGCTCACTCGCTGTCGTTGGTCTCCGATAGGTCGCAGAGCCGCCACCATCGGTCACTCCCCATCATGGAGTTGCTACCGTCGTTTTCTCACTTCAACAATCCTCTCTCGTGGAGTCGACGCCGTCGTCGCTCAATTTCATTCATCCATGGGTTAGGGTTTGTAGTTTGGGGATTTAGGTTTTGTAATTTTGGATTCAATTTGGGGATCTAGGGTTTATGTTTGGGTGAATTCGGCTTTAACGACGACGTTTGCTCTTTAAATTGCTAAGTCAGCCTCTGATGAGTCATATCGTTCTCCACGCCACGTATGCCTTAGATAAGACTTGACACTGAAGTGAACGATTTTTAAAAAACTTGGCACTAAAGTGAACGGTTTTCAAAAAACTTGGCACCAACATGCACGCCGCACATAAATTTTGGCACTTGCGATGTACTTTAACCCAAAGTTATGAATCATCCCGCTCGCCGCGATTGACGAAAGACTAGACTGCCCTCATAGAGATGAGAGGTCACTCAAACCAGGGCCACATACAGCACTAAATGGCACTGATCACGGACACCATTCAACATAGTTCGTCCTGGAAAGGGCAAAAAATACTGAGCTTGGTACTTGCACACCCCTGCAACGAGGCAGGACTCTAAAACAGGGCTTCCCCTGAGAATTGCCTATCATCACTCATCTCCTAATGCAAGAACCGCGGCAGTTTATGCAAGAAATGCAATTGGATCCCAAGACGCAGGGCGAAGATCCTCCACCCGGCACCCCTCCGCGGAGCACAATCAAATGTCGAGCTCGGCACGGCAGGCATTGTAATATCTGGGTTTTTGACTGGGTCAAAGGCGGTGGGAAAAAAAAGAGAGAGAGTCAACAAAAGCAGAAGATAAAAGGGGTTTCGGGAGACTTCTCGCACAGAAGGAAAAGGAAGAAGAGAAAAGGGAGAAAGGGAAAGAAAGGGGAAGAGAAAGGAGAAAGGATGAAAAAAAAAAGGGGAATTCTCACGTGTCTGAGTCACGTACCTTGCCAAGCTCGTCTCACTACGTGTCGCAAACTTAGGTAAGTATTCGTCCTTTGATTCGGACGTTTTCAATTATTAGGGTTCGAGTTTGGATTTAGAGAAAAATTAAGTTAGAAAGTCAGATTTTGGAGTTGTTGAGCTGAGATTTATTAGAGAAATGATGAATTAGGGTGTTGTGGAACCATAGGACTTTACAGAACTCAATTTGGACTTACGGTTTGCCCGAAACATGATTTCCAAGTCTGGTGCTACAGTAACTCGCGCGAACAGTGTACTTTGAAGTCCGATATCTTCATTTTCTTGTCGTTATTTGAGCTTGACCATAACAAGACTTTTGTAGTATGTCAAATGAGTTTCGTTTGGACTATAAGATTGCATTAATCAGAGTTCGTTTGGATAAAACGAAAAATGTTTTTCTGCAAATGGTGCTGGAAAATTCGCGTTTTTAGGGTTGTGATGTCTTAAGGCCTGATTTTGGTGTCGCCTAGCTGCGAATATTGTATGAAATGAACTTAAGGATGTTACGGAGCTAATGCTTTTGACGGTTCATGAATCGGAATTACGGTTTGTCCAAACGAAATTTTTGAAATTTAGCGCGCAGGTGGTCCGACGCGCGATTAGTGATTTTTTTGCCCATAGGCGTCGAGTTATAGACGTTCACGTGTCGTCTAGTCAAGTTTTCGGTCAGCGGAGTATTTCTACGGTCTTTAATGTTGTTTTCTATTAATTTATTAGGATTTCAGGCTTTGCAGTTTAAGTTATATACTGGATTTCTGCGTTATAAGGTGAGTTGTACTTTTTCTTCTAATGATTTATAAAAATTCATGTTTCAAAGATGGATACGCGTATTATGATTTCATTTTCTTGAAAAGGTAAAGAAATGTGATGTTTTAAAGCATTATTCTTGCATAAAATAGGATCGAGCTATTACTACTCTTTGATGTTTAATATGGTTTGTTGAACGATGGTTTATATTGGGACTGAAATGCTGTTTTGAGAAATATGTTTTGAGGAAAACCATGGATTCGACTTGTGAATATCAACTGTTGTGATTTTCTGGATTTGGTTTGTGGAACTGAATTGTTATGGTTTTCTAGCTTTGGTATTGTGATTGATGCTCATGTCCCTATGATTAGGACCCATTGAGATGGGGGTAGTATACATACTGTAAAGACGTCATTGAGCTAAACCATCGGCTGAAATAGGTGGTAGACCTAACCAAGAGGGGTAAACTTGGTCGCCTTGTCACGGCGTTAAATGTGACCATAGTTGGGGATGAGTACGAAATTATTCGGTGGATAGACCATCGAAAGTTTATTTAACGAGATTACTCAATGGATTGAGCCATTGATGGTTTGTTGTTATTCTGAATTGATATTTGTTTTACTTGATAAATGCATAGTAGTTTCTCGATCCGCTTAGAAGAGATTGTACTTCTCACTGAGCTGTGATTGCTCACTCTTTCATCTCAAATGTCTTTCAGGTACATCGTCAGGTCGCAAATAAGGTCGAGCGAGCGTTAGCCGCGGGGCTTTTTGGGATAGTTGGGTGTATGTTGTTTTTTTTTGAAAAGTTGTATATAGTTGATGGATTTTCAAGTTAGATATGAAAAAGATATGCGTGTATATCTTTTGTCTAATAGATGAGCTTTGAATACTGGGATCTTCTTATCAAATATATATGGAGATATATATATTTGAATAACAGGTGGTTACTTGAATTCTATTGAGGCTGCGTCCTTTGTTTGGGAAAGGGCCGCCGTGTCATGCCCGTTTTCTTGCAGGATCAGGGTGTGACAGGCATCGCCTTGCGCGAGGTGCACCGGCACAGGACGCTGTCGACGAGGGACGGGAAGTCCAACGAGCGAGCGAGCAATGGCCAAATGATCTTCTTTCTCGGCAATCAGGTAATTTCACCGTCATTTTACGGCATACGTATCCGGAATAATGTCATACGAATACATAAGCAAAGTTCTTTTGTGATGCTGACGTGGCATTCGATCGGAAAGAAAAAAGGAAATAAAGCAAACAATCTATTAATTAGTACAGCATGTGTAAATTCGATCTAAATTGTTTCGGCAAAACAAAATGTCTGCACGACCATAAACTTGATCGTTTGCTTTATGGAATGAAATTACTGAACATTTTCGTATAGCTCATGGACTGAATTGAATATGTACGAAAAATTGAAGGATCATATTAAACAAATTCAAAGTTGATTTACGCCAAAATTCATGGACGATTTACGCCATTGTCACACCACTCTTTTTCGTACAAATGCATGAAGCAAAATTCTTTCGTGATGCGAACATTTGTCACACCCCAAAACCATCAAATATGGGGATATGACACGAAACAACCCCCCTCCCCCTCCCCCCCGGGCGCAGGCAGAAGAGTGCAGCTTCAAACACAAACATGATATCAAAATATATATTCCAACTCTCTCTTAACTATAATCATATCCAAACAGTGACTAAAACAACAACAACCACCAGAATTCCTGTCGATCTCTCTCTCTCTCGCTCTATTAGTCTATAAAAGAAGAACCTGAAAAGGATAGGAAGGAACGAGATAAGCAACCACAACTCAACGAGTAATACATCTCTTTTAAACTGATTGAGCAATCGCTACGAATGTGTACAAAGCAATACAAAAAATCGCACTTCAATCTCAAAGTATAATCCAAATATCAAATCAAAATGTGAGATATTTTGTTTCAACAAAGCTTTGAACAAGTGAAAAATAATATTCATTTAATCACCATCGCAATTTAAGCATCAATGGTCAAGTCCATTGATCAATCTTCATCAAAAACCATATCAATAGTCAATTCTGTTGACTAATCTGTTGCTCAATATACTACCATAGTCAAGATACAACACTTGGTGACAGGGCGATTAAGATTCCCCCTTGTCAAGGCCTCCTTCTATTATAATGCTAGGGGCTTAGCCCAGAAAGATATTTCCTAAAATCAGTATACATATCCCACAAACCCATCAATGGGTTCACAATGATATTAAGCACAAATACAAACTAACAATAGCATCCTCCAAAATTCATAAAGCCAAACCAAAACATATATATGTATATATCATCAATCGGTTTCACAAACCAAAACACGCGGCTATCAAACAGAATGTCTTTTCAAACACGTTTTTCAAACCATCCTCAAATGACAAAAGAGCAGTAAATGCTCGATTCATATTTCTATGCAATAAAAATGTCTTCTCGCAACTCATAATACATCTAATTCGTATCGTTCTCAAAATACAAGTTCACAAATTGGAAGAAGAGACAACACCGCTCCTTGGACATGCCCAAAACCAACTACATGTAGTAGCTAAACAAGCCATACCGTCCCCACCCCCAAATCGACTTCCATCAAACCCCCATGGCTCTATAAAACCATAAATCCAACCTTCCTATGAAATCCCACAAACTCAAAAGTTGGACTTCGCGGCTTGAATTTCACTAAACTTGGAATTTGAGCCCTAACCCCAAATATCACTCCGACACGAGACAAAAGCCTCCGTGGCGTGTATGCGAAAACCCTCTTCTCTTCTCCTGCTTTCTTGTTCTTTCTCCTTTAGTCCTTTTCCCATTAGAACGTCCACTTTCTCTTTCTTCATTGACTTCTCAAAAAAAAAAAAAATTTCTTTCCTTTTACTTTTCAACCTTTTCTCTATACTGTTTTGAAGGATGGGTCCCACCACCTCTCTGACCTAGTCAAGAAAAGCAGCTATTGCGTACGAATGTCTAGAAACATTCTTGCTTGCATCTCAAGTTCTCAAGTGGCCCCACTCAATCTATTAATAATGGGTTAATACCACGAAAAAACTCTAAATTGATACGCGTGTGACAAATTTATCTCAAATTATTTTTTTTACCACGAAAAACTTCAAACTGAAAAATCCGTGACAAATTTACCCTAAATTATTTTTTGACCATAAAAAACCCCAAACTAATACATCTATCACAAATTTACCCCAAACTAATTTTTTTTTACCATGAAAAACCCCAAACTATTTTACCTATGACAAATTTACCATTTATTAAATTGAATCAGTACCATGAAAAATCATAAATTGATAAACCTGTGATAAACGGAGGGTGAAAATTCTAAACCGGTATACCCGTGAAGTGCCACACGCCATCCAACTAAGTAATTTAACGTTAAATTTAACGAAAATTAACATAGGGTAAATTTGTCGCCAATATACCAATTTAGGGTTTTTTCGTGGCCAAAAAAATAGTTTGGGGTAAATTTGTCACATGTGTACCAGTTTGGGGTTTTTCGTGGCCAAAAAAATAGTTTGGGGTAAATTTGTCACAGACGTACCAGTTTGGAGTTTTTCGTGATATTAACCCATTAATAATTGACCATGTAACATTCTTATTACTCTGTGCCGTCAATAGACCAATTTCCATTTAAATACCTTAAAGAAGGTTGCAACTGCACATGCGTTGGTCAATGCTCAATTTTACTTGCCGACAAATCAAACATTGATCGACAAATTCTCCAACATCCTTCTTCATTTGATTCTATCGTAAATAAACTTTGTAATTCCATCACATTCTAATGTCTCGCTTGAATTCTTCCGCTTTTCTGATTTTTTTTTTTTTTTTTGCATCACCGGAATCCTGAAGTCCCTTTTTGCATCCGGTCCTCTGGACATTTTCTAATTTCGCAGTCATTGCTTAGTCTTCAATTTCACATCGCTATCCTCGAACCAATCCACCAAAATTTGTAAGTCAATTTCACATGCCTAAAGGATCACATGACGAAGTAGTCAATTTCGCAGTCATTGCTTATTGAGGGGGGTTGGTCCAAAGGCACTCCACATACTTTCTTTTAGGGTGGGGTTTGAACGCCAAACCAAATCAAAATGTAAAACCGTTCGGTTTCGTTTCAAATTGTGACAAAAGATGCTTTTTCGATTGCAAAGAGAAAAAAGGAAATAGGGTAAAAATCTATTAGCGAGTGTGTAAATTGAGCCTAAATTGTTTCAATAAAATAGAATGTCATACGACCATCAACTTCAGCGTTGATTAATTAATATCTTCTTTGATGAAAAGACAATATTTAATATCTTTATATAGTTTAAAGATTAAATTGAGCATGTATCAAGTTAATGTGTCGCTCGTACCGACATGTAGTGAATTCATATACTTTTAAACATGTGTCTACACGTGCTTAAACGTATTTACAATATTACATCGAGGGTCACTACATAGGTGTGCTAAAAAAAATATTATAAGCTTCGGAATTGTGAATCGATACATAGGTATCTCTTGTTTTTTCGAGCCGAATAAATTAAAAAGGGTATTTTTAACAAGTTCCTCTAGGGAACTTATTAAATTAACTAATAATGGAAATAAGACTTTTTGAGATTGCTTTAAAAGCGAGATAATCATACAGGCCACTTTAAAAAGTAAATTGAAATTCCCTAAGTATACCGGGTAAGAACCAACAAATGCCCAGTGAATGCTCTTTAGTATTTTCCGCACGAAAATGCCAATTTATGACCTTTAGAGTTGGCAGGGTTAATTGAGGGTGCACATGATGACATTCCTGAAAGTGGATTTTTGCTTTAAAAGTACTCTTAAAGTAAAAATTTATTCGGTAAATTTTTTTTTCTTTTGATAGAAATTCTACTTCTGAAGTGAATTATCGCTTCTGACGTTACTTTTTTTCTCCAATTTGAAAAGTTAAAAAAAATTACTTTTCTCAACTCAAAAAATATTTCTCGCCTCATCCTCTTTCGACCACGCTATCCTCTGCTTGTTGCTGACATCCATTGCCGCTTGCCGCGCCCAATCGCCGCCAGTGACCACCGCCACCAACCAATCGCTGAAACCACAGCCAATTGCCGACCATTGCCCACCACCACCCACTACCACTCACCGCAAACCTCCGTTGATTGCCACCCACCATTGCCACTAGCCGACCGCCCCCTATCGTCGACCACTACCGACCTCCACTGGCCGCCACCCATCACCACCCCACGACCACCTCCACTAGTCGCCAACCACCAATCCTCACCTGCACCGACCGCCATCGCCGCCCACCGCCACTGTCGAGTCGTCGTCTCTAGTGGCCAATGTAAAAAATAAATAATAATTTTGATTTTTAGAAAGTAAATAATTTTTTAAATAATAAAAATTATTTTTTGAAGAAATTTAAAAGATTGAAAAAAATGAAGTAGAAATTTTTCGGCCATCGACAATAATTTTTCATGAAAGATTTTGTATTAATAATATTTTGGAAGTATATATTTTCAACCGTTACCAATTAAATATCTCTGATCAGAAATCAACTTCTAGAATGGAAGTAGAAAAATCGACTTCTACTTCTGAATACATCAATATCAACATCAACATCACCTTTATCCCAAACCAGTTGGGGTCGGCGGTCGATGAACCCAAAGCGAAAAACTTAAAATATACTAAAATAAAAGTAAAAATATGGCTACCCAAAAATAAATAAATAAACATATAAATAAATAGAAAGAATTAAACAGGGCACTCTGGAACATAGAAAATCCCTCCTTTTACTTCTGAATAAAAGTAAAAAAATCAATTTCGTGTTAAAAATTGATTTTGAAAGCATAAATGTTACCGTGGGCACGCTCTAAAAGCGTCAGGAGATTTTTAACTCAGAAAATGGAGGCCGCCTGTTCAGACTCCTTAAATGCATGTAAAGCCGCTCCGAGCCAGAGCCACCCGCCGGGCCGGTCGAAAGGCCGGAATTTTCCCGGATTCGCGGGACTGGACGGGGATTCTAGATCGACGGGTCCCCAAAGTCGCGGAACCTACGTGGGTCAATTTATACTGCACGTTTGACTTTAAATCTCCTTGGTGATTTATGCGAAGGTTCGCTCAACCGACCACGCCCAACGAGAAAGACCGCCGCCAAACGACCAGACAGAATCCAACCCCCGTTCGACAGAATTCGACTCGGAAGAGGAGGACAGTTCTCTCTCTCTCACTCTCTCTCTCTCTCTCTCTCTCTCTCTCTCTTCTCGATCAATCTATATAAAACCTGCATTAACTCTCTTCGCAAGCCCCATGCACACAATACGCAACGTGTCTTCTTCTTCTTCTTCTCTCTCTATCTTGATCGTTCATAGCTGCAATACCCTTCAACAACTCTCTCTCTCTCTCTCTCTCTCTCTCTCTCTCTCTCTCTCTCTTCTTGGCAATTGGCTTCGTGTCTTGGGTGCGCAAGAGCATTTGACCAGAACCCAAGAAGGAGGCGAAGACTTGGCAATCGGAAAAAAGAGAACGAATCGGATCGCAATGTGCCTGATAAACGGAGAAGGAGGAGGAGGAGGAGGAGGAGGAGAAGGAGAGGGGATAATGGGGCTGAACCTGAACCCGCCGACCAATTTCGCAATGGTGGAGGAAGGCATCTACCGATCCGGCTTCCCTCATCCTCCCAACTTCCCCTTCCTTGGATCCTTACAGCTTCGATCCATCGTGTAATCAACTGCCCTTTTGTCCGATGTTTTGCGTGGATCAATGCATGTTTTGCAAAGCGGTCTTTCTTCTTTTTTTTTGTACTTTCGTAAATCTCCCTCGTTTTTCTGTGTCATGTTGCCTATGTTGCTGAATTATGGAATGGTTGCATTCCATATATGTGTCTGCAGATACTTGTGCACTGACCCTTACCCAGAGGAAAACCTCAGCTTCTTGCGCTCCCAAAACATTCGTCTCTTCCAATTTGGGATCGAAGGCAAAAGGGTATTGGGACAACCCTTTGTGCATTCTCTGTGTTATCCGATAGATTTTCTTAGCTGAAGCTCCGTCTTTGTGCTTTGAGACATGAAATTTCTCGGTTTTTGCCTGCCGTTCTAGTTGTGTATGGTTTGACGTTTACGGTTACCCGCGATCGGTTCTGAGAGAAAATGGAACTTGGCATTTGCAGGAGCCCTTTGCACCCATTCCTCAGGAAACCGTCATGGAAGCTCTCAAAGTTTTGATAGGTATGACAAGTCTTTCATTTGAATGTTCGATCGCGATGATTTCTGAGTCTGCGACATGTGAGGCATGTTTGTGAGCATGTGCGGGGTAATTTGCTCTGGAATGGGGGATCTCACTTGGAATTGTTCGTGCTTACAGATGTGAGGAATCACCCAGTTTTGATCCACTGCAAGCGCGGAAAGGTATCGTTCAAAATCTTTGGATTCTAGAATCAGATTTAGGGGATTATGCATCTCAATGTAACGTGGCGGCCTGCGGAACACGCCCATCGGATGGGTCGATGTTTTCCTTCGGCTGCCACTGATGTCAGAAATTCTCGGCCGTCCCGACTTAATTCTCAGAATGATCCTTCTATTCTATGCATCTGCTTCCGTTTCTGCCATCAACCAAGTTGGTCCTCTAGCATGTTGGCCTTAATTATGTCGTCTTCTCATCCCTTCGCACCTTGATTTCCTCTTTCTCGATATTTCCTGGCCATCTTTCTTTTCATCCTGGAGGGGTTCTTGCATTGATCTCGTGTCGATTTTGATCCAACCGCGGGGAATTATCTTCATCTATATGTCTTTTCATTCATCATTTTGCAGCATCGAACAGGTTCTTTGGTGGGCTGCCTCAGGAAATTGCAGGGTTGGTGTTTGTCCTCTGTGTTCGAGGAGTACCAGCGCTTCGCAGGTGCGAAATCCAGGATCACGGACATGAGGTTCATCGAGACGTTCGATGTGACTCGGCTGAGGCAGTGCCTATACAGCATAATCTACCGATACCATGGTTATAGCTCCAACAAGAGGCGGTTAATGTACAGAGAGGAGAGCGTACAGAAGACTCGGATAGCCTCGAGTTAGGAGGGCTTTTATGCCTAGGCACGACGCCGTGGAAAGCCGATACCTTTGTCTCTACGCAGGGCAAAAACACTGCAAGCGGTTGTGAATAATACTCGATTTCCTTCCTTTGAAAATACTTTAGCACAGGCGCCCTTGGAGGTTTACTGTCTCGAGAATTGATTTGTTATTTCCTCCTCTTCTGTCTCTTCGTCGGGTATATAGGCCAATTGCCAAGTAACCGATGGTACCATTAGTGATTTGGCGTTATACAATGATTAGCACGTATCCGTTCGTAGAAAGACTTTCAAAACAGAATGCTAGACTTCTTGTGATTATACTACAAAGATTACGATTGCTTGACCCCTATTTGACGACAAAGCCTCCAAAGATTGATCGGTCATCCAAAGCTGTCGAAACGAGCAACCTTGTTGTGCGGTACGCACCACAAAACTAGAGAGAGAGAGAGAGACAGAGACAGAGAGAGAGATGACACTGCTCAAATAAAGAGAGTGGTTACCCTAAGAACAAAACTGTGACTATTGGATGCAGATAAGTTCACTAGTTTTTTTTGTGGTATTATGATGCTATTCATTATCTGGAAGAACCAAATGAAATTAACTTAACCAGAAATGGCAAACGGAATACTCCTTTCCTGCACATACTGCTAAAGCAAAAAAGAGAAAAAATGAATGAACTCAGGAAGGATAACTTCCCAGGATCTGGTGATAGATTGATGCTGACGATGCGTTTGCAGGACCAACTGGAAGGCAAGGATCATACAGATGATCATCCCTTTGCTCCTGCTTAGGAGTGAGGAATCTCATATCGTTCTGTTTTAGTTGCTGTCCTGAAAGGGCTGACTGAAGTGAATCAGAAGGCTTTCCAATATGACTACCATCGAAAAGACCGGTCACTGGAACTTTTGGGTACGGGCGAAACTTGTAAGGTAGAGAGATAGGAAGATCTGGAACTAAAGAGGCTATAGAACCGGCTTGATGGATTGCACCCTGGGTGGGATTCAGGCCAAAAGATCCGCAAGGTACGGCACTTTGCAGAGGAGGGAATTTGAATGGGAACACGGTGGAAGCGCCAAATTTCATGTCGTTGCCAAAATTGGTGAGTAAACTCGATCTCAGAAACTCATTATGTAACTCAGGCTTTCTATCAAATAGTGGAGGGTCTTGAACCTGTGCCTCCGGCTTATTAGTCCCAGAGTTTCTAGGTATTGCAAGGTTTGCTTGAGCACCAACAGCAGCTGGAGACAAATTTCCACCACCTGGGGGTAAATTGCTATTCCTGGCTGCAGGAACTTCATGGTTGTGTTTTCCCTCATATGTTGTAATCACATATTTAAGGTTGTCAGAGGCTCTTTCCACATGCTTCCTCACAGAGCAACCAGCGCTTGTGCACTTGTAGTAGCTCCTATGAGATACATGAACAAGAATCTTCAGCAAGTCAGTATACATATCGGACTTCTTAGAACTAATGAGACAACTCTTTCCTAAGTCATAAAACATCAAGTTTCAGCTGGGATCTCAATTGCTCAGGTAAAATTCTGATCACACAAGACAACAAAAGCACTAAGAGAGACAACAACAGATCACTCTACAAACTTGGAAAAGGAGCGCTGGTTTATAATACCTAGGGTTGGGATTTCCTTTAACAACCTTTTGACCATATTTCCTCCACCTGTAACCATCATCAAGTATGTCTATGTCGCTCTCTATCTGGATGACAACCCTTGGTTCACGGACAGCTCTAGATGGCAAATTCGATTCACTCAAAGAGTTATCTGACTTCCTGTATCAAGTGGTCAGAAAAGTTAAAAGGTGCTTCCCTGTCTGCCATGTTGCAAGATGGAAGGATGAAGCATCAAAGAAAGAAAAATGTTACCTTCGTTTTGACTCAGGTTCCTCATCGTCAGCATCCTCTCCATGCGATATGCTTCCCTGTGTAGCCCCATCTTCATCGTCACCATCAGTGCTAGCCAATGTAGAGGAAAGTTCTGGAGTTTGTGCTGATTCAAAAGCAACTGCACATTTTCCTTGTGAAGTTGGCAAAGGACCAGAAAGCTCGGTTAAGACTGATGTTGAGGATGTTTGCTCCAGACCATCAGGTCTCCAATCCGGACCAAGCCTAACATCTTTAGTCCCTAACTGATTATTTCTCCAAACTGATCCACCTTCAAGTTTAATAGCCGCTCCACTGCCGTCATCCATCTCTGATATTTCATTCAGTGAAATTGCTGATCTAAGCAGTCCACATCGAATAGGCTGAGGTTTTGGATGATTATGAGTACCCTTATAGATAATTTCTGTTATTTGACCATCGAGAGAACGCTCAACTTTCTTTTTAACTGGACAATTTGGATGTGTACACTTATAGTAGCTTCTAGGAAATTCACTACCTTTTACTTGCTTCTGTCCATACTTTCTCCAATTATATCCATCTTCCGAAGTCCTAACTGTCCCAACTGAGGGGTATGTCCCTTTTTGATCTCCTTCCTCAGCATATTCTATCTGCGTATCCTCTTCAGGAACAGATTCTTTCTCTCGGGCACCACCTGAGCTACAGATTTGCAAGCCACTGCAGCCTGCATTCAAGTTCATTTCACTCAATACTTCTGCATCAGAAGATGAATTAAAGGAACTATTCTTTTCAGCAGCTTCCCGAGACATTTCTGTTTGGAATTCAAAATCCATTTTAGGATCTTCTAGGAGGAAACCTTGCTTATCAATACAGATCCCCTGCAAATGATTGCAAGAAAAAACCCAACAAAGTAAGACATCATATAATTGTGTAGGAAGGTATGCATTCCCATGACTTGAATATCAGATAAGTCCAAATCTATATGGTTATTAGGAAGCCACCAAGACAGTAGAAAGTTGCATTCTATACTTGACAGGAGCATTAGGTGAAGTTTCCATCTAATTGTCTCCTACTATACTTGACAGCACCTAAAGTTGCATCACATGATTTCTCAGTATTTGCTTGGTCTCGGTTGAAAGGTAACAGGAGGAATACATGCTTCAGTCAGATGCTGTGAAAGCCTCACTACCACATCAGCACTCGCGCACAGAGAGAGAGAGAGAGAGAGAGAGCCATAGTCATCGAACAACTGTGTGGTTACTTGTGCAAGCAAATGTCTAAGCTGGAGCTGATCTTTCAACAGGTTAGTGGCATTGCTTTTCCTATAAGCGAGTATTACCTGATCTTCTAAAGCAGAAAAACTAGACAGAGGGGAGGAACACTCGACAGGCATGAAGCTGCAAGTCTGGCCATTGGAGCTTCCCTTATCGCCATCAGTGGTACTTGCTGAGTGCACCATCGAACTATCAGCAGGAAAGGTAGCCAATGAAAATGTTCCTGTGGTGGGAGACAACTGTGTGCCCAACAGAACAAAGCATTAAACAAATAGTATCGAGCAAGAGCTACTATATTGACACATGAAGGCTTCCAATAATTCAGAGATAAATTGGACACCATTCAAGAAATACCTCCTGATAACTTCTTTAAGTTTAGCGGACACACATTCGCAAGGGAAGCTTTCAAAGTTTCAAGTAAGCATAAAGATGTGATTATTCCAACCAGCTTGCTAGGAATGTAAATACTGTCTATGGCATGCTAAGAATAACATGGCTTCATAATCCCTCATCCTTACATCTGCTTTCCGCATCTTACATTTAGTGTTCGCCTTAGGTTGAGCAACCCTAAGTTTGTCTTGTGCAAGTAAACATAAGCAATTATGCTGTAATTGGGGTACATTAGAGTTTGAAATTATTGCATTTCATTATTTTCGTTGAATGTAGTAGTCGCATCTTCTGAGGGCTTGTCAGTGGGAGTAGTCCCACACATTTTTAATAATTCAGCAAGAAACAGTTTGAAAGATTGGAAAACGGTAAAATTGATAGTTTCCTACTCTAGCCAACCAAAAAAGGGCACAGCAATAAGTTTATGCGAAAAAGTGGAAAAGGTTGCAATTTGATTATGTTAGGAAAAGAATTTATATTACTACTGATGCACGGTAAAGATTTATTTTAATTTCAGTTCTATGAGAAATTCGTTGGATATCATGGCCCTATGTTTGCCCATTTGAAATAAGATAGTAGGTTCTTACTACTCATCTTATTGCAGATATGAACGTTACAGGAATTATTAGGTAAAAGGTTCAGACTGAAAGTCAGCTTTGAATTTGTTTTATAAGATACTTGCAAAGAGCAAAGACAAAGAAAAAAGAGAAAATTCATGTATTCCAGTAATTTTAGGAATGAATTCAAATGGTTTTAGGATGTTCAAATCCAAGCTCCGATCGTGCGAGCGATTCGCATGCTTACATGGAATTGTGTCCATCGCATGACAATTGAACTGTCCTTTTACATTTTGATAGCAGAGATGGGCATGAATGGAGTTTCCAGGGCAAATCCTGAGGTTAGAATTTTGATGTACATAGAGCGTAAGATGCGTCAGGATCTGATGTTACAAACTACGCTCAGTTTCACATTTGAACGACAATCACATTCTCTCAATCAATTCCAAGGAACGTTCCAATCGAGAGATCAAATGATTAAAAATCGTCAATATCATTGAAACGAAGATCAAAAAGGGCAAAAAACCGGAGAGACGCAAAGACCTGAGAATTAGGGAGCATAACAGGCGAATCGAGCAGAGCGGTGGGGCTGATTCCGGGAGGTATCGTGAGGCACGACAACGCCAATGCACTCACCGCCGCCTCCCCCCCCGCCGCCGCCGCCGTGTCGATCCTAGCACTGGCCGCCGCGTTGAACCCGCACTTGGCGGCCCTCCTCTCCGCGATGCTCCCTCCATTCCCACTCGCCCGTCCTCCTCCTCCTCCTCCGCCGCCGCCGCCGTTGATCTTCTCGCCCTCGCTCGACGAATCCGTCGCGTTGCCCCGCTTCGACGAGGAGGACTCGTTCGCTTCCATCACTAACCGACGCGTCGACGCTACCTTCGTTCCTCCTCCATCGCCGATGGAACCCCGAAACGGAGAGAAAGAGAGAGTTTCAGCTCCGGGAAGAGACGGAGCTGAAACCGAAACCGAGAGCTACGTGAAAGGAACGGCGAGTGAAGCTCGGAGCGGCGGAAGCATGAGAATGGCGACCGCGGCGAATCGGTGCTCTCGATGAGTGAAGAACGAAGGCGACGAAGAAGAAGAAGAAGAGGGCAAGTTGGCCGGTGGTTATGGCGTGAGACACACTCTAGCTGTTCCTCGGTGCAGTGCGTAATTTAACCCAAGGAACGAACATCCGCGCAATCGGGCGTTTCCTCTGCCACGTGGCGACCAGGGGGATCGTGTCGGATTTTCCTTTTTCTACGGAAATTCCACGTGGCGATTTTGTGGTGCGTCACGTGATGTGCGCGTGGTTCGCTTCGTTACGTTGGAGGGACTAGGGAGGGAGCATGGTGCAATTCCAAAGGCATATGTATCCATATCACTCTGGTCTTGATTCGAGATTTTTTTTTTAAATGTATTTCAGATATATTTAAAATGATTCTATTTATTCTCAAAATGCCCTTCTTTATTTTCGTATGTGATTTTGTGGAGGACATGGTTCATGCTGCATTGCCAATTCTTTCACTTGCTCTCTCTCTGATTTTATTATGACGTAATAATTAGCGGGTCGAAGTTTTAAGGGCCAAATAGGGAAGAGGGTAATTTGGCAATCAAGCGTTCGAATGCGAATGCTGGCTCGAAAGGGAAGAAGAAACGAAACTAAATGAGAACCAAAACCCAACTTATATCCTCAGTATTTTTTGCAAGAATGTTTATTTGATATTAACATTTTTTTTTTCAAAATGCCCTTGCTTGTTCTTCTTTTGTGATCACGAGAATATGATTCATGCTGCATTGCCAATTTTTTCACACGCTCCCCTCAATTTTTTGTAATTATGACGCAAGAATTAGTGGGTCAAAGTTTCGAGGGTCAAACGAGGAAGAGGGCAATCTGGTCATTAACCATTCCAATTGTAGGAAAAATGGCAATGTCTGGCCGAAATGTTAGGCGGGAGATCTGGTGAGGGAACGGTCCGACGCGAAATCCTGAGGAAAGAGTCTTAGGATCTTTTTCATCTGAACAGAAACAGCGTTCGTGGGTGGTCGCCACGTGGAGCTTCCGATTGGCTGATTTTTCGGCCAGGGGAGGGGGCGGTTCGGTTGCGCGGGCCGGAAACGACGCGCACGCGCCCCGAGAGATTATGGAACCGGAAACCGATCCACATGTCCGAATGTCGCAGCAGCAGTGCCTATATCTTGGCGGATCTGTTGTCATTGCGCGATGCCGAATCCTGAAACTAAGTTCGAGTTTGTTAGATCTCGGGGCAATGTGCCCGCCAACAGATTACGGTTGGCAAGTTTTCCTGGACGAATGAAATGGATTGAATTCACAAGCAGCACCCAGTAAGTCATTCATGGCCGCTGGCCAGGGCTCTTGTGAGCTCTTAAGATTTTGATCCTTCACAATCTAGAAGGGTGCATCTCGACTCACCGCACCTTCTCCTTCGCCGAATCTCGCCCGCCATGGTCATGGCGACGGGGCGATCCGCACGTCCCCGAGAGGTTTTACCTATAGACAAGCCGGGGCCAGGCCGATATGCCGTTTCCTAAGCTCGCCAAGTCATTCTTTTCTGTCTCAGATGTAATCATCTAGCAACGCATTAGGACAGATAGATCTTAGAAACGAAAACGGATTTGCCCGAATCGAAAAAGTCGAGATCCTTCTTGTTTGTTTCAGCATTCATATAGAATTGAGAATTGCAGGTTCCATCTGTGTTGCGCCTTCAACATGTTAATGACTCATGAATAACACCATCCGGTTCAAGTCACGACCTGGTATGGGAAAGACACTGGAACCCTTTGAACAGTGCATCCCGGCACAATAGTATCTGAGATTCAAACACGACAGGGAGACAGAAGAGGACGATGACTCGATGTCCCCGTAGGTACTACGAAGGTAACGAAGCTTCGTCTATGCTTCGATTAAGGTCACGAACGCAAGACGGAGGAAACTTGTACTCGAGTATCTCCGTGTCGGTCGGTTTCGTGCTTAAGCTAAACAGAAACGTCTGTTTTCGAGTTTCGCCTGTCGTCGGCATGAAGCCATTCCCCATTGGAGACATCCTTTGTTCCAGCAATGTTTATGGAATGCTTTTCGCCTGATTGTTATCGGCTTTCACAACAATTTTTCCGAGACCATACAGCAGGACACACACCAGAAACAGCAGGGTGACTGTTGGAGGGGCCAAAGTTCAAACCCTCAGCAATCGGCTGGACGGCAGGTTCGCATCACAAATTCCGGCAACGGCGACCAATGCATCCTACTCCAGCCACCTGCGTGGAGTTGGAAAAACTCAAAGATCAAATACTGGGAAAGAAGGAATCCTTAAAAACGAAGCCTTTCATGCAAGACTCCAACTCACAAACCACGAATTCGAGAAAAACAGACGAACACGATCGAACCCATGTTCTGTTTACATCATGGAATCATGGGAAGACCATACTGAGACTATGATGGTTGCTGTTATATACGTTAGGAACTGTCAAAAGAAGGTGATCTCAAAGATGCAAAGCAGGTGAGCAGACACTAGAAAGTAGAACCCATGTTTGGTCAAAAGGTAAGGAAACCACAGCAGCAACCAACAGAAGAAAACAATACAGTCACGCGTCTTATCCTATCTATCTACATTGTCGACACGATTCCTGACAAGTTTTGAGCTTCCGGGCAAGAGGGTCGGACGTTCTAACGAGCACGACGGAATCGGAAAAAGGAAGTAGTAGCGAGCACTGCTACTTGGTTGAGGTTCTTGATAGGAAGTAGTATCCTATCATTCCAGTCTCGTTCCGATGGATCAGGCTAATCACAATTTCAAGAACCTCGCCGCTCAACCGATACGTTCCTATCTATGCAGTTCGACTCTGGGGAAGATACATCAGAGGCCCCCGGAACTGATTCCAACAGTAAAAACGGTTTCCTTCACACCACAATTGGCTTCATTTTTATGACGTGGGTAGACCGGATTCGTTGTGTTCTTGACATCAAAGGAAACTCTATCCTCGCTCCGTCGTGGGCGATGAACAGATGCGATCAGTGAAACATCGAGGACGAAATCCTCAAACGACACTCCGATCAGGAAACCGTAATTCTCGTTCGATTGCAGAATCGGGGAATCGATACGGTTGGAAAAAAAATCATTCCGATCCAACAGGCGCACCTTATATACAACCGAACAGCTCCCTGAGATTCGCACAGCGCAGGACGGACAGAACACACGATGTTCGTCTGTCGAATGTAATTAGGTCACACTATTAACTGATGGACCGTGCATGTTGATGATTTGAATTTGCGCCGTTATGTCTAGCTTCTCTTTTGTTTTGACGGTAGAATGCTAAAGCTTGTGTTGTTCCATTATCCTCGGCCGTCAGATCTGGACATGGCAAATGACGGTCGAAGCATGATTGCTTTTAGTTGCCCTCGTCGATCTTTTTCCAACATTCACTCTCTTTTTTTGTGCCTTAGCGACTGTGGAGGTGGCGGCGAAGGCCGCACTGGCTTCGCCCGAGTCCCGGCCGACGCGCACTCGCGGCCCTGCTTTGACTGCGGCTACCCCGTCCCTTATCCTCTATTTGAAATTGATTCGATCAAAAAAAAAAACGTAAAAGAATGATAAAACTAATCTGAAGAAAAAAAAAAGAAAACACTATTTATTTGACTGCAATGAATACATGAGTGCCACATAAAGTAACCACATTCAACATATCTTTTTATTTTCTCAATGAAATTTATATGATTTAGGGTTGCGTTGTACCAAATTAAAATGGGATAATATTATAAATTATTCCTAAATTTTGACACAATGTGAGATGATGTCCCTAAATAATCTATGAATTTTGACTCAATGTGTAATATGATCCCTGTCCATGAACTTTGAAGCATGTTTAACTTAATCTCTGAACTATAGGAAGATGTTCAATATAGTCCTTTTATTGGTTCAAGTTCAAGGAATAAGTTGAACATGTTCTAAAAATTTATGGATCATATTGATCAAATAAAAAATTCAAGAATCATATTGGTCAAATTAAAAGTTCATAAATTATATTACATATTAAATCAAAGTTTATGGATCATTTATGTCATTTTGGCGTAAAGAATCATGGGACCTCGTTGCCGGAAGGCGTCGGGACCGGCCCATGAACCATCGGAACATACTCAGCAATTTTTTGGGTCGCTTCGAAGTTTAGATGGCATCGTTTTGGTTTCGCGGCAGAGTCCCCAGAACAACAAAACTTGGCGATAACAGGACGATCACGGTCAGAGCATCACTATTGCTCGGGACGTGAAAGGCAAAAAGGCCTCGCGCTTCGCATTTGCGGCAGTCACCACCACCTTCATGGCGAGAGAGAAGAGCCCTGGCTTGAAGATCCTCTGGCTCTGGACCTTTGGAACTGCTGCTGGTTGGTCACATCCCTCTCTCTCTCTCTCTCCATATTTCTTTCTCTGTGGGGTTTTGTGTTGGTGTGTGTGTGTAGATTCACTCTCTCTGTGGATCCCCTAATTGCAGTGTTGGTGACGAGTGTGGTGAGGACGAGGATGCAGGACATGGAGAAGCTCATGAGCGCCGAGCCAGATCATCCCCCTCAGCATCATTCGGACGCCGTCCTGCTCGACCCATCTTCGGAGGAACCGGACCAAGCCCTTCGCGACGACAGGGTATAGCGGTCTTTCTCGCTACTCATCCACCGAAGGTTCGTTGGGATCTTGCAGCTGATCTTGTAGACAGTGCACGCCATGTGTTTGTTGAATGTCCTCAACGAGCTTCAAGCCCGAAAGAAAATGATAAAAAAGACTCGCCTTATAAACTGTTTTCTCTCCATCACTTCAAGTTGAATGTGATGCACTGACGGATGAACGCCTTGATCAGCGAACTTTTAGCTCTCATATGCGTTCTCGTTCTCATGAGAAAAGGGACAATATGAAGCAAAAAGAGTTTCTTGGCTAAATATAATACAAATTGTCACAGGCTATGTATGCGTGGGTGATGATATTATCTTTCTCGTGCAATGAATTAACGGTGACATTGATAACTTCAATTGAATGGAGAAATAAAGAATTCAGTTTTTTTTTTTTTCAATCGCTTGAGGAGATTTCTAGTAGAAAATGAACTTTGAATAGCTCATATTGCATTCCCCTGCTGCATGGCATACCTCGTGTAGAGGGACTTCTTAACTGCTATTATTTTGGCGGGGTTGTGGTGATGAGTTCACCAACCTCGGACCTTCAGATCATGGGTGATGTAAAGTAGTCACGACTCAATTCAAACATCTTGTCGTAGATGCAGAGCCCTTGTGGTAATGTTGAGAGGGAAGTTTTTATTTTTGGGTCGAACTACAGGAGCGACGTTGCAGAGAAGTTATGGCTCAATCCGAAAATTCCGTCATAGGTGGTGTGAGACACTTATATGGGCACGTTTGATTCAGCATTTGGAAGGAGCTTTGGGGCTCTAAAGTCCCTTGACAAAATGCAAATGGTATTTGGTTCTTTTTTGCTCAACTTTGAGGAAATACAATTATATTTGAAAAGCCTTTGGCTCAAAGTGGCTCTGGAGGTACTATGGAAAGCTGCATTTCCGGAATGCAACTACAATTTTTTCTTTCAATTTTGCCATCGCTCGACTTTCATAATTCTGAAAAAGACCCTCGAAATACAAAGGCCTTGATTGCCAGCGAAGGTTTCGCAAGCGTTTGCAAGCGATCGCCAACCTTGCCCGAGGTCGAGCCACCTAAGATCGCGACAGGCCCCAGGCAAGGCCGACCAGAGGGTAGATTTGGTTGCCGATGGTTAATTAATGAAAACAGATTAAAATTTTTATTTAAAAAATTAGTAAAATTCCTTTGTAAAGTGTAATTTTTACCAAACGGGATTTACGTCAAAGTTGCTTTCTAATGTATTTTTAAAATGCATTTTATCAACATTTCAGACATCCCCTTTAGCCCAAAAAAAATTACATTTTCTTAAGAACATTTCCCTATAATTGAACCAAACGGGCCCGTGGTAACACTTAAAAGGAGGTTCGCTAGCTATGGTTACTCAACTTGTCTTTCTTACTTGTTAAAGAAATAAACTCTGATTGAACATTTTGTGAATACTTATTAAAAATGCTAGAAAAGAAAATATGAAAAGATTGAAATTAATTGCCACGGTCAAGCAATTAGCAAATTTCACCAATTGTATTTTTTTGGGCGAAATATGTGCTTTTCTTGAACATTTTTATCCTAAATTTTTCAGTGAATTTAATCCATTTATAGTTAAATTGCATTACAATATCATAGTAATATATAGATGAAGACTAAATCGGAACTCAAAAAGTGAGAATCTTGCTTTTAGCTTAAATATATGAATATACATTTCGACCCACTTATTGTTATCACTTCTTCTACATTTAAACACGTTTGGGACCACATTAAAAAGACTTGCCTAACATATATACTCACGACTTCCGAAACTGGTGCCCTTTTAAGGATGTGTCGATGACCTAAGCAGACCTGTTGATGTTCCTATGTGGCCACGTATTGTTTAGTCTGACATATTGACTCTCTAGCAAAAGCATGACATATAAGCTTAAATTGATGTTCCCAGAAGAAAGTATTTATTGCGTTATACCAATCCAAATAATCTTTGCAAAAGAAAGAAAGAAAAAAAAAACCTTTAAAACGGCACAAATTGAACCATAATTTGGCATTTGAGATTATGCGCTCCAACAGCTATTTTCATTATTCAATTTAGGGAAAATCCCATCGGAAATTTAGAATATTTTCTGGTGTGACGCCGAGGGTCTTTTTTTTTTTTTTTTAAGAAAACTATTTTCAAAAAAATTATTTTCTGACTTTTTTTTGTATTTGGATGGCATTAGTGACCGAAGGCGAGGAGGGCTCTCACCTGCAATCAATAATGATTGTCGGCCCTCACCAACCCCCCGCCAACCCTTTCTAGCATTGAGCGCGGTGGGGGCAAGGGCCTTCCGCCGTTGCCCTTTTTTTAATACATTTTTTTATAATTTTATTTTTTAAAATTAATATTTTGGTTTTAAAAAATAGAATTTAGGCTAAACGTCGTTTTAACATTATATTTCATGTTTTACCCATGTCAACATTTTGGTTAGTTTAAATTGATGAAGTTAATAGAGCAACTCAATTGCATCAACTTAATAAGTTTTAAAACTTAATTGTACTATTTATAAATTTATGTCATAATTATATTTTCGTGATAAGTTTTAGGACTTTTAGTACAAGTATTCCTAAAGTCTATGTATAGAGATATATAAGCAATGATCGTTTTTGGGGTATGTCGTTTCTCATGCTAAAACTTAGAATTGCGCCAAGCAAGTTCGGTTCCTAGTTTGTGGAACTAGGAACCAATCCACTCAATTTTGGAATTGGACTAACCAGTCCGAGCCTATTCTTAGGTAGATCTCGAAATCAATCAGTCTTTTTTTTTGGGGGTTTCTTCTATCACTACAAGTGGGAGTTTCCCAATATCAAAAGAATAACGAGAACATTTTTTTCATGTTATTTATTAAATACACGTATTCCTAAAGTTTATGTATAGAGATATATCAAAAATGATTGTTTTCAAGGTAGGTTGTTTCTCATTGTAAAACTTAGAACTGTGTCGGACAAGGACGGTTCCTAGTTTGTGGAACTGGAACCAGTCCACTCACGATCCTAGAATTGGACTAACCAACCCAGGTCGACTCTTGGGTAGATCCCAAAACCAATCACTAATTTTTTTATGGGGGGTTTCTTGTATCCTTACAAGTCGGACTTTCCCAATATCAAAAGAATAACAAGAACATTATTTTTCATATTATTTATTAAAAATATTTACTTACATGATCGGGTATGCGATGCTAACTGACGATCGATTAGTTTTCCCTGGACTTTGTAGTCATGACCCTCTTACATGGCATCTTACTAACACGTGTTAAATAATAAAACATGGAGAGACAAAATTGTGGAGGAATGCTTGATTCTGTATAGATATAAAGAAGTCACTACTCTATTTCGGCAAAAACTGAAATGTAATTTACTAATTTAGAGTTTGTTTCAGGAAAAAAAAAATTAAACAAAACATAGGCCGGTCCGATCTAATTCCTTATGTGGCTAGATCGATTTTCTCAGGACATACCTAGAATTGGTTGGTTCGGGTCGATTTTTGAGTTGAACTGGACCGATGCACACTCATATTATGCATTCTCTATCTATTTCTCTACGTGTATGAGTTAGAATACCATTTCGTCTCATTTTTTGTACTTTCTAAAAATTGCCCCTCGTAATAATAAGAAAAAGTCAATAATTAAATTCCATCCACCACCCAAACTCCCATTTCCTCATTTCAACGTATAAATTCACGCTCGTCCAGTTGTTCTCCATTAAAAATAAATAATAATAATATATTTCCTCTTTTAAAGCTCAATTCATCATTTTTTTTTTCTCTCTACTTGCTTGTTAAGTTGACTTCCATCGCAAGCTTAGAAGAAAAGAGGAAAGAGCAGAAAAGACTTGGGACCTGAAAATATCTTCTTCTTCTTGGGCTTCCATTTCCTTCGGGCCCTCCCTCTCTCTCTCTCTCTCTCTCTCTCTCTCTCCTGAGCGCGTATTTATACGCGTCCCCTGCCCCTTTTCCCTTTCGCTCGATCTCTCACTCGTTCCTCTCTCTCTCCGTGTGACCTTCAAGAGCAGGCGGCAAGAAGGCACTGGAAACCCGAGCGCTCACGCCTTCCTCCGTTCTCTACTTATCTTGGTTTATGAGGTAAATCAACTCCCCGCCGCTTGTTCGCCTCTCGATTCCCCCCGTTTGTAGCGACGGATCTGCTGTCCCCCCCCCCCCCCCCCCCCCCCGGTCGATGCATCTTTGCTCTGGTGATGGGTGTTGGGTCGTCGGTGTTTGGGTTTTCGGTTGGATGTTCGATTCGATCGGCAGATCTTGGGATTTATCATCGCTCGTCGTTTGAATCTTCGGTGATGCTTGGTTTGATTTGATTTTGATTTTGATTGTGTTTCTGTCCTTTGGATTGGTGTTAAAGTCTTGATCTTGGCTTTGGGTCCATCGCATCTGATTCGATTCAGTTCAATTCAATTCGTCGTTATTTTCTGTAAATTGTTTCGTCCATCTCGCATTTCTGATTAACTTCTTAAGTATGACTGCTGACAGTGGGTAATTGTTTTTTTTTTTTTGTGCAGCTCGAAGGAGAGACCCACTCTTGGGTACGTTTCTTCTATAAATCTTTACTATTATCCACCTTAAATCCTTTTCTCTGTGTTGTGATTGCAATTTCTTTACCTGCACCACGAAAATTCATCTCGGAGTCTACTTGCGTTAGTGTGGGAAGAATCCCCTAAGGTGGCACAAACCGTCATTTTTGTTCTGTTTTTAGGTATTGAATTAGTTATTCGCATAAATTGACCTTTTTTTACCGGGAATTCATTTACGTTTGATCTTGGGATATCGGGATCCGCAATAACCTCCAAAATGGGGTTCTTACGACAAGTGATACCGCATCTCCTCTCTTTTATTTGGGCAATTCGCATACAACTTGTGTTCAGATATCTATGTGGAGCCATAGTCATCAATTTTCTTTCTTTAGCATTTGCATACCTTCGTAGCTTTTATATTCTTGGAATGTGTCTGGTCACTTACTTAAGTAGTTTGCCTTCTTTAACAGTGGCCAGCGGATTAAGACCCGCAAACGGAATATTGCGGCTCCTCTGGACCCTGCAGCATTTGCAGATGCAGTGGTCCAGATATATCTGGATAATGCTGGCGATCTGGTAATTTTCACACCAACGTACCAGACAATCCTATTCAAATTGCATGTTGCAATTTAAATTGACCTAGTACTTCCTGTTGTAGGACCTTGTTGCAAAGAGTGTTGAAGCTTCAAATCTCAACTTCTCAAGATACGGTGACACCTTCTTTGAGGCAAGCTTCTTTCTAAGTCTGTTTGTCGGCTTTCATTTCTATTTTGCATTAATTTTTAGAGGAAAAGTGATAATGTAGTGATCTTAATTGTACTTTTTGCACAGTTCGTGCATGTTCTGTGTCACAATTAAGCCTTCTTTGATGATGCAGTTCATCCACTAACAAATTTCAGCTTTGAATGACTGTGGACTTGTCTTTTGTCCTGCGTGTTAAGAATGACATATTTATGTTAAAACACAGGCTTTGCTTGTAGGGATGGGAAATCTGTATGAATCAATACGCACTGTAAGAGTACAGTTGATTTATTTGGAGGTGTTAACAGCCTCTTTTTGAAAGTCTTAATGGCCTATATTAGGATTATTTTAACTGGATGCGAGGCATTAATAAGCATATGAAGGAGGAATTAGCTTCCTGAATGTTTTTTTCCTTCTGGCTCTGTATGGTAGTCTTCTTATCTCAGTTTGCAGCTCATATGAAGCTTTATGTTGATGTAGAGTAGCAAGAAGAATAGGCTAAAAAAATCATATAATAAGAACAGGGAGACTAAACAAATAGAATATGGAGAGAGAATTTGAGGTGACCATTATATGATATTGCAATATGTAAGTTAAATCCCTAAGAGGTTGGAAAGAGATAACTACTATGCCTTCTTCCAAAGTAGGGCTATCATAACTTCCACATAACTTCTTTTATGTTTGGTGGTTAATGTTATATATGCTTTATGAAGATGAGAATGAATTGTAACTATTGGATTTTCTCATTTAGCACTTTGCTGGCTAGGGTTTTGGCATGAATTTTTCATAATATATATGTGGCTAGTTGGACTTTTTTCGGATATAAGCTTGGTTGATTCTCCATTTAAATGGCAAGGTTAGATAATTAAATTTGTGGTGAACTAACTCCTGCATTTATCCTAAAAGAAATCATATCAGTTTACATGGCTTTCTTGTTCTAGGAAGAAAGTTTAGGACTTTCCTGGATTCTGACTCTTTTGTTACTACAGGTTGCTTTCACTGGAGGGCGTACACAACCTGGAACTACTAAGCCTGATGAGGGTGAACGCCACCCTTACTCTCTCATAGAGTGTGAGCCTAAACGAGAATTGATTCTCCCATCTGTCATTTACATACAGAAGATTTTACGGCGGAGACCATTTCTCATTAAGAACCTTGAAAATGTCATGCGAAGATTCCTGCAGTCCTTGGAGCTGTTTGAAGAAAATGAAAGGAAGAAGCTGGCAATTTTCACAGCCCTGGCATTTTCCCAGAAGTTATCAGGCCTGCCGCCGGAGACTGTCTTCCAGCCTATGCTCAAGGATAATCTTGTTGCCAAAGGGATAGTGCTTTCCTTCATAACAGAGTTCTTCAAAGAATATCTGATTGATAACAGCCTTGATGATTTGATTGGAATACTGAAGCGGGGGAAAGTGGAGGAAAATCTGCTGGAATTCTTCCCAGCTAATAAGCGCTCTGCTGAAGTTTTCTCTGAGCATTTCACGTGAGCTTCTGCTTTCTAATCTTATGGTCTTGGCTCATCCGAAACAATTTATTTGGCTGTGAATTTGCATTTATTGTGGAGTGTTATGAGTGTTTTCTTTTTCCTTCTTCCTGGAAAAGTGTCCTCCATACTTAGTTGCTTTCTTCTTAGGAATGAATCACGATAGAAATAGAAGTTTTTCACTTGATATGGAGTAACTTTTGGCAACCCTCCATTTAGTTGAAAAAACTGTTTTCTGCCGCGGAGTTTGTCTTGGTGTTACAGTTCTTTGTCAAATATAATTGCTATGTCTAGAGTTGTTGAACTATTTTCTCGACCTCCTCCTCTTTCCTTACCTCCCTCTGTCATGCATGCATGTGTTCACGAACAGGCACATAAACAGGGGATTTTTTTTCTCTTCCAGAGTGGGATTTAGATGCATTTCTAGGACATGAAATCCTATGTGCTTATGAGACTGATCTTTTTACAAGTTTTTCTTTTCTTTGATGGATTGTCTTTTTTGTTCTGTGATTTGCCTTCAATTAATGTTGATGTTTGTTACTCACAGCAAAGAGGGGCTTGTAGCCTTAGTTGAATACAATGAGAGGAAAGTTTCTGATGTAAAATTGAAGGAAATGAAGTCAGCACTGACAACACAGATAGCAGATGAAGCTGATATTGCCGAAGTCATTGAATCTGCAAAGCAGCAAGTTAAAGATGCCAAGTTGCCAGACACTGAGGTAGTGCGCATGCTTTGGGATGTCATTATGGATGCTGTTCAGTGGTCTGGGAAGAATCAGCAGCAGAATGCAAATTCAGCTCTGCGCCAGGTATATTTTCTGATAAATGTGCCGCTGCGCATCTAGAACCTGAATTCTTTCTTTAGTTTTGTCTTTTGTTTATCGAAAATAATACTTTATTATTATTCCAAGCTTTTGTGATCTCTTTTGTGACTGATCCAAAGTTGAGCAAGTTATTGGAGAAGACAGAAAAAAAAAAAAATATATATATATATATATATAGAGAGAGAGAGAGAGAGAGAGAGAGAGAGAGAGAACCTTTTACAATTTCCTCTTGGATGAGTGCATCTAGATGGGAGGATGGTTAGGTGTGTGTGGATATTCAAGAAAATACAAGAGTTAGAGATGAGTATGCCTGTAAAAAGTTGTTGTGGCCCAGCTGAAGATAAGACAAGGGAAGACAATTGTAGTGTTTTTGACATGTGAAGAGATTTAGAAGATGATCTAGTGAGGAGATGTGATTCCATGGTAGAAAAGTGGGTCATAAGGTGAGTCTTAGCAAGATGAGAGTGAAGTTGATTTATGATGAAGTGATCCCCCTTTGTGGCAGATTATTGTACCCTGTTGCAAATAATCCGGAGTTGAATAGTCATGTATTCTCAACTTCTTATCCTAATAATGTGCACTTTTTTCATTATTTTGAGGGCATCAGGACCTCATGTTTACTTTGATTTGAATTATTTTTTGATGTAGTCGGGTGGATCACCATAGCTCATTCTCGTACCGGAGTCTCAAAATTGACTGATAAACTTATCCTGTTGGATTGCTTTGATAATGTCCGGTGATGATGGCATTGAGTGGTACTAAAGTAATGGGATATGTAGTTGGATAATTTCCATATCTGTTGTAAGGAGATCAACATTTTTTTCTTTCCAGAGAAAACAATCCCATGTTTACCGTAATGCAAAATATATCCTACGTAGTTGGGTGGACCAGCATAGCTTATTTTTGTATCTACGTCTCGGCCTTTACTGCTTAAGTTATCCTGTTTGATTGCTTTGGTTGATGCATAATGTCTGGGTGTGGATGGCATTGAGTTGTAAGTAAGGGGATATGTAGTTCGATAATTTTGATATCTGTTGAATAGCTATACATAGCTCATTTTTTCCATTCTTATACATCTATCCAGGGGTTTGATGAAATTTTAAGTACTATTTCATTAGATTCCAGGGAGAGTTGGTATTGAGATTCTCTAATGTATTAGACCACTACTGGAAACTTTTCCTTCCTAGAAATAGTTTGTTCTATTGTGTGGTTATATCGTATAGTTGGATTTTCTAAAGTGATCGAATTCCTCCGGTAGTAATCTGCATTAGATTGAAGCCAGTTGACCTGCTGATAAATACTAGTGAAGCATTAATCTGAGGAAGCTAATTGTGACATAAAGGGATGTACTTGAGCTAAACTGAGCTATGGCTCATGATTTGCAGTTGAATCTCTGAAAATGAGAAAGGAAATTGTAATAATGGGAAGTTCTGGAGCGAAACTGAGCTGTCCATCACCATTTTACCATTTTAGTGTGTTCTGTAACTTTGGTGTGATCTTTTTCAGTGCTTCTCAAGGGATCAGTTATACTTCTCTTCCATTTAGTAAAAGTCAATAGTATTCGCTAGTGGTTCAAGGTGACAATGATTGGTTTTAGACTCGAAATTTTTATAAATTGGTGATTTGAAATTTGCTGAAAATGTTAATGCTGTTGCAGGTCAAAACATGGGCAGAACTTCTAAATGTTTTCTGTACAAACGGGAAACTTGAGTTGGAGCTTGTGTACAAAGTGCAAACTCAGTGTTATGAGGACACTAAGCTGATGAAGCTGTTCCCTGAGCTTGTGAGGACACTGTACGATAAGGATGTGCTTTCTGAAGATATCATCCTCCATTGGTTCCGCAAGGGGTCCAACTCCAAGGGCCGGTATGCAATCTTAATTGCTATTTCATACTAAGTCCGGCATCACTTTCCAATACAATGACTTTCTTCCCTGCATGACAAAACAAATTCTGCAGTATGTTTTGTTCAAGCGGTTCAACTGAACTTCTTGTCATCATTGGAATTCTTGCTTGCCATTAGATTCAGGATTCATGACATCTTGTCGGATCTGCAATTTGACTAGTTGAGCCAATCTATAATTTCTTGAACGCATGATTTTTATTCCTTTGATAAACATATAAGCTCAAAATACCAGGTGATTCCTATTGATTCAAACAGAACATAACTTGGGTAGATGCTTTATTTTTTGTTAGTGTGTTGCATTTCCTGTCTTCTCTGGCGAGGGGTTTTCTCGTTGCTTTGTCGACTTCAATTCGATGCAGAATGTATGCACACAATGCGAAATCCCCTGGTACTTCGGAGACCTACTCATGATGTGTGATTTTGAAAAACTCCCAACAGGCAAACCTTTGTGAAGGCCCTCGAGCCGTTCGTGAACTGGCTGGAAGAAGCAGAGGAAGAGGAGTAGAGCCCCCCATGTTTCAACTCCTCCTGTGTGTACTCATAAAACAGCAGCTACTATATCTTTTATATGTTTTCCGTTCCCCTAGGATATGATGGTGATGATATTACCACTCTCTTCATTTCGCTGACTGATGATGTTCCCTAGTTTGACACACTATATGGTTACTTTCTATAAGTGTGGCTTTCTACCAATGTTTCGTATATGCGATGTTTTTCCAAGCGATTTTGTGCGAGGCTTTGAAACGATTAAAGGCAGGCAGTCGCGGGTGATTCGAGCTTTGCGTTGACTGGAGCTCAGGTAAGTTCCTGAGCCATGTTTGAGCATCAAGTGAGAGTCAAATGTCGAATTTCTGAGTCCTGATTAGAGTAACCCTTCTCCATTGCTGCTGGCGGTCCCCTTGTCGCTCAATGCAAATTTGCCGCCTTCAGCAGCCATGTCCGCGAGTCGGGGCTCAATGCCGTTTATATATATATATATATATATATAGAGAGAGAGAGAGAGAGAGAGAGAGAGAGAGAGAAGTGCACACTTCATTGAATTTGCAGAAAGGAGGGGTGGCGGTATTTATCACAAGTAAGATGACAAAGTCATAACTAGGCACACATTTTTGCTCAAAGAAGAGGCATATGATGGGTAGTCTACGTTGTCATCGGGTGACAAGTTAGACGTGTTTTTTATTTTCTTCCCCCCCCCCCCCCCCCCCCCCACAAAAAAAGCAAAAGAAAAGAAGGGGGGAGAATTGAGAGAATCGTTGCCTAAAAGTAGAATTCTTTCTACCAAATCGTATGTTAGCGTAGATTAAGGAAATAAGAATACTTGTTGCGCCATACTAAATTTGCCAGGAAAATGTCCAAACAAAAATTCTATGTTAGTAAATCATGCGACTTAATCACCGTGGGTCTTTACATAATTTTAGAAACTCATGTGCCCGCTCAGCTTATTAAAGTGATATACTTTCTGTCCCTAAATTTGTGTAGCTTCTAGAATCAAGTATTAAAATTTTAATTCATCCAATTAGATCAATCCTCAAACTTGCTTGACCCCTCAAATTAAGTCCATTCAACTCTAAATCGATATGATTCGAGCTGACCCACCTGTTAGATAAGAGTTTGGGCATGGAAAACTACGGTGCAAACATTGCATACTTGTATTGAGAATTTTCATCTCGAGGTCTGGATGCAATCTTTGCCTTCGAGCTTTCTAGTCCCATACATTAGCTAGTAGCCAACAATTACGTCGGCTCAAAGTGACTAGACCTGAAGCTAAAAGGGACTTAATTGGAAAAACTATACAATTTCAAATATCTAATTAAAATTTCGACCAAAAAAGTTACTTGATTGAAATAAAAAGTACTTGATATAACCATATAATTCTCTCATAAATTCGAAATCCCTATGAAATCAACGAAATTCCTTATTTCCTAAAACTAATCCGCATGACACTTTGTCTTTATCTATTTAATTTAATTTCCCTATTTACATAAATGCTCATAAGCGGGTCCCACTTTTTTGTTGCTGGATTTTCTAGAAAAAGAAAAAGGAAATTGCAAATTCGGGATTCTTTTTGCGAAAACATCCTACGTGACGGGGCACGTTGCCTTTTCCCAGTCTATCCAACGGTCACAAGCTCCGCATTTGAAAATAATCCCTGGCCTTTTACTTTCAAGAACTAGCCGTTACGCAACGACCGAGATCAAATCAAAAGCACCAAGAACCCAAATCGAATCCACTTCGATCTCCAATCTCACTCGCCATTTACTCTCTTTCCCTCCCTTGATCTCGATTTTGAGCACTTGAAGCGCAGCCATTCGAACTGTCGACTCGAGCTTGCGTTTTCAAAGAGGAAGAAACCCCACGTCGATCGATCGGACCCTGCTATGGCCATGCCCTCGAGCAAATCTTGCCAAAACCCTAATCCGACCAGGCACAGCTCCGGTTCAAGATCCTCGGAGGTCGGGAATCCCATGAGGAGGAGTTTCAGCGGCAACCCGTTCTCAAAACCCGCGATCGTCCCTAACTCGAGAGGGTTCAACCCAGTCACTCCCGCCAATAGCCCCTCAGGTTCGCTTCTTTTTGACCGATTCTGTACTCAAGGTTCGATTTCCCTCATAAGACGATGGTTAGAGATGATAAATATCTTGGCTTTTGGTTTTTCCTTAGATCTCTCTGTCTCGCTTGTTATTTTGTGACGATCTCACCATGATGCCATGCCAGACTGTGTTCTTCAATAATGAGTAGCGTGTTCAGAAACAGAGTAGCTAGTGTTCTGTGTCTTCTGTTCCTCTTCAATGATTTGACGTTTTCATTTGCCTTGTGTTTGGATGGGTATGGCTCGTGATTCGAGCGTTAGTGTGGTGAAATACGTCAAAGAGGTTGTTCTTGTCCGTAATTGGGAACGTATGCAGCTTATCGTGCTGTAGGTTCTTTTGTGTCGTGAGGTCTGCTAATTTTTCCTTGTTATCTCATTCATAGAATACCCTCGAAGTCTCTCTGTGGGTAGAGAAAACTTAACATCGTTCAGAGACCATGAGGATAAAGAGAATGGGAAAGATCAGAGCGCGAAACAAGCACGAATCAAATCGGTAGCTCCCTTCAAGAGTCCAAAGAATTTCATGTCTCCGACGATTTCCGCGGCTTCCAAATTCAATGCTTCGCCAAAGAAGAGGATACTGACGGACCGGAACGAGCCTGTTCGAACTTCTGTCACGCTTTCTGACTTGAGAAGTTCTTGCAGTTCAGTGAGTCTCTCCGATGCGCTAGAAGAATCCAACTCGAAAAGAGAAATGGAAACGGTAAAGGCGGCGGTCGCAGATTCTCGCTATTCAACCGTTGCTGATTTGGACCTCACCGATGCAAATTGTGAAGTTTCATCAAAAGGTTCCAGAAAGAAAGTAGCTTTCGACTCTAATGTGCAGACAATCCTTCTGGATGACTCGGAGACGTCAGACTGTGCTGATGTGAATGAGGATCTTAAGACCAGTCCTGCCCCCAGATCACCCTGCCATCTTTTGGCACCCCTTGATGCCGATCCGCTGATGCCACCTTATGATCCCAAATTCAATTATCTCTCACCAAGGCCGCAATTTCTTCATTATAAACCGAGCCCCAGGAGAATGCATTATCTTAGTGACGAAAAAGATGGCAATCCTCTTGACGACACTTTTTGCATCGGAGGCCTTTCGGACACTGATCTTACTGAAGAAACACTATCTGATGATTCTCTAAAGGAACCTGAAGCTTTCCCTTCCTGTGAGATGGAAAAGGCAGCAGATAGTGATGAAACTGAGGATGTTTCAACTGGCGAGATGGCGAAAGAAGCAGATGTTGATGGAGAGGTGCTTATGGATGAAGAGTTTGAAACCATCCCAAAAGTAGCTTCTCTAAAAGAACCTGAAGCTGTCTCTTCCAGTGAGATGGAAAAAGCAGCAGATAGTGATGAAACTGAGGATGTTTCAACTGGCGAGATGGCAAAAGAAGCAGATGGTGATGGAGAGGTGCTTATGGATCAAGAGTTTGAAACCATCCCAAATTTTGCTTCTCTTGAGATGGCAAAAGAGGCCGTTGAGGTTAAGAAAGTATCCAAGCATCGATTTTTCACGAAGACGAAGTGCATCTCTTTGGTTTTTGTCCTTTTAGTTGTTGCTTGCATGGCAATGGCAGGGGCTAATTCTCCACTGAGAGATTGTTCTTACATTGAAGGTTCGAGGTTCAGCGAGCTTCTTGGGACTTCTAAATTAGCTGAAAGTGTCAGAGTTGATCTCAATGAGCTTGCTCAGAACTTCTGGTATTTGTATGGGGATTCCATGTCTTACGTGTCCGAGCTGATAGATCAGTTGAAGGGTGACAAGCAAGTCAGTGGCTTCAGCTATTATAACTTGACTGACTTGCAAGAGGATCTGCGGATTGAAAACAACATTTGTGATGGTTCGATGATTGAAGCAACACCACTTGTCGAGCAGCATGATGGTGAAGTTGCTGCGGCATGCAAAATTGTATCCGAAGAGGTGGACGAAACAAGTACTATAGAACTTGAAGAGGGGGATGGTTTTCAGATTGATGATGGTTTGATGATGATTGACAGGGACTTAGTTGCCGAGCAAGAAGAAGTAGCTGAAGGTGGGGAAGAAGAAACAGACAACCTTGAACTCGAAGATTTCGATTTGAGGTCTGAAGTAACTGAACCGGAATTTCCAGAGGAAGAGCAATTCCGGGAGATTGCGGTCATGAGTACGTCTGTGACTGGCGACGAGGAGCAACAGAAGACTGACTCCGTTCAAGTTGTAGTATTCGAACCAGCAGATTTCCAAGGAGAGAAATATGTTTCCAACTATGATGAAAGTGAGTCTGACAAAAAAACAGTCATTGGCTTAGAAAACATCAAAGCGGTCGATGTGGCTGTGAACTCACAAAGTTCAGAGGCAGAGAGTTCTACCATTGTAGAATCTGAAGGCAATGTTTCTCTCTTTGTAATGGCGGGACTCGCTTTGGTAGGTCTTAGTCTACCAGCAGCTGCAGCTTTCTTTTATGTGAAAAAAGGAAGCAGTTCCATGAGTGTTCCAACTCCAGTGGAGCAGCCATGGGCGACCAAGAAATTTAACATCAGTCCTGTGTCAGCCAGTGTGGAGCATACGATGTGGCAGAGGTGGTCTTCGCCAAATTGTCCCACTGAGGTCGACATAGCCAGCGAACCATGCCCTTCGGAAATGAGCAGCTTCCAGAAGAAGTCGTCTCTCGGCACGGGTTCAAAGGGTGCCAATGAGGCACAAAGCCAGGAGAGGAGACTTAAGAAGAATTGCAGGAGGGAATCACTGGCTTCTTCTTCTTCAGAACTCTCCATGGGTTCCCACTCTTACGGAAGCTTCACCACATACGAGAAGATCGCATGCAAACACGTAAGTATCTAACCCACCCTTCCCAGAATGATGTCCATATGTAAACACGAAAGAGTTGGTCTCACATTGTGGGTGCTTGTCTTTGATTGAAGCGGAAAGGAGATGAGGAGGTGGTCATCACTCCAATAAGGCGTTCGAGCAGATTGCTGAAGCAAGTGACTTCTCCGTGACTAGACGAGAAAGCATTCTCCTCCTGGGGTCATCACTCCGATAAGGCGTTCAAGCAGATTGCTGAAGCAAGTCACTTCTCCATGACTAGAGGAGAAAGCATTCTCCTCCTGACTCCCAGTTTGCTCCTGATTCCTTCCATTTCTAGGATTCAGTGGTTTGACATAGTTTAGCTAGATTTGTGTGACTGCTGTATGAACACTTTACAGCTTATGTACTTACCTTGTTGCATGTACTTCACTTCCGAACTGCTCTAAAATCCCTCCACTGGCCCCTGTGGTCTGATTTATTTCCAGTAGAATTTCTAGCTTGCTACTTCTTCTGCCTTGTCTGGTTTGTTCGTGGTAGAATTCTGGCTTTTAGAATAGCTTGCTTCTTCTTGCCTGTTCCGCAGATTATGTGTATGTGACATGTACGGGTCACAAAATTACCTTCATCATATAGACATTTTCAATTTTAGTCACACTTCATTGGTAAAGCTGCAGAACAATTATGCTCAGAGATCCTTTCTCAGATGTAACAAGTTAGGAGGACCAAATTGAAACTTAAAAATGTCCTTCAAAGCCATTCTGAAATATATTCTGAGCCGAATGACGAGCGCGAAAAGTTTTCAATTTTTCTCATCTGCATACCGTGATACCGGTGTAAAAAAGACATAAAAGGCAATAAATTCACAGCAGAAGCAGTAGAATTCGAAGTGAAATAACATCAAACTCTTTCAGAAAACGAAAACCCGAGTCCCATTAAGTTTCTTGGATTAAGATCACTAAATCAGCTAGACGTGATACCAATGTAAAAAAGACCTAAAAGCAATAAATTCATTGCAGGAGCAGTAGAATTCGAAGTGAAGTAACATCAAACTGCTTCAGAAAATGAAAAGCCGAGTCCCATTAAGTTTCTTGAATTAAGATCACTGAATCAGCTAGAGGTAGAGAAGTGAAGATCACGTGCTTTAAGATCTTACAACGAGCCATCGCTCTTCGATACCCAGCGCATTTGCAAGACACGATTGTGCGTGAATTTGAAGTGGAATGAAGTTGAACTGCCTGTTTTTATGCAGAATTGGGCAAGAATTCCAATAAGATTGTCTTTGGAGTTTCCCCAAGAGTTACTATCCCAGAAGACAAAGCAAAAGGATGGTCCCCCCCTCCCTCACCATTGTTGGGCCACACGGCAAAGGCAATTTTTTTTTTTTTTTTTGTTATTTGAAGTCAATTCCCTGCACGTTTTCAGATCGTTCCTTCCTCAGATGATAACGTTCCTCGCCATCAAACATCTAGAAGAGAAATCCTCCGGTCGCCGAAGAGTACCAGTCCCCGGAAGACCGGCTTCTCGGGACGCCGATCGCCATCAAATTCATGTTCGAATTTGATGGCCCGGGGGTTGTTTTCGACCAAAATATCGCTCTCGCGTCGCGGTTTGCGGGATGGCAAGTCTTTTGCTTTGGGGGGAGGCTCGAATTGAGAGCTCAGTACGGAAATTCTGTGAACGAGAGCAACGGCCGCTCCCTGACTCACCATTCAATCGTTTGGCGAAATGTACCATTCGCTCGATCCTGGAAAGTCGGGACCAGAATGAAGATTTCTGACTTGATAAGTGAGATTGCAAGGGCCAGAAACGAATTGATGGAGATATTGTGGGTTAATTTCTGATTTTGAGAGGACACCAAGTATGAGAGCTTCCGAGTGTCCTTCCCCCCACCCACATTTCATGCCCCCATACACGGTGAACGTAGCCATCGACGTAGACATTAATGTGACGAGTACGCAAATCGGGATACTAGATTGCGACGGCCCCGACCCTTGGACTTCCTCGTCCGATTTTCCGGCACCGAAAAATCTCGAATTATCGAATGAAAGCGTCGCGGTTTCATCGGACGCCGGACACGTTCGCCGTTCCGCATGCTCAAACGAGATGGTTATTGATGGACTCGTTGACATGCGATGCGTATGTGTGCTGCTTTGATGAGGCCGGTGGATACGTTTACATGTGCTGAAGTAATTAATCGAGCCCACCAACTTAGGAATTGTGATTCCTAAAGTCTAGCTGAATCATTGTGAACATAGTTTCCTTTTTAAGATAAAGAGTGAGTGAATGACTGGAAAATTAGCCAAAAGAAATCTTAAATTTATTGTAATTATGCCAATTTAAGCTTGCCGGCTAATGAAGAGAGGGAAAAAAAAAAGAGAAAGAAAAGGGAAAAAATAAAAAAATCGATAAAACTAAAATTTTATTAAAAATAGTCTACGTTAGCGCCGGCAACTCCACGTCAGTGGTAGTTGGCCAAATAGACTAAAAAGATAGAAATGCAAAAAATTTAGAACTTCATTGACAAAGAAAAATGTTTATGACTAAATTGACATAATTGCAATAGATATATGAACTTTTCAATAATTTTTCCAGAGAATAACATTAAGGGTGTTCATGATAACCATTTTGTTTTTTTTTTTTCTATTCTCCGAAACAGGTTTGGAATATAAATTCGTTTGGTAATGCAATTTCATTTTCTTATTTTTGTGATAAATTTTTAGTCTTAAAATAAGTTTGGAACAAAAATGAGAAGCAGAAAAATCTTCTCGTCTCTCACTGCCTCTTTCTCACGTGCATTTTCCCTCTCTTGGCCGAACTTCTCCATCTCTCTTCGTTTGGGTTCCGTCGCCATAGGGAGCCTTGCCACCACTGTTGAATGTATGTCCCGTAACGGTAGCTTTGCCTCTCGCGACAAGGTGAGTTTCTCTCTCCCTCTTTGTTGTCTTGACCTAGCTCTACCTCCCTCTTTGTCGACCTGTTCATAACTTCATATTTGATTCACGACTAATTGGTGTTTTCAATAGCTTGTACAATCTGAAATGGGGATGTTCTTTTTAAAATTTCTTCACTTTTTTTTTATTTACAATCATAGAACACTACATTGATGTGATCTTGCCACCAAAGCTTCTACGCTTGAATTGGTACGCCATCTCTAGATGTTCAGTGTCATGTATACTGTTGCTAATCGATTGATTGTGCTAATTGTGACAATTCTTCTATTCATTTCAACATATTGGTCTATCATTTATATGATCAAAAAGCGGGTTATTTATGCCTATATTGGCTGGAATGGGGGTTAACCTTTGTTTATTATAGATGAATTTGATATGCTTTGTTGATTTTTGTGGTCATTTTAATTACTTTTGATGTTATTGTAATTTCATTTCATAAGTTGGCTCATTTGATGTTAAACTAGTTAAGGTTAAATGGAATCCTATGAAGAGGGGCAAAGTGGACCGAACTTTGACCAATTTGTTTGTATGTTTGTTGGTAGAAGAGGTTTAAAAAAAGATTAAAAAAAAAGCACCACTTGTACCTTCATGTGAGCCTTCAACATACATGCTGAATACAATAAACAGTTAGGACTCCACTTTAGTCTAGTTCAGTTGAAGAACAGGGTAAACAAATTGAAGAGACAATATAGTAGTTTTAAGAAACTTCTTTCATAATTTTGAGTTTGGACAGGATAATGTAAACAAAACGGTTGTTGTGGAGGGTCCAAGTGCATGAGGAGTCTCACATCAAGGTATCAACGAATTGGAAAAAGTATCCACGTTAATATCGGTCGTGTCACATACGGCAGTCAGTCTCCACATTAATTATTTCTAGTCAAAATTGATGAGATAAATTTAATTTGAAAAACGTGAAAAAGTTTAGAACTCAATTGGCAAAATTAAAAGTTTAGGACTGAATTGACAAATACGTAATAGGTTTAAGATTTTTTGGATAATTTTTTCCTTTCCATATAAAACCGAGTTAGTTTTTGAAATTACTCACAAGTTTGCACAATAGCATTACTCCTTACATTTTAGAATTCCTTTTTTTTTTTTAATCTCAATCCATTTCCTTGACAAAAATAAATATGCCATCCTGATATCGAAATATTCAGACTAAATTTACACAAAAGAGAACATTTTTTAAGTGCTCATGTGAGAACTTTATGGCACCATAAAAATATGTGGAAAATTACAAAAGTATTGCCACCCGTTGGCTTTTCGAGAGACCGGACACGTGGATTGCAAAAAGCGAAGCATTCGTCTCTTTTGACTGCACGTGGTTTGACTGCCCATTTGTGGCCGACAACAACTTCGTACCTGTGTACCTTAACCCAGACGATCATATCCCCAAACATGCGTTGGGGGAATAAATTGTGTATCGTAAAGTTCAAAAGAAAAAAAAAAGGGAAAGGAGAGGAGGGGGGTATTTCAATTTTTTTTTTTTTGGATCGAAAGGTTAATTCATTAAGAATTCCAAAATCGATACTTGTGACATGTTTATCTTATATTAATTTTTATTCCACAAAAAATTTCAAATCGATATTCCGTTAATGCGATTATCATTTCATATAAAGTTTCAAACTCATACCTATGACACGTTTATCTAAAGTTAGTTTCCAATTAAATGAAAGAACAAACCAATATCGGACCCAAAATCTACATTTCGTTTGTATTCAATCCAATGTCTTATTAAAATGTTTATGTGTCGACACATATGACAGATGACTGCACGACTGGTGTGATGAGTGGAATGACAGATTTGAAGTGAAAAAAAAGAAATTCATGTTTTGTCATGCATGCATTTAGATGGAAGGTAATTTTGGGTTAGGGATACCGGTTTGGAGTTTCTTGCTAGACGAAAATTAGTTTGCGGTAAAATTTTTCAAAAATGTCGATTTGAGTTTTTTTGTGAGAGAAATTAGCTTGGGATAAATATATTATAGGGTACTAATTTGTGAAACTATAAATCTATTGTACTTTTACTAATTTAATTCTAAACATTTTAAGTTTGTCGATTGAGTCTGAAACCTCTTCACTTTTTGCCAGTTGAGTCATATTGATCAGAAATTGATGAAATGGACGCCGGTCGCCATTGTGGTGGAAACTTTTTCTAATAACATTTAATTTTTAGTTGTATTTTTGTTCTTATCTTTGTGTCCTCCGATTTTCTTCTTCAGCAGTCAACAATGGTCTCCTCGCCCAAACCATTGTGGCAAGGCGATGAGGCCGGCCACGACCCTCGCCCGAGGTCGGCGAGGCATCACGGCCTTTGCCAGTGGTCGGCTAGTGCCGGCCCTCGACCGTGGCCATTGAGGACGAGACAACCCTAGCCCGAATATGGGCAGACTCCAGCTAAACTTATTTTACTTTTTCTTTCAATATCACATGATTCACGTGCACGTAGCCAGGGTCGACAATATATATTATAAAATTATCTCGTCGGCCTGTCCTTTTTTAGGATACAACTTTTTCTTGAAAGGGGGGGATTTTGAAAGTAAGCTAGACGGTCGATTTGATTGGACAATTTCATTTTTTGAACTTAGGACGTGGTAGCCACGTTCTCATCGACTCCTGTGCTGTACAGTATGTCTGTCCTGTTGCCAGTGCGAACCGGTCTTTCTCGTGGGGACTAAATAATTTCACATGGCGTTTCATGTGGGTTTTTGTCAAATTGAAATAAAAATAGGTAAATAAATCCTTGATTTTGGGTAGAGTTGGTATGATTTCATTTCGATTAGTTTAGGTGGGTTTGCAATTCACGTGGTGTAAGTCTAAGATTAGAAAATAATAATAATAATTGGAAAAAAAATGGGGACCACGGTATTAGGTTAATCAAGCAATCAATAAGATAAAAGTTTTAGTTAATTAAATAGTTAATGCCACGAAAAAACGTAAACGGATACATATATGATAAATGTATCAAAAACTATTTTTTTTACCATAAAAAGCCTTAAATTGGTATATTTATGATAAATTACAAAAAAAAAAAAACTAAGACTAATACATCTGTAACAAGTTTCCCTCCATTAGTTTTTGTTAAGTTAAGTTTTTTTTTGGTAAGGTTAAGTGAAGGTTTTTTTTTTGGTAAGGTTAAGAATTGGATTAGACTAATCAAAGGCGCTTACAAAAAGCAGCACAACCCGTACAAAAACGACCCTCCACCCAAGGCGACACGAATGTTGCATGGGGTGCAGGGTTGACAGGGGAATGCGCGGCGAAGAAGGGGTGAAACCCCAGCAAAAATACAGCCGAAATACAGCAAAACAGAACAACGAACAACAGCCCACAGAGAGCACCGGCTCAAGTGAGAATCGAAGGAGAGCACCCCCACGACGACAAGATACGTCTATTCCTGGGAGTGTCTTCGGCGCCTTGCATAGTACTGACTTTATCTTGGACCACTTTGAAAAGGTGCATCTTAACGGCGGTAACATCACGAGTCTCGTTCCTGAAGATAATATTGTTGCGTTCCTTCCAAATGAGATAACAAAGAGCAGCAAAAGAATACCGAATTATGCACTGATGGAGCTGGCGTCCACTGAAGTGATCTATAGCCCATTGGAGGTTCTCCACCCACGACTTGTTTTGCCAATATAGACCGCATTTAGCTGCCCAGAACTGGGCCAATTCCTTCGTAATAGAGCATCCGAAGTAAAGATGGTCGATAGAGTCAGGTCTGCAGCGACAAAAGGGGCAGAGTTCTTCAGCAATTCGCCTATAGTTCATCAGTAATACCTGTGTAGGCAGCCTGTTAAGAGTAGTAATCCAAAGATGGAATGCATAACGGGGCGTGATATGCCGATCCCAAATAAACTGGCACCACGAGACTGTCGTTCCTTTCCGCCGAATGTCTTCCCAAGCAGAAGCAACCGAAAAGGTTCCGGAGGGATGGCAACGCCATAACAGTCGATTACGTCGACTTGGGGGTAGCGTTGGCGGGAAGTCAGGCCAGGAAGTTAGCGAGTTGAGGGTGGCCGATTGAATAAACACCCCTTCACAAAAATCACGAACAGAGGCAGATCGAGGAATACCAGAGCAATAGATGTCCCAGTCAGAGAAGAACTTGAATAGCGGTCCTTTAGTATGCTAGGGGTCGAACCAAAATGAGACAGCCATTCCTTCCCCGAGCTGCCACCGAGCGCGTTCGAGGAATAAAGGTCTGAGCTCCAGAATTTTCTTCCAAGACCAAGAACAAAAGGTCGGAGCCTTGGTCACCCAGAAATTCTTGTTCTTGAGGAACGTTGAGTGCACCCATTTACACCATAGGGATTCTTTGTCAGTAAACAATAGCCATATGTGCTTAAGCATGGCCGCTTGATTACAATCGAGTAGACGCCGAATCCCTAAGCCCCCTTCTTCTTTGGGTAAGCATACTTTTGACCAAGAGACTTTGGCCCCTCCTGCACCCAGGTTAGGTCCTTTCCAGAGAAATTGCCGAAGAACAAGCTCAATGTCATTCAAGACCGACTTGGGCAAAATAAAACACTGGTCCAGTAAATATTAATAGCATGCAACACAGACTTGATAAGTTGCAGCCGCCCAGCAAAAGATAAAAACCGTTGAGACCACGATCGAGCTCTAGCAGTGATGGTATTAACGAGTTGGATACAATCACTTTTACTAAGTCTCTTAGCAATAATAGGTACTCCAAGGTATCGAAAAGGAAGGGTACCTTCAGAAAATCCGAGACAAGCCATAAGCTGGTTCTTGAGCGTTAGAGACCGACCAGAGTAGTACACTTCGCTTTTGTTTGCATTAGGGAATAACCCTGCCCAAGCCGAGAATTTATCCAGACCAGCCTTCAAGAGAGAGACTGTCTCGGTGTTTGCCTCGGAGAATATAAGAACATCATCGGCAAAAAAAAGGTGAGTGAGCCGTGAAGCCTTGCACCTCCAATAGAATTTAAATTCAGGAGTCGCAGCTTGGATGTTCAAAATGCCCGAGAATACCTCCATGATCAAAGTGAAGAGGTAAGGGGACATGGGATCCCCTTGCCGGATACCCCTCCCACTTGGAAAAAAGCCATGTAGCTCACCGTTTATAGAGACCGAGAACTTCGGAGAAGTAACACATTCCATGACGAGCTTCACAAAGAAGTCCGGGAATCCAAACGCTCGTAGGGTGATTTCCAGAAAGTCCCATCTCACCGTGTCGTAAGCCTTCTGGAAATCAACTTTAATGGCACATTTTGGAGTATAAGGCTCATGGTGGAATCCACTGAAAAGTTCCTGCGCGATCAGAATGTTATCGCTTATTCTGCGACCCCTTACAAAGGCGTTCTGGTTAGGGCTGATCACGTGCGGTAACACTGATGCAATTCTGTTCCCCAGAATTTTGGTAATGCACTTATAAATTGTGTTGCAGCACGATATAGGTCGAAAATCCTTCATGGACTCCGCATTGGGGACCTTCGGGATAAGGGCAAGGATTGTGGTATTCATTTCTTTCAATAACAATCCAGAGACAAAGAAGTCCCTTACCGCAGTCGTGACGGAATGGCCAACTATGTCCCAGGATGATTTGAAGAATTCCACATTAAATCCATCAGGGCCCGGGGCTTTCCCACTAGCCAACGAGAATAATGTGTTGCGAATCTCTACGTCTGAAACCGGCCTAGAAATAAACTGAACAAGGTCAGTATTAAGAGGCTTAGAGATAACAGACCGTACCTCGTGTATGGGCGGCAATTCCCGGCCTGGGGCAGAGGCAAATAGATCCGCAAAGTATGTAACAATATGATGCTGAACAGAGGCGATATCTGTCAGGCGGTTACCATCAGCATCAACCACCGATAATATTCTATTGATCGCCTGTCTCTTGTTTACAAAATGGTGGAAGTATTTAGTATTCCGATCACCTTCTTTGAGCCATTTCACCCGAGATTTCTGTTTGTAGAATAATTCCTCTTGCATCCGAAGATCAGCGAAGGATTTCCGCTTTTGCTTTTCTAGATCAGTGAAGTCACTGTTCGTCGGGTCATGTTGGAGAGCTTCTTGGACTTCGATAAGAGACTTTCTAGCTTCCGAAGTTCGTCCAGATATGTCGGAAAATGACATCCTGTTAAGGTGTTGCAGCCTCATCTTCAATAGTTTTAGTCTGCGACAAAGGCAGAACATAGGAGTTCCAGTTACTTGAATATCCCACACCTGAGTAACTATCGATCGGAATCCCGGGTTAGACAGCCACATGTTGAAGAACTTGAATGGCTTCCTCGTAACAGGACGTGGAACAATCCGAATCGTCATAGGACAATGATCCGAAACCCCTGGAGCAAGAAATGTGGCCTCCGAAAAGGAGAAATCATGCCTCCATTTATCATTGACAATAACTCGGTCTATTTTCCTCAACTTGCGCTCAGGCCCGGCTGTGGTAGACCACGTAAATCTGAAGCCCGTATACCTCAGGTCCTCTAGACCAGCTCGAGACATGAATTGGCTGAACTCATCGAAGGCTGGAATCCAATAATTCGAGCTTCCAACCCTGTCTGAGGCATCCTTAATAGCATTGAAATCTCCAGCAATAATCCAAGGCGAGTCTACAAGAACTGCACTGATATTCTCCAACGCAGACCATAAGTCTCTTCTGGCGACAAAGGTGTGTCCCGCATACACTACGGAAAGGTAATAACTTATATCCAAAGACAAAGAGCAAAAGCGGGCATGTATGAATTGGTCAGAAGCCGAGAGAACAGTGATGTCTGCAATCTTAGGATCCCACCCGATCCATATTCTGCCCCTATGAGAATCCCGATAATTGGCAGTCCACTTCCAGTCAGAGAACATGGCGGTGGATATGCCAGTAAACATTGCCTCAGGCACTTTCGTTTCCACAATTCCAACACAGCAAAGGTTATTCACCTTAACAAAATTACGGATTTCTGCTTGCTTGAGAGGATCCGTAAGTCCCCTAATATTCCATACTCCTATAGACATATTTACAAAGGAGAGGGAGGGGTTAGCATTTACCTTGGCCTCCTCTCTTTTTTCTGGAGGAGGGTTTAGCCTTCGTGGTAGTAACACTTGTGCCTTCCTGAAGATGATTGGCCTGGCCATCCTTATTCGAGGATACCAGAACTTTCGCCAGATCAGATTTCCTTCCAGGGGCTGGATCCTTTCTGTTAACATTGCTCGGCTGAGCTGCTGGAGGCAGGGGATCCTCCTCCTCTTCACTTCCGATGTTGCTAATAATCTCATCACTCTCATCATCCGATGTCGACGATGAAGCAGCAGCTTCACTAGAGTCTTCCGACTGCAGAAAAGTGGTACGATTCTCTCCACTTGCAGGGATGAACAAGGGATTCTGTGAAACTTCACAGAGGCCAGACACGACTTGTTGTTTCTTTTGCACACTAGTTACATTGGAGACATGCTTCTTAGTCCGAGAGGACCTTTGAACCGTCTTCCACCCATCCTCAGCCTGGGTATGTCCTTGAGCTGTTTCAGGTATCCCATCTGTTGCTGCCCCTGTTACAGCATGTAATTGTGAGTTCACCGGTTCCATTGGCGGTGTATTAACTTCCGCCTGACTTGTGGCCGGGCATTCATGGCCAAACGTGCCATATTTAGCACAAGAAATAGGCTTCCATTCATACTCGACTGAGATGGGGTGAACGACACCCGTATCCAGGACAACGTCAATAGACTCGGGCAGCAGCATATTCGCTCCAATCTCAACACAAACCCGAGCAAATGAAATCATCTTTAAGCTAGCAGTATGAAGATCAACGTGCAACGGTTTCCCTATCCCACTAGCAATTAGACCTATTGCTCGAGCAGACCACATAGAGTATGGAATCGACTTCAGTCTGATCCATATGGGCAGAGAATCATGTTGGCCCTTTTTCAGAATCAAGTGCGGGTGCCATTGCTGGAGTATGAGAGGAACTCTTGACACTGTAATGTGTCCACTCTCTAGTATTTTCCGACGGAAATCAGCATCAGGGATATTAAAGAAGAAGAACCCATCATCGTTAGCCATAATTTCCGTAACATGTGATCCCCAAATGTGTTTAACTGCCATTTCTGTGGATTTATAAGAAACCTTCCTACCCACATAGTAACCCACCAGACAATCTTTCCACTTCGGATGAGCTTCTTCCAATACCTCATCAGAAATCCGAATCAAGGGTTTACCATTAACTATCTCAGGTGGAGTATAGGTTAGAGCATACCCTTTTTCAGCCGACTTTGCAACCGCCGCCCACGTGCGTTGCATAGATATCTCCTGTTTCGGTGCAGGGACCGGACGGGGGTTTGTGGATCTTGAGCGCCCCCTACTTCGAGACCGTCTTCCTTGGCGATGATCCTGAGTTCCCTTATTCACCAAGGACGTTTCAGCAGCTTCAGGAAAACTTCGAGTAGGGCCATTCGAAGGAGCAGCATCTGGAGTCTTGCCCGAAGTTACCGAAGTATGAACATTAGGGTTAATCCCATTACCGAAGCTGACATTCAGAGCGTTCTCCTTTCCTTGGCCAATAATAGCCTTCCCGGCATCCATTGATACCTTCCTCGGGACAGGGCATATCGCTGGTTTAGGCGCCATTAAGGTTTACAGCAGTTCCATGGGTCTGGCACAAGCAGAAAGAAGAAGACGGGTGCCTATGGCTCAGCTCACGCCACGCCACACCACTCCCGTAAATAAATCCTTGATTTTGGGTAGTTTTCACATGGCGTCAGGAACGAATGTACATTGTCGACTACCACACTTCTTTCGACCAAAAAGAAAACTACCACATTTTGGTCAAAAAAATGTTGTGACATGTCATCCAACTTAGTAATTTGATAGTAAAATTTAATGAAAAATAATAAAGGGTAAATTTATTGCGAGTATACCAGTTTGAAATTTTTGCTTGTCAAAAAATTTAATTTGAGGTAAATTTATCACATATTTATCAATTTGAGATTTTTCATGGTATAATATTTAATTACATCATATAGTTCGTAATCAGTATAGTTGATAGCATATGCCATAGCCTATACCTTTCTTATATGCTCGGCTTGGCCCTCAAGCCATTACATCCACATGCAAATAAAAGATCCTTTTTTTTTTTCCTTCTTTGGTTTATTTATCTATTGAACTATTTTGCATTTGTATGAAAAGTAGGCCATTGAAACTTCTGCGCAAGAGAAAAGAAGATATATTTTTTAAATTAATAGTTTGAAAAGCTCCAAACTAGTACACATGCGATAAATTTACCAAAAACTAATTGTTTTTACTACAGAAAATCTCAAAATTTATCATAAACCAATTTTTTAACCAAAAAAAATTTCATACTAGTACACCTGTGACAAATTAGTTTTCCGATAAATTAGTTTAATATCACAAAAAATCTCAAATTAGTATACATGTGAGAAACGAAGAATAAAAATCTTAAATTGATATAACCGTCATGTGTCGCGTAACTCAACAATTTTACTGTAAAATTTTAATAGAAACTAACGTAAGTAAATTTATTACAAATATATAGATTTGAAATTTTTGGTGGTAAAAAAATTAATTTGTGATAAAATTGTCACATGTACAAATTTGGAGCTTTTTATGATATCAACCCTTATTGATTTTAAATCCGTTCATAACAAGAAAAAAAATAATTTTTTGACATGCATCATCTAGCTTGATTTCAAAATTAAGGTTTAGAGATTTGCCCCATATTTTTTGAGTTTCATTTTGCCTCCTTGCGGGGATACTTTGGATTTGATGGGCGTCCGATCCAACTACTCATTTCTAATTTCGTGTGAGATGTTTTTATTTTACAAGGTTCTTTATTAATGTTTAAAAACTTATTTGTGAGTTTAATTGTTTTCTCAAAATCATCGCAACTCAGTTTTTTTTATAAAAAGAAATCATGCGATCAAATCAAATGACATTTTTTTTATCCGTAACTCTCTTTTGTTTGATTTGCGAAGAGCGGGATTCGAACTCCGTATCTATGATTCTATCATCATAACCGTTCAATCCATTTATCAGCAGAGTCATATGCTTAGTGGCAAATAAAATGACTCTAAACGATATATCAAAAATAGACATTACAAATAAACCAAAAATAAATCTTACAATTAGGAAAGAAAAACCGACGGTCCATCCCAAAATACCCCATGTCTCTTCCTTCTGATGTCCTTTTTATACTATAGTTATACCGCCACGAATGGCATCCATACTCTGTCGTCGAACCGTGCTGTACCTTTCGACCAAAAAAAAAAAAAAAACCTGTGCTGAACCTGACTCTGTTCTCTCTCTCTCTCTCTCTCTCTCTAAAAGATTCTCCCTCTAGAATTCATCAACTAAAATGAGCTTTTCTCGGGCGATATTTTCTTGTCGTTGGTTTCCATTCTCTCCACTTCTTTTTCCCATTTCGACAGCTCTCTCATCTCTCTTTCTGAAGCACTTGTTCACGACTCTCTGCTTCTCTTTCCTTCGCATTTCGCTCCAACATCGAGGAACTACGCCATTTGAGCTCTGTATGCTGGACTCTTTCCTTTCTTGGTGACGAAAGAGCAAGACCCATATGGGGATTGTCTTTCAATTCCTTCGGATCATCGAGATTGGAAGGTGTTCTCGAGGTATTCTCTTCGAAGGGGTATTGCTCTGAGACGTGTGTTCTGCTTTAAAGGGTGCGTGCCATTTCACCTTGGGCTACATAGATCTATCTGCTGTTTGTCTTGGGCATGCGCTTTTTCGGCCTTCTCCTTTTAGTTGGTTCAGATATAGGAGCAAAAGGTATGCAATCTTTAATTTAATTATTAGGCTGAAAGAGACGAGCTTTGCGGCCTTGCAGAGACACTCTGTTGTGCAACAGTGAGCTTATGATGGATGTGCTTCAGTTTGCTGCTTCAGTTCATTCAATCTGAAGGTGAATCAATGCGGTGATCCAGATTTCAGATACATTGTGATGACTTGGTTCAAAGTTTGTAATTGGTGATGATAAATGAACTGGTGGATTGGCGGATTAGTCCCTGATTTAAACTGTCAGTGGAAGAGGTACTTTAGGAGGTGGTGGTTAAAAACTAGCAGATTAATCCCTAATGTTCAATACCCGCTTTGTGTGAACTTCCTCCCGGTAGTTGGTGACGGATTCGACTAGGGAAAACAGGGAGTGTGGCTGTCTGGCTGGTCTGGAGTGCTTTCTGAACATCATCAGAGCGCTCAAATGGGGCTCTTGCTTGCCTGCAGAAAGCGGGAGCCCCGTCCCTGGCTCTCCGACGACGACTAAGACATCCTCAAAGAAAGGACCTGATGAGCCATTGCACAAGGTTCCAGGGAGGATGTTCTTGAACAGTTCCAGCGAGGTCGCCTCTCTTTTTACTCTTCAGGGAAAGAAAGGGACCAACCAGGATGCCATGATTGTCTGGGAGGTTTGCTCCTTCCGATTGTCCTCTTAAGTGACTGACTAGTACTTTGGTATCCTAATAGTTTCTCGTTTGTGGAATGATTGTGCTGAATGATCTTGAGATGCCTTGAGTGCGTTTTAAGGAAAAGAGAATGCATTGCTTAAGTAGCCTAACGTGTTTCTTGAATGAGCAAGCATGTTCACGGCTTTCTCTGAATTTTTATTCAGAGGCTTTTATATATATATATATGCGCTTAGAGCCTCCTTTTTACTTCTTGTGTGCTCATGCATCTGCCAGGCTTGGATACTAGCATCTAATAACCATGTTTATCAAGCAACCGCTAAAATATTCTTCTATTGAAAAATATTGCGGAGTTTCTGAAACTCTTTTTTACACAAATTGCTCACAAAGTGTAAAATCCTATATGTCTATGACCATTGCCTATTAAATGTGTTTCAACTGATTGATTAATCCATTTGGGTTTAATCCAGTAAGTGCATGTTCTCTGTGTCTTTTATTAGCAATTTTCTCTGAATAGAACACGTTGGAATTGATGATGACATATCTATGATAGGGCCCTGTAAATGCGTTTTGCTCATTTTTGAAAGTTTTGGAATTTTAGAACTTTGGGTCCAGGACAGACACGATATTCTGTGGCGTCTTTGATGGACACGGTCCATATGGTCATTTGGTGGCAAGGAGAGTCAGGGATTCTCTTCCGCTGAAAGTGCGTGCTAACTGGAAAGTCAATCTAAACAGTGAAGACGTCCTCAGAGAGATCAGCATCAACACCACAGGAAGCATGTCTCCTGGAGAGACTGCCTTTATATCTGCTGGTGAACAACCAAGGGCCTCTGCTGAGCTCGAGGAAACGGATCAGCAGGTGGAGATCTTCCAAGCACTGAAAGAATCATTTTTGAAGGCTTTTAAAGTCATGGATAGAGAACTCAGAATGCAGAGGAAAATTGATTGCTTCTGCAGTGGCACTACCGCAGTTACATTGGTCAAACGGGTTTGACTTCTGAATCTTGATGTCATTAGTTGGCCATAATGCAGATCTTGTGATCCACCTGTTTGATCACGAATCACTTGATTGTTAAATAGGGTCATTATGTTGTCATCGGAAATGTGGGAGACTCCAGAGCTGTCCTGGGTACACGAGATAAAGATGGTTCTCTTATTGCAGTTCAGTTGACCGTGGATCTAAAACCCAGCATTCCAGGTTGCTTTTTCTTACCCTGTGTTGAAAATAGTTCCTAAGTTTAATAAGCTGAAGATTTTTGCCGCTTGTATATTGTCGGATAGAAGTATCAAGATGATAAACAAGTGCATTAAGAATCTGATTTCGGAGCACATTGATATAAGCAGATACCATAGCTGTTGTATCACTCATCTGTCTCTTTTATTTCCCTCACAGCGGAAGCAGAGAGGATTCGCCGATGCAGGGGGAGAGTTTTTGCACTTAAGGATGAACCAGAAGTTGCCAGGGTTTGGTTGCCAAACAATGACTCTCCTGGCCTTGCAATGGCTCGGGCTTTAGGAGATTTCTGCCTTAAAAATTTTGGTTTAATCTCTGTGCCTGATTTGTCATGTCTCTGCCTAAGTGAGAAAGATGAATTTATTATCTTGGCTACCGATGGGGTGAGTGACACGCATCTTGAATTTACAGCCTGTCGTCTTCTGTATCCTGTTCCCATTTTTTTTTTTTTTTATGTACTTAGCTTCACCTTCTTTTTGTGTATTTTTTATTTTATGCAGATCTGGGATGTGCTGTCTAACAAGGAGGTGGTAGAAATTGTTGCATCGGCCCCTGCACGTTCCTCTGCATCAAGAGCACTGGTTGAGTATGCCGTTAGAGCTTGGAGGCACAAGTACCCTACTTCAAAAGTTGATGACTGCGCTGCTGTCTGCCTCTTCCTTGACATGAGCAACTCATCTGCTGCTTCCAGTGCAAAGGCCCACGAGCACCTCCCTTCTGTGGTTGATCAATCTGATACGATCAGTGAGAAAGATGTGCAGGTCTCAAGATCCATCCAATATGACTCGGAGATCGCGACTGAAGAAAGCAATGAAGATGCAGCGAAGCTGGAGGAAATGCAGTCTGAATCAGAAACAGAATGGTCTGCGCTAGAAGGAGTGTCTCGTGGGAACACCCTATTAAATCTTCCCGGGTTTGTGCCAGAGAGGGAGAACAAAAGGAAGGGTGCTGGAGAGAGGAGCCATATGTAATCAAGCGCAAGGAATGTGTGTACCTGTGCTTTTTGTTGACTTAAGTTTCATCTGAATAAACTCTGCAATCTTTTTTTGCTATTTTGAGTCAAGAGATGATTCTTGGGGGTGTCCATAAGTGTTAGTTTGTTCCTGGGAGGTGGCCCAGGCTATATTAGAATGTCTGGGGAATTTTTGCTCTCTGGTGTATACTACATATTGATTTTTGCAACCACCGTGTCGATAGTCATTCTTTGTGAATCATGTATTACAATGCTCAACATGAATGTGGTAATGTTCATCTTAGTCATATTCAGTTGATAGGGACAGTATGCACTTGCAAAACTGACTTTTTCTATTAATTTGTTTAACGCGGAGATGGAGAGAGACAGAAATTTGAACTTTGATCCTCACTGTCATTGATGAAGAAGTTTTCATTTTTTATTTTGGCCGGACATTGATGAAGTGTGGTTTCCCAATTTCCAGCTTTCCTTCCTGCAGAAGATGCATCAGACCAACCGATGATGATGATGATGATTTACCTCTGTTTGCTTGTCAAGGCTATGCATTTTCAGTTCCTTTATTTTCATGCCGCGTCAGTTCCATAACTATTTAATTCATAAATGTTGACACCTAATTTTTGGTCATTTTATTTTTAGAAAATAAAAAAAATTCATAAAATTACAAAATCAATTTTGGAAGCCTTGGCTTAGTCTTAAAAACCAGTTTTCAACAAAAAAAAAAAATTGTTTTCTGACCAAAAAAAAAAAAAACAAAAAAATTGTTTTTTCACAATTTTTCTGTAGTTTCTGTATTTCTTTTATTAAACAATACCCCAAAAATCAAGAAAAATAAATATGTGGCCAAAAAATACACAAAAATAGTAAATATTTTTATTTTAATTTCTTTTCAATTGCATCCCTTTAAAATTTGGAAAATTTGATCCGGGGCCGCAAAAGTCTTCCTTAATCATATCCCCGAATTGAGCCAAAATTCACACTTTGAGTCCTTTTATTCTTATTTTTACTCTTTTTTTTTTGTCATCACATTTGTTTCTAAAACCTCATATTGCGTTTTAGTCCAATCAATTAAAAAATTTGAGCAATTTTGGCAAAAAAAAAAAAACCTGTTTGCACTTGTTATTTTCACTTTAGCCCTCGAAAATTACAATTTTGCAAATTCACCCTATTACCCCTAGGTTTTTAGGCCCTCTGAACAAAATGGCGGGGTCGGTTTGGTCTGAATCCATCATTTTAGAGCTCAATTGAAGAATTTGGATACTTGGGTAAAAACTTAAATTTGGGGACTTCGCATAAAAACGTATCAATTAAACTCAAAACCCACATTTCTAGTAGGAATCCACCCTATAAAATCCAATTTTGGGAATTAATTTGGACAAATTAGACATTTCGCAAGTCAATTTGACGAAAATTGGACAATCGGGTCCGTCGGATCGGATGAATCCGACCCCACAACCTGGCTGACCATCTCCTTCCCCAACTCCTTTCGCATGTCGGTTCAAACGTCCATGGCAGCTGAGATTCAAAGGACAAATGGACGTCCATCCCGGGCTTAATCGAGGCCTCTTCGTTCCGCTCCAATGAGCCCCCTTTTTTCATGAGCCAAAGCAGCCGGAGTTGGGGTTGGTGTGGTCGAGCGATTCTTTGCCGTGGTAACACCCAAAAAGATCTGAGCAAGGACCAAGCAAATTAGTGCCAACATTGAGCACGCCGAGGTACCAAGTAGAGCTGCCTAAATTCCCTACATGCTCCGGCGCCGATTGGACCCAACGGCACGTGGCCTCACATGCTGACCAAATTCGGTGGAGAGCTCTCGCGCGCCAAAAAAAATTTTCGATTATGTTACATACCAATTCAACGCGTTTTGGAGGAGAGAAGAGCTCATTCTGTTTCGCGAGCGTAATACACTAGAGAGGGAGAGGAAAAGAAGAGAGCAAATCCTCTCTGTGCCGCCATTGTCGAGAGCTCGAGCCGAGACTTCCAGAGCTCGGCCGAGACGTTCAAGGAAGAATCGAGCCCCGCCTCCAGTCTTCGAAGCCTCGTCTCAGTCCCAGGAGCGCAGCGGACCAGCTCTCGCGGTCTAGCCATCTCTGGAAAGGTAGTTGCCATTTTCGCACCTTCGATGCTCCTTTGACGGCGAATCACGGTTCCAATCGTTTTTCTTCGCAAAGCTTGGTCTGGTCCTGCCTCGAACTACTAGTAATCATGTTCGTGCAATTATTTTGCTTCGATTTGGCTGTTGTACGATTTTTACCCCGCAAGTATACGGATCGTAACAAGTAATATAGTAGTGAATAAAGATCGTTCCCACGAGGACTAACACTAAAATTTTCCTATCGATCGAAATTATCACAACTCAATTGAAGTCAAGTAATCGAAAATCAGGTTATCAAAATTGCGAAAATAAATATAATTGAACAATAGAAACTAGAATAAGACAGTAGTGATTACCTAGGATTGCAATTTCCCCCAACAATTCGCTAAATTGATCTAATCTCTCTGTCCCTAATTAGCTTAAATCCCAATTTACTAACCTAGAGTTCTTGATTATTCCTAAGGTTCTCCCAAATCACTTAGAAAAATATCTACTTCAACCGATCCACTATATTCCTATGAGAATCGAGTTAAAGTAAATTCATTAAGTACCGACCCTAATTTGGCTGTCTAAGTGAATATGTATATTCCTATCCTACCCACAAATCAACCTGCAAAATCGAATCTTTCTCTCGAATCATCTTACTAGACCGAACTAGACTATTCTCTCCTTGATTTAACCCTAAAATTCCTCTCCCGAGTTCATGTAGATTATTAAAACAATTCAATTAGTGGCTAGCTAATCGAAACGCAATATGCATAGGATGAGAATAAATAAATAGGAACTAAAAACTCATTAAATCAAGAGAGAATGATCAGATCAACTACAAGTTGGGTTCCATCGCAATCCTATGAGGAAATTTAGCCCATACGGACCAAGAAACAAGCAGCAAAATTCATATTCAACATTGTAAGCATGAAGAATTGAGAAGGAAATTTAGACAAATCGGCACAATTACTAGCTTTCTCCTTCCCTTCGTTCGGCGCCCTTTCTTTCACGCCGCTTGCTCCTCTTCTTTTTCTTTTCTTCTCTGCGCCGCTTCCTCCCCTTTTCTTCGTGGTATCCCTTCCTCTTTTTCTAGTTCTGCACGTCCCCCCCCTTTTGACTTCCAACCTAGCTTTTTTATCCCCTTTTTCCTTTTGTGCCCTCTTTTTTATTCCTTTCTTTATTACCTCTCCACTGCACTAGCTTCTTCCCTTTTTCTTTTCTTTTCTTTTTTTTTTCTGCTGCTTTTACATCTCAGATTTCCTGAAATAAAATAAAATAAAATAACACTAAAAATTTCCTAAAACAAAATTAAGTCAAGGCCTTAGCATCATTTATTAATCTAAAAGAATGTTAAAATAACTTGACTTTTATCTAATTATCATTGGCATGTAAACCTGAGTCAGCCCCCCACGAACATCCTTGAACCTATCGTGACTTCGTGACCTCAAACCAGAGATTGCTTGGCCGATCAGGACCTTAGGTGAGTGTCTCTGAACTCCATTGACGTTGCGTGTATGCTTGTTGTGTCTTGATTTTGCATAGAATGGAAGCTTGATTTCGCCATGGCCAAGCTCTATGCGAGCTTGAGTAGAGTAGGTTTCACCTTTAGATTGGGCTAGAAATTGGATATGTTGTGGCTTGGATCATGAGGATTCGAATGGCACCAAGATTGGCGCAATCAGAGTTAGTTTTGCCGTTGATCGATGCTGGAAGAAAACCGTCCGTCGATTGTCTTCTTTCTTACAACTGCTGACCAATCAATGTTCGTTGATTGTCTGACGGTCAAGCAGTGCCGACGTGGCGACACATGGCACGACACGTGTTAGCTATGTTAGCAGAGCGATGATTAATTCAATTTTCAAAAATTAAAAATCAGATCGGACGGCCACAATTTGACCACATGGTGCGATCTGAAATTTTTGAAAAATAAAAAATGCTTTCTGATATTAAAAAATTATTTTTTGAAAATAAAAAATAAATATGATCAAATGATCGTGGATTAGCCACATGTTTTAATCTTGGCTGTAGATTTCAAAGGTTTGATTCAAATGTCGTGGGTTAGCTGCATGGCACATTCTGGAGCATTGAATTAGGTTTTAATTAAAAAAATTCTAAAAAAATCAATAAAAAAATACAAAAACAGTGTTGTTTAGTGTCGACCCAGAACCCTTAAGGTTAATTTGGGTCAGGCACCCGAGAGGCTCGGGCTGGTTGACACAGTCTATAAAATATTTTTTTAATAATAAAATTTTCAGAAATTCATAAAAAAAATTTCATAAAAATTGGAAAAATTCACAAAAAAAATTTCTAAAAATTCAAAAAAATATTTAAAAAAATGATCACATTCAATTGGTTTGATCCATATTTGTTGATTTTGGTCCCCGATCCTTCTCCAAAATGACATTTTTGCCCCTCTAGACAATTTATCCCAAAGTTTCTAAAATCTCTCCCAAACTTTAATTGCACATTCTTTAAGCCTTTAGGGCTTCACTAGGGGTGCTACGTTATTATTTGATGCAATTTGTCGGCATGTTTTTAATTTCTTGATGTGCACACTTACTTTCTTTGATTGTGATTGTTAGGATTAAATATTCTCATCTGCATAAAATATTAGATTTTAAGAATTTTCGTATTCCAAGTCATTTGCATGAAAATCATAATTAGGAAAATCAATCAACTTAGGTATCAAAAGGGCGTCAATGAAAATGTTGGCGTAACTAAGTTCTCAAACTCAATTCTTTGGTTCCATAGAACCAAACGAACTCTCTCAACCACTCAGTAGGGCTTTTGATCTACCCTAAAAAAAAATATTGGTAGTAACTCTATTAGCATGTACACCTCGCATATGTCATCTGACCACATTAAGGTCAAACTCGATATAAAAAAAAAAAATCTCTCGGCCGCTATTCAGTATGGACTGGGAAGGCTCGTGTCAAGTCCCATGCATCGAAAGGCTTGGCAATTCGTTAGCCACTTCAGGTGGACTAACCACTCTCGCTTCATGGGATCGCGACAGACTAGCGACTCTATTGGAGAACTTTGAGAAGGAACTGCCTTGAAATTTTTGAAAGAGTGATTTAGAACAAGTGTTTGATATTCTACTTACCTTTACCAAAAAACAAGTGTTTGATATTGTAGGAAGGATTTGAGAGGATGGACATATTGGCTAATTTCAAAATAGCCAACGTAGAATCCAAATTCCTTAATATGGGAAGTGAACCTCACATGGAGAAGACCATTGGAAGCTTGAAAAACGTCTTTTCGAGTGGATTCAAAGTTATTCAAGGAAAGGAAAGTTTCGGCGAGAATTATGAATGAGTAATTCCATTAGTAACATGCTTGTTGGACTATGTCAACCACGAGGGGATTGAATGTAGTCCTAAAAATCAGGAATAAAAGAACCCAAAGAAAGCCAAGATGAAAATCCTACTCACCTTATGCCGCATTTCAATAGAAACGTGAAAATAGTTGTCAAATAGGAATGGAAACCTACTAGAGTTGGATTTAAGAATCTCTTCAATTTTAGGGCGTTTTAAAAGTAGGAATTTTGATAGCAATAGAGAGGGATCAAGTCCCAAAGGGGATTGTACCACTTGATCCTTGAATTCAACTCTGATAGCAGTTGGCTTGGGCTATTTGCTGAAAGCTCAAATTACTGGTAATGAGTCGATTCAATTGTTGCATTTCACAAGTAGAGTTGCATACTATCCTATTTGAGTTGTTAGACAGTTTGGTATCTTACAAGAGATTCCACCTAGAGTTTGCCCTAGACTATTCGCTTTCAACCTCCCCTATGAAGCACTCACAAAGGAAAGTAAGGTCCATTTCCAAGCTAAGATTGATGCTTTAATTCATGCCTTGAAGAATTTCTTGCTCAAGATATAGAATGGCCAGACTATTTGGATGATGAAATGGAAGTCCATTCCGCCTCTTGAGAGTACATTCAACTTGTTAACGAAGCTTGACGCGCTTTGGTAGCACTGTATGTACCCGAGTATATTGTTCCATATGAGCCTGGAGTGGAGCTATATATACCTAAGGATATAGGACCGCTATCTCTCTATGAAGATGAAGAGCCCCTTATTTGGGAATAGGATGATTTGAGGGACACTAACGACACCTTGGACTCCAAGCCTCCTCGGATGGGATAGATGATTCCCCCATCGAGTTTTTAATATACAAATATTGCATTCTAAGTCGTTTGAACACTTTTGAAAATTTTTCATAGTAGTAAACTTGTTTCCTTCCCATTTATGCATATTTGATACATCTTTCATGATCCTTCAAGAACGATTTTCATGGGTTACATTTTTTTCAATAACATGATTCTCTGTGATGAATGAAAAGAAAGACCTCTTATGTGAGGCTAAGGCTCACAAATAGGCCTTTTTCCTCCTTTAATCTCATATAAACATGGTATCAATAAAGTTTTAAGCTTCAAACCATCCTTACTTAATTTCTTAATTCTAACTTATTTCCCCTATAAATCACGAGGACTAGCAATAAAGATTGTTTGCTAAGAATGGAACAAGAAGAATTAGCTCCCTGTGTGGTGAGTCTAGACACCCAGATGAATGTAGTAGCCTCAATGGTGGTGGAGATGAAAGTAATGATGATTGCTAGTCAAGGGAAACATCCAGCTAGACCTGATCTTAATCAGACTTCTCATCCGAGTTCCTCTAAAGACTCGGATACTAACCAAACTCCAAATGTTTAGCAAACTCAAAATAATGAAGAACCACCCAAGACTATATCGATGGCAATTGAATTAGAAAATGAAAAGAAGGAAAAGCATGCTCCTAACATGGAAGAAGGTGCCAAAGGACTAGCCAAGATCGAGGAATACTTAAGTAGTCAGGGCTACGAACTATCTAGATTTGATAAGGGCACCCTTTTTGCAAAAATAAAAGTCCCCGCAAACTTTAGGAGCCGACTTTGTAAGCAAGTATAACGTAACCAAATGTCCCAAAGGACATCTTGAGTATTATTTGTGCAAAATGGCGAAGTATTTAGATAATGTCCCGTTGCCGATAAATACCTTTCAAGAAAGCTTAGATGGTGTTGCCCTCTCATGGTTTATTGAATTGGATATCGAAGACTTTGATGACTGGGACCAACTGGCAGACGAATTTCTCTGTCAATACAAGTTCAACACCATGACCACCCTTGTAAGGGAAAATCTATTGAGGATGACTAAAGGAAAGAATGAGGCAATTAGTGCATACGCTCAAAGATGGAGAGCTCTGGCAACCCAAGTCAAACTGCCAATGCCAAAAGATGAGCACATGGATATCTTTTTGAAGGCATTATCATATGAATTCTTCGAGAAGCTAAATACGTCGAGATGCTAAACCTTCGTGCACCCGACCAAAGCCAAAAAAAAAGGCACAAATGGAGCAACGTTTAAGCGCCAATATCCTATTAAAAAAGAAATGGAGCATTCGAATGATATTGCATTTGTACCAAACCCTCCCAAACCTAAGAAATTCCAAAACTCTACCATTACACAAGGCGTCACTTCATGGTTAACATCTAAAGGACCCAAGCCCAAGAAGAAGTCACTTCCAAGCTCCTTCCTATGCTATTAGAGGGGGGTGTCTGGTCACTAAGGAACCACCGAAACCGAATCCACCTAAGTTCTCCAACTATGATGAAACCCAGTCCTACGCCTATCATATGAGAGAAAAGGGCCACAACGTCTACAACTACATCGTGCTCAAATACAAGGTCCAAGCTTTGTAGACGGTCAAATCCTTCAGTTCAATAAGATGAAGCCTAATGTCCAGCAGAATCCAATACTAGAACATCGGGAGGTGAATGTCGTACTCGATGAAGATTTCAATAATAAGTTAGAGTTCATGGTGGATGTAGTCAAATTGTAGAAGACACTGGTTGTAGCTTCGTTATGCCCCACAAAGGGAAGTGTCTCGAAAGAGAAGAAGATGTTGTGTTTAGCTAAATTGGTTAGCTTGGAAGTTATCAGCAAAGTCGACGATTCCATCATTGAAGGAACTTACTCAATAATTGATTTGTCTTCAAATGAATTTATCTTAGAAACTTGGCAGGGAGACTTGTGGAGGATCCCCTATGAGTGTGTAACAAACAATGAAAAAATTTTGAGGGATACAAAAAGGAGTTGGATTAAGATGATTATCACATTGAGAAGACTCGCCAAGGTGATAGAAATTCGTGCAAGAAGCCCTTGAAATAAGCGAAGTTGTTGATATATTAGGCCAAGATAATGGGAGATATAATTTCCACGTCCTTGATTTTGCTCTACCAAGTTTCATTATCAACCCAAAAGATATCATTCCAGATGGTTGGGGTTGCATGGATGACCCTATAAATCAAGGAATGGTTGAAGCAGTTGATGAAACAACTCCCGATTGGGGTAACTATCTAAATGAAGGGGAAAATCAAGAAACTCATTTCTCACTAATATAGAAGTGCACATGGGCCAACTAGTCACCTTGTTTTCGAAGCTATCTTCATTGGCAATGAGTATCAATGTTCCATGAGTGGTAGAAAACACGCCATCTATAGAGCTGCGAAGAGAAATTAAAAGGCAAAATCGTTGACTTATTCATTTAGAAGAGCAATAAGGTGATTTGGCCAACAAGATATCAGAGTTGACGGAGGTCATTATCCTTACCCTATGAAATAGAAGTTCGCTACCCCTTGGATTTGATCCAAAGATAATGTTCCCATAGAAGTGCGATGCTACGAGGTGTTCTTCGGCCTATATTTCATACTACTTGCAAAAAATGATTGGTCATCACGAGGAAGACAAACATCTTATTAGCAATTTTAGATACAGCTTGATCGGCCATGCTTTATTATGGTTTTAGTCAATCGACCTGGATTGGGTTTCAAGATGGGAGGATCTATTAGATCAATTCTTGCGATGATTTGAATCTAACTTGGAAGTTGTTGTCAGTAGAACTGACATGATTCTTATGACCAAAGATGAAGATGAGGATTTTAAGGCCTTTGCACATAAATGAAGAACGCAAGCTGCACAAGTTCAACCTCCTCTCACCGAGTAGGAGCTAGTGGAATACATTTTAAAAAACCTTCCACGGGAATACTTCGACCGAATATGCGCATATGGATACCAATCGTTCGAACATCTGATGAGTATTGGTATGAGAATTGAAAGCATTATACGAAGGAACAAGGCTAGAAGCAAGGAGAGTCGCAAAAAAACCTCTAGTTGAAGTGAAATTGCTAGCCCTCCAAGGAGAACTTTGAGAAGGAACTACCCTCGATCGAGTAGCTTTTCACCTTCAAAGAAACCCGAGGAAGCACCCTATGTTGAGCCATACTATGGATATAATTCAAAAGACCTTGATGACGATAATCTAATTAGAATGGTTAAAACGACAATTCCCTTTGTGATTGACCTTAACAAAGTGGATGGCTAGAGTAAGGATGAGGATACCGTTTGTAATTGCACTCCCTAATAGTGAATCAGACAATGCTGATAGTAACAAAGATTTCTCCAGTCGAGGAGTACAATCCGGAAGCAGCACATTGGATTATGGCACATAAGAAATTGATACTGTCATGAGACCCAGAAGATGTTATGCACCAAAAGAAGGCAAACCCAAAAAGAGAATGCAACTAAAGAGAATGTCGGACAGCTCCAATTCATTATTAGAACGAGTGAGTATGAAATCATAGAACAACTGTGGAAGATGCTCACACAAATTTCATTGTTGGATCTCTTTATAGACTCGGAGAAACACAAGAGTACATTAACAAAGGTGTTAAATGAAATACACAAATGGGAGACCATTAACGAGGCTCGATTGGAGGACTTTGTGGATGCCATACTCTTGAAATAGAAGATATCATTCTCAAATGAAGACTTTTCGATGGAGGTTGGAGGGACATGCCCACAACAAGCCCATCTACATATCTATAAGGTGCTATGGAAAGGAAATATCCCATATTCTGATAGACAACGACTTCCCCTTCAACTTATGTCTCCTAACAACTCTTAGAAGCTTAGGGATAAGTAAAGACCTTATCAAGACTTCCAAAGCCACTATCCATTCATTCGATGGAATGACGAAACACATCATGGAGGAAATTGAACTCGACATTATTATCTGCTTAGCCAAGTTCTCTATCGTATTCCAAAAACATTTTCCTTTTTGCTTGGGAGACCCTAAATTCATTTGGCGGGAGCAGTGCCTTCTGCACCAAATGGTCAGATTCATGATTAACAATAGAATGATCACCGTCCATGGTGAATCAAAGCACCGATCATATTTGGAAGGCTTAGTTCCATATGTTGAGCCACAAAAAAGAAAAAAGAAGAGTTGAGCTATCATTCCTTCAAGCTAGCGTCGATCATGCACATCCCGGCTGGGGCCAAAATCGTAGCTCTCGAGCTCTCTAAATCCTCTATTATGGCCGGAAGAGTTCTGTTATTGCATGGCTTTGTTCCCAGGATTGGACTTGGGAAATATGCCCAAGGATTACATAAGTCGATTCATCTAGGTTCAAATAACCACGAGGTTGGTTTCGATTATAAGAGGAACTTGGTAATCATTCCTCATCAAAGGACTGTCATAGAGGCCGAGGCCGAGGTTGAGGTAAGAACTATGGACACCATGGATGCCAAACTCATGCCTATCACAAGTTTTTGGAGGAGTTGGTTAAGCAGTTTGACGAAATCTCCTTCTAATACTTGGTAAGGACCCATAACCACTTTGTAGATGCTTTACCCACACTATCATCCATGCTGCAAGTGGTGAATGGCCTCAATATATAACCATTGAGAATTGGTATTACCAACTAGCAAGCGTATTGCATGGCAATTGAAAAGGGATTCAGTGATGAGCCGTGATATCATGATATCAAAACCTATCTTTTGAAAGGTGAATTTCCTCAAGGTAGTCACGCAAGATATAGAAAGTATATAACCAAGATGGCCTCCAAATTTTCCCTTAGTAGCCATATTCCATATAAGAGATCTTTTGATTATTTTATTAAGGCGCATAAACGCTAAGGAGACCTCATGAAAGCTATTCATGAAGGTTATTGCAGACCACATATGAATGGCCATCTACTCACTAGAAAGATTATCAGACTCGTTTACTACTAGATGACCATAGAGTCAAATTGCAATCAACATGTGAGGTCTTGCCACCGATGTTAGGTATATAGGAATAGAATCAATGCACCTCCAAATGAACTTCATCAGATATCTGAAGCTTGGCTATTCTCTATGTGGGTTATTGATATGATTTGGCCAATCAACTGGAAAGCTTCGAATGGGCACCGTTTTATTCTAGTGGTGATTGATTACTTTACGAAGTAGATCGAGACTAATTCATATGCCATTGTCATAGTAAAGAGCGTGACAAGGTTTATCAAACAATATATCATCTCTAGATATGGAGCTCCCTAAACGATCATTACAAATAGCGATTCGAACATGAATAACAAAATAGTCGATGACCTATTGAACCACTAGATTCAACATCTTAATTCATCTTCCTACCACCCATAAATGAATGGAGCTGTGAAGGCGGCGAATAAGAACATTAAAAAAATATTATCTAAAATGGTAGACAACTATCGAGATTGGCATGAGAGGTTGCCATACGCACCGATGGCATATTGCATCTCAATCTGAACTTCAATAAGGGCAACGCTCTATTCTTTGGTATCAGACATGGAGGTAGTCTTGCTTGTGAAAATTGTAATCCCATCATTACGAATTCTGTCCCAAGCTAAACTCTCAGAGGTTGAATGAATCTAGTAGAGACACTAACAATTGAATTTAATCGATGAAAAAATAACTAGGAGCAATTTTCCATGGTCAAAGCTATCAGAAGCAGGTTGCTAAATCATTCAACCAAAAGGTTAAGCCCAGAAACTTTGCAATTGGAGATTTGGTTGTGAAAAATATGCTTCCAAACGTTTCATATCTTGGAGGTAAATTAACCCAAACTATTAGGGTCATTATGTAGTCAAAAAAGTTCTACTTAGTGGAGCCCTAATATTTATAAATATGGATGGAGAAGAGTTTTCAAGTCCTGTAAATTCAGATTTAGTCATGAAGTATTATCCTTGAAATGAAATCAAATGCCTAATTGGTGTCCCTTTTCCCAAGAAGATTTCAGTTAATCAGATCATTGCATACATCTCATGCATACATGTGCATTTCTTTCTAAAATTTTAGGTTCTAAAAGAGACTATAGAGAAAAGAAGGACAACCTTGGATCAACCTCATATAAGTTCACAAGACTAGGTGAAATGTATTTGTTCCAATGTGCATTTGTCACATCATATGCTTATCAAAAGTATTAACCTCTTTTCGCAGAAATACACCCAAGATTTGAAGAAGCACATGCAAAGGCGGATTGGTATTAACCAAACTCTTTCAATTACTTTGTTCTTTTGGTTTCCCTAAAGATCACTGCCACTGAAACATAGATCACCAATGACGAAACATGTAAGTAAAACATTCCATTCTATTCTAGAAATTTAAATCTTAGAGCCTAGAAACTCTAAATCCAGAATCTATAGAAAGACATCTCAATTCCCAAAATTAATTCGTATGCGGTCATCTTTAAAATGATTTTGAATTTGTCCAAACAGATTTGAATGTGCATTTTATGTCAAAAATCCCCTTTGAGGATGAATTTTGATGAAGATGAAATGAACTTTTCAAAGAGAATGTTTTAAAAGGATTTTCAAAAGGAGTTACGACAAATGAAAAGAGACAAGCCTTATCCCAAACACGTTCTATACACACTTGAGAGATGAGTGAGAAAAGATTGTGAGAGAAACCTCCATCTCTAAACGTAGGGATCATTCACAGTAATTACATGGATTAAAATAACGAAAGCTATATATTTCATATCCCAAACATATTGCTAATTCTTTGCAAGCCTATCTAAGCGAAAAAGGAGATTTCTAAAAATAACTCTGTCAAAAACTACCCCATACTAGGGTATATTTAGAGGATCATTGGTCGATATACTGGAGAAAGGGATTTAGAAAGATTTTATAGTACTAACTGTTGACACCTGATTTTTAATCATTTTTTCTATTGCTAAAGTAATAAAAAATCCATCAAAATTCATAAAATTGAAAAATCAACTCTGGGGACCTTAGCCAAGCCTAGGGAACCAATTTTGACAAAAAAAAATGATATTGTATTTTCAGTATTTTTACGTATTATTTATTTATTTATTTTCGAAAATTAATAGAAAATCCATAAAAAATCATAAAATTGAAAAATCAACTTTGGGGACCTTAGCCAAGCCTAGGGAACCAATTTTGACCAAATTTTTTTTTTCATATTTTCAGTATTTTTACGTATTTTTTATTTATTTATTTTCGAAAATTAATAGAAAATCCATAAAAATTCATAAAATTTAAAAATCAACTTTGGAAGCCTTGGCCAAGCCTAGGCAACCATTTTTGAACAAAAAATAAATTTTCATATTATATATATTTTTAATTTTTTTTTAAAAATACAAAAATACTTGAAAATTTTGGAAAAATAACATTTGAGGCCAAAAAAATACACAAAGATAGTTCATATTTTTATTTTAAATCTATTTTCATATTGGCCATCGCAAATTCAAAAAAATCCAATTCGAGTCACGTGTTCCTTCACGAGTATAATCTCGAATCGGGCCTAAAAAAAATTAATTTGAATCAACTTATTTTTAATTTTCACTTTTTATGAGTTGTGACATTGTCTTCTAATATTTTAAATTTTCATCTTGGCCCAATTATAACCAGAATGACTTAATTTTGTAAAAGGGCTTTAATTAAATTCTGCATTATTTTCAGCTGCAAGAAATGAGCTTAAATTTGACATGTGGTAAATTTTGATGTGTCAAAAATCGTGAGGAGATTTGGACTTAAAGAAATATATTTTTTCAGGGACTGAATTGTAAATACTTAAAATTCAAGGACTAGAGTGCAAATACCTAACTGTTGAAGGATTATTTTACAAATAACAAAAAGAAGAGTTAGTGGATAAATTAGAATAGAGAAGGGAAGATGGAGAAGAGGAGATGAAGAAGAGAAGTTGGAGAAGAATGGATGGAGAAAATAAGATAAGAATAGAGAAGGGAAGATGGAGATGAAAAAGAGTTAGTAGAGAAATTAAAATAGAAGATAAATATGGAGAAGGGAAGATGAAGATGAAGAAGAGTTAGGGGAGAGATTAGAATGTGAGATAGAGATGGAGAATGGAAGATGAAAATGAAGAAGAGTTAGTGGAGAAATTAGAATGGGAGATAGAGTTAGTGGAAAAATTAGAATGGGAGATAGATGAGTAGATTATAAAAGGAGGAAGAAGTGAGCTTGAGAGAAGAATTTTTGGGAGAGAAAATTTGAAGTGTTTGGGGATTTTTGGGAGAGAAAATTTGAAGTGTTTGGAAAAATTTTTTGGAGAGAAAATTTTGGATGTTTGAGAGAGTTTTGGGAGATTGAAGAAAAATTTGAGAGAAAGAAAATACCAAAAGAGAGAGAATTTTGAAGATGATGGAGTTTAAAGCTAGGGGTTATCATCACAAATTCCTTCATCGATCAATATAAATCAAGAGTTCATCCTCGTCAACGAGCAAGCAAATTCGAGCTAAGTGTTTTTATTTATTCATTTATTTATGGTTTTACTCGCAAATTAGCACAAATTGTATACACTTTCTCCATCTCCCATTTTTTCCCCATATTTTATGTCAGGAGAAGGATATCTCTATGTCAACAGCAAAAATCTCGTAGATATGCAAAAATCGGCCCAGACAAGCTCCTAAGCTGTCCACCGATTTCTCAACTGATCTGTGACTAAAAGTCCCTCTTAATTCAAAAGAAACTCTCTATATTGGGAACATAGAGAGCGAAAATCAATTATAGAAATCCCTCCCAAAAAAAACGGGAGATAAGTACTCTTTCCACTCTTCTGGTTTTAGGTGCAGATTAGCACATATTTTGTATACTGACACTTCACTCTATTTTATGTCAGGAAGCCGTAGCTCTATATCAATGGTCAACCCTATGGAAGCACAAAATCGGCTTGGAGGAGTCCTCAAGCGCGCACAAATTTCAAATTGTTGAATCAATTCGTTGTATTTCATTTTAAAAAATTCATACCCCAGAATGGAGAGGACAAAGTCCATCCGCAATTTAAATATCTGCACCATAAATCCCAAAGGGAAGAGCCAAGCCAATGCTTAGCCTCCCATTGGAGGTTTTTACTTACAGTAGTTAAATACCTGCAACTTAAATACCTGTACCTTAAATCCCAAAAGGAAGAGCCAAGCCAATGCTTAGCCTCCCATTGGAGGTTTTTACTTACAGTAGTTAAATACCTGCAACTTAAATACCTGTACCTTAAATCCCAAAGGGAAGAGCCAAGCCAATGCTTAGCCTCCCATTGGAGGTTTTTACTTACAGTAGTTAAATACCTGCAACTTAAATACATGTACCTTAAATCCCAAAGGGAAAAGCCAAGCCAATGCTTAGCCTCCCATTGGAAGTTTTTACTTACAGTAGTTAAATACCTGCAACTTAAATACCCGTACCTTAAATCCCAAAGGGAAGAGCCAAGCCAATGCTTAGCCTCCCATTGGAGGTTTTTACTTACAGTAGTTAAATACTTGCAACTTAAATACCTGTACCTTAAATCTCAAAGGGAAGAGCCAAGCCAATGCTTAGCCTCCCATTGGAGGTTTTTACTTACAATAGTTAAATACCTACAACTTAAATACATGTACCTTAAATCCCAAAGGGAAGAGCCAAGCCAATGCTTAGCCTCCCATTGGAGGTGTTTATTCACTGTCATGTACTTCCTATAATTTAATTTTTGAATCATCAGACCCAAAAGATGAGTAGGTTGTATTACTGCACAGAAGTTGTTAACACACTCCCTCTTTCGGCTTCGGGGAATCTTTAACACTTAAAAAATATAATAAATAAAAAATATATACCATCCATGCATCCTTTCTAAAAAAGTGAAAACACAAAAAAGAATACCATACTAGAGCTTTAGAAATAAACCAAGCCTGAGTTGCCGTATTAGGATATCCATGAAATTAAGGTACCGAAAGGGCATTAGTTTTAATTAACTAGTGTAACCAAGTCCCCGAACTCATAATCTCTGGTTCGCATGAATAAATTAGTTCTTCCGCTAATTTATTTAGGTTCTTAATCGACCTACCAAGAATGATTAGTGGCGACTCCAAATTTAAAAATCATTTAAAATAAAAATCCAAAGTTGCGATTCAGTAGGGCTTGGGAGGGTTCGCGTTAGGTTAGTCAAATTTAATTAACCTAATAATCCGTTAACCTCTTTTGAAGATAAATTTTTTTTAGAGGGTCGCGACACTAACTTGTATCAATTTTTTGTAATGGTTTTAGGTGATATTTCATAGAAGCCTGAAACATCTTGAAGTGAGGAAGAGCAGTTCATTTCTTTATCCCAAAAACTTCTTCTTTTGTTTAAGCCCATTTGAACCATAAATCTTCATTGCTAAGCTCCGTTGGTGATTACCTCCCTACACTTGGGAATATACATGATTTACTAGAAGATGGAATAATATCAAGGTATCTTGGGAAAATCCTTAAAGATCAAAACATAAAAAGAGTCAGAAGGCAACAGACATTTGAATTCAAGGGCAAACAAAAGCAAAAAGCCTGGTAAAAGTAAAGCCGGAGCCCTTCATTACAAATGATGAGCATCAAAAACATGTGATGAGCATTATATATATATAGAGAGAGAGAGAAGCTGCAAAAGGAAAAAAAATTACCATAGCAAAAATAAGAGAGAAAAGATCAAGACTGAACATTTGATGAACTCGAAAAATTGCAAATGCAAATCCATCCCAATGGATATAAGAGTGGGTAATGATGCTAAGGTAATCGCCAACCCTTCAAACATCTCATTCTGAAAATATGGCCCTTCATTAAGCTTACCCTGAGCCAACATTACAACTTTTGTCGAAGACTTTTCTGATCAAGATGTTTTGGGTCAACACGAGAGTTCACGCAAGAAGTTTTTGGTTAAAGAAGTAAGTACAATCCTGTCTTGTCTCATATTCGAGGTTCCTGACATATAAAACTAGAGGAGATAAAATTGGTATATATTTTATTATAAATCTCAAAGTGCCTATCCATTACGAAAACCTTTGACCAAGCCTAAATTACCATCCTCAAAAGACATTTTCAGATCAATCAGATTGTATACATTGCGAATAGTCCCCAAATCCTAAATTTAGGTTTTGTGAGGAAATTCAAGTGTTTCTTTGAGAATATTTCCCCAGTAGGTTGAATTGAAAACCTCTTTGAATACTGTGAGAAGTCCTCTTCGATGAAGGAACTCCGGTTGAATCTTTTAAACCAATTTCTTTGAAAAATTTTAAATCATGCGATTCAAAACCTTCTCCATAAGGAATTTTGAGTATACATGTTATGCGACCAAGTGTTTGGACAACTTCCTTCGCAACAAATATTAGAAACTTTCCTTATAATAATTAGTTTGCACAAATTTTAGGATTATGAACTCTAAAATCCCTTTAACCCTTTCCTTTTTAAGTGCTTAGAACACAAAATTAGGAAATTCCTTGGTGATCAATGATCAATTTTCGTAGTTAACGTCTCTTCTATCTTGCTTTAAAAAGTAATATTAGAGCAATTCTTCAGCCATTCCATGATAGGAGATGGTCCGTTTTTCCTTCTTTCATTAGGAATCTTGTATGGGCTACCATATAGTTCAAACCCTAGTCATCTTAATTTTTAGACTCCTTTTATTAGGAATTTTCTATAGGTTGACCTACCATACGGGTCAAATCCTAGTTTTCCAAATCTTAGACTCTTTTTGTTAGAAATCTTCTATAGGCTGATCTATCATACGAGTCAAATCTTAATCGTCTTAATTTTTAGAATTCTTTCATTAGGAATCTTACGAGTTGACCTACTATATCAATCAAAAACTTTTTAATCCATACCTCTTCTATCTACTTTAGAAAAGTAACATTAGGATATTCTACCGGTGAGTCCATGTTAGGGGACAAACCATCTTAATATTTAGGTTCATTTCATTAGGAATCTTTCTATGGGTTAACTTATCATATGAGTAGAACTTAACCATCATAGGGAATTCTTATAACGAATCCGTAGGTATCTTATCAAGGTCATACATGTCAAACCACATCCATGCGATCAAAAGGATAGCTTCAGGTATATATATATATATATATCTCATACACATTGTAAATGGACATCGATTTTGATTAGACTTTGACGGATATCGAAAGGTTTTTGGATCAAATGTCATAGCTTATCCCCAGTAGAGTCGCTAGTCTATTGCGACCCTGTTGAAAGGGAGCGGTTGGTCCATCGCAATTCGGTATGGGATTGGAAGGGCCCGTGCCAAGGCCCATGTCTCGAAATGCTTGGCAATCCGTTCGCCACTTCAGATGGACCAACCACTCCTGCTCCGTAGGGTCACAACAATATATTCATGTACCAGAAGCTATACGATATGAGGTATGTCTAGCTTTGTGGCAGGTTATACATTTGGACTCGGAGGATCTCACAGGCAGGGATTGCTTATAGATTTTCCATTGGTTTTCGTTTTCTGCCTGAGCCAAAACTTGCCATAGTTTTTTTCTCCAGGAAAAAAAATCAAAGTTCTAGCTCTATGTCCAGCCATGCAAGTTGGGGGCCCATTGAATCTCCCCAGAGAAATAAGTGGCCCAACAAGTATATGGCACCTTATCCAGAATGAGAGGAGAAAGATCACAAAAGCAATAGGAAGCTCTTAATCCCATCACAAACTTCTACGATTTCCAGAATGGGAGGATATGACTGCTTCTGCTCTCGTTGCTTCGTCCACCGCCACAGCCAGCGGAGGCTGCCTTCGCCGGAGCAGCTGCCGCGATGCCTGCATTTTCATCCCCAAGTCACCGACTTATACCCCTCGTTCCCATCATGACCACCACAAGTTTTTACTCAGAGGTTTGGATACCTAAATTTCTGCAGCCTCTTCTTTCTGTACGAGACATGCTTTCTGAGTGCTCGTTTCGGCATGCTTTCTAGACCTGTGTTTGGAATGATGTGATTCCATTTAGCACAACAAAGTAACCTGGATATTGATGTTGACAAAACCTGCATGCTCAAATTTTGAAGTAAAGTAGTGAAATTATATTGCAAGCATGAACTTGCTAATCAACACTTTAGCTTGACCGCAAATACCTCTGCCAGTCGACAGGACACAACTGGCACCGCATGTCCAAGCCATCTTCCAGTCATCCTTGCTAACTTTCTTCCATTTCATTCTTAGCATCTATAAAAACGGGGCAAAGAAATGCGGCCATCGCTTAGTCATAGAGAGATGGATTTGCATGGCAATTGGCAGGAGTGCTCTTTTCATATTCATCTAAAGTAGTTAATGCTTGCTTAGGATATAACTGGAATATAAGTGGAGAAGCAAGGCAGCCCTATGCTGTCTTAGAAGTGATTCTACGTTTTGTTTTCAAGGACAGACAGTGTTGATGCCTTTTATTCTCTGGCATTATGCATCATGGTTGTTTTGCAGTTACCAATGATTCGTCGAGGGGGACAGAGTTGTCCCAAGATCGCAGTTTGGAAAGATTGGAGGCTGATAAAATCGTCGATGGTATAGATTTTGGTGAGCTGTGCAATGAGTTTGAATGCATAAGTAGCCCTTTGGTGGAATCTACCGCTAGACAACTCGCCCGTGATATCTTTGAACTTCGCGAAGGCAATCGTGCCCTGGGGACATATGCTGTGTCTGTCAAGTACAAGGTATCACTTTGTTCTGCCACAACCCTGTAGAGAATGTATAAAATGTATTGTTGACTCGTTGTCCCAACCTATGATGATTTAATATCTGGGTATAAATGTTAGAAGTAAATCATTCATCAAATGCAAAGTTGCTTGCTTATTTATATTCTCATCATTTGATGGCTTATTAATCCAGAGCTTCTGTCTTGGCTTCCGAATTTCTTTCTTCTCCTTCAGAGTTCAAAACACCTTACCCGGAACCATTCTTTGTTGGCTCTTATTACATCAAACTCATCTTCTGTTGCAGGATCCAGTAAGAAGTTTCACTGGTCGTGAGAAATATAAGCGACCATTATGGGTTACCAGAGCATTGGACAATCCCTCTGTGGTAAGTACGCTGATTTGTAGTGGAAGTTGCAGTGCCTACCTACGTAATGTCTGCTGTGTCATTGTGCTTTCACAGGCTGTCCAAGAAATGGAGATGTTGTCAACGAGCGTCTTAATTATCAAGTGGACAATCAGAGGGAAGCCGAAATCCCCAATTTCAAGTTTGGGAGGGGACTTAATTATCAAAGTCACCTCCAGATTTACTTTGAACCAGATCAGCGGCCAAGTGATTGAGCACGAAGAAATTTGGGATTTGTCGGCATCATCACCTATTGCTCAAACATTTTTCTGGACATCGCGGCGTCTCTTTGCTACGGTTGAGACCGGAAAAGATTTGACGGAATACGTCAAGAATTTCACCAGCCACTTGTCAACTAGAAAAGAGAACATGGATATTTACCCTGATCCCTCTGGTGATCCAACCAAAGTGAGTTTGTCTAGTAAACACTCCAAAAATTAGTTGGCAATCTGTTGGCATCTCTTCTGGGGAGGTTCAAAGATATGTTAGCTTTGATTCATATCGTCATTAGTCAGGATTTTTTATTATGCGTCGCTCATCCATACATCATTATGTAGCATGGAACAGTGGGTGGGTTTTAACGAAGGCAGGATGAAAAGACTCATATGAGTGGAAAAGAGTAGGAAAGAGTAGGAAATTTAATTTTTCACTTCAATGCATTAGTCGGAAGTTCATTCCTAGCTGTGAATTGGAACATGAAAATACAGTAAAGACTCCTGTCCTGGGAAGACTAGGAAAATCATTAATGAGTCGGGAATCAATAGAATTTACTCCATAGTTTTCACCTTATCATCTGTTTTATTATGGCTGTGTCTGATGCCTGTCCCTCAGCCGAGCAAAGTTTCTCAATTACTCAGAGACGGTTCTACTAATGCGACTCGATTTAAGTACAGTTCTGCTGATTCTTAAGATGCTTTAGCCGCTTGTCTCCTTGCCTTGTCATGCAAGAGTCCTCCTATTCCATCATTTCTGGTTGCAACAGGCATTTGTATCATCCTACTCTTTTTGTCTATCCCATTTCCACGCTTTGCAGTATTTCGGCAGCTTAGACTGCAGTCCGAACATTTTGTTGGCATATCTGCATTGAAAGTTGTTCGATCACCCTCTTTTTCTTTCATTCCCTCCCATTAACATGCAATGTGATCTGTTTGATGCAGTTCTTCCAGAGGGACAACGGCTTCCAGCAAGACTTATACCAAATAGCACTGTTCCTGGCGGTCCTCTATTTTGTTGTACAGTTCTTGAGGACAACCTTATAGACATCTGGCCACACGGTGTGTGTACAAAAGCAACTAGTTACTGTAAGTAAGTATTTTATGAGAAGCTATATGCCTCATGGAAACTGCAAGTCACTGCACTGGGCATACTTTCTGTAAAATGAATTCTTTCCCCTTTGTTTTCTTAATGGTATAGTTGCCCTGTTGGTGTCCTTTAGCACATCATATAAGCCAGACTTGATGAAAGTTTATATGACATTGGATCTAATCATTGTTGACCTGGAAAATAATCATTGAGATTGTGCAAAGCTAATGTAAGCATTATCTTTGTTTTCAGAAAGAGAGAATTTTGGTAACATGCATAAAACACCATCCACATATTGTAGAACCAGAAGCGCTTTAACCTCTATTATGTACACAAGGCTGCTCTTCGACCGGGAGGATTCTAACTACTGTTCAGTATCGGATAAGTTGGGAACTGAGGGGAACTCCACTACCCCTTTGAGCTGAACTTGGTAAAGAAGAAAACGGTGAATGTTACATTGGTCCTGGATTTCTGTAACCTGTCGCACCGTGAATGCATCAATATGAGATTGTCCTTCAAGGAATAATCTGATACTAGGTTACAGCAAGACTCTCTTGTCCTTTATAGAATAACCTGATACGACTCTTTATATTTGCAACATTCTTTTTCAACCACTTGCGAGTCCGCTCAAATGCCCGTATTTGGCGAGCAAACTTGACCGCAATTCTCAGATGAACAAAGACAGGTCAGAATAAAAACTCACTGAATATCAGTTTTGCTGTATTACTCGGCAGAGTTGACCCAAAACAACCAGATATGAGCATCCACCAATTCAAGACAAACCTCTTCATTTAGAATGTCTTTAGGAGGCAACAAGGAGAGCCTTTGGGTGTAATTATGCTGCAGAATTAGTTGCAGTTAAGTAGCAAATTAATTCTTTATGTTCCTATATAAATCAAACCAATCCCGCTAACATCAATTGAAAAAAGAAGAAAACAAAACGAATGAATGCTGCACAAGGCTTCTTGCTTTTTTTATTCTTTTTTTCCCCTCTTGGCCATGCTGAACAGGGTTTTAATCATGCTACAACATGAAAGTGTACAGCATCGAGACTAGCAAGAGCAAGGCTGCTGATAATCTTAGGCTAACAAGTTTGGAACTAGAACCCAAGTCATGAGCACCAACAGCATAAATTGCTCCAGACTTTTCATCTTTCACTGTGATGTGTGAGGAACCTGAAATCAGATAATTGGAAATACCAAAAGCGTGAGCCGAAATAACAAAAAAGTTCAAATGTCCCGTGTACACTATGACGCACATTTCTCACTTCGATAATTCGAAGAGAGAAAACAGAATTGATGTCTCTTACCCACTAGAAACACTCTGCAGGATAAGTATTACCAACAACAATATCCACACTCTTCCAACTAAAAGGATACTTAATAAATAGCAAGCTCGGCAGAAGACAAAATAAAGGTGTAATCGCACTTACAATTGTAGTCAACCCAACCAATCGTTTGGTTCTCAAGATCATACACTACCAGCTTATTGGAGAGCACCAAATCTGCATGCAAGAAAAGTAGCCGGAGTTATCAAATTTAACTAGTAATTTCCATCATATCGATTAGTTCACCACATCAAGGCATCATGTGGGTATTATCATAACATTCTTCCTTCTTTTAACATATTCAAATTCATGAAAATGAAGCTCATTCATCCACGGAATCCTGTCCCTTTATCTGCCTCTGATTATCTACAAACACTGCTGATGGACATTCCACTACATTATTAAGGATTAGCTCCATTCTTGCACTTTCACCTTCTAGAAGGTTTGATTGAGAGATTACTGGCTAAACTGACTTGAATACACACTTTACTTCCTATGTGATATGACCTGATGATACCATGATGCTTAACGACATTGGTTCAAAAAATGTGTTCACAAGAGAAAGGAATATACCTCCCAATAGGGTGATATCTTTCCCATCCTTAGTTTGCATCTCTCCGCTCATAAAACCAACACACCAGACATTATCCTGTCAAATGTTCAAGTTAGTTTATTGGGGATAGCAGTATCTGGATTCATGTCCAACAGGTAACAAGTGAGATCCCAGTTTGCATTCTACACTTCAAGGCAACTGATGAAAGAAAATTGGTTTATCAGGATAGCACTATCTGAATGCACATCCAACATGTAAAAGTGAAATTTCTGTTTGTATCCTACATTTAGTCAACTGAAGAACGAAAATATGCTTCCCTGTGAGCGAAAACAACAATCATGAAAAGAGGAGGATTGAAGGTGATTTTAAACACACTGCACGGACGTCAATTGTAGGACATATCATGAATATTACACAAACCAAGTCTTTATAAACACTAATCCACACGCTCGAACTCTGCAAAAGTGAGTACAAACAACAATGCCACACAGAGGAATAAACCCAGTAGTTTTATCTTTTTATTTTTTCATATGTCCATATGAAAAAATCTAAATTTATTTGACAAGAACCGTGAGCTTAAATTTCATCATCACTGTAAATATTAAACGAGAAGCAAACTTCTCTCAATAAATCTTCATAAAGGATTAAAAACGAGCATGACTAGGAAGGCAGTTATAGAAGAATAATGAGCACTTTTTACTTACATGATATTGAAATAAGTAATCATGAGGATAAACTACCAGAGCAAGTGAACCGTCGAAGTGAAACTTTACCACCGGAAATCCATCGTCGACACTGAAGAAAACAGGGAAAGGGAAAAGAAAGATGATTCGGCATAATTCCCTGTAGTTTCAGTGAACTTAGATACTTCTCTTGCCTAAACAACTCAAACAGTCTGGCCCATTGTTCCAAATCAATGCATCTAAACATATTGAAATAACATCTCAAACAATACACAAGACAACAGATCTATTGATAATTAATATTTATTTGTAAGACGTCGATAATCATCAGTACACATCAATAGCCATCTGATTTATGGCATTCACGAGAGATTTTCAAACACATTTCTGCCGATCCAGACCTTGTCCTAGCCCTTACCTTCCGACAAACTGGAAACAACTAAATTGTTCCTCGACAGTATGTACCACCAGTCCAGGCTGCTGAGCCATAATCTGATGAGGTTACCACATAGAGTTAGAAAAATACGAGAAAAAGTAAGGGGCGGAAAATATAGGAGAATAAATATATACCTTTTCCATAAGTGGGTTATACACGTCCCCTGGAAGATAGGCCAATGTTGTGCCACTGTCAATTATTGTTCCTCTTTCATCTCCAGAGTCCAATATACCTTTTGTTGTAAGTTCTAGAACATCACCACCCACCTCAACGGCCTTCATGACAACATTATAATGTGCCCTACGGCAATGATGGAAATAGAATCACAGTTTCAAAGCTGAGATCTAACATATTTGGCTAACGGATGCCTATAATGGTAGAAATAAAATGAACAAAGAATAAAGAATTGAACATGAATAAAAGACCAAACCAAGTACAGAGTTTGATACAGTACGATTGACGCCGAATACATGTCAAATAGTGAAAGGACCCCGATATCATCAGCACATTCTCCCGTCATTCTTCTTAGTGAAATGTCAATGATAAATCAAAGCCCTAAATTTAAGGACCAGATGTGTTTAGCCATAAAAAGGGCTTGCCTTCTAATCTTCATTATATTGGAAGGAAATTAAGCAAATATAAATCTCTTCAAAGGGAACCCTTTAACATGGCTATAAATATGCATCAGAATAATGTAGTAGCTATACATATGTGTAAAAGATAGTGTTCTGCAAAAGAAAAACAAAGATATTAAATAATCTGAGCTGCTGAGAATCTTCATGAAAGTGCAAGAATGTCTTCAGCTACTCCTGCGAAACCCATCTTTTAAATCTTCATCCTCAAATTGCTTGAGCCTTTGATAACAAGCACAGTAATGAAAGATATGCCAAACAAGGACCCTTTGGTAAATGATAAGGATCAACCACAGTTGAAGAAAAAAACAAGCCAGAAAAGCACAATATGAAGTAGCACAAAAGTGAGACGACAGAAAGAGATGCAGACTAAAAATGAGAAGTGTGACATATAAAGAGCCATTAGTGAACCAAAAAAAAAAAAAAATTCTAGATTGTATCACAACTCAAAAAATTTGCAACTGTAGCAACTTTCCCAGGCGTGAGAAGAACTTATCAGGTATATGAAACTGCTAGGTTGAAGATCAATGTAAAGAATAACAATAAATTTGCAGGCATAACAAGTAAAATGAGATATTTTGTGCAAGGATAATGCCACATACTGATTAGGCACCAATGGAGTAGTATTGACTTTTGGCTCCACCACGTCCCCGATAGTAAATATTCCACCACCATTTATACTATCCAAGCAGTGTGCAAAAATCTTTTTCACCTTTCCAGATGAAGCAAGCTGAGAAAGCATGGATGAGTTTGCTTGTCCAAAACCAATAATCCCATCAACAGCTTCAGATGATGTGCCCAGCCCTCCAGATTGCTTAGCTGCACACCTGTTCACCAACATAACATGTTAATGACAGAGAACCAGAATGCAACTGAAAATTAATCGCATAAGAGTGAAACCTCTTATAACAAGAATGCAATAAAACATTTATATTTACATACATCAATCTCAAGAGTGTAAACCAGAAAAAAAAAGGGTTAATTACAAAAATCTGAACATCAAGAGACAAGTTAAACCAGTTCAAATCAAACAGCTCATTGAGGTTTAGCATCATATCAAAGTGGATTCCATGTAAAAATTAGCCTCTTCTTTAGGATTTATGTCCCCAAGGGCCTAGCAACAACTCAATCTCTTCATTCAAGGAGTTTTTCAAGCAATGTTTAACTAGTAAAGATAGTTTGCAAGTAAATAAGCAGCTGCTACAAGTGCTAGCAGAACTAAAAAGAATTTTAAACTGAGACTCACCCCCTTTCTAGTGAATGCTCAGCAAAAAACCAGTCGCGAAAGAACATGTCGAGACATGATTCTCTACAGTTACCTAATGTAATATTTGAAATCCTACTACTATCAGAGAAGCATTGTATTGTTGGTTGAGCAACCTACCCAAATATCACACTTGAATTCATGGACGATGATTGGAGATTCCCAGTCACTTGATCTAATTGTACATTATCCTCAACAAAGTATCCTTCAGTTGAGCTTCCATCTCCGTAAGTAATCTTATATTGGCAAAGTAAGTCAGGCTTGCAACCAGGAAGGAGGGTATGGTATGTGGAAGTGCAAAAATCTTGATCACAAGTGATCATGTCTGCTGTACTAGAGCCTTTTGGATCATAAAGAGTCAAATCCACCTATTGTAGGATAAGAATAATAAATTAAATTCTCATAGAAGATCAACGTGATTTGAAAACCAGTTGCAAAGTCGAACAGTCATTTCAATCTGTTATAGGAACGCTCTAAGATATGGGAGTACAACAACATACGCCGAGATCGCTCTTCGTGGGACACTTGTCGCAGCCAATGCAGTTAACCCACAAGATGTCACTTCCCGTGTCAACTTGCACATAATAATCCTTGGAAGGAGTCCCAATTCCAATTTTCGCAAAGTAGAGCCTACATAATCCAACAATGTGCACGCATAAGAAATCTGGTGGCTATGATATCCAAGTCCATTTGGCTCGAGATATGATAAATTAAACAGAATCAAACAAAAAAGTTGCAGACATTGATAGAGCAGGAATCATCTCAATGGAATTTCAGTTCAGACAGGACTTTTACAGACATTAAATGTACCATCGACGCCTATCTTCTCATCATCTCGTGCTGAGAAAGCCAGCACATAGTCTAACAGGGATACATAGAGACTAGGAAGTCAACGTGAAAACAAACCTTGGCATATACAGAAGGCGGGAAGGTAACGAGAAGATGTCACATCAAAATAGGCAGGAAAAAAAAAAATCGAACGAACGTTTCAAGAGTGCCTCAACAATGAAGTATATCAGAGGAGACAAATCGCCGAGCTCAACTTTGACAGAGGCATCAAAACGACAAGAAACGATCACAAAAAACCGACAGGAAGGCAAAACAGAAGAAGAAGAAGAAGAAGAAGAAGAAGAAGAGGAGAATTACCCAGTGTCGGAGGGAATGCCGTTGCCACCCAGGGGGAGATCGACGGCGGAGAGGAGCCGGCCGTGGCGGAGGGCGTCGTGCGATCTCATCGCGCCCAGGCTACCCCGGCGGCCCTTGAACCTGTGTTGCACCTCCAGCACCATGTTATCCGCGGCCACCACCGACGCCAAACAGAGCACCCCTACCGACGCCAAACAGAGCACCGCCACAGCCGGCGCGAGCGATCCCGTCGGACCCATCTCGCTGCCACGCCCCCGCGAGTCAGGCGGGTCCTCTCTCCCCCTCCGGAAGAGGAGAGTGCAGGGAGGGGGGGATGGGGAATGAGTTGGCCAGGAGAGGAGGGCGAGGTTACGGTTACGGTCACGGTATACGGGCTTTACGCAAACCGGGTGTCGCCATATTTATAGGATGGGGGAGGCAGCGATCAACGTCAAGAACATCCGTCTTGTTCTCACTTCGTGTTCATCATCATCCTCTCTCTCCCTCTCCTCTTCTCTTGTCTTCTCTTCTGTCTGGCCTTTGCTTTTTCGGTGCTTTCACGTTTCTATTCTCGCTTTTGACGTTCCCCACTCCTTCTCTCTCCCCCCCAAATAGTACAAGATACATTACCTTCCTTTCCTGAATTTCATCGCCCAAAATGAATTTTTTTTAGGAAGAAAATACCACAAAAAGAAAATCATAAATTATGTTCCCCGCGTGATATCCATGCCCCTAATTTTTTTTTTTTTGCTGTGCATCGCCGAAATCCCAAACTTATATCTGTGCAATAAAAGTACCGAACTTATATCGATATGTTGGGGGTGAACACAGTTTCAAAGTAAAACCTCGAACTTGAAACCAAACTTGTAGGCTCTTGAACTTGACACCTAACTTGTTGCGTTCCAAGTTTCAGTATGCACATGTTATGTTATAAATTTCAGATAGGTGAAACATGAAACCTGAAATATGCAACAAGTTTTTATGCTTTTCTTGGTATATATCTTTATCTAATCCAATGGTATTCCATGGCATCCTATAATTTGTGTATAAGTTGAAATTACTAGTTTGAGCTTCTATTTTCGGTCATATTTATAAATGAGACTTTTATTTTATCAACACTTCATATATATTCATACATCTAAATAAAAGTTTTGATCAGTAAATTGTAACAGCAAATAATAATAATTAAAAGTAATAATTCAATGCAATCGTTTAATTAAGAGTATAAGTGGAACCTGATTAGACTCTAAAGCATAACCTAGAACTTATGACGAGGACAGGTTTGAGGTTCTAGAGTATGCACAATAAGTTACAAGTTTTAAAATTTAAGAAATCTATTCCAAATAGTAGACTTAAGAAATCTACTCCAAACCACTGCATATGGTGATGATTCTAATTCCAATTCCAAAAACTGATTCTGATTAAAATTCATTTTTTTTAATTCTATTCCTATATGAGTTTTTGAAAATCAGAACGCGTTTGATAATTGCACAAAATTTTTGATGCTAGAACAGAAACGCGTTTGATAAATATATAAATTTCTGATTCTATTCTTAGTTTTTATCTTAAGTCAAATAATTGCGTAATTACTTTTTGGTTCTAGGATATGAAATCTCATTCTTATTTCATCAAAAACTTAAGAATAAACATTATCCTCACTCATGACCTAACAAAGAATATCAATGTTGTATTCACACTGGTTATTTTTGTCTTTTTCCAAAATTTTCTAAAACTAGACTAGGTCTAAAGTATATAAATTTAGACAAATTACAATCAATAAAATCAAGTTTACAATTAAAGATCATGGAATTGATAAATCACATCATAAAATCCGAACAAAGTCTTAAGGGCTTAGAGAATGTGATTTGAGTTTAATTTGAAAGATGTTTATGAGTTTCCTAAAAAAAAGAACAAAATCTATGAAATCTATGGAATTTAGATCCAAATTTATAAAAAAAAAATTTGGGGGGGGGGGGGGTCAAACTAGCCTAACTAAGCTTCTTCTATTTTTGGGGATTTTTTTTTGAAAATTTTCTGATTTTTTAGATTTTTTTAGAATTTTATTTTATTTTTATTGTCTTTTTTTTAAATGAGACCTTATCTATTTTAGGTCGAGGGAAAAGTGACTAGGAACTGAAATATAAAAGTAAGAAATGTGATATTTCATTATGTTCTGTGATTCTTAAAAGTGATTTTTTTTTCCGAACCAACTTTTTTTTGTTTTTGTTTTTACTTCAAAACTGTTTTCGAGAGCAAAATCAGAATCAGAATAATTTACATTACCAAACAGGAATCTGATCTTTTTTTGTTATAGTGTTGACACCTGATTTTTAATCATTTTTTCTATTGCTAAAGTAATAAAAAATCCATAAAAATTCATAAAATTGAAAAATCAACTTTGGGGACCTTAGCCAAGCCTAGGGAACCAATTTTGACCAAAAAAACGATTTTTCATATTATATATATTTTAATTTTTTTTTAAAAAAAATACAAAAATACTTGAAAATTTTGGAAAAATAACATTTGAGGCCAAAAAAATACACAAAGATAGTTAATATTTTTATTTTAAATCTATTTTCATATTGGCCATCGCAAATTCAGAAAAATCCAATTCGAGTCACGTGTTCCTTCACGAGTATAATCTCGAATCAGGCATAAAAAAATTTAATTTGAGTCAACTTATTTTTAATTTTCACTTTTTATGAGTTGTGACATTGTCTTCTAATATTTTAAATTTTCATCTTGGCCCAATTATACCCAGAATGACTTAATTTTGCAAAAAGGGCTTTAATTAAATTATGCATTATTTTCAGCGGTAAGAAATGAGCTTAAATTTGACATGTGGTAAATTTTGGTGTGTCAAAAATTATGAGGAGATTTGGACTTAAAGAAATATATTTTTTCATGGACTGAATTGTAAATACTTAAAATTCAAGGACTATAGTGCAAATACCTAACTCTTGAAGGATTATTTTACAAATAACAAAAAGAAGAGTTAGTGGATAAATTAGAATAGAGAAGGGAAGATGAAGAAGAGGAGATGAAGAAGAGAAGTTGGAGAAGAATGGATGGAGAAAATAAGATAATGTTGACACCTGATTTTTAATCATTTTTTCTATTGCTAAAGTAATAAAAAATCCATAAAAATTCATAAAATTGAAAAATCAACTTTGGGGACCTTAGCCAAGCCTAGGGAACCAATTTTGACCAAAAAACGATTTTTCATATTTTCAGTATTTTTACGTATTTTTTATTTATTTATTTTCGAAAATTAATAGAAAATCCATAAAAATTCATAAAATTGAAAAATAAACTTTGGGAACCTTAGCCAAGCCTAGGGAACGAATTTTGACCAAAAAATAATTTTTCATATTATATATATTTTAATTTTTTTTAAAAAAAATACAAAAATATTTGAAAATTTTGGAAAAATAACATTTGAGGCCAAAAAAATACACAAAGATAGTTAATATTTTTATTTTAAATCTATTTTCATATTGGCCATCGCAAATTCAGAAAAATCCAATTCGAGTCACGTGTTCCTTCACGAGTATAATCTCGAATCGGGCCTAAAAAAATTTAATTTGAGTCAACTTATTTTTAACTTTCACTTTTTATGAGTTGTGACATTGTCTTCTAATATTTTAAATTTTCATCTTGGCCCAATTATACCCAGAATGACTTAATTTTGCAAAAGGGCTTTAATTAAATTATGCATTATTTTCAGCGACAAGAAATGAGCTTAAATTTGACATGTGGTAAATTTTGGTGTGTCAAAAATTATGAGGAGATTTGGACTTAAAGAAATATATTTTTTCAGGGACTGAATTGTAAATACTTAAAATTCAAGGACTAGAGTGCAAATACCTAACTCTTGAAGGATTATTTTACAAATAATAAAAAGAAGAGTTAGTGGATAAATTAGAATAGAGAAGGGAAGATGAAGAAGAGGAGATGAAGAAGAGAAGTTGGAGAAGAATGGATGGAGAAAATAAGATAATGTTGACACCTGATTTTTAATCATTTTTTCTATTGCTAAAGTAATAAAAAATCCATAAAAATTCATAAAATTGAAAAATCAACTTTGGGGACCTTAGCCAAGCCTAGGGAACCAATTTTGACCAAAAAACGATTTTTCATATTTTCAGTATTTTTACGTATTTTTTATTTATTTATTTTCGAAAATTAATAGAAAATCCATAAAAATTCATAAAATTGAAAAATAAACTTTGGGAACCTTAGCCAAGCCTAGGGAACGAATTTTGACCAAAAAATAATTTTTCATATTATATATATTTTAATTTTTTTTAAAAAAAATACAAAAATATTTGAAAATTTTGGAAAAATAACATTTGAGGCCAAAAAAATACACAAAGATAGTTAATATTTTTATTTTAAATCTATTTTCATATTGGCCATCGCAAATTCAGAAAAATCCAATTCGAGTCACGTGTTCCTTCACGAGTATAATCTCGAATCGGGCCTAAAAAAATTTAATTTGAGTCAACTTATTTTTAACTTTCACTTTTTATGAGTTGTGACATTGTCTTCTAATATTTTAAATTTTCATCTTGGCCCAATTATACCCAGAATGACTTAATTTTGCAAAAGGGCTTTAATTAAATTATGCATTATTTTCAGCGACAAGAAATGAGCTTAAATTTGACATGTGGTAAATTTTGGTGTGTCAAAAATTATGAGGAGATTTGGACTTAAAGAAATATATTTTTTCAGGGACTGAATTGTAAATACTTAAAATTCAAGGACTAGAGTGCAAATACCTAACTCTTGAAGGATTATTTTACAAATAATAAAAAGAAGAGTTAGTGGATAAATTAGAATAGAGAAGGGAAGATGAAGAAGAGGAGATGAAGAAGAGAAGTTGGAGAAGAATGGATGGAGAAAATAAGATAATGTTGACACCTGATTTTTAATCATTTTTTCTATTGCTAAAGTAATAAAAAATCCATAAAAATTCATAAAATTGAAAAATCAACTTTGGGGACCTTAGCCAAGCCTAGGGAACCAATTTTGACCAAAAAACGATTTTTCATATTTTCAGTATTTTTACGTATTTTTTATTTATTTATTTTCGAAAATTAATAGAAAATCCATAAAAATTCATAAAATTGAAAAATAAACTTTGGGAACCTTAGCCAAGCCTAGGGAACGAATTTTGACCAAAAAATAATTTTTCATATTATATATATTTTAATTTTTTTTAAAAAAAATACAAAAATATTTGAAAATTTTGGAAAAATAACATTTGAGGCCAAAAAAATACACAAAGATAGTTAATATTTTTATTTTAAATCTATTTTCATATTGGCCATCGCAAATTCAGAAAAATCCAATTCGAGTCACGTGTTCCTTCACGAGTATAATCTCGAATCGGGCCTAAAAAAATTTAATTTGAGTCAACTTATTTTTAACTTTCACTTTTTATGAGTTGTGACATTGTCTTCTAATATTTTAAATTTTCATCTTGGCCCAATTATACCCAGAATGACTTAATTTTGCAAAAGGGCTTTAATTAAATTATGCATTATTTTCAGCGACAAGAAATGAGCTTAAATTTGACATGTGGTAAATTTTGGTGTGTCAAAAATTATGAGGAGATTTGGACTTAAAGAAATATATTTTTTCAGGGACTGAATTGTAAATACTTAAAATTCAAGGACTAGAGTGCAAATACCTAACTCTTGAAGGATTATTTTACAAATAATAAAAAGAAGAGTTAGTGGATAAATTAGAATAGAGAAGGGAAGATGAAGAAGAGGAGATGAAGAAGAGAAGTTGGAGAAGAATGGATGGAGAAAATAAGATAATGTTGACACCTGATTTTTAATCATTTTTTCTATTGCTAAAGTAATAAAAAATCCATAAAAATTCATAAAATTGAAAAATCAACTTTGGGGACCTTAGCCAAGCCTAGGGAACCAATTTTGACCAAAAAACGATTTTTCATATTTTCAGTATTTTTACGTATTTTTTATTTATTTATTTTCGAAAATTAATAGAAAATCCATAAAAATTCATAAAATTGAAAAATAAACTTTGGGAACCTTAGCCAAGCCTAGGGAACGAATTTTGACCAAAAAATAATTTTTCATATTATATATATTTTAATTTTTTTTAAAAAAAATACAAAAATATTTGAAAATTTTGGAAAAATAACATTTGAGGCCAAAAAAATACACAAAGATAGTTAATATTTTTATTTTAAATCTATTTTCATATTGGCCATCGCAAATTCAGAAAAATCCAATTCGAGTCACGTGTTCCTTCACGAGTATAATCTCGAATCGGGCCTAAAAAAATTTAATTTGAGTCAACTTATTTTTAACTTTCACTTTTTATGAGTTGTGACATTGTCTTCTAATATTTTAAATTTTCATCTTGGCCCAATTATACCCAGAATGACTTAATTTTGCAAAAGGGCTTTAATTAAATTATGCATTATTTTCAGCGACAAGAAATGAGCTTAAATTTGACATGTGGTAAATTTTGGTGTGTCAAAAATTATGAGGAGATTTGGACTTAAAGAAATATATTTTTTCAGGGACTGAATTGTAAATACTTAAAATTCAAGGACTAGAGTGCAAATACCTAACTCTTGAAGGATTATTTTACAAATAATAAAAAGAAGAGTTAGTGGATAAATTAGAATAGAGAAGGGAAGATGAAGAAGAGGAGATGAAGAAGAGAAGTTGGAGAAGAATGGATGGAGAAAATAAGATAATGTTGACACCTGATTTTTAATCATTTTTTCTATTGCTAAAGTAATAAAAAATCCATAAAAATTCATAAAATTGAAAAATCAACTTTGGGGACCTTAGCCAAGCCTAGGGAACCAATTTTGACCAAAAAACGATTTTTCATATTTTCAGTATTTTTACGTATTTTTTATTTATTTATTTTCGAAAATTAATAGAAAATCCATAAAAATTCATAAAATTGAAAAATAAACTTTGGGAACCTTAGCCAAGCCTAGGGAACGAATTTTGACCAAAAAATAATTTTTCATATTATATATATTTTAATTTTTTTTAAAAAAAATACAAAAATATTTGAAAATTTTGGAAAAATAACATTTGAGGCCAAAAAAATACACAAAGATAGTTAATATTTTTATTTTAAATCTATTTTCATATTGGCCATCGCAAATTCAGAAAAATCCAATTCGAGTCACGTGTTCCTTCACGAGTATAATCTCGAATCGGGCCTAAAAAAATTTAATTTGAGTCAACTTATTTTTAACTTTCACTTTTTATGAGTTGTGACATTGTCTTCTAATATTTTAAATTTTCATCTTGGCCCAATTATACCCAGAATGACTTAATTTTGCAAAAGGGCTTTAATTAAATTATGCATTATTTTCAGCGACAAGAAATGAGCTTAAATTTGACATGTGGTAAATTTTGGTGTGTCAAAAATTGTGAGGAGATTTGGACTTAAAGAAATATATTTTTTCAGGGACTGAATTGTAAATACTTAAAATTCAAGGACTAGAGTGCAAATACCTAACTCTTGAAGGATTATTTTACAAATAATAAAAAGAAGAGTTAGTGGATAAATTAGAATAGAGAAGGGAAGATGAAGAAGAGGAGATGAAGAAGAGAAGTTAGAGAAGAATGGATGGAGAAAATAAGATAAGAATAGAGAATGGAAGATGGAGATGAAGAAGAGTTAGTAGAGAAATTAGAATGGAAGATAAGAATAGAGAAGGGAAGATGGAGATTAAGAAGAGTTAGTGGAGAAATTAGAATGGGAGATAAATATGGAGAAGGGAAGATGAAGATGAAGAAGAGTTAGTGGAGAGATTAGAATGTGAGATAGAGATGGAGAATGGAAGATGAAAATGAAGAAGAGTTAGTGGAGAAATTAGAATGGGAGATAGAGTTAGTGGAAAAATTAGAATGGGAGATAGATGAGTAGGTTATAAAAGGAGGAAGAAGTGAGCTTGAGAAAGAATTCTTGAGGGAGAAAATTTGAAGTGTTTGGGAGAATTTTTTGGAGAGAAAATTTTGGATGTTTGAGAGAGTTTTGGGAGATTGAAGAAAATTTTGAGAGAAAGAAAATACCAAAAGAGAGAGAATTTTGAAGATGATGGGAGTTTAAAGCTAGGGGTTATCATCACAAATTCCTTCATCGATCAATATAAATCAAGAGTTCATCCTCGTCAACGAGCAAACAAATTCAAGCTAAGTGTTTTTATTTATTCATTTATTTATGGTTTTACTCGCAAATTAGCACAAATTGTATACACTTTCTCCATCTCCTTTTTCTTCCATATTTTATGTCAGGAGAAGGATATCTCTACGTCAACAGCAAAAATCTCGTCGAGATGCAAAAATCGGCCCAGACAAGCTCCTAAGCTGTCCACCGATTTCTCAACTGATCTGTGACTAAAAGTCCCTCTTAATTCAAAAGAAACTCTCTATATTGGGAACATAGAGAGCGAAAATCAATTATAGAAATCCCTCCCAAAAAATGGGAGGAAGCCGCAGCTTTATATCAATGGTCAACCCTATAGAAGCACAAAATCGACTTGGAGGAGTCCTCAAGCGCGCACAAATTTCAAATTGTTGAATCAATTCGTTGTATTTTATTTTAAAGAATTCATACCCCAGAATGGAGAGGACAAAGTCCATCCGCAATTTAAATACCTGCACCATAAATCCCAAAGGGAAGAGCCAAGCCAATGCTTAGCCTCCCATTGGAGGTTTTTACTTACAGTAGTTAAATACCTGCAACTTAAATACCTGTACCTTAAATCCCAAAGGGAAGAGCCAAGCCAATGCTTAGCCTCCCATTGGAGGTTTTTACTTACAGTAGTTAAATACCTGCAACTTAAATACCTGTACCTTAAATCCCAAAGGGAAGAGCCAAGCCAATGCTTAGCCTCCCATTGGAGGTTTTTACTTACAGTAGTTAAATACCTGCAACTTAAATACATGTACCTTAAATCCCAAAGGGAAGAGCCAAGCCAATGCTTAGCCTCCCATTGGAGGTTTTTACTTACAGTAGTTAAATACCTGCAACTTAAATACCTGTACCTTAAATCCCAAAGGGAAGAGCCAAGCCAATGCTTAGCCTCCCATTGGAGGTTTTTACTTACAGTAGTTTAAATGCTTGCAACTTAAATACCTGTACCTTAAATCCCAAAGGGAAGAGCCAAGCCAATGCTAGGCCTCCCATTGGAGGTGTTTATTCACTGTCATGTACTTCCTATAATTTAATTTTTGAATCATCAAACTCAAAAGATGAGTAGGTCGTAATACTGCACAGAAGTCGTTAACACACTCCCTCTTTCGGCTTCAGGGAATCTTTAACACTTAAAAAAATATAACAAATAAAAATATATACCATCAATGCATCCTATTTAAAAAGTGAAAACACAAAAGAGAATACCCTACTAGAGCCTTAGGAATAAACCAAGCCTGAGTTGCCGAATTAGGATATCCATGAAATTAAGGTACCGAAAGGGCATTAGTTTTAATTAACTAGTGTAACCAAGTCCCCGAGCTCATAATCTCTGGTTCGCAGGAATAAATTAGTTCTCCCGCTAATTTATTTAGGTTTCTAATCGACCTACCAAGAACGATTAGTGGCGACTCCAAATTTCAAAATCATTTAAACAAAAACCAAAGTTGCGATTCGGTAGGGCTTGGGAGGGTCCGCGTTAGATTAGTCAAATCTAATTAACCTAATAATCCGTTAACCCCTTTAAAATTTAAAAATATATTTAGCGGGTCGCGACATATAGGGAACAGAATCATAAAACCAAGATGGTTACCATATGCGGCCTTAAAATTCTAGATGAACGTGCATCGAAACATGGAATTGTTTTTTTTTTGTATCGAAGGTGTCTGGGCTAGCGTCCGTACGGATCGCGCCCCTCGACTAATCCTCCGAGAGGGCTAGCGCAGCATCCCACCGCCACGACCCTTTGGTTAAATCACCGGCGCCCAGCGAGGTTCGAACCTATGATCTCTCGTGAAAGGACCATAGCGCAAACAAACTGGGCCACCGATGGGTGGATATCGAAACATGGAATTGTTTTTTTTTTTTGGTAAGTAGGAAACATGGAATTGTTCACCCCTAGATAACAAAAAAAAAAGGTTTGGACATCGGTGTCATAGATGGCATCATTTCAAACTTTTGTTGGCACAATAAAAAGGTTCAAGGTAGTATTGTCACGGTTGGTATAGTTTATGATTTTGTATGTATTTCTCTTTGTAGGTGACCCAAAAGAATAAATTTTGCATTTAGATTATTACACTTTAATCAATTTTCATTTCTTGACAGCTAACACGAAATTCAACAAATTTTCGACGGCCAATTAACATGATAGGCAACTAGGCTCTTCCGATGCCACCATCATCGTCCACACAGCCACCGTGTCGGCACTGGATCCGAAAATCATTTAGCTCTTAGCTGAAGTGACTTAAGATGCAACAGAAATAAAAAAATAAATAAATCGAAATTCAATATTTTGTTTATGAAAACCAAATAGAGCATGGTGATTATCGACAGAATTTACTCCCTCGTTAATTTCATAGCGGATCCATTGTCTTTAGTTGATTACTTAATGAGTGTTCCTTAGTTGGACCTAAGCAAATTTTTGAAAGGTTTTGTCTGAACTTTAAGACGTATAATTTGAGGGCATTTTTTTATAATAAAAGGAAAAAAAGTATTTTTTTCCCAATTTAGAGATAACAGTGGAGAATGTAAATTCTAAATAATCGGAGTTTCGGCTCCAACATTGTCGGCTTGTGCGTCGCACAATGCTTGTAACCAATTTGCCGGCGACGGACGTACTCCGGTTATAAGTACTGCTCGACGATAATCTTTTTTGAAAACTTAATTACGGTGGACTTTTTGTTTTGTCGGAATCTTACGGTGGACTTGAATGCCGAGCTTTATGGTACATTCCGCACGTGTGCAATCATAGGCAGAGCGAATGGACATCAACTAAAAGAAATTTAGTGTAATGACAGCAACAAGTGTGCTTATATGATTTACAAAATACTTTTTGTAAAAAAAATATATATCATGAATTACTTACAAAAATGTATGAAATAGCAAATATTTTCTTCGTCGACAAAAAATATTGTAAGCATAAATCATTATCCCTAAAGAAAACATTTATTTGATGTCTAATTATTTTAAACGATACAAATAATTATTTTTAAGAAAATATATTTTAAATCATTCATTTCTCACGAAATCCAACTTTAAACCAGGTCGTTCCCGACATCAATCCAACATTACCCCGATTTCGATTATATAGATTATGGAACGGTAAATTGAATTATATGATAGAGTACACTTAATTTGGTTTTTTGTTTTTTTTCAATTTTGTGAGTGTGATAAGATGACTTTTGGAAAAAGAAAAGGAAGGAAATAAGAAAGTCGTGGAAGACCACGAACTTAGCAATGGATCGCGTTGTCCGACCTTCACTCTTCTTTTGGGATCACGCGGCTCTTCACTTTCTTTATTTCCATGCCTCAACGAGCATAGCATAAGAGTCGATTTCACATACCGCCGTCCGATGGCACGCCGGGTATGCTCTCTCGGACTCGATCTCGATCTCGAGAAACATCTCGCCCCTTATCTTTGAGCTCCGCATCCTCTCCTTTTCCGCTAAATTTCCCGCGTTCCCGGTGTTACGGGCCGATCGGGGCACAGAGCCCGGACGCCCCGACCCGTCTATTGCGGCACGGATTGATTTTCCGGCGAAGATTCATCCGAATTCGCGATTCCCATTCCAAGCTTCAAGAAGAACACTCCCCAAACAAACCTAGCCCCTCCCAAGAGCCCCATGGCTCCGGACCTAGTTTGTCGATCCATGCAGGCGCCGCCTCCTTATGCGTCGTGAACCCCCCGACATTTACACCAGACCGGGGCGAGAGCAACAAGCAAAGTGATGGAGGTGATTTCTACAAGTCAACTAGCCTCTGGCAAGTGTCGTGTTTACACCAACAAGTACTAATAGTACTTACCGACCAAGTAGTACCGATATCGACTCACGACCCGCGACATATGACATGACATGCCGACGCTTCATTTCTAAAAAAAAAAAAAATTCCAACACGTTAGGACTCGTTACATTTTAAATGTACATCATTATAAATAGACGATATATTATCATATGTATATAAAAATATCAGCCGTGAATTTATTCTTCTTTTTTCTGTTAGGGATTCATAATTAGGTTTTTCTGGGCTAGCTGAGTTAATTAACTCTGGAATAGCTAGATATATGGCTTAATACATATGTTTTTGATATATTCGTACCTTGACACCTGATCTATTAAAAGTACTTAAAAATTAACCTCACGTGTGTCGAAATGGCTGTGTCGGGATGCTGGATTCGCGTGTCCCTGGCGTGTCTAGAGGGTCAATCGTGCAAATCGCTTGTCGAAGAGTGTCGAGACACTATCCGACACGACACGTAGACCCCTAAAGAGCGTCGGTGCTTTTCTAATTTACCGATGAGCCTGGTAGTTTCATTCGACATGATTCACGACAATCCAATCTCGAATCAAACACCACTTTAATGTCCTTCCGTTAGAACACGCGACCGTGCTACCATTGTCTAAAAGGCAGAACGTGCATCGCCCCCGGAAAACGGTGCGAACGCATTTGTCACACCCTTCCCTGATGAGCAATTCGGTGTGCTCTCTCCTCACTCTTTCTCTCCAAGGAAAGAATTTCTCCCTTTAGCTTCAAGTCCCGCATCATCTTCTTTTCCTCCAAGTATTCCCTCATTTCATGAGGCATGGAACGCAAAACCTAGACGCCCTTGACCCATTTTTATGGTGCAGATTGATTCTCTAGTAAAGCGTCGGATCGAGTTCGCGATTCCTGTCTCAAGGTTCGACGGCCTCGACCGAACCAATGAGGCGGCGAAGCTCGGTGCGCAAAAGTCGGCTCGATGAACGTTTGGCATTTTCGTGGTGACATCTCTGTGGGGTTGATGAATGGCATTTTCTTGTAGACTTTGTTACGAATCGCGCACCAATTCTAGAAAAATAACCCAAGCAAACAATCCACGGTAGCAGAATATGATAATAAAAGAACAGGATCAGAAGAACACACCAAAGAACCTGTTATCGAAATTTACCCAAACTTGGGCTACATCTCCGCGCAAAGGTACTCTGCGAAGCCACTAGTTTTCGAGAAAGTTAAAATGCATTTAGTGATCTTGTTTCAAGATCGGGGCACAAAAAGATTGAGAATACTTAAAAAGCCGTCATAGCCTCTCTCTCTCTCTCTTCCTCTCGATTTGTTACTTTGCTTTCTTTCTTTTTTTCTGCTATTGACGGCTACTACATCTACATCTTTAATACAAGAAGTATAACTTTTAACCTAGAAGTTAAAAAAAAAAGATGAAAGATTAAAAAAAAAACCTCAAAAATAATTTTGGCTTCACACGCCAAGACTTAATTCTCGTTTAAGTTCAATTGTACGCTGAGCTGAATTTGCTTGGAGGCAAAATGCCTGCACGCGTGTTGGCATAAGCTTACGGAAATTGAAAACGGTCTCATGAATAAATGCCAAAGGCCCAGCTTGTGGAACACCGTTTTGGGCTTCCCATGAGGAAGCCCAATCCAGATGGGCCTTCTTTCGTAAATCTGTTGACACAAGATAAAAATAAAAATGACCAATCCTCGATTAGTATTGACAAGTGGCAAGCTTAGCGGTTGATGAAAAGTTTGGTCAAAGCAAAAGTCACCATCGAACAAAACAATCAATAAGTCATAAGCTCGTCGACAGTGAAAGGAATCGATAACTCGCCGTAAATTCATTAACAAACATATGGCGCACAGATTATCAGACCCTTCGTCAGTTGACAACTTAAAGAAAGTTGATCGACAAAGTCATCAACAACAGACAATCTTAGATTTGCCCTAAGTGTCGGGACAATGTCATTAGTGAACATATAGAGAGGTCTGCTTACAGCCCAAGGCAAGAGGCAATTCATCAACGAACCCATGATTGCCGGATGATTGCGCTTACAATCATGGGATTTGTAACTTCTTGTAGATAGCCATGACTAGAATTTCAAAAGAGTAATTGCTTTTCGATCATTGTAAAATTCCTTTCTTGTGTCAAAGAAAAGACTAAGAAGAAGGCGAATAATCCTTTGTTTTCTATTCTCCGCTTACTTATTTTATGTTTAGTATCCAGTCAAATTTTCGATTTTATTCGAATTTTATTCTATTAGAGATGATAAATCTTTCGCCTGTAAATTCAATGGGATGAATTACATCTTGATGATATTGAATCGGATCAATATCATGAATAACAATGTCTGAGCTATCAAATTATAGTGCTAAGGACTTATCTGTGGATTCAAAATCCCATAATTGTTTGTTTGTCGATAGTGGGTTATTGATTTAACACCCACATTGAGATCTATATAACCTCTCTTTGTGATGCAATCAATCACAGTACTTACACGTTTTGCAAATGTATCTTTCGGACATTTTAAATTTCCATGCCATTTACATGTCTCTCGACTTTTAACTTTCCTCAATTTCGATTCCTTTACTTGTTCGGCCATATATTTTCCTATTCAAAATCAATAAAAAAAAATCCCCTTTTCATGAAAATACACTAATGTCATTATCATAGATGTTCAACAATACATTAGAACTTATATATATGCCGTGGCATTTTTTTTTTGTATGTCCTATCTCTAACTCTCATATCTATCTAATTTTTACTTTGCATCTCTGTAGAGTGTGAGAGTCGAATGCCGCACTTGTGATACTAACGTCTCCACCCCCTCAATCTTTTTATCAATAGGGCAACACATGGACAATACTCAAATTTGCCATGCTAGGTCTATAGCAGTGGTTGACTCCTTCGATCTCTTATTTCTTCTACCGCATCCTAACAAGGGAAAACCTACGTATCATATGTTTGGTTAACGTGATATTGGAATATTTTTTAAGATAATATCATTAGCAAATAAACATATTGTATGGATACTAATTCATCTTAACTTTTTCGATTTTATAGAATGAGTCTTTAACTTTTTGAAGACTTATCAATAATGTAGTCATTCCTACCCATTTGTGGTTGAAATTAGATGACATGGACACACCGTACAATCGGAACCGACATGGACAATTTAAAATTTCACTGATTTATTTTATTTTATTTTATTTTATTTCTTTTTCATTTTATTACTTTTCCTTTTTTTTCCTACTAAGTCCGACGAGGGATGCTAGTCGAACATCGTTAGCCCTCGCTAAACTTAGTGAAAAATAAGAAAAAAATGAAAATAAAATTTCTAAAAAATGGTGAAAATTGTCCATATCAGCAACGGTAGTGCCATTTAGGACGGTCGACATCCACTTCATCAATTTCTTGCCAGAATTGGCCTGTAGAATTTTTTCAAGCCTCCTACTTCGATTTCCTATAAAAAAAAATCCTTGTAAGAAGGACTATATTGTTTAATCACGAAAAGATTTAGGGAGTCAATTGCCAAAATCAAAAGAATTTAAAACTAAATCGACATTCATGTAACAGGAATACGATTTTTTTTAGTAACTATCTTTGCCGTCGTCAGTTACCACAAGTGCAATTAAGTGGTACTAGGTAGGGCTAAACACAATGGAACGATTGAGCTAGTAACCGATCGGTTTGGTTCGGTTCCTGAGAGCTCCAGTTGGGTTCTCGGTTCTAGGGAGGAACCGAACTCGCTAATTTTTTTTTAAAAAATTCTAAATATAAACCTAAACCTAAATTTAATATGCTTATGATGACTTTCAGGTTTGGCAATAAACGAGATGTCATCTTGTGAATATTTTGTTAATGAAAAAAAAATTAACGACAAATAACAAAAAGAATACGACCTATCCAATAATTGGACCGCTTGAAAATAGTGGGAGTTCTCCCCACATGTGTGCGTTGATTACACGAGTGCAATCCAGTCTGGGAATGGTGGGATTTCTTGTATTTTCGATTATACGACAAATCACATTTAAAAAAAAAAGCAATGGTCTTATCAAAGTGTACTAGCCACTTTGAATTCCAAATCCTAGCACCATTGCTAGGCATTCTCATCCATACAAAGGAATAATAAACAAGCCCGCTTAATTTGATTATTCAAGTTGAATATCATCAACGATAAATTATCGAAGAAAATACGATCGATTTAATAATGGGATGGACTACAAATTGGACTGTATCAAAATCATTCAATTCGATTCGATTCGGTTTTCGATTTTAAATGATGTGCCGACTGACAAAAGATCAATTCCGTCCAACTCGTTTTCCAAGAGTCGTCCCCATCCCCGCCCTCTCTCCTTGTCCCCCTACCCAAAAATAATATCTCTCGCTACTCCGGTCATATTCTTCCGCGAGCTCTCTCAACACCTCTCGTTCCCTTTCCCTGAGCATTCCAACATCCCCAAAACAACCCCGCCATTCTCATCCCATATCCACAAGACGAAGGGCAATTTCGTCATTCCGCGCCCCGAAATGACAACGGCCCCCTTCGTATTTATGGTCGCCCGCGACTCTTTGGATGTCTCCCACCCGAGGCCTTGGTTTCACTCTTTCTTCTCTGTATCCCTTCCCGTCGTCGTCTTCTTTTTCTGTCTGATCGGCTCCAATGGCTCTGCAACTTTCTCTCTCTAGCCCCCCCTCGCTCCGTTCCAACACCGCTAGCAACTCCCCGCTCTCGATCGCTTCCTCCTTATTTTCGTCTTCTTCGCCGTCGCCGTCGTCGGAGCCTTTGAGGAGCGTGAAGATCGCCGGTCGGACTCCGAGGAGCGGACTCGGCGCGGTGAGGTGCAGCGTGGAGACGGATGTTACGGCGATCGGGCAGGTGACGCAGGTCGACAAGGACAGCTTCTGGCCCATCGTTAGGTCCGCCGGCGCCAAGACCGTCGTCCTCGATATGTACACCCAGTGGTAACGTTCTCTCTCTGTCTCGGAGTTCATCTTATTCGAGGATTGGATTATGCTAGTCTCGATCTCGATTTCTTGTATTTTATTCATCCGTGGAATAGCAGAAGCTGTGGAAATTGATCTGTTGAGTTAGGGGAAGTGGCGAAATCCGCGTTGATTGTTGGGGAAAACTCAGGACGCACTGGTTATTCGGCACTTATGGGCGTACTGCGTAGCCAATTCTCCGTAACTGTTGAATGAATGAACTTGTTAGAATGTATGAACTCGCTTGATTCTAAATTTGGATAGAATTACCGAACAGAAGTAACCCTTGGAGGAGTTCGGACCGGGGAATAGTGTTTCCCCCCTCCTTGCGGGACTCTGCTCTAATAGTATCTTTGCTTGTATATTGATATTTCACCTCATAGGGCTTGTCTTATCACGTTCCCCCGACGCACTCAAAAGGGTTATAAGGTATCAGGTCGTGGACGTAGGCCAACGTTCTAAGGGCAAATTTGCCTTGAGGCTTTGTGTTTCTCAACTGCTACTCACCTGAGCAGTAGTAGAACCCGCGTCATTGCTCTGTAGCTTCTGGCCAATGGCCTTGGCATGTCATATGCCCTTGGGAGTTCCCGAGTTCCCCCGATCCGTTGCTTGATCTACATTGATATCGCATGAAAATTTTCGGGGTTGGCTGCGTTTTCCTGGATATTTTGCATCTTAGGCATTGCTCGAAGATGATAATGATGGGGAGACCTGGCTTTCTTTTGATCATTAGAAGTGCGAATATCTCTGTGTTCATTGAGGTTTCTCGCATTTGGCGGCAGGTGTGGGCCTTGCAAGGTGATAGCTCCAAAATTCCAAGAACTATCCAAGAAGTACTCTGATGTAATCTTCCTAAAGCTGGACTGCAACGAAGAAAACAAGGTAACAAACCCCTTGTACTTGCAGGATGGTTTCGGACCGTTCAGTTTAAAATTGTCTCTCCCCCCCTCTCATGTTTGTCGCAACATTATCGGCAGCCTCTGGCGAAGGAGCTCGGCATCAGAGTAGTTCCTACTTTCAAGATCCTCAAGGACAACAAGATCGTGAAGGAAGTCACTGGGGCTAAGTTCGATGATCTAGTGATGGCAATCGAGACAGTCAGATCAAGCTGAATCCACTCTGCCAAAGAACTTTCAATTACCACGACGGGCTTCACAACCCAAGTTGTATAATTGTTGTACTCGCCTGTATCTACTTGTATGTACGTCGACAAACAGAGCTGAAGCTGAAATGAACTGAAGTGCGGCCTTTCCTTTAGTTTCCCCCCTTCTTTGGGCCGACTTTCTGAGTAATGTTGCGCCGACGTTCTGTATTCACAGGACTGCCTATCTTTTGGTTGCAGTAACGCACGAAATCCTTGTTTACCTGAGGTATGCAGAACTTAATGACTACTCTAATTCAACTAGCTTAGAGAACTTCACTGCCGCTGATGTCTTCTGGCTCTTGCAAACACGGCCAGGTCTTCTTTTAATGCGCCGACCGGTGGAGCTGCTACTTTTTCTCCCCCTTGACACCACGTTCCAATACAAGAACCTCACCGTTCGACCGAGCTCTGTAGATAAGGTCGTATGCATCATGGTGTATGATGTTGAAAGATAAATGTCAGAAAAAGGTGTAGAAAGTACTCTTTAGCATTGTCATAGCACAAAAAAGTTTGACGTGCACATCAAACTCAGTATAAATTTCAAATGTAAATGCACGAACTCTGGAGAGCAACTATGAATAACTTTTCACTAAAATATAATCAAGTAACTCTAGAATAATCATTAACAAAAGTAACTTAATCGCTAAAATCCAAATTGAAAGTCACACGATATGGATTCCAAACATCTGAATGAACTAAAAAAAAGGGAGACAATGCTCGTTTAATGACTCAAGGTGGTCGATGTAATTTGTCAAGTTGACATGACTCACATTTAAACTAAAAAGAGACTTAAAATTGGAATTCAATTTCTAAAGACTGTGTAGAAAAGGATGACCAAGACAACAGTAGATCTGATATAGAAAGGTAACACCAGAGTATGCAAAGGAAGTTGCGTCTTCAAGCGCATACAGTCCCCTTTCCTTACATCCTCTACCAATTATTCTCAATGTAGCCACATCCTAGAAGATACAAGTATCTTGGTAGAATGTTACTTAACATAGAATTTTTTTAGTTCAACCAAAATTGTGGAAGATAAAACACTGAGGATAATGGCAATGAAGGAGTTGGATGAACTGTGCTAACAACACCGTTGGCTAATGTGATAGAGATAGAGTAATAGAGGAAAATATACCCAAAAACTTGACATGTGAGTATAACTATGATGTCTCGAAATTTCGTAGGTAATAAAATAAATAATATTGGATTTTTGTGGTTTAAGGGATAATTATTGAACACAAATTTTATTTGATTTGAAGCGTTCATCGAAAGAATCAGCCCGTTTAATCACATCGTAGAATTACCCTTCACATTCGAGCTTAACTCTGATCAAACCCTCCTTGTAAAATTTTCAAAATGCCCTCAGTCATCAGCGTCAAATGACCAACCTATCTTAAATTAGAAAATTACCTTTTTACCCTCAGATATTATACGCATAAGACAAAATCAATTGCTATTGACTTGACTAGTGAGACCCACCCCATTTATGGTCTATCACCTCAAGTCAACTCTCTCTCCCCCTTCCCCCTTTCCCCTTTGGTTGTGCATCCCTCAACTCCCCCTCTCTCCCTTCTTCATGTGCCACCACCACCATCGTCACCCTTCGACGCCATTGCCCAGCCCAACTGAAATCGCCATGTGCCGCTCGTCCCCTTTGCTGCCTTGACTAACCACCTCGCAAACCCACTAAACCACCACCCGAACTCCCTCTCCTCTCTTATCCTTTGGCTTACCCCTGATGTCGTCCTCTCCTTCATTCGTCGTCGCTAGCCGTCGTTCGCCGGTCAACTAAGCCCCTCGAGCCTAACCCACCTCCTCTCCTTTTTCCCCTCGTGAGCCACCACCAGGTCAACCCTCTTAGCTTTAGCTGCTGTCCCCTTCGCCATCCATAGCTCATCGATTGCTGCTCTCGAGCTTACCGTTGACCTGTAGCCTTCATGCACCACCAATCCAGACCCCTCAGCCTGTCGTCATTGTTGTCTAGCTCTCGTGAGCCTCATCAAGCTGCTCGAGCTTCATCCATCGTTGTTGCTGCCGCCGTCACTATCATCGCCAATTGTTTGTTATGAGTTAACTCCTAATCTCTGATTGGGTCGTTAATTGCACTTGAAAATAGATTAGTCTAGTTAATCATAGATTAGTTAGTTAACCGTAGTCGGGTTAGATTACTAACCCTATTTAGGGTAGTTCCATAGTTAGTTAGCCCTTGTCAGTTAGATTTAATTGTAATTATTTTTCTAATCATGCTTGAGTTAAATATCTAGAATTGACTGAATTAAATTACTGCGAGACTAATTAACCAAGATAGGCCAAATTGATTGAAGTCGAATTAATTAATTGTGATTGACTTAATTAATTGTATTTTTGTTAATTAATCATGGCTTGAATAATTAATTAGTTGTTAATTTATTATTATTATTGAGTGAATTTTGGTGCTTATTGATGATTGCTGAGTGTCTTTGATGTTTTCATAAGGATTGATCACCCATATTAAAGTACCAAATTTAATGGAATTGTTTGTTCATATGTCTTTTCAACTACACCTTTTGAGCATGAAAAACAGTTTCAAACTAAGTTTTGAGCATGACCATTATTGTGATTTCATCGAACTAAATGCAAACAGGCAATTGCATGGCGTGTTTGTGTAGTCATATGATGGTTACCGTCACCCGAGGGTACCTGTGGACTAAGCCAATGAGTTGGGTGTCGATTGGTGATTGGTTGAGTGTCTTGGTTAAGTGTGAATTAAATGCCTGGATATTATTGTATATTGTGTGGACTAAGATGGGGCAAGCTTTCATGTGATTGGCAATTGATTGTTGAAATATATGTGCCTAATCTTGTGATAGCTAAAAGGTTGCGAGTGTCGCACACTATTAACCTTTATCGCTATGCCTCATATGTTTAAGCTACCCTGAGTGTCAATCAAGCATTGCTCGAATTTAGCCGTTGCTTCACTTAGATTTTATATATCATCCATCGTCGTTAAATGTTTTCAAGCCGTTAGCATGGAGGTTCGCCTAGTACGGTTTAGGGTACCACTCGACCAATCTTTTGATATCACATTCTACTTGATCCCCGGTTGAACCGTGTGTAGGAACACCACATGACGACTCTCTAGGTTGATGAAGGGGTGGGGAACCTAGTTCATCATCCCTTCAAGGCTTGGTTTGTCAAGCACGACGATGATCTCTTCGAGCCCATTTGTGAGTTTGAGCCTTACTGCAAATCTCGCAAGTACGAACTTAGGATCTGATGGATATTGATACATCGGATAGGAAGGTGGAAGACCCAGATTCCGACCCAAATTAAGAACCATAAACCTCTGCCGGCTATCACAACTAAGTAGATATGGAGGTGGAAGGCCCTTTTTGATGGAGACCCCTTTTGGTTGGAGTTTTTGAAGCATAGTGTTAACCTTATCCTGACACAGTATCCTTTTGGTAATCTTAGGAAGCAGCCTTGAAGAGTGCGCTTGTAGATGGCTTTTGTTTGCTTCCTAAGGTTAACAATATAAATTAATGAAATAGTGATTGTTGGTTGTTGGTTTCTTGCTTTCTATCCCAATTGTTTGATTGTTGTCTGGGGAAGTAGAACATTATGCATACACTTAATTACAAAGATAAAATGAATGGATCGATATTGTGCCTAGATGTCACCCTTTTTTGACTTTAAGATCTGATTATTCACTGTCACTCAACCCCAACACACTAGGAAGTTGGTGTTCAGCACACTGGGCAGTTGGTAGGGATGAGCAAATCGGACTACCTGAATTAGGACCGCTTGAATCGAATCAGAATCGGTGGTCTGATTTTTGATTCTAGAGGGGTTTGGTATGATTCCCTATTCCTAAAATTGGAGCCATTGACCGGGCGATTCAGTTCTCAATTTTAGGAACGTAAGACCGGATCGGATCGAACCGCCCAAATCAATCCTTTTTTTAATTTTTTATAGATAAAAAATGAGGGCATGTTTCACTTTAGTTCAGATGCCTCTATGCCTTACCCTAAAAGTAAAATTGGTCCTTTTTTATTGCCTTCTTCAATTGTACCTCTTCAATCATCTGTTTCTATGCTTCACCCTAACAGATCGACTACTTAGCGTTCACCACTCACGCGCATGCACCTCTGACTCAACCCTTCCAGCGTCACTCAACTTGCTTAGTAACCTATCACACATGCACCTCTCGCTTAGTTCGCTTAGTCCCTCTTGCCTACGTCGCATGCCTCCTGCTCAAGATCTTGGCTTTATTTTAAAGGTGTAGGGGACGAGCAAATCTCTTGCTCGCTGAGGTATATATCATCATTTCATCTTTCAAGTCTCTTTGAGGTCAATCTCTCTCTCTCTCTCTCTATATATATATATATATATACGCACTTTGCAGTTCTTGTTTCATCGTTTGATTTAGGGATTTAGGGAAATCTGATTCCTAGAGAATTGTGGATCCTACTCTTCGGGTCAATGTGACAATAATCAATTTCTGGAAATTTTAATCGTATACCATTCTGATTAACGTGACTAGGCATTTTGTTGTGATCTGTTGGAGTGTTTTGTTTATCATCTGTGTTTGTTTGATGTTGTGTGGATTATGGACCTAAGCATAAGCTTTAGGGCATTCTCGTTGCAATGATTCCTATCTGTCAGAGTTATGCACATCGAGTAGAAAAGGAGTAACTTGAGCTATACAAATCAACAGCTTTAAACTTGTTAAAAAAGGGAGTAACTTGGCTGCATTTTAGAAAATCAAGTAACCATGGACAAAGTTCACGTGCTCACAAAGGGACTTGATATGACATTTTGACTCTAGCTTAGTTTAATTTGTCTATTTCAAATTAAGGACATTAAGTGCGGTGCTATAACAAGGGCTATTCTCCAATAATTAAGTTTGCTGATTAATTGACTATGATGGATTCGTTCCTTCATTTACATTGTTGATGCTATTCTTCAGCTTCAAATGTCATATCAGGTGCCTTTGTGAGTTAATAACTCACTATTGATAAGATTCATTTGCAATCTTCTGATGTACTAGTGCTAAAATTGGTTATCCTGCATTCAGCAAAATTTGATTAGAAAACCAAAATTCAAGTTTAGAAGAGTTGGATTATGTTTCCTAGGAAATTCAATAGATGGTGCTCGGTGAATTTCCTTGGAGTAACTTGCTTGTGTTTTGAATGAGAAACTTTAAAAAAAAAAGGGAGTAACTTGCTTTACCACTAAGATAAAGGTAAAGCTTGCATTTTAAATGAGAAATATTTGATGGATTGCAAGGTTTGCATTTCCATTTGTTTGTTCCTCTTGAATCCCCTAGATGACTTTGCCAAGAATCATTTCCTCTTATATGCTTTTTCCTTGTAACCATTTAGGAAACAGTTCTTCGCTGAGCCCTGAGCTTGTGCTAGATATTTAAGTTTTCAACCAGTCAACAAAATAAGAGGGTTAATTGTTCTAACTTGGTTCACCATTTTTTTTCCAATTTTATAGACATTTTCTTCCATTAGTTGAACATGAAATGAATACTGCTGAGCTTATTGTCCATGATTTTTTATGCCATCTTTTGCAATTATGCCTTACATAATGAATTTCCCTCTCATGCTTATAATATGTTTGATTTAGGTGATCTATTTATATGTTAATGGAAGTGGACAAATCTATTGGTGATATGACTTCATCGATGGACTCAATATAACATGAAGGTGAAGAAGTTTTTGAAGAGGAAGTCGGCACAAATAAGGTATCTTATAGTTGCCCCATTGGTACTAGTAAATGAAAAGGATCAATAGCTCGATTTCATTTTCGTAAAGGCAACAAAGATAAGAATTGGAAAACTGAGGTGTTTTGCAAATATTATGGGGCCACATATAACTACATTATTGATAATGCTACTTCTGCTATGTTGAAGCACTTGAATAGGTGCAATAAGTATCCTCGCAATATAGATAAAAAGCAAAAATTATTTGTCCCACTTAGAGTAGGTAGGACTTAGAAGTTGAGTATAAAAAATACTAGTACTAGTAGTGCTAATATCTCATTAACATCGCAGTTTGATCAGGAACGTTGTAAACAAATACTTGTTTCGATGCTTATAGTGAATAAACAACCTTTTTCGTTGGTTGAGTACGTGGGATACCATGATTTTATCAGCATGTTAAAACCTCCATTCAATTCCATCTCAAGATTTACAATGGCTAGAGATTGCATGAAGTTATATCTTGCTGAAAAATAAGTTCAAAGAATTTATTTCACAAGCTTAAGTCTAGGATCGCACTTACAACTGATACATGGAGCTCCATTCAAAACTTAAATTATCTATATCTCACTGTACATTTTATTAGTGATGATTGGAAATAACATAAAAAGATCATCATTTTTGTGGTGATGTCTACTCACAAGGGCAAAGATATGGGGAAAATAATTGAGAAATACATCTACGAGTGGCGAATAGAGAAACATATGTCCATAATCATTATGGATAATGCTAGTTCAAATGATGTGGTCATTAAGTTTTTGAAAGCTAAACTTCAAAAAAATAAGCTATTGATCTTAGATGGTGAAGTTTTACACATGAGGTGCATGGCTCATATTATAAACTTGATTGTGAGGGATGACTTGCACGAGATATGTGATTCTATTACACATATTCAAAACATTGTTAGGTACGTGAGGTGTTCTCCCATGAGAACCAAATTCCAAGCTTGCATCGAGTGTGCATGGATCACTTATAAGTCATGGATATATATTTTCTTTTGTACCTTGTAATTCTTTCATATATCTAACAAGTGAATGCTTTAATTAATATCTTGTTTTTGTTAACTATGGATGATATTCACTCGAATCTTACCAGTAAATAGAGTTTACAAGTTGGTGGAAGGAATATATATAGTGAGATTTTTCATTCATTATTTGAATTTGATTTCTAATAATTCTATTTTTAATTCAAAACTAATGTCCGTTACTTATATGGACTTATTGTAGCTTGGCCACACTTTGGCTACATCCATCAAATATGAAGAAAAGGATTTGAAATCTAGAAGTCTTTCCATTTTGATATTTCCATTGTCATTTTAGTTAATGTTTGGTGATCACGTGTACTTTTTTCCCCTTTGGTTGTAATTTCAATTTGCTTTTGATGATCATATGGATATGTTGATGCATTGAATTGTTGTTGAATTTTAAAGACTATTATTATGCTTTAGAGCTTGGAGCCTTGGATAGTGGGCACATAACTGAATACTAGTTTATTTGGCTCCAAAATTGATTTTAGTTCTTTCTAAATATGTTGATTGCCTTTCCTCTATTTTGTTCTGCTTTAGTTGTTATTCTTTGGATCACTATGTGGAAGAGTCTAAACTTTGGATCTAACAGAGTTCATTCGATGTCATTGGACTTTAATGTTGTTGCCATTCGTCTTTTTTTTTTTGTGAAGGTAAGTATTATAAATGACTAATCATAACATCCGACAAAGAAATCCTGAAACAAAACAACCCTCCACCATAGGCGACACAAGTGTAGGAGCTGGTGCATAGGTGTCGGGGTTACAGATAAAGAGCAAAAGGAACCAGATGTGAACCAATGACAAGCCAGTAGTCGAGAGATGAAAAACAGGGGCTACAGGGAAGCAAATACAACAACAAAGACCACGCAGTGTGAATCCTCATGTTGCGGGGATTATCTTCAACATCCTTGAAAGTGAGAGCTTTGTCTTGAACGGTCTTGCTAAGATGCTGTTTGATAGCATGGATAGTGCGATACTAATTCTTGAAGATGATGTTGTTACGCTCAATCCAAATTAAGTGACATAAGGCAGCAAAAGAGTATCGGGCAATGCTCTGGTAGAACTGGTGGCCACTGATGTACCGAATGACCCAAGAGATGTTTTCTTGCCATGAACCATTACACCAAGTCAAGCTGCAATTTTTTGCCCAAAATTGGGCGAGAGAACTTGCAACCTTGCATCCGAAGCACAAATGGTCTACCGAATCAGGTTTGATACTACAGTAAGCATAAGTACCTTCAGTTATCCTATGGTAGCTGAGCAAAAGAGTATGAGTAGGAAGCCTGTTAATAGAGATCATCCATAAGAGGAAAGTGTGACGGGGGGCAATAGCATGATCCCAGATGAAGGAGTGCCAATTTACGACCTACCTTTACATCTAATGAGATTCCAAGCTGAAGCCACCGAGAATACACTCGAGTGGTGTTCTTTCCAGATAAAACAATCATTGTTACCAGGGGTAATAAGGGGCGACAACTTAATCCATGAAGCCATGGTGTTACTAACCAGGGATGGAGGTAGAATAAGGGAGCAGAACTCACTTACTGTCACCTTTCTTGGAATACCATAGCAATAGATGTCTCGGTCAAAAATATATATTGTGCAGGGGTCCTCTATCATGCCAGGGTGAAACCAAAAAGATATCGAGCTCCCATCACCAACATGCTAGTGGCAAGGAGGTGGGAATTGTGGCCGAAGCTGCAGGATCTTTTTCCATGATCGCGAATAGAAAGTAGGCTGCGTGGCAACCTAGAACTTCTTGTTCTTGAGGAATGTAGAATGGATCCATTTCCTATAAGAATTTTTTTGTCCGTGAACAAGAGCCAAATATATTTGAACATTGCCGCACGATTGCAATATGGTATCCTATAGATCCCCAAGCCGCCTTCCTCCTTAGGTAAGCAAACATTGGACCAAGAAACCTTCGCACCCCTAACCCCCAATCCTAGCCCCTTCTAGAGGAATTGCCAAAGAATCTGCTCAATGCGCACCAGAACTGATATGGGAAGGGTGAAGATACTAGCCCAGTATACATGAATTGCATGTAGAACAGATTTTATGAGTTGGAGGTGACCAGCAAAAGAGAGAAATCTCTAAGACCAAGATTGGGCTCTCGAAGTTATATTGTTGATCAAATTACTGCAATTTGCCTTGCTCAATCTAAAGGCAATAACGAGGACACCCAGATAACAGAAGGGAAGCATACCTTCAAGAAAGCCTAGGATGTGCAGAAGCTGGTCACGGAGCTGTGATGAGCCACCCGAGAGGTATACTTTACTCTTGCTTGCATTTAGCCATAAACCAAACCAGTCAAAGAACTTATTTATTCTTGCCTTGAGGAGAGTGATCGAAGTCACATTTGCCTCAAAGAAAAGGAGGACGTCATCGACAAAGAATAGATGCGGCAGCCGAGTTGCCTTGCAACGCCAAAAAAATTTATACCTAGGGCACGCTATCTGAGCTTTTAGGAGACTGTCGCGACCCTCTAAAAAAATTTTAAATTTTAAAGGGGTTAACGGATTATTAGGTTAATTAGATTTGACTAACCTAACGCGGACCCTCCCAAGCCCTACCGAATCGCAACTTTGGTTTTTGTTTAAATGATTTTAAAATTTGGAGTCGCCACTAATCGTTCTTGGTAGGTCGATTAGAAACCTAAATAAATTAGCGGGAGAACTAATTTATTCCTGCGAACCAGAGATTATGAGCTCGGGGACTTGGTTACACTAGTTAATTAAAACTAATGCCCTTTCGGTACCTTAATTTCATGGATATCCTTATTTGGCAACTCAGGCTTGGTTTATTCCTAAGGCTCTAGTAGGGTATTCTCTTTTGTATTTTCACTTTTTAAATAGGATGCATGGATGGTATATATTTTTATTTGTTATATTTTTTTAAATGTTAAAGATTCCCTGAAGCCGAAAGAGGGAGTGTGTTAACGACTTCTGTGCAGTATTACGACCTACTCATCTTTTGGGTTTGATGATTCAAAAATTAAATTATAGGAAGCACATGACAGTGAATAAACACCTCCAATGGGAGGCCTAGCATTGGTTTGGCTCTTCCCTTTGGAATTTAAGGTACAGGTATTTAAGTTGCAAGTATTTAAACTACTGTAAGTAAAAACCTCCAATGGGAGGCTAAGCATTGGCTTGGCTCTTCCCTTTGGGATTTAAGGTACAGGTATTTAAGTTGCAGGTATTTAACTACTGTAAGTAAAAACCTCCAATGGGAGGCTGAGCATTGGCTTGGCTCTTCCCTTTGGGATTTAAGGTACAGGTATTTAAGTTGCAGGTATTTAACTACTGTAAGTAAAAACCTCCAATGGGAGGCTGAGCATTGGCTTGGCTCTTCCCTTTGGGATTTAAGATACATGTATTTAAATTGCGGATGAACTTTGTCCTCTCCATTCTGAGGTATGAATTCTTTAAAATAAAATACAACGAATTGATTCAACAATTTGAAATTTGTGCGCGCTTGAGGACTCCTCCAAGCCGATTTTGTGCTTCCATAGGGTTGTCGCGACTCTCTGAAAATATTTTTACTATTTCTAGGGGTTAACGGATTATTAGGTTAATTAGATTTGACTAACCTAACGCGGACCCTCCCAAGCCCTACCGAATCGCAACTTTGGTTTTTGTTTAAATGATTTTGAAATTTGGAGTCGCCACTAATCGTTCTTGGTAGGTCGATTAGAAACCTAAATAAATTAGCGGGAGAACTAATTTATTCCTGCGAACCAGAGATTAGGAGCTCGGGGACTTGGTTACACTAGTTAATTAAAACTAATGCCCTTTCGGTACCTTAATTTCATGGATATCCTAATTCGGCAACTCAGGCTTGGTTTATTCCTAAGGCTCTAGTAGGGTATTCTCTTTTGTATTTTCACTTTTTAAATAGGATGCATGGATGATATATATTTTTATTTGTTATATTTTTTTAAGTGTTAAAGATTCCCTGAAGCCGAAAGAGGGAGTGTGTTAACGACTTCTGTGCAGTATTACAACCTACTTATCTTTTAGGTCTGATGATTCAAAAGTTAAATTATAGGAAGTACATGACAATGAATAAACACCTCCAATGGGAGGCCTAGCATTGGCTTGGCTCTTCCCTTTGGGATTTAAGGTACAGGTATTTAAGTTGCAAGTATTTAAACTACTGTAAGTAAAAACCTCCAATGGGAGGCTAAGCATTGGCTTGGCTCTTCCCTTTGGGATTTAAGGTATAGGTATTTAAGTTGCAGGTATTTAACTACTGTAAGTAAAAACCTCCAATGGGAGGCTAAGCATTGGCTTGGCTCTTCCCTTTGGGATTTAAGGTACAGGTATTTAAGTTGCAGGTATTTAACTACTATAAGTAAAAACCTCCAATGGGAGGCTAAGCATTGGCTTGGCTCTTCCCTTTGGGATTTAAGGTACAGGTATTTAAGTTGCAGGTATTTAACTACTGTAAGTAAAAACCTCCAATGGGAGGCTAAGCATTGGCTTGGCTCTTTCCTTTGGGATTTAAGGTACAGGTATTTAAGTTGCAGGTATTTAACTACTGCAAGTAAAAACCTCCAATGGAAGGCTAAGCATTGGCTTGGCTCTTCCCTTTGGGATTTATGGTGCAGGTATTTAAATTGCGTATGGACTTTGTCCTCTCCATTCTGGGGTATGAATTCTTTAAAATGAAATACAACGAATTGATTCAACAATTTGAAATTTGTTCGCGCTTGAGGACTCCTCCAAGCCGATTTTGTGCTTCCATAGGGTTGACCATTGATATAGAGCTGCGGCTTCCTGACATAAAATAAAGTGAAGTGTTAGTATACAAAATATGTGCTAATCTGCACCTAAAACCAGAAGAGTAGAAAGAGTACTTATCTCCCATTTTTTTGGGAGGGATTTCTATAATTGATTTTCGCTCTCTATGTTCCCAATATAGAGAGTTTCTTTTGAATTAAGAGGGACTTTTAGTCACAGATCAGTTGAGAAATCGGTGGACAGCTTAGGAGCTTGTCTGGGCCGATTTTTGCATCTCGACGAGATTTTTGCTGTTGACGTAAAGATATCATTCTCCTGACATAAAATATGGAAGAAAAAGGAGATGGAGAAAGTGTATACAATTTGTGCTAATTTGCGAGTAAAACCATAAATAAATGAATAAATAAAAACACTTAGCTTGAATTTGTTTGCTCGTTGACGAGGATGAACTCTTGATTTATATTGATCGATGAAGGAATTTGTGATGATAACCCCTAGCTTTAAACTCCCATCATCTTCAAAATTCTCTCTCTTTTGGTATTTTCTTTCTCTCAAAATTTTCTTCAATCTCCCAAAACTCTCTCAAACATCCAAAATTTTCTCTCCAAAAAATTCTCCCAAACACTTCAAATTTTCTCTCTCAAGAATCTCTCTCAAACACTTCAAATTTTCTCTCCAAAAAAATCTCCCTCAAACACTTCAAATTTTCTCTCCAAAAAAATCTCTCTCAAACACTTCAAATTTTCTCTCCAAAAAAATCTCCCCCTCAAGCTCACTTCTTCCTCCTTTTATAATCTACTCATCTATCTCCCATTCTAATTTTTCCACTAACTCTATCTCCCATTCTAATTTCTCCACTAACTCTTCTTCTTTTTCATCTTCCATTCTCCATCTCTATCTCACATTCTAATCTCTCCACTAACTCTTCTTCATCTTCATCTTCCCTTCTCCATATTTATCTCCCATTCTAATTTCTCCACTAACTCTTCTTCATCTCCATCTTCCCTTCTCTATTCTTATCTTCCATTCTAATTTCTCTACTAACTCTTCTCCATCTTCCATTCTCTATTCTTATCTTATTTTCTCCATCCATTCTTCTCCAACTTCTCTTCTTCATCTCCTCTTCTCCATCTTCCCTTCTCTATTCTAATTTATCCACTAACTCTTCTTTTTGTTATTTGTAAAATAATCCTTCAAGAGTTAAGTATTTGCACTCTAGTCCTTGAATTTTAAGTATTTACAATTTAGTCCCTGAAAAAATATATTTCTTTAAGTCCAAATCTCCTCACAATTTTTGACACACCAAAATTTACCACATGTCAAATTTAAGCTCATTTCTTGCCGTTGAAAATAATGCAGAATTTAATTAAAGCCCTTTTGCAAAATTAAGTCATTCTGGGTATAATTGGGCAAAGATGAAAATTTAAAATATTAGAAGACAATGTCACAACTCATAAAAAGTGAAAATTAAAAATAAGTTGACTCAAATTAAATTTTTTTAGGCCCGATTCAAGATTATACTCGTGAAGGAACACGTGACTCGAATTGGATTTTTCTGAATTTGTGATGGCCAATATGAAAAATAGATTTAAAATAAAAATATTAACTATCTTTGTGTATTTTTTTGGCCTCAAATGTTATTTTTCCAAAATTTTCAAGTATTTTTGTATTTTTTTTTAAAAAAATTAAAAATATATATAATATGAAATTTTATTTTTTGTTCAAAAATGGTTGCCTAGGCTTGGCCGAGGCTTCCAAAGTTGATTTTTCAATTTTCTCATTTTTTCTTCATTTTTTGTTTTATGAATTTTCGAAAATAAAAATACCGAAAAATACGGAAAATATGAAAAATCATTTTTTGGTCAAAATTGGTTCCCTAGGCTTGGCTAAGGTCCCCAAAGTTGATTTTTCAATTTTATGAATTTTTATGGATTTTTTATTACTTTAGCAATAGAAAAAATGATTAAAAATCAGGTGTCAACAGCTGCCCCTCTTTGAAAGGAAGCTCAGTAGAGGTTCATTTCAAAGACGAGATGACACCTGAATTCTAATCGACTCAATACAAGGAAATAAAGAGTCGTGACATGAATGTTCCACTGAAAATGAAATGAGAACCTAAGGATTCGTTATATAAAAAAACTTTAGGGTGGTTGAACTTGAACCCGTATGGTGGATCAACCCATGGTAGATTCCTAATAAAAGGATTCTACTGATTAAAAATTGAATTAAAATTTGACCCGTATGGTGGGTCATACCATTTGACCCGTATGGTGGGTCGTACCATGGTAGATTCCTAATAAAAGGATTCTACTGATTAAATTTTGATTGAGATTTGACCCGTATGGTAGGTCACCCCATGGAGATACCTGTAAGAAGGACTTGGTGCCTGTAGAAAGGACTTGGTGTCTGTAAAAAGGACTTGTGCCTGTAAGAAGGACTTGATTTGCCTGTAAAAAGGACTTAATTTGCCTGTAAGAAGGACTTGATTTGCCTGTGAGAAGGACTTACTTTGCCTGTAAGAAGAACTTTGTGCCTGTAAGAAGGACTTGCGTTGCCTGTAAGAAGGACTTTGTTTGCCTGTAAGAAGGACTTTATGCCTGTAAGAAGGACTTGATTTGCCTGTAAGAAGGACTTTGTGCCTGTAAGAAGGACTTGATTTGCCTGTAAGAAGGACTTGGTGCCTGTAAGAAGGACTTGGTTTCCCTGTAAGAAGGACTTAGTTTGCCTGTAAGAAGGACTTGATTTGCCTATAAGAAGGACTTTGTGCCTGTAAGAAGGACTTGGTTTGCCTGTAAGAAGGACTTAGTTTGCCTGTAAGAAGGACTTGCGTTGCCTGTAAGAAGGACTTTGTTTGCCTGTAAGAAGGACTTTGTTTGCCTGTAAGAAGGACTTTGTTTGCCTGTAAGAAGAACTTTATGCCTGTAAGAAGGACTTGATTTGCCTGTAAGAAGGACTTTATGCCTGTAAGAAGGACTTTATGCCTGTAAGAAGGACTTGATTTGCCTGTAAGAAGGACTTGATTTGCCTGTAAGAAGGACTTTGTGCCTGTAAGAAGGACTTGATTTGCCTGTAAGAAGGACTTGGCACCTCAAAGGGTGCCATTCTGAAATTTGGGGAGACCATGAATCCTGCAGAAGCTCAAACCCAAATTATATTCTCCTGTAGCTTTAGGAATAAACCAAAGAAGCAGAGATCAAAAGGTCTCGAACATTTCTGTCTTTGAGACAAATCATGCTTTATTGAAGAAGGTGGATACCTGTATGTATCGCAATGGATTCAAGTTCCTCAACAACCGTCAGAATTCATTCTCTTGAAAGGTCCAGGTTGAAGATATACTTACCTGAGAATTTAGAAGAAATGCCTAGTGGCTTCTCGACAACCAGGCTTGTTCATTCAATAATCGCCAAATGAATTTCAAGACTTTGGAAGGTAATTCGAACATTGGGAATGTGTTGCTTATCAGGCAGTGTCAGAGGTAACATGTGCAAGCATTTTCATCAATGAGTTGATCGGTTCATGCAAAACTATTCATCCAAGTTGGCAATGATTAGAAGTAGTCTGTGTGATAACTCATGATGCAATCAATCAAAGTGTGGATCATGCAAAACTATTCTGTCAAGTTTGCATTACCAATTCTGTTTAAGGAGGTTTTCATAGTATGAAGGTCTCGAATGTAATCTGAACAGGGGACTTCATTCCGAAAGGGCTTTCTCTCACTCTGGAGAAAGGCTGTTTATCTGTAGATTAAAATGTTAGATCTGTGTGGAAATGGTCTACCTTTCCTCATCCTGTTATGCCCCATTTTGCACATTTGATGTTTCCTATGCAGTTTATGCTCTAAGTTGGAGTTGGTAAATTAAACATGCGGAATAGTCATACATAATTCGTGAAATGTGTAAACACAATGCCGATGTGATAATTTTTAGCATCATGTGTGTTTATATAATGTGCAAACATGGGCGGATTTGAATTGCCCCTGGTATGTGGGTGGATTGAACAAATTGGGAAGGCCACTCCTTATGTCGAGGAGCGGTTTGTCTCAAGTTTTGCCCCTGCACGATGAGGCATATGGGTGAGGGAGCATTTTGGTTTGTTTAGTGACAGCGACCGCCATGGTTTGGCGGTTAAATGCCCCTGCAAAAAGCAGAGAAATTATTCTCGAAATCAAACGAGATAAGAAAGACATATTTGCTTTTTCGCTTCAGAGTTTGCGATCAATTTGCCCCGTTTTTCACCAAAATAGATCTTGTCAGATGATCATAATTTTCTTTTGGATTTGTCTCCTTCAACATGTTAAATGTTAGTGTAAATATTTCCTGTAAAAAGAAAAAGAGACATATCAGCCAGTATTAAAAGGGATAAATTGAAAACGATACTGATTTACCCTTCATCTTGAATGTCTTGCACGAGTCTTTTACCAGTTTTGTTGGATTGAATTTTCCTCGACTTTTGTTGGGCGCCTCACCATTATGGGAAGACTATGGTAAAATACTGACTTTGATATTACTCGTCGAGTATTCCTGTTTGTAAAAAAAATGCACAAAAAGTTGTTTCATTTATTTATAATACATACAACATTCCCCACCCTTGGGGATCGAACTCGGGATATTTCGGACCTACTGTCATCCCCCATACCATTCGGTCCATTGGACCGTAGGTGTCCATGGGGCTTTCTTTTCAAAGGTTAATCCTTGGGGATAACGTGGCCCTGTTGTATCAACTTGGGCCATGTTACAGTATTTTTCGAGGTAATTTGCAATCCCTGTTAAGAATGGAATAAAACAATTCAGGACTTGCGATGATTATGAGCAAATTAGAACGATATAGAATTACCCATGTCTGAGATTGTTCGGGTCCCTCGTTCGCATTTTGTTTTATCTGAAGCTGTCCACTCTGTGGTAATATCCATGAGTTGATTTGCCCCAAATTTTGTTCAACTTGTATTTGGGTATGATTGCATTCTTGGGTCGATTTGCAAACTCCTGAAAATAGAAAGGATTAAATTTAAAACCTGGGTAGTTCGAGGGTAATTTGGAACAATACGGATTTACCCTTCAGATTTACGCAGATTTCTTCTCGATATTAATTTTTTCGAGTTTGGTGCGGTTAACGGCTTCGAGCATTTAATAGGGGGAAGGGGAAAGGGAAATGATTACTTCTAGCTTGTGCATTAATTTTGGACATCGATAAAAGGCGAGAACGTTCGATGAAACTAAGTAGACGTATTCGTCTAGGTTTGATCTTCTTCCCTTTGTAGGCTCTTGAGCGATCAGCTAGCGTTGTTCTGGATCAGGTACGTGTCGGCCGTGTTGCAGGTCCCGTGATCACTAGTTTTAAAATACAGGATCCGTATGCACATTAAAACCCTAGTGCTTCATTAGCATCAAATTGCCTGATCATGGCGGCGAGTTCGTCGTCAATGCCACTTGCCTGGTAGTGATACCTCTCTTCCTCCTCAGAAGGCATCCATGCTGGCCCCATAGTCTCAATTTTTTCGTACCTTGCTCCAACAGAACTTGATCCTGCTATGAACTGATCTAACTCACCTCTTAAACGTGCATTCTCGATCCTCAGATAATGCATTTCATCGAGGGTGAGGAGAGTATTGCAGTTGGGGCAGGTGGCGGAGTCAAAAGCCTCTTTATATATCTTGTTCTCCGCTCGGAGGTTTTCATTTTCAACTCTTAGAAACTCGGCTTCGTTGTGCTCATGACGAATTTTCATTCGGGTTCGCCTATTTTGAAACCAGAACTTGATTTGTGAAGGTTCAAGTCCTAGCTCCTGACTCAGTTCCATTTTCTGTTTTCCGTCTGGCATAGGACACGTTCTGAAGAAATCTTCAAGCTTTCATACTTGCTCCTCAGTATGGCGACGGTAACGCTTCTTTTGACCCTTACCGTTGTTGTCCTTGTCCTCACCAGGCTCTTGGACGTCATCGGTGAAAGGGCCGGGCTCCATAGGCTCGATCCCAAACATGGCTTCGAACTCTTCCTCTCCCATATTCAGCAAGCAACGATAACTTTCAAGTGTGTTGGGTTGAGACATCTTCGATTTGGTTAACGATTTCTCAAAGTTTGATATCTCTTCTTGTATTTTCACTCTCTGGATTTTTTCTGGGAAACTGCGTATGCTTTAAGAGTTTCTCTTTCGAGCACGAATGAGAATTATCAAGAAGATGCCTCCTTTAAAATTAGACGTGGGTTTAGCAACTGTATTGCCTCTCTCGAGTGTTCTGGCTTTCTCAATTTTCTTTTCATCGTATCTCTCGCCCAGCTCGTCTCCTTCCATCTTTCCGTGGAAGAGGGCCCCTTGTTGTTGTCTCCACCGTCAATTTGCTGGCGAGTTCTTCAATAAAGACGAGCCGTATCTCTTTTCTGCCGAAAATGTCTTTGTCTCCCACTCAGCTTATTTTTTATCTTTTCTTTTTCAAAGTAGTGGCGTCCCGTCTAGCTTTGCCGTAGAGACGTCGGATTTGCTTGGCTCGAGATTGGAAACAAGTAGCGGAGGTGATACTGATAGGGAATGTTAGACAGGAAAATCTGGCCAGTAGAGACTTCCCCTGCAAAAATGAAAGAGAATGCGGCAGTATATGTTCTTCATATTCTAGAAAAATTGGAACGATACTGTTTTACCCTTGTGTGTACTTCCATTGAATTTGAATTGAGGAAGTTCCTTCATTTGGACTGGATTGAATTGTATGTCCCGAGTTGCCCTCACTTTGAGCTTGCCACGTAAGTGCTTTGCTTAGTTGGGCCTTATTTTCTTTCGGGTTTCCTTGGACCATCATCATTTTCTATGCCATCGGGTCCGTGGACCGGAGGGCTCCTTTAATTTGAAGGTTACCTTCGAGGCAAATGAGTCCTATCGCATTCCATTGGGTCATATCATTTTGCGACACTCTTGAGGCAATTTGCAATCCCCTGGGTGAGAATGGAATAAATCCAATTTAGCATTTTGCAACGATTGAGGGTAAATTGAAACGACACACAGTTACCCGTCTTCGAGCTCGCCTGGGCTTTTCACTTGAAATTTCCCTACGTGAAGCCATTCAACATTTCTCATTATGGCAGTCAGCGACATTGCCACAAATTGATCCGCCCTGAGTCAAGCATAAAAAGGGATTCACGCATTCGACGGGATAAAAAACAAATTACCCCCTTGCCCCTGAATTAAATCTAGACACCTAGAAAGCTGGAAATATCATACGCAGGGGAATTAAGCATGAAATGAAAGGTGCACTTATTCAAGGTCAGTTCTGCCTCTCCTGTAGCTCTTCGATAATCAGCTAGTCTCTTGTTGGTTCGGGTGTGGATGACCGATGTTTGAGAGTCCCTACTCACTGGCTCCTGATCGCGGCTTGGGACGTCTGTCAACCCTAAACTGGTTGACCAGGGCAGTAAGCTCATCATCTGGGTAATCTCTTGAACCTTCCAGCAACTGATGCTCGAATTGGGCATTGTTGTTGGCAAATGATGGCGGTAGATTTCTCATTCTGTCCTCGCCATGAGCAATTTGACTTCTCGTGCTGGAGCCTTCATCATTACTCGAGAAAGTGTGAGGATCACCAACTGTCCTACTGCCAAAAACTCCTTCCATTCGAGGATTAGAGAAGTGGAAGTGCTCAGGATAACTTCTTGTCTGATTCTCTGGCTGCGCAGGCACGCTGATCATGGGATGAATTCTAGCCATAGGTTGGTGCTCAAACCAAGGAATCTGAATACACTGCTCCTGCGGTCTATACTCTTGAAGAGCATCAGGGTGATTCTGGGGGATATTTTGATTAACGCCCGGAGGATTGATGGCACGGCTACTGGCTTGGTTGATGATGGGAAGTGGCTCGCCCCATGCTAACCTGCGGAACTTATGGTGGCGAGGAGACTCGACATTCAGGCTTGGATCAGTCCCGCCTTGGTTTTCTTGATTCTGAGCTGCATTGTGTTCTCTCACCCTTTTTCTGTACTTCTGAAGATGACTCGAAACATTTGCTTTAGTGAGTCCCTCTACGTTCATAATTTCCAGTATATGTTGCGGTCGTGCCAAATCGATTCCTACCTGCTGAACTGCATTAACAAACATACGATGCAGCTCGGGAGACCAACTCATCTTCTTTCTCCAGTTGCTTGGAACAAAATTGAAGGCTTGATGCTTGTTCTCATGGTCGTGCAATTGCTTCCCTACCACGTGCTGCCATATGTTTTGAAGCATCTGAACCCTAACTGGTTTCATTACGACGTCTTGGGCCCCATTTAAGACAGCTTTCATTATGGCTTGCTGATCATCGCTTGCCGATATTACGAGGACTGGCATGTTTAATTTAGAATTGATGACTTCCAAGAGAGTGAAAACATCCATGTCAATCCCTACCATGGCGGTGAGGACGATATTAAACTGGTCACCACTCCTCCTTAATATCTCTAAGGCCTCTGTCGCCTTTGCTTGAGCTACAACCTTATACCGGCACTTTCTTAATACGGTAACAAGGATTGACAGAGAGACTGGATTACCGTCAATGGCCATGACCAGTAGACCCTCAGGGTAAGGAACTTCATCAGCTTCGACCAGGGTTGAACATGCGCCCGTTTCCCTAATGCTCGACATATTTCTGGAACAAGGACTGCCGACTCGAGACCGCCTCAGGATGTCTTCTTGGACTTGAGGGATCACGGGATCGTCGATGGCTTCTCGTAACAGGCTTTGAAAGCCGATGCTTTGATGGTGAAGGTTTTGAATTCCTCTCCCACGAGAACTCCTTCCTTTTTATCTTTCTCCTGCGAGTTCTTGCGAATGAACTCTCACTATCAAATGGGGACAAGTTCTCTCTCTGGCAATAGCAACGACTTCCCTCTTCACGGGCAGCGCTATTAGATTTTCCGAGGGAGAAAATCTGATATTTAGCTTTTGATCAAAGGGAAAATCCTTGTTTCTCGCTCAGTTTGTCTTCTTTTTTCTTTTCGTGGTAGAAGGCCCTTGTCAAGATCTCCACCGTCGATTTACTGGCGAGTCCTCCAATAAAGACGAGTCGTATCTCCTTTTCTGCCGAAAATTTTTTGTCTCCCACTCAGCTCGTTTTTTATTCTTTCTTTTTCAAAGTGGTGGCGGCCCGTCCAACTTTTCTGCAGAGATGTCGGGTCTGCTCAGCTTGAGGTTGCTGCTTGACTAGAATTTGAGCCAGTGGGGGTGTTGCCGACAGAGAATGGTAGATAGAAAAAAAACTCGACCAATAAGGACCGCCCCTTTGAAATTAGTATTTAAACTGAAGTAGATTATCGCCTTCGCATTCCGATCATCTGCCTCGCCTCTCTCCTCCTTTCTTTCGTGATCTGCTTTCAAAAATGGCCAATTCTCCTAACCATACTTTCTCCGCCGAAGTCCTGGCTGGGTGGGAGAGACTCTACAATCTTCTTGGTAGAGGTTACGCTCATATAGCCCAAAACTCTACCGTTGAGGCTGAAATCCTCGGTTTATTCAGGACCCTAGATGCTGCTTCTGTTGAGGGTACCCAACTGGGAAAGGAGTATCGGAACTTCTCGACCCTCTTCATCAATTTTCTAGCTGCCTATAACCGCGCTTATGAGACGGTCCTTGTGACCGCCGTCGTGAAAGCCCGTTACTGAGACCGGCACGAGCGTCTGGCAACAGTTACGTTTGTGGCTGATAATCACAAAAAGGCCCTCAAGTTTGCCAACGATCAGCTTTCGTGGCTGGTTCGTGAGAGGGGAAAGTTGGTGGACCGTCTGGCCTTGGTCCGAACTTACGCCGAACAGGAGCCAGGCAATATTGTGATGAGGTGCAAATGCGGTTGGCTGCAGGAGAGACTTGATGACATTACCGCAGACATTGCTTTCGAGAGGGCAGCGATTCCGGACCTGGAGTTTGCCGTTGAGCATTACGAGGCCACTATGGCCCAGGTTAAAGAGAAGTGCGATCGCCTCTTCTTTAGGCTCGCGGAACTTGATCCCGAGAGCGCTCGGTGCATCCAGAGCATCAACTGTTTGGAGAGTCAGTTGAGCTCTTTCGTAATGGTTATCAGGGCCCAGTTTGGCTTTACCTTTCCTCCCCAGTGAGTTGTTGTAATACTCTTTGATGAATGGAATGAAAGAAAAGCTTCACGTGTTTTGTTTTTTTTTTTGTTTTAAATTTTCCTGCTATCGTTTCTTCCGCATAGCATAACAGAACGATTTGAGGTACAGAAGATGTCGAGGCTTAATGTTCTTCTTGATGTTCTTGTTTAATTGCTCCAGACGATGATATCGAGAACATTGATGAAGGGTTCGGCGGTGGCCCCCACTATCCATCTTGAGATCACAAATAATAACGCTATGACAACTCGATCAGTGCGCTGGTAATAAATCCAGCCACCTGTTGTATGCCCACTTTTATCCATATTTTGTTTCTTTCGGCGTCCACTTGCTCGTGTCGGTCGCCTGTAGCGTCGGGAGAAATTCCTGTGGGCCACGTTCATTAATAGAACCTCGGTCCTCTAAAAACCCTCCGCGTGTTTCGGATCCGAGGAAATTTTAAGACCGGTCTCTAGTTGATTTAATTTGGTTAAGGTACTTGTTTCATGGGTCCTGATTATATAATCCTTATTGTCTTTCAAAAGACGTGGGATCCTCTGCAATACATTAAATATGCCCCAGTGTTTAATCGGTGTAAATCCACTGTCATATCAGAATATACGGCCCGTACGTGTTCATTAACTGACACATGTCTGAGTTCGAAAGGATCGACCTCCTCACTTGCCCCCAGGATTAAGAAATCAGCAATTTCCTGTCTTTTCGTACTTCTAAAAATAATTCGTGGTGTGCATTATTGAACCAAACTTTACCCTCGCCTGGGATACCTGGGATTTCCTACAAAAGTAAAGGATATAATTAGTACATGACGCAAGAAAGGTCGGCCCATGATTCCTACATTAGTCTAATTTTATTCTTCCATTTTGTTGAGAAATCAAATGAAATTTTCTTAGGAGGTCACATGTGGATTTTTCAAAAACTAATTTTCTTGAGATTTTCATAACTTGGAAAGTGTGATAAAATCTCTTGATCAAATTTTCTGAAGGAATTTTCTATCAAAATAAATTTTCAGAGGTATATTTATTAGGAAAATTTTATTTTTATTAGAGCAGGAAAGACATGACAGAAATCCTTTATTGGTTAACGAAATTCCCCCGAGACATTAGTCTAATTTTATTTAGAGAAACTTTTCTTAGAAAAACATGAGCGAATTTCTCGAAAAGAATTTTTGTTGCAAGTTTTTATAATTTGAAAGAATGTGATAAAATCACTTGATGTTTTTTCTAAAGGAATTTTTTTTATATCGAAATAAATTTTCAGAGGAAAATTTGGCGGGAAAATTTCATTTTTATTGGAGAGAAAAAAACATGACAAAAATCTCTTATTGGTCAATTAGTCTAATTTTATTTAGAGAAAATTTTCTTAGAAAAACATGAGCGAATTTCTCGAGAAGAATTTTCTTGCAAGTTTTTATAATTTGAAAAATGTGATAAAATCACTTGATGTCTACTAGAGTTTTTTTTTTAAGGAATTTTTCTTTTTATTGAAATTTTCAGAGGAAAATTTTTTCAGGAAAATTTCATTTTTATTGAAGCAATAAAAATATGACAAAAATCCCTTATTGGTTAATAAAATTCCCATGAAGGGATTTTTTTACATCATTTTTTCAAAAAAAAAATAAAAGAAATGAGGGACAAATTTAATTTTTATTTTCTCTTAAAAAGAATGGTCGTAATATCAAGCTCAATAACTGACTAACACCTAGCATGGACCGACCGAATACAAGATAAAATTAGAGAACTTACTTTTACCTTGGAGAAATGCAAATCACATAGTCATGCGCATGACTCAAGTGAGGAGTGGACTCTAGAAAATAAAAGAACGAGAGACAAGGTATGGACCTAAAAAGGCTCCCACTATCTGAATTGACAAACTTACCCTCCGCGCAATCAAATCACAATGGGAAGAATTGTCAATTTAGATAATGAGCGGAATAAAATATGGTCAACCCGAGCGCAATCGACGCAAGAGCTTTGCATATTCGATCCCTATCTATGGTTTTCTAGGAAGAATTTCGCGACTTGGGTTTAGACGCTTGTGTGTGCAGGTGTCGTGATCCTCAGAGTATGCAAGACATGCAAAACAATTGATATCAAAACAGCGCTTCTAAAAATGTGCGAAATTAAACAAATAAACCCAACACCGAGCCTGCAAAACAAAGGGGTTAGCCAAACACTCCGCCCCTTATAACTCCCATCCTGCAAAAACATATAACACCTATAGAATGAGTCCCAAACAATATCGCCAGAAGCGAGATATGCTTGAAATTTTCATTGGCCTAAGTCCACTAAGACTTTTAAAATTTCGAAAAAATTTAAGTATTCCAATTGGTATCGTTTTTCGAAAATTTAAAAATCTCTGTCCCCAGCGGAGTCGCCAGTCTGTCGCGACCCTCTAAAAAATATTTTTATTATTTCTAGGGGTTAACGGATTATTAGGTTAATTAAATTTGACTAACCTAACGCGGACCCTCCCAAGCCCTACCGAATCGCAACTTTGGTTTTTGTTTAAATGATTTTGAAATTTGGAGTCGCCACTAATCGTTCTTGGTAGGTCGATTAGAAACCTAAATAAATTAGCGGGAGAACCAATTTATTCCTGCGAACCAGAGATTAGGAGCTCGGGGACTTGGTTACACTAGTTAATTAAAACTAATGCCCTTTCGGTACCTTAATTTCATGGATATCCTAATTCGACAACTCAGGCTTGGTTTATTCCTAAGGCTCTAGTAGGGTATTCTCTTTTGTATTTTCACTTTTTAAATAGGATGCATGGATGATATATATTTTTATTTGTTATATTTTTTTAAGTGTTAAAGATTCCCTGAAGCCGAAAGAGGGAGTGTGTTAACGACTTCTGTGCAGTATTACAACCTACTTATCTTTTAGGTCTGATGATTCAAAAATTAAATTATAGGAAGTACATGACAATGAATAAACACCTCCAATGGGAGGCCTAGCATTGGCTTGGCTCTTCCCTTTGGGATTTAAGGTACAGGTATTTAAGTTGCAAGTATTTAAACTACTGTAAGTAAAAACCTCCAATGGGAGGCTAAGCATTGGCTTGGCTCTTCCCTTTGGGATTTAAGGTATAGGTATTTAAGTTGCAGGTATTTAACTATTGTAAGTAAAAACCTCCAATGGGAGGCTAAGCATTGGCTTGGCTCTTCCCTTTGGGATTTAAGGTACAGGTATTTAAGTTGCAGGTATTTAACTACTGTAAGTAAAAACCTCCAATGGGAGGCTAAGCATTGGCTTGGCTCTTCCCTTTGGGATTTAAGGTACAGGTATTTAAGTTGCAGGTATTTAACTATTGTAAGTAAAAACCTCAAATGGGAGGCTAAGCATTGGCTTGGCTCTTCCCTTTGGGATTTAAGGTACAGGTATTTAAGTTGCAGGTATTTAACTACTGTAAGTAAAAACCTCCAATGGAAGGCTAAGCATTGGCTTGGCTCTTCCCTTTGGGATTTATGGTGCAGGTATTTAAATTGCGGATGGACTTTGTCCTTTCCATTCTGGGGTATGAATTCTTTAAAATGAAATACAACGAATTGATTCAACAATTTGAAATTTGTTCGCGCTTGAGGACTCCTCCAAGCCGATTTTGTGCTTCCATAGGGTTGACCATTGATATAGAGCTGCGGGTTCCTGACATAAAATAAAGTGAAGTGTTAGTATACAAAATATGTGCTAATCTGCACCTAAAACCAGAAGAGTAGAAAGAGTACTTATCTCCCATTTTTTTGGGAGGGATTTCTATAATTGATTTTCGCTCTCTATGTTCCCAATATAGAGAGTTTCTTTTGAATTAAGAGGGACTTTTAGTCACAGATCAGTTGAGAAATCGGTGGACAGCTTAGGAGCTTGTCTGGGCCGATTTTTGCATCTCGACGAGATTTTTGCTGTTGACGTAAAGATATCCTTCTCCTGACATAAAATATGGAAGAAAAAGGAGATGGAGAAAGTGTATACAATTTGTGCTAATTTACGAGTAAAACCATAAATAAATGAGTAAATAAAAACACTTAGCTTGAATTTGTTTGCTCGTTGACGAGGATGAACTCTTGATTTATATTGATCGATGAAGGAATTTGTGATGATAACCCCTAACTTTAAACTCCCATCATCTTCAAAATTCTCTCTCTTTTGGTATTTTCTTTCTCTCAAAATTTTCTTCAATCTCCCAAAACTCTCTCAAACATCCAAAATTTTCTCTCCAAAAAATTCTCCCAAACACTTCAAATTTTCTCTCTCAAGAATCTCTCTCAAACACTTCAAATTTTCTCTCCAAAAAAATCTCCCTCAAACACTTCAAATTTTCTCTCCAAAAAAACCTCCCCCTCAAGCTCACTTCTTCCTCCTTTTATAATCTACTCATCTATCTCCCATTCTAATTTTTCCACTAACTCTATCTCCCATTCTAATTTCTCCACTAACTCTTCTTCATTTTCATCTTCCATTCTCCATCTCTATCTCACATTCTAATCTCTCCACTAACTCTTCTTCATCTTCATCTTCCCTTCTCCATATTTATCTCCCATTCTAATTTCTCCACTAACTCTTCTTCATCTCCATCTTCCCTTCTCTATTCTTATCTTCCATTCTAATTTCTCTACTAACTCTTCTCCATCTTCCATTCTCTATTCTTATCTTATTTTCTCCATCCATTCTTCTCCAACTTCTCTTCTTCATCTCCTCTTCTCCATCTTCCCTTCTCTATTCTAATTTATCCACTAACTCTTCTTTTTGTTATTTGTAAAATAATCCTTCAAGAGTTAAGTATTTGCACTCTAGTCCTTGAATTTTAAGTATTTACAATTTAGTCCCTGAAAAAATATATTTCTTTAAGTCCAAATCTCCTCACAATTTTTGACACACCAAAATTTACCACATGTCAAATTTAAGCTCATTTCTTGCCGTTGAAAATAATGCAGAATTTAATTAAAGCCCTTTTGCAAAATTAAGTCATTCTGGGTATAATTGGGCAAAGATGAAAATTTAAAATATTAGAAGACAATGTCACAACTCATAAAAAGTGAAAATTAAAAATAAGTTGACTCAAATTAAATTTTTTTAGGCCCGATTCAAGATTATACTCGTGAAGGAACACGTGACTCGAATTGGATTTTTCTGAATTTGTGATGGCCAATATGAAAAATAGATTTAAAATAAAAATATTAACTATCTTTGTGTATTTTTTTGGCCTCAAATGTTATTTTTCCAAAATTTTCAAGTATTTTTGTATTTTTTTTTTAAAAAATTAAAAATATATATAATATGAAATTTTATTTTTTGTTCAAAAATGGTTGCCTAGGCTTGGCCGAGGCTTCCAAAGTTGATTTTTCAATTTTCTCATTTTTTCTTCATTTTTTGTTTTATGAATTTTCGAAAATAAAAATACCGAAAAATACGGAAAATATGAAAAATCATTTTTTGGTCAAAATTGGTTCCCTAGGCTTGGCTAAGGTCCCCAAAGTTGATTTTTCAATTTTATGAATTTTTATGGATTTTTTATTACTTTAGCAATAGAAAAAATGATTAAAAATCAGGTGTCAACAAGGGTTGACCATTGATATAGAGCTGCGGCTTCCTGACATAAAATAGAGTGAAGTGTCAGTATACAAAATATGTGCTAATCTGCACCTAAAACCAGAAGAGTGGAAAGAGTACTTATCTCCCATTTTTTTTAAGGATTTCTATAATTGATTTTCACTCTCTATGTTCCCAATATAGAGAGTTTCTTTTAAATTAAGAGGGACTTTTAGTCACAGATCAGTTGAGAAATCGGTAGACAGCTTAAGAGCTTGTTTGGGCCGATTTTTGCATCTCTACGAGATTTTTGTTGTTGACGTAGGATATCCTTCTCCTGACATAAAATATGGAAAATAAAGGAGATGGAGAAAGTGTATACAATTTGTGCTAATTTGCGAGTAAAACCATAAATAAATGAATAAATAAAAACACTTAGCTCGAATTTGCTTGCTCGTTGACGAGGATGAACTCTTGATTTATATTGATCGATGAAAGAATTTGTGATAATAACCCCTAACTTTAAACTTCCATCATCTTCAAAATTCTCTCTCTTTTGGTATTTTCTTTCTCTCAAATTTTTCTTCAATCTCCCAAAACTCTCTCAAACATCCAAAATTTTCTCTCCAAAAAAATTCCCCCTCTCAAGCTCACTTCTTCCTCCTTTTATAATCTACTCATCTATCTCCCATTCTAATTTTTCCACTAACTCTATCTCCCATTCTAATTTCTCCACTAACTCTTCTTCATTTTCATCTTCCATTCTCCATCTCTATCTCACATTCTAATCTCTCCACTAACTCTTCTTCATCTTCATCTTCCATTCTCCATATTTATCTCACATTCTAATTTCTCCACTAACTCTTCTTCATCTCCATCTTCCCTTCTCTATTCTTATCTTCCATTCTAATTTCTCTACTAACTCTTCTTCATCTCCATCTTCCCTTCTCTATTCTTATCTTATTTTCTCCATCCATTCTTCTCCAACTTCTCTTCTTCATCTCCTCTTTTCCATCTTCCCTTCTCTATTCTAATTTATCCACTAACTCTTCTTTTTGTTATTTGTAAAATAATCCTTCAAGAGTTAGGTATTTGCACTATAGTCCTTGAATTTTAAGTATTTACAATTCAGTCCCTGAAAAAATATATTTCTTTAAGTCCAAATCTCCTCACAATTTTTGACACACCAAAATTTACCACATGTTAAATTTAAGCTCATTTCTTGCCGCTGAAAATAATGCAGAATTTAATTAAAGCCCTTTTGCAAAATTAAGTCATTCTTGGTATAATTGGGCCAAGATGAAAATTTAAAATATTAGAAGACAATGTCACAACTCATAAAAAGTGAAAATTAAAAATAAGTTGACTCAAATTAAATTTTTTTAGGCCCGATTCGAGATTATACTCGTGAAGGAACACGTGACTCGAATTGGATTTTTCTGAATTTACGATGGCCAATATGAAAATAGATTTAAAATAAAAATATTAACTATCTTTGTGTATTTTTTTGGCCTCAAATGTTATTTTTCCAAAATTTTCAAGTATTTTTGTATTTTTTTTAAAAAAATTAAAAATATATATATAAAATATGAAAATTTATTTTTTGTTCAAAAATGGTTGCCTAGGCTTGGCCAAGGCTTCCAAAGTTAATTTTGCAATTTTCTCATTTTTTTTCTTTATTTTTTGTTTTATGAATTTTCGAAAATAAAAATACCGAAAAATATCGAAAATATGAAAAATTATTTTTTTGGTCAAAATTGGTTCCCTAGGCTTGGCTAAGGTTCCCAAAGTTATTTTTTCAATTTTATGAATTTTTATGGATTTTCTATTAATTTTTGAAAATAAATAAATAAAAAATACGTAAAAATACAGAAAATATGAAAAATCGTTTTTTGGTCAAAATTGGTTCCCTAGGCTTGGCTAAGGTCCCCAAAGTTACTTTTTCAATTTTATGAATTTTTATGGATTTTGTATTACTTTAGCAATAGAAAAAATGATTAAAAATCAGGTGTCAACAGAGACTAGAAAAGATTTCCATAACAAGAGTAAAGAGTCAGGAGAACATGGGGTCCCCTTGGTGTAGACCCCTATAACTCAAAAAGAAGTCGTGGAGTTCTCCATTGATGGAAACCGAGAACTTAGGGGACCTAACACAAGTCATGGCCAGATCAATAAAATTCACCAGAAATCCAAAAGATCGCAAGACCAATTCCAGGAAATCCCAATCAACCGTGTCATATGCTTTCTGAAAGTCAACTTTTATAGCGCACTTGGGGAGATAAGGTTGATGGTGAAAGCCACTGAAGAGCTCTTGGGCCAGCAAAATATTGTCGGTGATATGACGTCCCTTAACAAATGCATTCTTGGGGGGGGACTGATAAGCTTCGGAAGTACAGAGTCAAGTTTATTCGCCAATATTTTAGTGATGCATTTGTAAATAGTATTACAATAAGAAATAGGTCTAAAATCACCCATAGAAGAAGTATTGGTACCTTTAGCACAAGTGAGATAATGGTGTTGTTAACCTCCTTTAGAAGGAAACCAGAGGTGAAGAAGTCCTTCACAGAAGCTGTAACTGAGGGACCAATAATATCCCAAGAAACTTTGAAAAATTTAGCATTATAACCATCCGGGCTTGGAGCTTTATTGCTCGGAGGGGAGAAAAAATTGCTGTGGATCTCGGCGTCCAGGATAGGCCGGGACAAGAAGCTAACCTGATCAGCATTGACACCATTTGTAGTACACGCTTGCACCTCCTAGATTGGTGGGAGTTCAGGCCTAGGTGTTGAAGTGAAGAGTTTCTCAAAGTAAGAAACAACATGTTGTACCAGAGGAGGATCATTAATCTGACTACTGAAGCTATCCACCATCGAGAGTATTCTATTATAGAGGTGACGTTTGCTAACGAAATGATGATAATATTTAGTGTTCTAGTCCCCCTCCTTCAACCAACGAATCCGAGACTTCTACTTGTAAAAGGCTTCTTCATTAAGCCTAAGATCAGCAAAGATATCGGTCAGCAAGGGTTTGGTTTAGTGGATCAATAACTAAGGCATCCTGCATATCCATTAACACTCTTCTAGCTTCCAATGTTCGTTTAGAGATATCGGAGAAGGACTCCTTATACAGCTATTTAAGGCGCCCTTTGAGGATTCTGAGCTTCCTGCAAACCGAGAACATAGGCGTACTGTTGCGTTTTGGAGGATTCAGAAGGACGTTAGAAGCAGAATTGTTGCTTCTGAAGGATTCAGAAGCACGTCAGAAGCAATTCTGTTTCTGCTTCTGAATTGTTTTGAAGGACATTCATATACACAAAACAGAGCAGAATGTAATCCAAGAGAAAGATCGTATTGAAAAGAAACTTTCGACTCTCTTTTTATTCCGAAAGATTGTAACACTTAAATACATACTCCAAAACAAATCTTTATCCTAAGATTCTAATCAAAACAGAATATTTGAATAATAAAACAGGAAACTATCTAGTAGATTCAAATCTTAACAAAATCTAATCAAATCTCAAAGATAGAATTGCTAAAAACAAAATATTCTGCAGCCTTGATACACAACATTCTCCTCCTGAATCAAGTGCTGCACATTCCCAGCTTTGCTCTCAAAACTTCAAATCGACTAACGTTGAATGACTTCGTGAATATATCTGCAAGTTGTTCTTCTGAACTGCAGTATACCAACTTTACTTCTCCAGCATTCTGCACTTCTCTCAGAAAATAATATTTGATCTTGAAATGCTTTGTTTTTCCGTGAAATACAGGATTATGTGAAATTGCCAATGCAGCTTGATTATCTACAAACACTTAAATGCCTTCTTCTTGCTTCAGATGCAGATCATCCATTAACTTCTTCAACCATAATGCTTGATTTACAGCTGCAGTAGCTGCAATAAACTCAGCTTCTGCAGTTGATTGAGCTACTATTTCCTGTTTCTTTGAACTCCAGGAAAAACATGCCGAACCAAATGTGAAACAATAACCTGAAGTGCTTTTCATATCATCCATTGAACCTGCCCAGTCACTATCTGAATACCCCTGCAACTTAAACTCTTAGACTTTAGAGAATCTAATCCCATATGAAAGAGTACCCTTTAAGTATCTCAACACCCTCTTTGCTGCTACCATATGTAACTTACTTGCACAATCAAGAAATCTAGACAAGACACTTACAGGAAACATGATGTCTGGTCTAGTTGCCGTGAGATACATAAGACAGCCAATCAAACTTCTGTAAACTCTTTTATCTACAGGTTCTGAACCATCATCCTTTTGAAGCTTTTCCTTCTGAACCATTGGAGTACTCACACTTTTGCACTCCTCCATGTTAAATCTCTTCAGAATCTCCTTCGAATACTTCTTCTAAAATATAAAAACTTCATTCTGAGTCTGACTAATTTCCATCCCCAGAAAATATGACATCTCACCAAGATCTGTCATCTCAAATATCTTCATCATCTCCTGCTTAAATGCAACAATCTGAGCACTCTTACTTCCTGTTACTAGCAAATCATCCACATAAAGTGACACTACCACCAAGTCAGATGCTAACTTCTTTACATATAGAGTGGATTCACTTATGCTTTTCTCAAAACCCAAGTTCAGCAAGTGCTCATCAATCTTACTGTACCAAGCTCTAGGAGCTTGTTTCAAGCCATAGAGAGCTTTTTTCAGCAAATAAACCTTCTCCTCCTGGCCTGGTGCGACAAAACCTTCTGGTTGCTCAATATAAATCTCTTCCTACAATACACCATTCAAAAAAGCAGATTTTACATCTAACTGATATACTTTCCATCCTTGTTGAGCTGCCATGGCAAGAGTCATTCTGATTGTATCCATTCTTGCAACTGGTGCAAAGGTTTCAGAGAAATCAACTCCCCAAACATGTGCATATCCTTTCACAACCAATCTGGCCTTGTACTTATGCACTGAGCCATCAGAATTTAGTTTGGTTCTGAAGACCCATTTTACACCAATTACCTTCCTGTCTTCAGGCCTCTCTACTAACTCCCATGTTTGGTTCTTTTCAATCATAGCCAACTCTTCATTCATTGCAATCAACCACTTCTAATCACTTTTAGCTTCCTCATAACTCGAAGGTTCCAAAACAGCCACACTACACCTCTGATATATATCAGTCAGAGTTCTGGTTCCTCTAACTTGAACATCATCCTCCAGCTCGTCAGGTTCCAGAGATACCTTCTTCTGTTTGTCTTGTGACTCTTCTGTCCAGTCTCATTGTTCATCTTCAAAGAACTGAACATCTCTGCTAGTGATCACCTTCCCTGTATGTGGTTGATAGATTCTGTAGGCTTTTGATATTGAGCAATAGCCAATAAAGATTCCAGATTCAGCTTTCTCTCCCAGTTTGTCTCTTTTGACCTGTGGGATATGAGAAAAACACAAACAGCCAAACACTTTTAGATTTCGTAATATTGGCTTGACACCAAACCAAGCTTCAAAGGGTGTCTTCTTCTCTAATACCCTTGTAGACAGTCTGTTTAGAAGAAAGACTGCTGTGTTTGCTGCTTCTGCCCAAAACTCTTTTGGCGGATTCTTCTCATGTAACAGACATCTAGTCATCTCCATGATGGTTCTATTATTCCTTTCACTGACTCCATTTTGTTGTGGAGAGTAAGGAGCAGTAAGTTGATGCTCAATACCAGCTTCTTCACAGAAAGAGTTAAACCTCTGTGAAGTGTATTCTGTTCCATTATCAAATCTGATGACCTGAATCTTGCAGCCACTTTGGTTCTCAACCCATCTCTTAAACTTCAGAAACACCTCAGCAACTTCTGACTTTTGCTTCATGAAGTAAATCCAGCACATTCTAGTATAATCATCAATGAAGATAATGAAATACCTGTTGCCTTTTAGTGAAGGAGTCACATGTGGACCATAGAGGTCTGTATGGATCAGCTGCAGCTTCTTTGTTGCTCTCCAAGTTGAGTCTTTAAATGGAAGTCTCGTTTGCTTGCCCAACAAACAAGACTTGCACCTTGTGATCTCCTCCTCCATACTCAGTAACCCAGTTGCCATCTCATTCCTCTGCATAAACTGCAACCATTTATGATGAAAGTGACCCAACCTCTTGTGCCATAACTCTGAATCACTAGCTTGACACTTGAATGCCACTTGCTCCTTCTCGAGAGGATTCAGAGAGAAACTCTTCTTCTGCATTTTGATTCTGAACAGCTTCTGTCCATCTGAATCAAATATCAAACACTCTCCTTCTTTAAATACCACCTTAAATCCCTTTTCTACTAACTGACCGATACTTAGCAAGTTCTGATCAATCTCAGGGACATACATTACATCAGAAACAAACTTTGTTCCAGCACAACTTTCCATTGCTATGGTCCCTTTACCTTTCACTTCACTTCTAAATACTCACCATTCCCAATCCTCACTCTTGACTTTAAAGACTTGTCAAGATCAGTGAACAACTTCTCATCACTTGTCATATGGTTTGTACAACCACTATCAACAAGCCGACTATCACATGGAGTACTAGAAGAGAAACAAGAAGCAACAAAAAGTTGATATGCCTCTTGTTAAACTGTAGCATATGCTTCACCTTGATGCTGATCTCCTTTCTCTTTGCAGAACTTCTCAATGTACCCAAGCTTCTGACACTTTCTGCATCTTACATCTGGTCTCTTCCAACACCTAAAGTGTGGATGATTCTGTTTTCCACAATGCTTACACGAAGAATACCTTCCCCAATTGTTCTTCGAATTAGCAGCATTGTTCTCTCTCGCAGTAGCTTCTGAACCACTACCACTATTCCACTTCTTCCCTTTCCACTTCTTGTCTTTCTCTCTAACATTCTGCTGTACCTTGGCCTGTAGAGCTCCTTCGGCACTACCTTCTAGCCTCATTAACCTCCTCTGCTCTTGCGCTTGCAAAGCACTTAGCAATTCGGCAAATCGAATCTGAGACAAATCCCTGGTATTCTCCAACGAGGCAATTATTGCCTCAAACCTTTCGGGCAAAGAGACAAGGATTTTCTGCACTAACCTATTGTCAGAGAGATTAGTGCCTAGAACTCTTGCCTGATTTGCTATGTTTATCAATTTATCATAATACTCCTTAATTGTCTCAGACTCATTCATCTGAAGGCAGCAGGTATTTCATTATCTTCATTGATGATTATACTAGAATAGATTCAAATCTTAACAAAATCTAATCAAATCTCAAAGATAGAATTGCTAAAAACAAAATATTCTGTAGTCTTGATACACAACACGTACCAACAATAGGGATGTTCCAAACCCGAGCAACCAGCTGTAGAAAGGAGGGATTAGACATCCAAAAGTTAAAGAATTTAAAGGGTTTCCTCGACACCAAAGGGGCCATCACCCTGATAATCATAGGGGTATGATCCGAGATTCCTCGAGCCAAAAACACAGCTTCCGAAAAAGAGAGGTCTCTCATCCACTAGTCATTGATAAGAAAACGATCAATATTTCTTTGCTTCCTCAAGGCACCTGAGAACGTAGACCAAGTGAACTTATGACCAATGTATTTTAGGTCATCCAAGCCTGCCCTACCCAAGAACTAGCCAAACTCATCAAATGATGGAATCCACGCATTAGAACTTCCCAATCCATCCGAAGGATCTTTAATGACATTGAAATCACCAGCAACTATCCAAGGCACATCAGTAATGGAGCTGCTAATATGCTTCAAATCAATCCAAAGAGAGCATCTAGATACAAAAGTGTGGTTGGCATAAACAACCGAAACAAGACAGACCCTGCCGAAAGACAAAAAACGAAGTTGGGCATGTATGAACTGCTCAAATGAGAAAAGAACAACAAGGTCAATATTTCGAGGATCCCAACTAACCCAGATACGACCCCAAGGGGCAGCTGAGTAATTCATATGCCACTTCCAATTCGGGAAAAAGCCAACAGACAAACTAGAAAATAAAGGCTCACGGACTTTGGTTTCCAAAATACCAATGCAGGAGAGATGGTTACTTCCAACCAAATTCTTTATTTCAGCTTGCTTAAGGGGGTCGACAAGTCCCCTAATATTCCATACACCAAAAAACATAAGCAAAAGCAAGAGCAGTTACCTTTTCTTACGCCCTCTTCGCCTTTTCTTGGAGGAGGGCTAAGCCTTGACAGCAGGACTTGGACTACTGTCAAAGTTTAGGCTAGATTGAATCCGATCCATCATTGGGACTGCTTGGACCACCTGTTTCTCGGGATCAGGAATGAAACCTTACTGGGGCAGCCCCTTGCTGCGAGTATTAGGCACAGCAGTAGGGGGAATGCTCCTCATCAGCCTCACTACCAATGTTACTGATAGACTCAATTGTGCCTTCCTCAGAGACAGAGGATGCATTAGGGGTATCTTGGGATACCCATACATCATCCAGGCCAGGTTGCCTTATATCAGCACTTATGGATGGTGGATCAGCTTGGACAGGAGGCATAGAGTTAGTTTCTCTTAGGACTGCTGCTTTGGAAGTATTCTTTGTACGCGAATTAGCACCTCTACTAACTACCTTCCAAACATTCAGAGGAGTTTTTGTAACAGCATGGTCATCAACCCGAGTGGCTGACTGCTGAACACTTGTATTCAGGGGTGTTTCCTTAACAACCTGAGTATCTTCAGGCGGGGTATCAGTGATCTCAGGACACTTATGGCCAAAAATACCATAGCTCATACACGAAATGGGCTTCCACTCGTATTCCACCTTCACAAACTGAGAGTTATCTTCATCCAGTAGAACATTGATAGAACTGCAGAGGGGTTGATTAGCTTTTATCTCAACGCAAACCCGAGCAAAAGATAACATCGTCTTCTTCTCAGTTTATGAGTCAACATGAATAGGCTTGCCAATGGTACTGGCTATGGAGCTAATGCCTATGCCGTTCATAAGGAAAGAGGAACAGATCGTAATCTGATCCAAACTGGAAGAGATTCGTGCTTACCTCACTTGAGGTCTATCTTGGGGTGCCATTGCTGCACCCTTGCTATGGTTATAGGGCCATTTTCAAGAATCTTCCTTCTCATGGATGGATCCGGAATATGGAAGAAGTAGAATCCATCGTCATTAGCCATGACTTCACAGAGATGTGTTCCCCACACCCTTTTTACAACATCTTCTGTCAATTTGAACATAAGTCATCACCCCCACAAAGTATCCTACAAAGCACTCCTTCCATTTCGGATCATAGGCCTTAAAAATCTCAGGTGTGATTCTTACAACAATCTTGCCATCAATGATAGCAAGTGGGATATAAGTGAGATTATAACCTTTCTCGGACAATTTAGCTATAGACGCCCATGATCGTGGCTGAGATGCTTCCCAAACCGGCCTGAGTGGGGGTCTGGACAAATCCCTCCCTCGGCTTCGACTTCTCCTTGATGAACGAGCATTAAGAGAAGGTCTATTAGCATTTGCAGAAGTTCTAGCAACCATATGTGCTATTGACTTAGCAATCGAGTTACCTTTCGAGGGGTTGTTGACACCTGATTTTTAATCATTTTTTCTATTGCTAAAGTAATAAAAAAATCCATAAAAATTCATAAAATTGACAAATCAACTTTGGGGACCTTAGCCAAGCCTAGGAAACCAATTTTGAGCAAAAATTTTTTTTCATATTTTCAGTATTTTTACGTATTTTTTATTTATTTATTTTCGAAAATTAATAGAAAATCCATAAAAATTCATAAAATTGAAAAATCAACTTTGGGGACCTTAGCCAAGCCTAGGGAACCAATTTTGACCAAAAAATGATTTTTCATATTTTCAGTAATTTTTACGTATTTTTTATTTATTTATTTTTGAAAATTAATAGAAAATTCATAAAAATTCATAAAATTAAAAAATCAATTTTGGGGACCTTAGCCAAGCCTAGGGAACCACTTTTGACCAAAAAAAAGATTTTTCATATTTTCGATATTTTTCAGTATTTTTATTTTCGAAAATTCATAAACCAAAAAATTAAGAAAAATGAGATAATTGCAAAATCAAGTTTGGAGCCTTGGCCAAGCTTAGGCAACTATTTTCGAACACAAAAAATAATTTTTTGTATTTATATATATTTTTATATATTTTAGAAATTATGAGAATATTTAATAAATAATAGCATTTGAGGCCACCAAAATATATAAAAATAGTCAATATTTTTATTTTAAATCCCTTTTCATGTTGGCCATCACAAATTTAAAAAATCCAATTCGGGGTCGTGTATTCTTTCACGAGCATAATCTCGAACCGGGCCTAAAAAATTCAATTTGAGTCAATTTATTTTCATTTTTTTCACTTTTAGGAGTTGTGACATTGTTCTCTAATATTTCAAATTTTTATATTGGCCGAATTATACCCAGAATGACTCAATTGTGCAAAAAGGCTTTAATTAAATTCTGCATTATTTTCAGTGGTAAGAAATGAGCTTAAATTTGACATGTGGTAAATTTTGACTAAGTATAGGGAAAGTATGTCAAAAATTGTGAGGAGATTTGGACTTAAAGAAATATTTTTTCAAGGACTAAATTGTAAATACTTAAAATTCAGGGACTAGAGTGCAAATACCTAACTCTTGAGGGATTATTTTGTAAATAACAAAAAGAAGAGTTAGTGGATAAATTAGAATAGAGAAGGGAAAATGGAGAAGAGAAGATGGAGAAGAGAAGATGGAGAAGAATGGATGGACAAAATATGATAAGAATAAAGAAGGGAAGATGGAGATGAAGAAGAGTTAGTGGAGAAATTAGAATGGGAGATAAATATGGAGAAGGGAAGATGAAGATGAAGAAGAGTTAGTGGAGAGATTAGAATATGAGATAGAGATGAAGAATGGAAGATGAAAATGAAGAAGAGTTAGTGGAGAAATTAGAATGGGAGATAGAGTTAGTGGAAAAATTAGAATGGGAGATAGATGAGTAGGTTATAAAAGGAGGAAGAAGTGAGCTTGAGAGGGGATTTTATTTTTGGAGAGAAAATTTTGGATGCTTGAGAGGATTTTGGGAGATTGAAGAAAAATTTGAGAAGAAGAAAATACCAAAAAGAGAGAGAGAATTTTGAAGATTATGGGAGTTTAAAGTTAGGAATTATCATCACAAATTCCTTCATCGATCAACATAAATCAAGAGTTCATCCTCGTCAACGAGCAAGCAAATTCGAGCTAAGTGTTTTTATTTATTCATTTATTTGTGGTTTTAGTCGCAAATTAGCACAAATTGTATACACTTTCTCCATCTCTCTATTTTCCTCATATTTTTATGTTAGGGAAGAACAATTCCATATTAATGGCAAAGCCCATAGAGGTGCAAAATTGGCCCAGACGAGCTCCTAAGTGCCTACCAATTTCTCAGCTGATATGTGATTAAAAGTCTCTCTTAATTCAAAAGAGACTCTCTATGTTGAGAACAAAAAGAGCGAAAACCAATTCTAGAAATCCCTCCCAAAAAAATGAGAGATGAGTACTCTTTTCACTCTTCTGGTTTTAGGTGCAGATTAGCACATATTTTGTATACTGACACTTCACTCTATTTTTATGTCAGGCAGCCGCAGCCCTACATCAATGGTCAATCCTATGAAAGCACAAAATTGGCTTGAAAGAGTTCCTAAGCGCGCACAAATTTCAAATTGTTGAATCAATTTGTTGTAATTTATTTTTAAGAACTCAAACCCCAGAATGGAGAGGCAAAACACATTCACTGGAGGTCATTTAAATACTTGCACCATAAATCCCAAAGGAAAGAGCCAAGCCAATGCTTAGCCTCCCATTGGAGGTTTTTACTTACAGTAGTTTAAATGCCTGCACCTTAAATGCCAAGGGGAAGAGCCAAGCCAATGCTTAGCCTCCCATTTGAGGTTTTTACTTACAATAGTTTAAATACCTACAATTTAAATATTTGTACCTTAAATCCCAAAAGGAAGAGCCAAGCCAATGCTTAGCCTCCCATTGGAGGTTTTTAATTACAGTAGTTTAAATACCTACAACTTAAATGCATGTACCTTAAATCGCAAAGGGAAGACCCAAGCCAATGCTTAGCCTCCCATTGGAGGTTTTTACTTACAGTAGTTTAAATATCTGCAATTTAAATACCTGTACCTTAAATCCCAAAGGGAAGAGCCAAGCCAATGCTTAGCCTCCCATTGGAGGTTTTTACTTACAGTAGTTTAAATACCTGCAACTTAAATATTTGTACCTTAAATCCTAAAGGGAAGAGCCAAGCCAATGCTAGGCCTCCCATTGGAGGTGTTTATTCACTGTCATATACTTCCTGCAATTTAATTTTTGAATCATCAGACCCAAAAGATGAGTAGGTCGTAATACTGCACAGAAGTCATTAACGCACTCCCTCTGTCGGCTTCAGGGAATTTTTAACACTTAAAAAAATATAATAAATAAAAAATATATACCATCCATGCATCCTATTCAAAAGGTGAAAACACAAAAGAGAATACCCTACTAGAGCCTTAGGAATAAACCAAGCCTGAGTTGTAAATTAGGATATCCATGAAATTAAGGTACCGAAAGGGCATTAGTTTTAATTAACTAGTGTAACCAAGTCCCCGAACTCATAATCTCTGGTTCGAAGAAATAAATTAGTTCTCCCACTAATTTATTTAGGTTTCTAATCGACCTACCAAGAACGATTAATGGCGACTCCAAATCTTAAAATCATTTAAACAAAAACCAAAATTGCGATTCAGTAGGGCTTGGAGGGTCCGCGTTAGGTTAGTCAAATCTAATTAACCTAATAATCCGTTAACCCTTTAGAAGAAATTAAAAAAAAAATTTAGAGGGTCGCGACAGGGGTGAGCGACAAGATCAGAGGATGTGCCATTTCCATGAATGGTATTCGACTTTCCAGGGTGCCCGAAATTCACTCCACTCTACTTATTATTAGCCGTAGCCAGGTTAGGCTTCAACGGGATAGGTATCTCCTGTGTATCAGCTCGCTCAACCGTAGGAGTCTCAGGTTCACGCAGACATACTACGCGAGAAGAAGACAACCACGAAACCAGGCAACCAACCAATAATATAGGCTCAGGTGACCAACAATCTCGAGATACATCAGAACCAACTAGGCAACGGATTCAAATCAATCACAGCATGTGTGAGAACTTTTGAGGTGCCACTCGACCAATCTTTTGATATCATATATCAACTTATCCTTGATTCAAACCATGTGTGAGAACACCACATGACGACTCTCTGGGTCGGGTAGGGAATTTAATTTAATTCCTCATCGCTTCAAGGCTTGGTTTTTCTGGCACAATAATGATCTCTTGAAGCCCATTTGGAAGTTTAAGGGAACCCCGACTACGAACCTGCAAGTATGAACCTCGGATCGATGGATATCGATACACCAGATAAGGAGGTGGAAAACCCAAAATTTGACCGAGATTATGAATTGGAGACCCAAGCTGGCTATCACAACTGAGTAGATGTAAAGGTGGAGACTCTTCTTTTTTATGAAACCCCTTTTGGTTGGAGTTTTTGGAGCACGTTGTTAACTCTACCCTGACCCAGTATCTTTTTTGTGGTTTTAGGGAGAACATCTAAAGAGTGGGCTTGTAGATGGCTTTTGTTTGCTTCCCGGAGCTAACAATATATATTAATGAAATAATCTTTTACAGATTCTGGTTGTTGATTGTTGGTTTTCTACTTTCTATCCCTGTTGTTTTATTATTGTTTGGGGAAGTAGAACATTTCACGTGCACTTAATTATAAAGATAAAATGAATGGATTAATGATGTGCTTAGAACGTTGCCCCTTTTTTAACCTGAGGACATAACAATAACAACCTAGGAACTATAACCCATTATCTAATCTTATTTTCGGCTATCCTTTATTTTTGGTAGGGAAACTTAACAATAGGTGTTGTGACCTTAAAAATTTATCAAATCGGTGGAAAATTCTAAGGTTAACGAATTATCAGGTTAATTAAATTGACCAACCTAATATGGATCCTCCCAAGCCCTACCGAATCGCAACTTTGATTTTTGTTCGAATGATTTTAGAATTTAGAGTTACCACTAATCATTTTTAGTAAGTCGATTAGAAACCTAAGTAAATTAGCGGGAGAACTAAATTACTTATACGAACCAGAGATTATGAGTTCGGGGACTTGGTTACGCTAGTTAATTAAAACTAATGCCCTTTCGGTACCTTAATTTCATGGATATCCTAATTTGCCAACTCAGGCTTGGTTTACTCATAAGGTTCTAGTGAGGTGATCTCTTTTTATATTTTCACTTTTTAGATGGAATGCATGTGAATGACATTTTTTTTATATTTTCAAAATATTAAAAATTCCATGAAGCCAAAAGAGGGAGTGAACTAACGACTCATGTGCAGTATTGCAACCTCCAGCATGTGGCTCGGTCTACTCATTATGGGGTCTGATGATTCAGAAATTAAATTGCGAAAAGTAAATTTAGCAAATAAAGTGCCTCCAAAAGGGAGGCTCTGCGCTTAGCTTGGCCTACCCATTCTGGGGTTTAATGGTGCAAAAATTAAATTACAGAAATTAAATGCGGTAATTAAAGAACCTCCAACGAGGGATTCGGCCTTCGGCCTACCCATTCTGGGGTTTGATGGTGCGAAAATAAAATTATAGAAATTAAATGCGATAAATAAAGGACCTCCAACGAGGGACTCGATCTTGGCTCGGCCTATCCATTTTGGGTTTTGATAGTGCGAAAATTAAATTACAGAAATTAAATGTGGCAAATAAAGGACCTGCAACGAGAGACTCGACCTACCCATTTTGGGGTTTGATGGTAGGAGAATTAAATTGCAGAAATTAAATGCGATAAATAAAAGACCTCCAACGATGAATTTGGCCTTGGCTCGGCCTATCCATTTCCAGGGTTTGATGGTATGAGAATTAAATTGCAGAAATTAAATATGGTAAATAAATGACCTCGAATGCGACATGTTGATATGGAGACATACAAGTACGACATGACATAATCAAAATTTAAATCAATCTATTTTGGCAACGAAATTCTCGAAGATTTTAATGGCTAGGATCGTTACCTGATTTGACGGATTTGATTGCCGAATTTGGACCTCATATCATCTTATGGATTAAGATTGCGGCTCGAACGAAGGGGATGAACTCTTGATTTGTGTTGATCGATAAATGAATTGGCGATGATAACCCTCTAGTTTTAAACTCCTACTATCTTCAAAATTCATTCTCTCTTTTTGATATTTTCTTTCTTTCAAATTTTTCTTCAATCTCCTAAAACCCTCTCAAACATCCAAAATTTTCTCCCTCCAAAATCCCCCTCCAAACTCTCTTCTTCCTCATTTTATAACCCACTCATTTATCTCACATTCTAATTTCTCCACTAACTCTATCTCCCATTCTAATTTCTCCACTAACTCTTCTTTATCTTCATCTTCCTTTCTCCATCTCTATCTCACATTTTAATTTTTCCACTAACTCTTCTTCATCTTCATCTTCCTTTCTCCATATCTATCTCACATTCTACTAACTCTTCTTCACCTCCATTTTCCCTTCTCTATTCTTATATTATTTTCTCTATCTATTCATCTCCATCTCCTTTTCTCCATCTTCTCTTATCTATTCTAATTTCTCCACTGACTCTTTTTTTTGTTATTTACAAAATAATCTCTCAAGTGTTAGGTATTTGCACTCTGGTCCTCGAGATTTTAAGTATTTACAGTTCAATCCCTAGAGAAATATTTTTTAAGTCCAAATCTCCTCACAATTTTTAACACACCTCCCTTATACTTAATCAAAATTTACCGCATGTAAAATTTAAGCTCATTTCTCGCCGCTAAAAAATAATGCAAAATTTAATTAAATCCCTTTTCCAAAATGGAGTCATTCTGAGTATAATTCGACCAAGATGAACATTTGAAATATTAGAGAACAATGTCACAACACCTAAAAGTGAAAAATGAAAATAAATTGACTCAAATTCAATTTTTTAGACACGATTTGAGATTATGCTCGTGAAGAAATACACGACCCCGAATTGGATTTTTTAAATTTACAATGGTCAATATGAAAAGGGTTTTAAAAGAAAAATATTTGCTATTTTTATGTATTTTTTTTGCCAAGGCTTCCAAACATAATTTTGTAATTTTCTCATTTTTTCTTAGTTTTTTATGAATTTTCGAAAATAAAAATATCGAAAAATATTGAAAATATGAAAAATCATTTTTTGATCGAAATTGGTTCTCTAGGCTTGGCTAAGGTCCCCAACTTTGATTTTTTAAAATTTTATGAATTTTTATGGATTTTCTGTTAATTTTTTAAAATAAAAATATTGAAAAATACTGAAAATATGAAAAATCATTTTTTGGCCAAAATTGGTTCCTTATGCTTAACCAAGGTCCCCAAAGTTGAATTTTTTTTAATTTTATGAATTTTTTATTAATTTAAAAGGGAAAAGATGATTAAAAATCAAGTGTCAACAGTTGCCCCTCTTTGAAAGGAAGCTCGATAGAGGTTTATTTCAAAGAAGAGATGACACCTGAACTTTAATTGACTCAACCTAAGAAAATACAAGGAGTCAAACATTTGATCTCTGATACTTTTCTGTGTAAGTTCTAATTTAGGCCGAGCTTGAGGAGGCTCTTATGAAGTGAAGGAGAGATAGAGAAGCAAGGGATTTACCTGAAACTTACCTGTTCGCCTCACCGTTCTCGACTGCTCTGCTGAAAAGGAAATTGAAACCTAAGGATTCGTTATAAGAAAATCTTAGGGTGATTGAATTTGGACCCGTATGGTAGGTCATATCCACGGATTTTCCTTATTTGAAGCCGTCCATCCAGTGGCAATATCCACGGATTGATTTGCTTCTAATTTCGTTTAACAAGAAGACTTCAAATTTGGATATGATTGTATTATTGGGGCAATTTGCAAATTCCTGAGAATACAAGAGATTCAATTTAAAACTTGAAGCAATTTGAGGGTAAATTGAAACGATACGACGTTATCCTTTGAGTTTATGCGAATTTCTTTTACTCGCAATTAATTCGTCGCGAGTTTGGTGCAGCAACGGATCGATGCATTTAATAGGAGAAAGGCAGATTATTACTTCTTGCCTTTACATAAATTACAGACCCCTTTAAAAGCAGAAAAAAAAATATGTACTCATTCAGGATTGGTTCTGCTTCCTCTGCAGGATTTACCATGATCAGCTGGCTTCATTCCGGATTAGGTACGCATTGGCCATATTAAAGGACCCATAATCACCAGCTTCGAGATATAGGTTCCGTGTGCACATTACAGTCCCGGTGCTTCATTAACATCGAACTAGTTGATCATGGCGGTAAACTCGTCGTCAATGCAACTCGCCTGATAGTGATACATCTCCTCTTCCTCAGGAGGCATTGATGCTGACCCATAGGATCGGTCTTTTCGTACTTTCCATCAACAGAACTCGGTCCTGTTATGAACTGATCTAACTCACCTCTTAAACGAGCGTTCTCAATCCTCAGATACTGTCTTTTGTCGAGGGTGAGGAGGCTATTATAGTTAAGGCAGGTAACGGAGTTGAAAGCTTTCTTATACCTCTTGTTCTCTGCTCGGGGTTTTTCATTTTCAGCTCTTAGGAACTCGATCTCATGGCACTCATATTGAGTCTTTATTCGGGTCTGCTTATTTTGAAACCAGAACTTGACTTGTGAAAGTTCAGCCCTAGCTCTTTGCTTAGTTCTATTCTTTATTTGCCGTCTGGCATAAGGCACGTCCTGAAGAAATCCTTAAGTCTTTGTATTTGCTCCTCAGTATGGCGACGATAACGCTTCCTTTGACCCTTGTTGTTGTTATCCTTATCTTTATCGAGATCTTAGACGTCGTTGGCAGAAGGGCCAAGCTCCGTGTCTGAATTCCAAACATGGTCTCGAACTCTTCCTCTCCCATATTCAGCAAGTAACGATAGCTTTCAAGTGTGTTTGGTTAAGACATCTTCGATTGGTTAATGGTTCCTCAAGGTTTGCTATCTCTTTTTGTATTTTCACTCCCTCTGAATTTTTTTGGGCGATCGTGTATACTTTAAAACTCTCTTCAGAGCATGGATGAAGATTACCAGGAAGACGTTTCTTTTAAAACTTAGGCGTGGATTCAGAAATCTATCGTTCCCTCTAAATTTTCTGTCTTTCTCGACTTTTTATCGTATCTCTCGCTCGGTTTGTCTTCTTTTATCTTTTCATAGCAGTAAGGTCTCTGTCACTATTTTTTTCGCCTATCTGAAGCGTCGATCTTACGGGTGAGCTTTCTTCTTTTCATGATTGGAGATAAATCTCTTTTCTTTTCTATTAAAGTTTTCCTTGTCTCCCACTCGACTTATCTTTCCCTTCTTTCTTTTTCAAAGTGACGGCGTCCCCTCAAATTTTTTCGCAGAGATGTCGGATTAACTTAGCTCGAGATTGCAAACGAGCAGCGGATTCGAGCCAACGGGGGCAATACCCGACAAAGAACGGCAGATAGAAAAATCTAACTAATTAATACTGTCACTGTGAAATCAATATTTAACTCAAAGCAGATTATCACCTTCGCATTCCAGTCGTTTGCTTCACTTCTCTCCCCTTATCTTTCGTATTCTGCTCGTCGGCCTTGATTCTCTCCTCTATCATTTTAACAATAATGGCCAATCTTCCATGCACATCTTCCCAGCTGAATTTATGTTCAAATGGAAGAGGCTTTACCACCTTCTTGGTCGAGGCTACATATATATAGCCCATCATCCGATTGTTGAAGCCGAGATCTTTGGTTTGCTCAGAGAGATAAATGCTTCTTCGATCAAAGGCACCAACTTGGAGAGGGAATACAGAGTATTCCCACACGTGTCCATCAACTTTCTGGAAGCTTGCCGGAACACTCAGGAAACGATCACCTTAAAACTAAAACTAATGCCCTTTCGGTACCTTAATTTCATAGATATCCTAATTTGGCAACTCATGCTTAGTTTACTCATAAGGTTCTAGTGAGGTGATCTCTTTTTATATTTTCACTTTTTAGATAGAATGCATGTGAATGACATTTTTTTTGTATTTTCAAAACATTAAAAATTCCCTGAAGCTAAAAGAGAGAGTGAACTAACGGCTTTTGTGCAGTATTGCGACCTCCAGCAGGTGGCTCGGCCTACTCATTATGGGGTCTGATGATTCAGAAACTAAATTGCGAGAAGTAAATTTAGCAAATAAAGTACCTCCAACAGGGAGGCTCTGCCTTAGCTTGGCCTCCCCTTTTTGGGGTTTAATGGTGCAAAAATTGAATTGTAGAAATTAAATGCGGTAAATAAAGAACCTCCAATAAGGGATTAATCATTGGCTCGGCCTACCCATTTTGGGGTTTGATGGTATGAAAATTAAATTACAAAAATTAAATGCGATAAATAAAGGACCTCCAACGAGGGACTCGACCTTGGCTCGGCCTACCCATTATGGGATTTGATAGTGCGAAAATTAAATTGCAGAAATTAAATGTGGTAAATCAAGGACCTCCAATGAGAGACTCGGCCTTGACTCGGCCTACCCATTATGGAGTTTGATGGTGCGAAAATTAAATTGCAGAAATTAAATGCGGTAAATAAAGGACCTCCAATAAGGGATTTGGCCTTGGCTCGGCCTATCCACTCTAGCATTTAATGGTGCGAGAATTAAATTGCAGAAATTAAATGCAGTAAATAAAGGACCTCCAACGAGGGATTCGGCCTTGGCTCGGCTTATCTATTCTGAGGTTTAATGGTGCGAGAATTAAATTGCAAAAATGAAATGTGGTAAAAAAGAACCTCCAATGAGGGATTCGGCTTTAGCTCGGCCTATGTTTGATGGTGCGAGAATTAAATTACAGAAAGTAAGGGCACGCATGGTAACACTCTAGAAGTGATTTCTGGCAGAGAAATCAACTTCTGGCAGGGAAATCCGTTTGGTAAAATCATTTCTGAAGTAGAAATCCGTTTGGTAAATTTTTTCACTTCTGGTAGACTTTTCTACTTCTGGTTGGATTTTCTACTTCTGATTGGATTTTTTGGCCAACTTGAGAAGTAAAAAAAAATTACTTCTCAGCTTCAAAAATCACTTATAATCTTCGCAGCTACCGCCGGTCGCCGCCGCCGCTGGCCGCGGCAAAAAGAAGCGTTACCATGCGCGCTTCAAATGCATTTCTCTATCAGAAATTAACTTCTGATAGAGAAGTTGAAAAATCAACTTCTCCATCAGAAGTTAATTCTCGATGAGAAGTGTTACCATGCGCGCCCTAAATGCAATATATACAGAACCTCTAACGGGTGGGTCAGCCTTCCCATTCTGGGGTTTAGATTTGTTAAGCAAAAAAATGCAGAAAATTGTTGTACGAATACGACATATTGATATGGAGACATATGAGTACGACATGACATAATCAGAATTTAAATCAATCTATTTGGGCAATGAAATTCTTGAAAATTTTAATTACTATTATCGTTACCTGATTTGATGGATTTGATTGCCGAATTTGGACCTCTATCACCTCATAGATTAAGATTACGGCTCGAACAATGGGATGAACTCCTGATTTGTGTTGATCGATAAAGGAATTGGCGATAATAACCCCCTAACTTTAAACTCCCACCATCTTCAAAATTCTCTCTCTTTTTGGTATTTTTTTTTTCTCAAATTTTTCTTCAATCTCCTAAAACCTTCTCAAACATTCAAAATTTTCTCCCTCCAAAATCCCCCTCCAAGCTCTCTTCTTCCTCCTTTTATAACGCACTTATTTATCGCCCATTCTAATTTCTCCACTACCTTTATCTCCCATTCTAATTTCTCCACTAACTCTTCTTTATCTTCATCTTCCTTTCTCCATCTTTATCCCACATTCTAATTTTTCCACTAATTCTTCTTCATCTTCATCTTCCTTTCTCCATATCTATCTCCCATTCTACTAACTCTTCTTCATCTCCATCTTCTCTTCTCTATTCTCATCTTATTTTCTCTATCTATTCTTCTCCATCTCCTCCTCTCCATCTTCCCTCCTCCATCTTCCCTTCACTATTCTAATTTCTCCACTAACTCTTTTTTTTGTTATTTGCAAAATAATCCCTCAAGTGTTATGTATATGCACTCTAGTCCCTGAGGTTTTAAGTATTTGCAATTCAGTCCCTAGAGAAATATTTTTTTCTAAGTCCAAATCTCCTCACAATTTTCAACACACCCCCCCTATGCTTAGTCGAAATTCACCGCATGTCAAATTTAAGTTTATTTCTCGCCGCTGAAAATAATGCAAAATTTAATTAGAGCCCTTTTGCAAAATTGAGTAATTCTGAGTATAATTTTGCCAAGATGAAAATTTGAAACATTAGAGAATAATGTCACAACTCCTAAAAGTGAAAAATGAAAATAAATTAACTCAAATTCAAGTATAATTTTAGGCCCGATTCGAGATTATGCTCGTGAAGGAATACACGACCTCGAATTGGATTTTTTAAATTTGCAATGGCCAACATGAAAAGAGATTTAAAAGAAAAATATTGACTATTTCTATGTATTTTTGTGGCCTCAAATGCTATTATTTATTAATATTTTCCTAATTTTTAAAATATAAAAAAATACAAAAAAAATTATTTTTTATTCAAAAATGGTTACTTAAGCTTAGCCAAGGCTTCCAAAGTTAATTTTGTAATTTTCTCATTTTTTTCTTAATTTGTTTTTATCAATTTTCAAAAATGAAAATACAGAAAAACACTGAAAATATGAAAAATCATTTTTTGATCAAAATTGGTTCTCTAAGCTTGGCCAAGGTCCCCAACTTTATTTTTTTTTTTTAATTTTATGAATTTTTATGGATTTTCTATTAATTTTCGAAAATAAAAATACCGAAAAATACTGAAAATATGAAAAATTATTTTTTGACCAAAATTGGTTCCCTAAGCTTAACCAAGGTCCCCAAAGTTGACTTTTTTTAATTTTATAAATTTTTATATATTTTTTTTATTAATTTAAAAGAGAAAAGATAATTAAAAATCAGGTGTCAACGATAGGCGCATTAAATTAGCAAACATAGCAACTTTCAAGACATATAACACATACATATACATATTCTACAATATATCTCAATCTTCCTTTTTCAATGTTCAACCAAAATTGTGGAAGGCTACTCGACGACTGTTACCAACTGTTATTCTGCTTGACTTTTCTACTATTAAACTGACAAGACTCCTTTCCCACATAAGTCAAGCACTATCGTAAGGCATTGCCCTACCATGGAATCTGGGGGACCATCAAAGTTGTTCAAAGGGCTCATGAGTATACCTCCGCTTAGTATCTAATACCTCGAAAGAAACTTGAAGGGGAGCTAGGCAGGTAACCCAATGTCTATCCAGACAGTGGCTTTAATTCTAATATACTTGATGCTAGACTTTACATCAACAACCTCCTATTGGGTGTAATCCATATGGGTTGAGTATTTGAATATTGAGTTTTGTCGTAAAGCCATCTCAATTTCTTGAAAAATAAAGGGATGAGTAAGCAACCCAACAAATGAAATCACTAGGTTTAAAATAAGGTCCGTCCAGTTACTTGATGCGGTGGTGTAGGTGCTATTAAATAAAGTTATCATGTGATCCACTATAAAAAAAATGTCATGTATTTCACACATCAAGTATGCATTTACAATGATTCCTTTATGTTACTCATGTGGCACGTTTTGCTTGTGGGGTCGTGAGCTCGTTATTGCGTTCTTGTAATCTTATAGTCATTACTTGAGAATGCTTCTCATAGGCCCAACATCATTTGGGAAAAAAACGATGTCTCATTTGCATTTTCACTTTAACAGGAAACGACCACTCGTACTCATTCTCATAATAAGGCCAACTCTAGCCCCCTGTCAACGGTCTCATAATTTCTCATATAAAATCCATCCTTGGCTTTCGTTATTCCTTGGGTGATAATGAGCAATCAATGATTTTGTATTTTCATATACTTACACATTCTTTCGCATATACATGTCCGCTTATCATCTTTATTATCATGAAAACATGTAGGATGGATGTAAGACGGCGAGGGACCATTCTTTATTCCAATACCCGACTCCTTTTCGATGCTCAACAATGTGATTTGTGATGCAATAACAAACATATCCGCACATATAATGTACCACGATATCAAGCATAATAAACATCTCCGTCTTAGAATCAGTAATCACATTTATCCATTGCCCGAGAAAACGTATTCTATCTTATGACACACAAAAACAAGGTGAGAATATGGCGTTATGTGGTGCTTTGGTGAGGCGGCGGCATAAAGCGACAATCAGTGGTGCCGCGTGTGCGTGTGCGAGAGAGAGAGAGAGAGAGAGAGAGAGAGAGAGAGAGAGAGAGAGAGAGAGAGTCCATTGACATTGGAGAGGAGAAGGATAGTAGGCATGAAAGTAAAGGAAAAGGAGGGAGCTCGTAAATATCGGAAATGAGAAAATCGCAGTTCTATTTTGTAGTAGTTCTCTAGCTTCCTTCACAAGGTTCCTAACTTATCTCATAAACTTGCCTTGTGTCTTAATTCCATTAGTACATCTAAAAGCCTAGTTCTCTTAGATTTTTAGACTAGCTATGCATCATATGCTTATTGGTCCACTTGTATGGTGGATAATGCATCGTTATCTTATCTATTAATGCTTGCTAATGACTTGATGCTTATCCCTTATCAATAATGCTTGAAAATGATTTTCATCTTATCTTTTGAAAATGACATTATGCTTATTATTTAAGGTTTGAAAGCGACATCATCTTTACCCATTAGCAAATTGACTTATATGTTCTTAATTGACTTGACATTGACTTAGGTATTCTAATTGACTTGTAATATTACTTTGTGTCATGTTTTGTAATACAAAATTTTCAAAAAAAAAACTTCTTAAATAAGTAAGGCAATGGCTTCTTATAGAAGTTTTGGGATGGCTTCCTTGAAAAGTTGCGGGATGGCTTTCTTAAGAAATTATGAGATAGCTTTCTTAGTAATTCAAAAAGGGTAAACTTCTTCAAGAAGCTTTAATATTCTTTTATTTAAATTAAGAAATGATTTAGCTTGCTCAAAATATTTTTTTATTTTCTAATTATTCCTAATATGAAAAATTTCGAGATTTCACAAAAAGCCCCTGAATCAATAATCCAAGGACAAGAAGCAGCTGAAAGGCATGCAGTAACATTACTTATCTATACCAAATTAGTAATGGAAGAAGTACGTTGTGAAATTTGAGACTTATTGTACTAAGCAAATTTCTCTTCAAATATAACCATTATCTTGTCCTCATAAGACTGTGGAAAAGAATCAATACCAAATGTAGTATTTACAAATTGTTATTGCTACCATGATCTCCCATGTAACTTGTAGTAAAATCTCTAGATATGACTAGGTTTGCCACAATAATGATAAGTTCGTGTTGTCTTGGAGCTCTCAGTAGATAGGTGAGACCGTCCATAAAGATGCTGTTGACTTTGGCTTCTCCTTGTTCCTATGTCACACCTCGATCCTCCAAGAACAAGAGGCATGATATAGCCTTCCTTTTTAATTAAAAGATAAAATCTCATACAAAACTCGAGCAAAATACTAAGATATATATATCTTCATATATATTTGATAAAAAGGTTGCATGTTCATAAAAGTCAAAACTCATTTATCAAATCAAAAGATATGTACATATCTTTTCACATCTAGCATGAAACTCACCAATTATATACAGCTTATTCAAGAAAAAATATATATCCTCACTATTCCAAAAAGTCTTTCATCTAACGTACCTTGATCCTACTTCTGACTCATCAATAAATCAAAAAGACAAATGAGATAAAAGGATAAACATCCACAACTCAATGAGAAGTACAATCTCTTCTAAGCGGATCTAAAAATTATAGGCATTTATCAAAGTAAATCAAATGTCAACTTATAGAAATAACAAATTATCAATGGTCTAGTCAATTTATTAATCTTATTGAACCAACTTTAGATAATTTATCCATCGAATAATCTTGTACTCATTTCCAACTATAGTCACATTTAATGTTGTGACAAAGTGACCAAGTTTACCTTTCTTATTTAGGTCTACCATCTATTTCAACCAGTAGTTCAACTCAATAACATCCTTACAATATGCATACTACTCTACTTCAGTTGGTTGTAATCATAGAGACGTGAGCATTAACCATAACACAAAATTCAAAAAATCACAATAATTTGGTTTCACAAACCAATTCCATAGCCTTCATCATAACATATTCTTCAAATAACATTTCAGTCTCAACATGAAATAATCATCAACAAGCCATATCAAATAATCAAATAGATGGTAATAGATCAATTATGTTTATGCAAGAACAATGCTCTAAATATCACATTTCTTTACCTTGTCAAGAAAATTAAACCATATAACACGTACTCATTTTCAAGGCATGAGTTTTGTAAATTTCTAGAAGAGAAAGTATAATTCTCCTTAAAAGATCAAAATTCAACCTATAATACTTATTCAAACCGAAAAACTTGAAATCCTAAAAAATTAATGAAAAAACAACACTTAAAATTAAAAAAAATACTATGCTAGCAAAAGACTTGATTAAACGACGTATAAACATTGACAGCTCAATACCTATGGCCAAAAAACTATCAGTTACACATTGGACAACTTACACCCTCATCTTCAAAAATTTCATTAGGACAAATCGTAAATCTGATTTAAGAATCATCAAAAGCATTAGCTTCATAATACCCTTAAGTTTATTTTCTACAATAATTACAACTAAGCGATACCAAAATCAGACCTCACAGCATCAAAATCCCCAAAATTCGAATTTTCCAGCCCTAATTGCAAAAACTTCCTCCACCTAACCAAAGAACTCCGATTATTATCAAAACAAAGTTTATTTAACGTACTTCAAATTCCTAACAAGTGTGTACAAAAAATAACTTAAAATAAGTGAAAAATGTCATCACTGTGATATGAATTCACATTTCCAACAAAGAGAGCTAATTTAAAAATGTCATTTCGGATAAATTGTATGTCTAAATTGAGTAATGTAAATTACCACAATTTCATAACACCTTAAATTATTGTTCCCTCAAAGAATCTCAACTTAACGACTCCAAAATCTGACTTCATGGTTCAATTTTTTCATAAATCCGAATTTGAATGTTAAATACGAAAACCATTCCGATTAGATGAACAAAGAGTACAAACACTTATCTGGTATTGCAACACGAAGTAAAATGAGCTTAGCAAGGCATCCGTGATGAGTGACGCGCACATGTAATTATTTCTTCGCTTTTCTCTTTTTCCTTTTTCCTTCTTTCTTTTCTTCTCTCTCTCTCTCTCTCTCTACAATGGAAGATTCCTGACCTCCTTAAGGAGAAAGTGACTTCCCTCTATCCCTTTTTTGCTTTTATTTTCTTCTTATATACCTATGGGTCTCACTACCTTATTTTGACCTAATCAAAAGAAACTCAAATATTACATCATATGCCTCGACCTCCCCCTTGACCATTAGGGCCATTATATCCTTCATGGTTTCCTCTATCATCCATACTCTCACTATTAGTTCGAAACTATAACGCAATAAATGAATTATCCTGAGAAAACTCATGAAATACTCAAAAAAAAACTCCAGCAAAAGTATCTATGAGTGATGCAACAATCTCTCATTTAAGAATTTGAGACCTAGTAGTTTCATATTCAAAACTAAGACTTTTTAAGAATCCCAAACATTGGCCGAAATAGGGAGAACAATATTCAATTATTCATACATCCTCTTAAAATCAGCCAAGTATTGTATAATAGAACACCACTTCCTCTCAAATTTATAAATTTTCCACAATAGCTCATAAATCTATGGCGAGTTATTTTGACTTGAATATAATTTATCCAAATACCCACACAGTTTTTTGACTGTGTCAATATGAGTTACTAGATCGACTATATTACTCTCCATAGAGTTTAGCATATGATTAAGAATACATGTATCTATAACATCCCAAGTTTCATCATCTCTAGAATTAGGCTTAGTTAAGTATCTATGTTAATTTCTGTATGTCAAAATAAATTTCACAATTTTCTTCCATTGGTGAAAGTTACCACTTCTCTCAAGCTTTTTATCAGTAATTCAATTAGATAAAGAGGAAATTACCTCAGTCATCACGGCATTATTTTTTCAAGAACCACAATTAGCTTTATTCATATCATAATCACCCAATCTCCAATAGTATAAGAAAATTCTCACAATATTATTCTTCAAATAGCCAAACCTTAACAGATCAATAATCCAACACAATTTAATTTCACGTGGTAATCGAAATAAACATAATATCATATCAATCCACAAAAGCCCCAAATGATTAGCATCAAAAGCCCCAAAAGTTTACCTAATCAGCTTCACTTCGACTAAAACAAATTGAGAAACACCACAGACACATCAATATTTCTAAATAAGAGCTATCCACACAACAATTAAGCCCTAACCATGTCTCAAGACTCTTGCTTTAAAACTCAACAACCATGACTCCACCAAAAATCAAACACGTGGGGTGTTGACACTTGATTTTTAATCATTATTTTTTCTCTTTTAAAATTAATAAAAAAAATCTACAAAAATTTATAAAATTAAAAAATTAATTTTGGAAGCCTTGGCCAAGTTTAAGGAATCATTTTTAAATAAAAAAATAATTTTTCATATTTTAGGTAATTTCAGCATTTTTATTTTCAAAAATTCATGAAAAAAATCAAGAAAAAATGAGAAAATTGCAAAATCAATTTTGAAAGCCTTGGCCAACCTAGAAAACCATTTTTGAACCAAAAATAATTTTTTATATTTTTCGTATTTTCTAGAAATCAAAAAAATATTTGAAAATTTATAAAAATAAATAAATAATAAATAATAAATTGCATTTGAAGACATAAAAATATTTAAAAAAAATAGAAAGTATTTTTATTTTAATTTTTTCTTCATTTTAGCTAAAGAAAATCTATAAAAATTAATCTGAAATCAAGAATTACTTTGTTAATCTCATTTTCAGATTAATTGAAAAAAAATTATAGAAAATTCATTTTAGCTCAATAATTTTCGATTTTTGCTTTTTTGGAGTAGTGACATTGTTCTCTAATAGTCTAAATTTTTTAATGGCCTGATCGTGTATTTTTCGTTGTAGTGTTCGATTTTTCAAATTCAATTTGTCATTTGACGGGTCTCTCTCTCTCTCTCTCTCTCTCTCTCTCTCTCTCTAGTTGATGATTCTTCGCAGTTACAAATGGAGGCCAAAGTTACCAACAATTCATCGAGATCGAGCTCCCTAACGATTGGCAAGCGAACCTGTGCTGCTCCCATACCACTTGTGTCGGCGATCAAGATTCTCTTTTTTGCCGTTGGAAGTCGCTGTGAGAACCGGTCGAAGCACAAGAAGGGTTATGTCTACCAGTTCGGCAACATCAATCGCCTTGCCAGTGAGACGAGATTAACAAGTAATGAAGTTGAATTGTTGTACGAGCTGTTCAAGAAATTGAGCAGTTCAATTATTGACGATGGCCTAATCCATAAGGAAGAGCTTCGATTGGCGCTACTCCACACTCCTGTGGGAGAGAATCTTTTCCTAGATCGGGTTTTTGATCTATTCGACGAGAAGCAAAATGGTGTCATAGAATTTGAAGAATTTATCCACCGTCTCAGTGTCTTCCATCCCTATGCCCCTGTAGAAGAGAAAATGAGCTTTGCATTCAGGCTGTACGATCTACGGCGAACCAAGTTCATTGAACGAGAGGAAGTCAAGCAAATGGTTCTCGCTCTTTTGATGGAGTCTAACATGAGACTATCTGATGAACTTCTCGAAGCTATACTGGATCGATTAATGAGCTTTCTGGCAAAGTCCCTTCGTTGGCAAATCTCCATAGCCTCCAGTGGGCCGCCGTCTTATACATTATCTTGGCAGTAGAGGGTCCAATGCAGATAAATTGAGCTTCTTTTGCTCACTAACAAATGCCACTTGGAGGTATTGGTGATGGGTGCAAATAGATTTGGTGGGACGCTTCTTGTATGCCACAGCGACGGTACTTTGAGAGAGGAAGCCGAACATCACAAAAGCCAAAGGAGTTACTCGGATGGAAACCCAAGGTCAAGCTGCGAGATGGCCTTCCACTGATGAAGGACCATTTTTAGGGGAGGACACTTTCGGTGATATAAAAAAGAAAAAAAAAAGCATAATTGAGAGCGAGACGCAAACCCACAGACACCCCTTTGGCTTTACTAGTCTTGTTCTTGGGAAGAATGATTAGATGCAGTTCCTGGTGATTTCATCGAGACGAAAGAGCTGTACTTGGTTGTTGGGAGGGGGCCAGACCAAAAATAGAAAATGAAAAGATAAAAGAAAGGAGTCAAGGAGGAAGAGAGGAGGATCCATCCACTATTTTTTTTTTCCTCACGTTTTCATCAGCAACGTCGCCACACCTTCAACGAGACTGGTGGTTGGTTCCAGTTAGTGGAGAGGAACAGCATTGAAAACTATAAAAAGAAAAATAACAACATCTGGTGAGAGGAACTTGGTGGGAGGATTCGGCCATTCTAAGAGAAAAAAAATATAGAATTCTCTAAGGAGAGAGAGAGGAAAAAAAAGGAGTTCGTCGAGAGCTAGGGAGGGACGTCGTTCAAATTTGGCCTTCTTCTCCTCGGAGACGGTGATTCTTCAGGTGGATCTTCCATCAAGGTCTAGATCTGCAAAATGCTCTCAGATGCACTTTGGCGGAAAACACCAAAAAAGCCCTGTCGAAGAATATCTTCCTCTGTATTTAGAATAATTATGTTCAAATAGTACAATCGTTCTCCTTTTTACTTATATACAATTGAGGGGCTAACCCTAATATCCTAACAAAAGAGACTAAAAAAAGGAAAACTCCTATACAATATATATTTTAGAAAATAACTCCCTAATTTAAAGGAAGCACAGCTCACGCCAACACTCCCCCTCAAGTGGGTGAGAAGATGTCTTCGATACCCATCTTGACGAGTGAGCTCTGAAACGCTCTACTTGACACAGCTTTAGTCAATACATCGGCCAATTGATCTTCAGATTTGACAAAAGGTAGCTGAATTATCTTAGCATCCAAATTCTCCTTGACAAAGTGTCTATCAACCTCAACATGTTTGGTTCGATCATGCTGAACCGAGTTATGAGAGATAGCTATAGCGGCTTTATTATCACAAAACAGCTTCATCCCAGACTCTGGTGGATATCCAAGTTCAGATAATAACTTCTTGAGCCACAATAACTCACACAGCCCCTTCGCTACTCCTTTGAATTCTGCCTCAGCACTGGACAAGGCTACAACTTTTTGTTTCTTGCTCCTCCACGTAACCAAGTTACCTCCTACAAATGTGAGATAACCTGACGTTGACCTTCTATCTGTTGCATTCCCTGCCCAATCCGCGTCTGTATATCCTTCCACTGCAAGGTGACCATTTTTTGCAAACATTATTCCTCTCCCTGGAGCCGACTTTAGATATCGAAAGATACGATATACTGCATTCATATGTTCTTCACTAGGAGCGTGCATAAATTGACTCACAACACTTACTGCATAAGCAATGTCTGGGCAAGTATGAGACAAATAAATCAATCTTCCTACCAACCTTTGATACCTCTCCTTATTAGTTGGTACTTGATTAGGATATTCTCCAAGCTTATGATTCTGTACCATAAGAGTATCAACGGGCTTACAGTCCACCATTCCCACTTCAACCAATAAATCAAGTACGTATTTTCTTTGTGATAAGAAAATTCCTTCCTTAGATCTAGCCACCTCAATACCCAGGAAATACTTCAGTCCTCTTAAGTTTTTCATCTCAAACTCTTCTGCCAACTTCTCTTGAAGTCTCAAAATTTCTTCACTATCATCTCCTGTGATGAGCATATCATCAACATATATGATCAGGACAGTCACCTTACCTTGGCTTTGCTTCAAAAATAAAGTGTGATCGGAATTGCTCTGGGAATAACCGTACCTCCTCCTCATGGCTGAGCTGAATCGACCAAACCAAGCACGAGGTAACTGTTTCAAACCATATAGCGACCTCTTCAGTCTACAAACAGCATTCGGCTTATCAACACACCCATATCCAGGTGGAACCTCCATGTAAATCTCTTCCTCCAAATCTCCATGAAGAAATGCATTCTTTACATCAAACTGATGCAATGGCCAATCTGGATTTGCAGCAAGTGATAGCAGAACCCGCACAGTATTCAATTTTGCAACTGGAGAGAAAGTCTCCTGGTAGTCAATACCATAAGTCTGTGTGTACCCTTTTGCAACCAATCGAGCCTTGTACCTCTCAATGGTACCATCTGCCTTATGTTTAATGGTGAACACCCACCTATACCCCCACGGCTTTCTTCCCTTTTGGCAACTCTACAAGCCTCCAAGTCTGATTTTTCTCTAATGCTTCCATCTCCTCCTTCATAGCTTGGACCCACTTTGGATCTTTCAAGGCCTCTCCCACCCCATTTGGAATTCGAACAGCTAATACATTTGACACAAAAGCCTTTAAAAATTTCGATAGTCTTCTTGTTGATACAAAATCGACAATGGGATATTTAGACTTTTGTTCCTCCACATCCGGTGAGTACCTACTAGGTGGCTTGCCTCGGTTATGCCTGTCAGGGAGTTTATATCTAACAACCATATCAGAATCATCAGAAACCTCAAGATCAGAAAGAGAGCTTACCTCAGGATCATTCTCAGGAGAGTGGTCGGGTACTAAAGAAGGGGCAATTTGCGAAGGAGTAGGCTGATCACACTCATTAAGTGTAGAGATAGGCTGCTGGTCATCCCCACTTTCAGCTGAAAAATGATCACCCTCCCCCTCATTGCCTGCCATTACATCATGGTTTAAATCTTCATCAAACTGCACCATTGGAACTTGCTGTAAGCTGGTTAATGGTCCAGCCACCCAGTCGCATCCCGAACTCTACACGCCCTCCTGACTCCGCGCCCTCCATCCTAATGTCCCATCAATTTTTCCTCTCATTATAATTCTCCCCCTAAATGGAACAATGGGGTGGAGAGAAATAAAACTCAGACTCCAGAAAAGTCACGTCCATGGTAACATGTGTCTTCTTGGTCATCGGATTATAGCAGCGATACCCCTTTTGGTGAGTTCCATAGCCAATAAATATACACCGTACCGCACACGGGTCAAGTTTGGTACGTTGGTTCTTATGAAGATGCACAAAAGCTACACACCCAAATACTTTAGGGGGTATTATCAAAACTGAAGGGAGAAGAACATACTGGGATAAAGCTAGTAGTGGAGTTTGAAATTGCAATACACGAGAGGGCATTCGATTCATCAAGTGAACGGCTGTGACCACCGCTGCATCCCAGAATCTTTTTGGAACATTGCCATCGACCAAAAGAGCCCTCGCCGTCTCTAGAATGTGGCGGTTCTTTCTTTCAGCCACACCGTTCTGCTGAGGGGTTTGAGTGCAAGAGGTCTCATGGATTAGACCATGTTCCTTAAAGTAAGAGGTAAGGTATTGATTGATATATTCACCGCCATTGTCAGTACAGAGAATCTGAATACTAGCTCCAAACTGAGTGGCAACCATTTTGTGAAACATGCGAAATATGTTAGGAGCCTCATCTTTATGCTTCATCAGATACAACCATGTCATACGTGTGCAGTCATCAACAAAGGTTATAAACCATCTCATTCCAGACATTGTAATTATTGGGGATGCACCCCCACACATCAGAATGAACCAACATAAAAGGCTTGCTTCTTTTATTAGAACTCAAAGGAAAAGAAACACGATGATTCTTTGCCATAATGCATGTTTCACATTGAAAAGCAGAATCTGATAAACTACGAAACAACTCAGGAAATAAATGCTTTAAATATCTAAATGATGGGTGTCCCAACCGACGATGCCATAACCAAATATCCTTCTCCTTACTGACAGATCGACCATGAGTATGATAAGTGTAGCCAGAGCTGAGGTCATCCACAATGTATAGCCCCTCCCTCTTAGTACCATGCCCAATGATCTCCTTCGTGAGAATATCCTGAAATAAACAGAAATCCGGATACATAAGAACACGGCAATTTAACTCATCAGTAATTTGTCCAATAGACAATAAACGATTGGACAAAGAGGGCACAAGTAATGTATATGACAAAGAAAGAGATGGCGTTAGAGCCACATTCCCAGCCCCGGTTACTGGATGGCAATGTCCATTAGCATTATATACACTATCTCGTCGTGGTTTAGTACAGTTGATGAGGTCATTGGGATCTGGCGTCATGCGATCGGTAGTGCCTGAGTCGATAATCCAGCCACTGTTTCCACCATGACGAGTAGTGCTAAAAACAAAGCCACGATTACCTTCAGGAGGAAGGGTGGAAGAATTAGCCAAAGCTACCATCGGGACCAAGGAAAGAGGCGAACTCCCAGTCACCAAGGATGTCTGCCCTGCGCTTTTGCCCGATTCTACCTTAGATTTCTTCTTCTTTGCTTGAAAGTCATCCCACTAATCTACGAATCCATGCAGCTTAAAACAAGTATCCTTAGTGTGTTTGGAGTTGCCACAATGAGAACAGCCACCGGACACTTGAGACTTAGACTTAATAGCAGACCAAAGGCGCCCACCTCTACCCACCAAACTACCTGCCGTCAACTGTAGAGACAGGTCACCTCGATTGCCCCGCGAGACCATTGTTGTACCTGTAGGAAAGCCATCGGCATTGGCCAGCATCACGGTTTGGCGCACATCTTCCTTGCGAACGCGTGCGTAAGCTTGCTCAACAGTGGGAAAAGGTTGCATCTGCAAGACATCTGCGCGAACCTTATCCAGACGATCATCAAGGCGATCCAAAAAAAGGTAAACTCTATCCTCTTGAACAGCGTTATTGTAGCGCTCAATATCTGCGGGACACACCATAGGATTAGGCCTGCGAAAATCAATTTCACGCCAGAGTCCTTGAAGATCATTGTAGTATTTTTCGATTGGTCCACCAGCTTGCTTGAGTCGTGATACCCGGCGCTTTAAATCATACACCTGGGAAGTATCGGTGCCATCAAAAAAGGTGGTAGCTACGGAATCCCATACAGCATTAGCGGTAGGAAATCTGATAAAATTGCCAATCAACGCCGGATCCATGGAGTTGATGAGCCATCCTTTCACAGTCGAGTCCTCGGTTTTCCACTTCCGAAAAATAGGATCTGTAGACAGAGGTTGAGGGAGGTCTCAATTGATGTATCCCAGCTTATCTTTGCCGGCGATGTACATCTCCACAACTTGAGACCATAAGCCATAGTTACTTCCATCCAATTTAATTGTAATCTGAGATGAAGCCGAATCATTCTGAGGTGTTGGTGCTGGTGGAGTCTGGTTCTGATTCAGAATCTGAGTCAATCTGGTGGTCAGATTCTCCAAAAGCGTTTCCGTGGACGAATCCCCCCCTTGATTTTGGTGGGGAATCACTGTTCCTGCAGGGTTTTGATTCGCCATGGATCTGAGATTGATCACGAGAAGGATGAAGAAGATCGGACGAGACAACGTTGGCCGACGCGAGACGACGGCGCAATAGAGAAAGCAAACAGAACCCCCAGCCCGCTCACCGGCGAGCGGGACCGTCGTAATCGAGGATTGACATACAGTACTCACAAGGAGCAAACCCTAAGCTCTGATACCATGTCGAAAAATATCTTCCTCTGTATTTAGAATATTTCTGTTCAAATATTACAATCGTTCTCCTTTTTGCTTATATACAATTAAGGGGCTAACCCTAATATCTTAACAAAAGAGACTAAAAAAAGGAAGAATCCTATACGATATATAATTTAGAAAATAACTCCCTAATTTAAAGGAAGCACAGCTCACGCCAACAAGCCCCTACCCCTGGTCTCTCGGTCCCTTTCTCCACTTCACCTGCTGCCTGGAGAGGGATGTTCATGCCCCTGCTTCAGAATGGCGACCAAATTTTCCCTAGCTTGCTCAGCATTGCCCTGTGCTTGACAATATCTACTAAACCACATAGCTGGATATGTATGGATCTGCATGTTTTCGCAACACCACACAGGAAGCAAAAGGAGGGTCGAGGAGAGCTAGAAAAGCGACGCTCTGTGATATCCTGTATCTAAAGGGGAAGAGCGAATCAACATACGATAAAGATTCAAAACTAGACATCAGAGCCAGAAGACGGTGAAGTTCCATTTGCCTAAGGACGATTCATGTGACAGTAATTTTGATGAGTATGATGATGACAATGACGATGACGATGATGATGAGTTCGATGATGCTCTGGATGACGCACGCCACCCTCCCAGTATAATGGGAGAAGATGGCGACTGTCGTCTGGTTGATGGCGTTTTCATATTCTCTCGCGTTGTCGAAAGCTATCGTTTTGGTCTCCAGCGATAATGCAATGTCGTTTCTCAGTTTCAAAGGGCTCGGTATCCATCAACCCCTCTGGCCTTCTCTCGAGGTGGAATGACTCGACAAGCTATTGCACTTGGCTCGGTGTCACGGGCAACCCGTTCTCTAGTAGAGTGGTGGCATTGAGTGTCGAGGGGGAGTTTGACGGCTTCGTGTCCACCGGAGTCGCAGCTTAATTTCACGAGCGATTACTCGTATCTTGCCGGGGAGTTGCCTGAGTCGATACCTTACAATGCATTCCATGGAAAATGCCTGATGGGTAAGTTGTGATCGCTCCTGTTGGAATCAATTCTCGCAAAGGTGGTGCTGATTCTCGGCAAGGCAATTTATCTTAGTCCCTGTGTCCCGCAATTGATGCGCCAAACCAGTGTCATTTTATATGTGAAAGAGCATTGGAAGAGGAGAGGCATTTCCAACAGTAAGGACAACATCAAGGGACAGCATGGTACTACAGCTCAAGCCATGGCCTTTTGACTATTGCATGTTGTGTTTTGGGATGTAATGCCCTGCTAATGTAAGAAACAGAAAGTGGTGAACGGCATATGGACCATGGGACGTATATCACAGAACTAGTGCTTAAGTTCATGTCGAAGCATTTGTTGGATTGCCTTACGTTTATCTACCTTATGCATGCGTCGGTTGCCGAGTAATTTGGGGCGAGTCTTGCTCGCCGAGAGTCCTCGATTTGGGTCAGAATTATTTTGTTGGCATGTTGCTTGAAGGCATCGGAGTCTGCAGAAAGCTTTTCTTCAAGGATGTGTGAGTTCGAATGATTTGATGGGCCCTCTCCCTTCCCAGTTGCAGATTCCATGTTTGGTTTACCTTAACATCAGCCAGAACAACTTAACTGGCGTCCTTTCCAAGTTTATGCAAGGGTCGCAAGACATGCCATGAGGTTGAAGTAGGTCTAGACAGCGTTAAGCGCGACACCCTAGAAGCCGAGGCTGAGGTGCAAGACGAGGAAGTAGTTGATGGGTATATGGAGGAGGATGGAGAGAGAGGCACAGATGGTGAGTGGGTGCATGATGGATTGGCTTCTGAGGTTCTGAAGGCAATAAAAAAAGGACAATTCACCATGGAGAGCCACAAGACACGCGTGAGGAACAAGTTGGACCTTGCCGCCGCTCCTGAAGTCACGAAATAGAATGAACTCCATGAACCCTCAACCTAAATCCGGGCTTGCTAGCTCAAACTACACATCCTCTAGCTCCATTGATGGTCAGGTGAGTCTCCTTAACCTCTCATGTGATGTAGCTCAACTGTTTAGATGAAGTTCTTCGCATTGATTCATGAAGATGGAAATCTGCTTGTGCTCTCGACCGGTGGCTGATGGGATGGGTTTAGGTACGTTTCTTGGCTGAAAACGTAGATATGTTGTTATGGAAGTCACGTAGGTTCAACAAATATGCTTGTTCGAAGAGGGTTAATGTTAAAAGAGGGCCATTACGAACTTATTAAAGTTTCTTAATTGTGTTCTGGAAGTGTAAATGCCTCTGCGGTCTAAACTAGTCCCTTAATTTTTTTAAAATTAAATTATATTAAAAAGTAAGAAATAATAAATAATCATAAAAAAATTTAAATTTAACAAATGCAGAAAAATTAGAAAATTTTCAAAAATTAGAAAACATGTCATTTCGACTCGTCAATCCTATTTTTGATGACTTCTATTCCTAATTTTTTCAAAATGATGATTTTGCCCCTTATAGGCAAATTGTCTTGAAAGATTCTAGAAAATTCAAAAAATCTCAAAAATTAAGAAACATGCCATTTCGACTGGCTAATCCTATTTTTGATGATTTCCCCTATGATCTTTTTAAAATGACGATTTTGCCGCTTATGAGTAAATTGTCTTGAAAAATTTCAGAAAATTCAAAAAAAAATTAAAAATTAGAAAACGGGCCATTTCGAATAGTCAATCCTATTTTTAATGATTTCCATTCCTGATCTTTTCAAAATTATGATTTTTCCCCTTACAGGCAAATTGTCTTGAAAGATTCCAGAAAATTCAGAAAAATTTCAAAAATTAAGAAATGGGCTCTATTTTTTTATCATTCCCCTTCCTGATCTTTTCAAAATGATGATTTTGCCCTTTATAGAAAATTATCTTGAAAAATTTCAGAAAATTCATAGAAATCCCAAAAATTAGGAAACGGGCCATTTCGACTGGCCCAATCCTATTTTTGATGGTTTCCCTTCCTGATCTTTTTAAAATGATAATTTTGCTCCTCATGGACAAATTATCTTGGAAAATTTCGAAAAATTCTCAAAAACTAGGAAACAGGTCATTTCAACTGGCCAATTCTATTTTTGATGATTTCCCATTCTGATCTTTTCGAAATGACGATTTTGGCTCTCATGAGCAAATTGTCTCGGAAAATCTCCAAAAATTCTCAAAAATATCAAAAGCTAGGAAATGGGCCATTTCGACTGGTCAATCCTATTTTTGATGATTTTCCTCCCTGATCTTTTCAAAATGATAATTATGATGCCCTTATGGGCAAATTGTCTCAAAGAATTTCAAAAAATTCTCGAAAAATTACAGAAAATGGAAAATGATCAATTTTGACTGGCCAGACCCATATTTTGTGACTTTGACGCCAATTTCTTCATGAAATGATAGTTCTACCCCTTATAGACTACCCCTTATGGGCAAATTGTCTCAAAAAATTCTTGAAAAATTACAGAAAATGGAAAATGATCAATTTTGACTGGCCAGACCCATATTTTGTGACTTTGACGCCAATTTCTTCATGAAATGATAGTTCTACCCCTCATGGACTACCCCTCATAGGTAAATTGTCTCTAGAAAATCGGAGAAATAATTCAGAAAAATTCTCAGAAATTATAGGAAATAAGGAAGGATCACATTCAACTGATTTGACCTGTTTCCACTTCCTTATCCTTGAAAAAATGGCCATTTTTCTCTTCTGATCAGTTTGACCTAAACTTTTCCAATCATTCAAATGAGTTTTCAAGAAATTAAATGGTACCAAAAGGGCGTTAGAGTGATCTAGCATAACTAAGTCCCCGAACTCATTTTTGCTGGTTTGCAGAAATAAATTAGTTTTCCCGCTAATTTATTTAGGTTTCTAATCAACCTACCAAGAACGATTAGTGGCGACTTCAAATTTTAAAATCATTTAAATAAAATCAAAGTTGCAATTCGGTAGGGCTTGGAAGGGTCCGCATTAGGTTAGCCAGTCATTTAACCTGATAATACGTTCACCCAAGCGATCAAAATGGAATTCTTTCGGGTCGCGACATGGGGATCAGAGCATGCTGTGGGGTTTGAAAGGCACTAGATGACTCCTCGACAACACTGAATGGCACGAATCCAAGCTTGCCGGCCTAGGTGACACCCTTGCAACGCTGGACGACGATACCCTTATAACATGGGATGATGTCGGATCTAGGTGATGCTAGATCTCAGCTTGCGGTGACTAGGCGACATTGGACGAGGAGATTTCAATGAGATTCATCAATTACGGCAGTGGATGTGGTTAGACTTCGACAGGGGCTAGAAGGGGTGGTGGTCAATGGCGGTGGCTAGTGGTCGTTGGTGATAAATGGCCATTCTAGGTTTTATGATTTTAACTAGTATCTGATACCATGTGAGAGGAAAATTAATCTCGTATTATTCAATAAATAAGGATTTATACATTGGTAATTAGCAATGAAATAAGTCCCAAGAGTCCTCAAGACTAATTTACCCTTTATACTTCTAATAAAGCCCAAACACAAAATCATGAGATTAGCGTTCCTAGATCTACAAGCACTCCTCTCTTCCTCCTCCACAATGCAACCACCACTACTTTGATTCTATTGAAATAAACTTATTGCATTAGCAAAATCTCCCCCTCTTCCATGGAAAGCGACCTCAAAGACCTGCCCTAGTGCACCTCCTCGACTGACAAGGAGAAACCCCCCCTCCCCCGCAAGGCCCCTCACGCTGGAGACCAAGGCCAAGGCCTTCGCAATCACGTTAGAGAACCTGGTCAAGCTTGAGAAACAATTCACTGCATACGTCCGCCATGATTCCTACGACAACCTAGGTTGCGACGAGCCCCCGCTAAGGAAGAAGCCATTCCTTAATGTTGCAATGGCCACCCTCGTGCGTGTGCATGTAGTTGCCACACTAGCAATACTAGTGGTGTAATACGTGATCTGCAACATTGACGGTGAAGGCTTGGCCATGTTGTGGCCAGAGCACCTAGTGATGAGGCAGCACAGAAATGTTCGTCAGATAGGCTGTTGTGGCTAGGCACACACGATACAATCGGGGATTACAAGGAGGTGCGATGGCCTACGACCAAGCTGTTGGCTAGTCATGACAATGGAGAAGATTAATAGGGAATGAGAAGATTAATAGGGAATGAAAGAAAGAAAGAAAGAAATCTAGAAGAAAATGCCCCTGACCAACCTGAAGATTTGTCAAGTCAGTAAGGTTTAGATCCTAATTTGAAGTTAATATGGTTACTTCAAGATCTTATTTAAAATAAAATCTACTTTGAATCATTTTAAGAAAAAATGAGCATTTCATATCTTCATTTACGATTTTTGTCGGGATGATAATTTGAGTAGAGTTAATCGAACCAGTCAATTCATACGCATAGGTATCTTGCAAAAAGCCGAATGTCCATCCTCTTCTTCTTCTTTTGGAAAAAAAATTTTCATTTTTGGCGAACCATGGTCATACGACTCATACCCAACTTGGAGGCAGAAAATAAATGCCAGAAACAGTTGTATTGTATGGTCAGTTTCGCTTTCGCACGAGGGAACTCCAGCGTGGATCGCGCTCGCATGTGAAACGATCGAGCAGGAACGATCAAAACGACACGCGCCCGCACACCCCCCGCTTCGGTGTCATCGACGCTCTCCGTCGATTCTCTCCACCCCACTCTTGCTTCCAAACTCTGCAGACGGACTCCCCGAATCACTCTCTCTCTCTCCCTATACAAACTGAGGTTACTGAGCCGAACCCACCATTCCATTCCGCTCGCTCGTCGTGATTTGCGTCGAGAGGAGCTGCCTTTTGCCAGAGAGCCACCAATGGCGTCGTCTTTCTCCACCACCCCTTCGACCCTCGCTAAAGCCTCCACCTCCCGCCTGCCTCGCTCTCGCCCTACTCCCAGCTCCCCCGACGCTCCGCGCGCTCTCTCGTTCCGCCTCTCCCCTAAGCCCAAGCTCCGATTCTTCGCCCGGGTAAGTCCAAAAATTCTTGGTTAACTTGTCGTTGCTACTTTTGTCTCTTCTTGGCTATTGGGTCATTTCTGATGAGTCGGAGGGCATTTCTTGGTTGTGCGTGTTGTGAGTCGTCGGAGCACGGAAGCAAATTGCACGAATTACAAGCTGGTGATCTTTTTTGTTCGTTTGTGATTCCTTGCTTCGTTGCCTGCGAATTGGTAGTCGGGTATTGATCGCAATCACAATGCAATGCGGAAGAAAATGATGGGAAGGGTGGTGGGCTTTTACGAAGGGGGAAAACTGTGCTCCTGGTTAGTTGTCTGAAGCTAATTCTAGGTAAAGAGGGAACTTTGTTTCCTCTTATGGAGTTGCAGAAGTGTAAGGTAACATGTTCCATTTTTCTCTCACGGCTTATCCTCGTACGGCCAAGCTTCATAGCTGCTGAATGTGCAGTTTTGTCTGATACAATGAAACGATAACTCCTCCTGGACACTCTTTTCCTTCCTGGAATTTTTGTGCTGTAAAGCAGTGTCGATTGTCCAACCCTTGTTTTCTAGCTCTCAGAGGAAGTTTTTACTTGGTAAATCTAACATTCGATTATTCCAAGTTCATGTGTCACAACAAATTTTTGCTGGATTGACTTTTGATAGATTCTATGCTGAACCTTTTATGCTGCATGAGATTTTGGTGCTGAGGTGAATAAATTGTGTGGTTTTGATACTATTGGAAAGCTGGTAATTGTACTCATTGAGTTCCAAAGATTTTTAAAGAAATTCTTATTTGAGAAGTGAGCTAGAAAATGAATTCTTGATCGAGCACCTTTTACTGCATATGTGGTGACTCACATTTCCTCACAAGTCATGGTGTTTGTGGTTTTAATTGTTCCCTCAGCTCTAATGCTTACGAATCTGTCCCTTCAGAATAATAGAATTACATCTGGATGGACTATATTTTTCTCCATCGGGGTTGTCCTTTCAACCACCGTATTGATTGGTGGGTTACAAGTTAAAGGTATCACCCACATGCAAAATTAACTAGACGAAAATGTGGGTGATGTCCATAATTGTATTCCACAGATAAGAGGGGTAGCTGGAGGGAAAGGATTGGATAGTGAAAATTGTCTTGTTCTTAGATTGTGATGGAAATGGCAATTCTAGGATTAATTGCAAATTGATCCCCTCAATTGTTAGGGAAGTTGCATTGTGTCTTCCATCCTTTGATTTAGCAATTAGCCCCTACCCTCCTTAGTTTGAGCATTCGAGGACTCCAAAACAATCCTGTGAGGTCAGTAGTAGTAAACCAGCAAAATGCCCTGATTTACAGTTGGCAACTAAATCCTTGAAAATCTCATCACGAGCTACTAGATCTGAGAGAATACATGCAGTAATAGTAGTTATGGGTTGTTGTTGTATATGTTAAAATGGGAGAACGGCCGTAGCTGTCTTGGCCAAACTCTTTTCAGGGTATATTTGCAATAGAGTGAAAAAATAGGGTGCCACCTCCAAAAGTTAAGCGGTGATGTGCATATTGGAGTCAACACATGGATTTTTAGCCAATCCAATTCTTGCTGGATGTATCTTTTCTTCTGCAGCAGGAGTTCTGTTTCATCGTATTGGCTTTTAGGTGAAGGGGGACGATATGAATTGTATCTCCTAGGTGGTCTTGTGAAGACGAATACTGTAAAGAAGGTTGAGTTTAACTTTGCACTTGCACATGGCAGAATTTCTTGTCCATTTTTTCATGAGTTTTAAGGATAGAATCCTTGGCTGACTGCTATCTAAAAGTTGCCGCTTGTTCAGTCATCAAAGGAGATTGGCACTGTATGACATTTATTTTGGTACTGCAATTTAATTAAGAGGCAAGAGTGTAGGGATTCAATTTGAGGTTCTCTCTTTCCACATACCAATTCACACTGAAGAACGCATCATTTTGAGGTATGGTGGTCTAATGTTGATGTTTTTATGGCAGGGGTTGCCTCATACCTCGAGGAGCTTGGTAGTTGTGAAGGCCCAATCAAAAGAGGTAAGGTACTTCCAATGGTTCTTTTTAGAGGAACTATTTTCAAATCTGCGCTCCTTCATGGACATGCTTCTGGGGTCATCTATTGCTTTAAAGGTTGCCATTGGTGGATCCTCAAATGCTGCTGCTAAGCCTCCATCAAAACCTGCAGTACCAGCCTCAGAAACAAAGGACGCTCAGCCACCTATTGATCCCTCTTCTGCAAATTTGGCTACTGAGGAGTCAATCTCAGCATTTATCTCTCAAGTTTCAAATCTAGTCAAGTCCGTGAACTTTTTCTTTATAGTTCCGCACATCGTCTTTTCCAGGGCTTGCTTGTCATAAATTGTGAATTGCATCTGTTCCATACATATCTGCAGGCTTGTTGATTCTAGAGATATTGTGGAGCTGCAGCTAAAGCAGCTTGACTGCGAGCTAATTATTCGCAAGAAAGAGGCCTTGCCTCAACCGCCAGCTCCTGCTCCACCTATGATGAATTATGCGCCCTCTCCTGTTATAGGCCCACCTGCTGCCATTGCACCTGCCTCTGCACCTGCCACAGTTGCACCTGTCACTCCTAGGCCATCACCTCCGTCGGCTAGCAAGCCAGCTGAATCATTGCTTCCACCTCTTAAATGTCCCATGGCAGGAACATTCTATCGAAGTCCAGCACCGGGTGAACCCCCATTTGTAAAGGTTTGTTATCTATTGCTGTGGCTCTACTGAGATTGAAACAGCTGACGTAAGTGACTTTAAGACCCTTTCCATTTATGCACGGATAGAAAAATGATTTTGACTTTTCTTGCAGAAAGGAGACAAAGTACAGAAAGGACAGGTCATATGCATTATCGAGGCCATGAAACTGATGAATGAAATTGAAGTAAGTGTTCGTTTAGTTTACAATGTGCAGTCAGTCTTTACGTTACTATGGTCTTTTGTTGTGATCTGCCCCAAAAGATGCATCAGCTCCATGGGCTTGTGGTCATCCTACAAATTGCTATTTGTAGAGAGAATTCACTGCTAACTTTGCAATAAATCATTGTTCTTATATATCTTGAAGGCTGATCAATCGGGAACTATAGTCGATGTTCTTGCGGAAGATGGCAAACCTGTCAGTGTTGACATGGTGAGTTTGACATGCTGATCAACAGACGTTCAAGTACTGGTTATCACGTCATTCTTGTACATACTAACCTGACAATTTTCGGTGTCTTTGCAGCCACTTTTTATCATCCAACCGTAAACCTTTGATATTGAGGAGGCAAAAGCACGACTTACTAGGACGTTGAAGAAGATTTTCTTGGTACTGTGGTGACATGCGGCATTGATTGATTTGAGTTGGTATATTTTGAAAGTTGAGTTGATAGGTAGAGAAATATAGATGGTTTGCACGTTATTCCTTTCGATACTGCGTCGTTGCTGGGATGACATACACAAATAAACTTTTTGCTTTTGGCATCAATTCTGTTTAAGTTCAAGCAGTGGGGTGTTATGTGGACGATAATGGCTGATTCCTTAATCCACCAACTTAGTGAATTCAGTTATCCATGTGCTTGGATTAGACATGTTATGTTGCTCAGGTTGTCGAGACTCGTCCGTAGGAGGGAAACCAGCATCTCCACAACTGGTTACTGGGTTTTTGTTATGGTTAGCAGATGTTATCAGACATTGTTTAGGGCTAGCATCGCCACCTGTGTATGGCTTTGCTGCTGCCCTCGCTAAAGAAGTGGCGCTTATCCGGTGATACGATGGCAAGTTTAATCCTGCTTCTTGGTTACACACCGAGAGCTAGTTGACGATGGGAATGACTATAGGTGGGATATGGCCGGGACGAGCCATCACCTCTCCATCGTTTGCCTACCATCTATACATATATTTCTTCCAGTTAGTGACCCATGACCCGACTGGCTAACCGTGTGATTACCCAAACATGCGTGGGTTGAAAGTATTTTATGTATCTAGCTAGTGATATGCATCTAAATCTACTGTGCCATTTGATCTTTCAATGGCTTGGAAATTTTCTTCTTAAAATGTCAAATTTTGTTTAGAGTGACTTTGCTTTTGATCTTTTGCTTTTTGCGAGTTTAGGCTCAGTATATTTCGCTATGAATATTTTTGGGAAATATTTCTCGACACTTAAAATAATTAGTCAATAAATATATATTGGTGTTGATACTAATTATATTTAAACTTTTTTTGAACGAGCGATTTATTTTTGTAGGTGATATTTTTTAGGGAAATGTTTTATTATCGATACTAATTATATCTAAACTCTTTTCAATAACTGATTTACTTTTGTAGGTGATATTTTTCAGGAAAATATTTTTCAAATTGTTTCTTTTTCTCGAAATTAAGTATGGACGTGATCCTCTTAATTTTATCGCTTTTGCATTTTGGTTATCTAACTTTCATTTAGTGCAATCAAGTCTACCACTTTTCGGATTTTGCGGGATTTGATCCTTTAAGTTTTGATTGTACAAATCGAGATATTAGAGGACTGGATGCTCAAATAAACTTAAAATTTCAAATTGCATAACTTTAGAAAGTTACAGGACTCGATTGAAGAAAATGAAATTATGATCAAATTGCACAAACATAAAGGACTAAATATGCACTTTAAACATGCATTTTACTCTTCTAATCGTAAGCATTCGAAACTTCCACGATATATGAACGTCGACGTGCAAATTTACTCATAATTATACATAAAATGTTTTGTAATTAAAATAGCACAATATAAGAATGTTGACTTTTTTAATAAGTTCATTAGGTGAACAACCATCTTTTCACTGGCCGGCTTGCTCATGACCGATCCAGTGTCATGAGGCATGACACTAACATTGATAGTGTAAAGTGAGACGCATTGGGGGATTTCACAGCCAACCCTCGTCATGTCGCATAAGGTGAGATGTGTATCGATTTGCATCGGGGCAATTGCCGACTGCCCGACACATCTCATATTCATTACAAAATGCTCGATTTTGAATCAATAAGCACGTGAGAATTCGAAGAAGATACAAGGTTAATGATTTTTATGTCCTCATGATTCAATCAACATCTCGGAAGTTCAAAATTTTGCTCGAAAAAGGGGCATGGTGTGTACCTAATTTTATTCCCCAGCTCAAAATCAAGGAAGGTGACCTTCTCATGACCGATGGAATTGGTTGGAACGCCAAAAAGCCTCTGCAAATCACCAGTTCGAATCTTATCGATCGCTTATAAGATGTTTTGAATTAGCTAGACCTATCAAAATGAATCATAAACTCATTTTTTTATCCACGTATCATGAACTAAATTACTCATAAATGAGTTTAAACATTATATGAATTATAAATGAGTTTACAACTTATTTAGACCCATCTCAATTTTGTCACTCTTTTTTCGTTCTCTCTTGTTTTCGGTGGAATTCTCTCTCACTCACTCACACGGCACTCTCGCCTTAATTTAGATATACATTTTTCTAGATTGAGATTAACATGAATATATTTTGAGAATATGATTCGGCCAGATATGTGTCAAGTCATACATGAATCATTAGTCTTGCTGCATGAAAATAGATCAGAACTAACTAAATAGACACATATTTGGGTCGGGCCATTTTTGGACTTGACCCGCCCATTTTATAGCTCCAAGATTAGGTAATTGGACTTATCCGATTTACAGAGTTTGTTGGGCATTTTATGAGTTCCCAAGTTATGGGGTCCCCACATCCCAGCACCTGAAAGGGTCTCTCCCTCCCCTTCTCCCTTTTCTTCTGTCGTTTTGATCTTTTGTTTTCTTGCTTTACTCTTGTTTCGGAGATTTTCCCTTCCGATTTACTCTAGATCTCGAAATTTTTCTCTTTCATTTTTTAAATATTTCTATCCCGATCTAGTTTAGATTTAAAGTTTTCCTTGTGTGTATGCTTTCGGGACTTCGTTGGCGAACAAGTTCAATTTCAAAGGAGATCGGAGGAGCTGCGTGAAGATTTTATTCTCATAAGTGTCAAATATATACTCTTTCGACCTTTTTCACTCTGGTCGGCGATGTGTTGAGGACGCCAAACCTAAGAGCACACCGGCCAAAAAGTAAAGCCATAGCAATAATAGATAGAGTTCTCAGCGCATGCATATTACCGAAAACAAGTTCTGTGATCAGCCGACGGTTATGCTGTGAATAAGTCATGGACGCGTTCTTTAAGCATGTAACCCTATTACGTTGGTCTAATGATTTCTTTTATTGTTTGGAGCTTGTGTTTTATTTTGAAGTTGTCTATGGATGTATTTTGATTTGCAATTAAACTGCCAGATTTCTCTTTTTCTTTTGTATACCTAGAAAGTGAATGAAGTCAAATGTTATTTTCGGAAAATATATATAACGACAAAAAAAAAGGGGAAAGGAAAAAAAAAATAATTAGTTGAATCGCGTGGGCGGCAGACCCCGCGTGATCGCGTGAAGGATTCCGACCATCGACTCCCTCCCCCGTCTTTTCAACTGTTTCCCGAACGCCTTTCCTCCCACCAGAGGAAGACAACAATCGAAACGCCTCCCCGGGGAACTGCAGTTTCAACGCTCTCTCCTCCGTGAGCGAAGATGGATCGCCACCGCCTCCTCCTCACTCTGGCGGCTCTCCTCGCCGCGCTCGCCGCGCGCTCGGAGGCCGACGGCACGATCTACGACCACCTCCGGCGCTTCGGCCTCCCCGTCGGCCTCTTCCCCAAGGGCATCACCGACTACTCCGTCGACCCCGCCACCGGCGAGTTTCGGGTCAGCCTGACGCAACCCTGCATCGCCAGGTTCGAGAACGAGTTCCACTACGACCTCAATGTCACCGGCACCCTCCAGTTCGGCGAGATCGGCGGGCTCTCCGGCGTCTCCGCCCAGGAGCTCTTCCTCTGGTTCCCCGTCAAGGGCATCCGCGTCGACGTCCCCAGCTCCGGTGTCATCCACTTCGACGTCGGCGTCGCCGACAAGCAGTTCTCCCTCTCCCTCTTCGATTCCCCTCCCGATTGCACCGCTGTTACGCCCGACGACGATGATCCTGATCATCCCGATCGAAATGCTCCCCAGCTCTCTCTGCATGTCCAGGTTTGAATTACCTCTGTTTTCCGCTTCACTAGTTCGTCTCCGTTTGGGTTTTAGGAGGTTGTATTGGTCATAATTGCTGGGAAATTGGGATGATCGGTGTTGCTAATCATTTTTTCGCATAATTCGATACGCTAGTCAGGTCACATCTCTCAATTTCTGCACATGTATTTAGATGGATACCGGAATTTCTTCCCTTTCTTCGTCCGGTGAGGTGACCGCTTATGCACTTTTACTTGTCGCAGCTTGTGATTTCTGTGTTATAAGATGTGATCCTGGGACCTACGCACCGTTGTAGACTCTCTTGTTAATTTGGCTGATTGATCGTTGTCATTCTCATGGAATTTTGTGTTCGGATTCAGAACCTTGGATATAGAGAGGTTTCATAGGTTTCTAAGTGGTTGCCATGGCGCTTCCCTAATGTGGTTTTGCACATTCGCTCTGGTAGGCTGACTAGGGCATTGCTTACTTACTCCAAAACATGAAGAGCCTCGTCATAAAACCCTCTAAAATTCTGGGTTTTGGGATTGCCCTCAGTGATGGTGTAGTTTCGAAAGTAGAATAGTGTGTCTTAGGCCACTTGAAATGCATGCCCTACATTGTATATTGGCTTTCCAAGCATCTCCCTCTTCAGATCAGCCCTCAAACCAGCCTTGAAACGATCCAATGTGTGACGGATGCCACTACAAAGAATGAATCTTTAGGCTGCACACCTAGAGCTTCCTAAGCATCTCACCGAGGTTTTCATAAGGATCACACCTAAGAGAAGAATTGCATCTCACAATCCCAAAGCAAAGAAGTGTCAAATTGAACTAAGAATCAACTCTCTTCGAAAGAAAGAATTGCAACGATATATGGACTCTCTAAAGTACTTCTCCAAGTCAAAGTAGGAGACCTAATAAATTTCAATAAAACTAAGAAAACAAACTACATCTAGGAAAAAGAAACATTAAATCCAATCTCAAATAAAATCCTGATAGACCCCAATCACTTAAGAAGATTCCTGATTAATCAAATAGAATAAATAGCAAATCTTCATTTGGTGCCCCTTTTGTAAGTCTTCAAAGGTTGTCGCTATTGTTCTTCATCAAGTGTGAGGCAGGCATAGCATTTTTTAAGAACAGAAGAGTGAACTGTGAATTAAATCGTAATTCCATGTTATAGAAAGGTAACGTCTTATAATTTTTTTCCTGAGAATTGTTTTCACTGTCGAATTGCTTGGCATGAGATGTGTAATGGCTTGAACACTTCCCTTGAAATCACCTTTGACCTTGGAGATTTGGTCCTTGGGGTTGGGTCCTTTTTTTTTTTTTTTACAAGATATCTACATTTGTCAGGTTCTATATAGATTATTGCCTGTCAGTTTGAAAGAGCTTGCTTTTTTTGTGGGATTAGGTTCCCCCAAGTGTGTAAAGATTAGGTTCCCCCAAGTGTGTAAACTTCGCCTTGTTCGATGCGTCACTAGTCTACATAGTTCTATATGTCACTTTGAGCAGTTAACTTTGTTGTCCCATCGACTTTTGCTTCTTCTTTTTTTTTTGGATAAGGTGGTGGTAATGAATTAATATGTTTCTTCTTTGGGTTTTGTCAGGAGAACGTATTAAGGGCCATCGCGTAGGTGGTGACCAGAAGATGAGGAACAGTATATGATAGCTCAGTTGCTTACGGACTCTAGTCTGTAAGAAGTCTGCCTTGGTAGATCTATGCTTTTGATATACATGTGCTTAGTGCTTTCATGTTGACTTTGGGGCGGAAATCCATCTTTAAAGGAGGAATGGTGGCGGTTTTTGCAAAGAGGAGAGAGAATGGAGTATGTGAAAATGAGGAGGAGATGGGTTCCAAAGACCTGGTGGTCTATCATTTCGTTTTGGCTTTTAATAAAGATTTCTGGGCGTAAACTCTGTATTTTGTGATTAAACAGACAGGACAATGTCATTCTCGTGTCATCTGTATATGAGGAGATCTGTTGGTTCACCATAATTATCCACTAATATATGGTTTAGGTTGGTTTGTATGGAAGAAGCGGCTGCAATGCTTCTTTTGGGCCGTGACAGCTGTCCGGTATCATGCAATCATAGAGTTCTTTTAGCTAGCAGATATATCATCGTAATACGAAGATTTTAAGCAAAAAAAGGGTCTGATTCAAAGAAAGAAAGGCAGGAGGCGGAGGAGAAGCTACAGAACAGATGTATCAACAGTTGCTGCTCAAAATCCTCCAGCAGGCAATCTATACGTTCATAATTCTGGAGAATCTTGGCCAAGTGAAGATCCGGGTAAGCATGTAGTTCAAATTGAAATGCAAAAGACAGTAACTGCTTTTCTTTTTACCAGTATGGACTTCTAGAGATTTGATGCTCAGTTTTGTGGCAATGAGTGGTATAGTTCTTACAAATCCAGAGACTAAAAAGGATTGGAATACAAGTGGTCAGATTAAACACCTTGTTGAAACAATTGAACCATTGTGGAAGGAAGAGGATTAAAAGTTATCCTCTCCTTGTAGCTGCATGGATTGATACTACCTGAATCGTTCTGTGAACCGCTGTGTGCGAAGACAAATCTGTGGGGTTCGTCCTGTGTTTCGTCTAATCTGTGGGGTTCGTCCTGTGTTTTGTCTTTACCGACCTCACGAAGTCCTTCCTCGGAAATTGCCATAGCATTTTCAAATGGAACTTGAAACCAACGTGTACTTATTTGGTGGGGGCCAATTGGAATGCAGTCCAATGCCAAAACTGGATTTGATTCAGATGTGTCATATAGCCGATAATCTTGTGCTGTGATGTTGTATGGCAGGGGTAAAGTGAGCAGAATCGACCATATCTCTTGTTAGCACCCAATTCTTGCTTACCTTCACTGAGCTCAGATCATCTGCTCCATCAGACAAGATGTGATTCGGCTCATGATTTGAATAGGTTGGAGTGAAGAGACTCGTTGCGAAGATTATAATAGCATTCCGATTTAGCAGCTCTGAAAAGTGTTACATATACTGAACCGGGCAATTGTTAATCTTCAAATTCGCACCGAAATCGTGCTTATCTTTTTGAAGATAGCATGACGGATAGTCAGTTCTTAAGAAGATGGTACTGTGATTGCAGTTGAGAGAGTTTTGACATGTCTTTCGATCGACTTTTGACTCATTCTTTAAGTAGGAAATTAGAATTTTATCCAATGCTGCACCCCCGACACCAAAAAACTAACGTATAAAATGCTTAACATGTAAAATCGCTGCAATTCTGCTATTGGTTATGTACATATTTAGTTTCGGCCAAAAAAAATATACATTTAATCCTAAGTTTCAGCGTGCGAATTTATCATTTAACTTTTATTTTGCGTGACTAAGTTCTCTAACTTATTGGATTTCGACCGATCTGCTCATCTCAAGTTTATTCTATGTTATTAAGTTCTCAATTTATGCAATCAAATCTTACTCCAACTAAACTGTTTAATTGATCAATAGTGTAGCATTGCTTTATGCAAATCGGTGATGCTAATTTGGCGCCAAGTAGAAGAAATAAGTTGGCAATATTAGTAATAATGATAGATAAAGCATTTCATTGCAGAAATCTAAAAGGTTGGGGAATTCCATGGCACGACATAAAATTTGGAGGACTAAAGTGCACAAATCCAACAAGTTAGAGGATCTAATTTCACAAAATGAAAATCAAAGGATAAAACTGCCCAAACGCTAAAATTTTAGAAAACTTAATTTGTATTTAACCCTTATTTTATTTTAAGGTTCTTCAAATTTTCGTGTCAAAGTCAAGAGTAAGTTTTGAGTTTTCTAAAACATTAAGCAATCCAACTAGCAAAATCTGCAAATTTCATTTAGAAGCATGCAATAGAAGCCTCGTACCGGATATTATCAACAGAGAGCCTAAATCCGATTTTGTTAACATATTCAGTTAAACCCATATTCACTTAAAATTTTAAGTTGATGTTAATTACTCTACACTACATCAATTATTTTCTATGAGGCTTTTTTAACACGACTTATACATGTATTTCAACAATCTACATAACAAAACGAAAATTCCTTGATTAATGCCATATAATGTAAAACAAATTTGGACGTTGTATGAATTTGCTGGTGGAACTCCTTCAATCGCAAGCGTTTTTCTCCATGAAGAACTTAGTATGAAGATGTAAGTGTCTCAAGACGCAAGGTAATTCTCCATGAGACTAAATAGGTTTGGGTGTAATACACTTGAGTTCGAGCGTGTGAATGATTATAAGTCTATAATTCTTGAATTGACTAATGAATTGTTTATTGCTTACTCTTGCCACAGAGCATGTATCAATACTCGTATCGAATTAAATAAATCTTTGGCCATTTTGAAGAGTAGAAATAAAGGAACAGAAGCGTTATCAACTACAACCTTAATCTCATTGCAGTCTCTTAGAAAGTGTTTTATCGTGCGGCTTTTGTCTTGGGTTCGTCGTGTAATTACAGTTTCGAGAAGGCATTGTTCACCACCACAAACCCAGCGCACCGAGACACTTCCTTAACACACGAACCTGCTACGTTCCGACCCGAGAAAGCAGATCAAGCGCGCACAGTACAAATACCGGCCACTCCCTCTCTCTCTCACTCTCTCTCTCTCTCGAATCAGAATTCAAAGCAATTTGGCACTCGGTGGAAAGGCTTGATTGAACTTGCTAAGAGCGAGGGACATGGCGAGTAAAGCGCCGCCAATCACCGGGTTGAGCATGGCTTCGCTGCGTCCTGCTTCTTCGTCTTCCAGTAACAAGCCGTGCGCGCTCAGTGTGCCCCAACTCAAGTCCTCGTTCCTCGGCAGTCATGGAGGTAACTCTCTTTCGTTTTTCACCTTGTACGTCTCTGGGTCTTTCTCAATTTCGAATCTTGATTGAGTTTTGAGTTTCTTCATTTCGCTTCCTTTATGCAAGAGAAGGCAAAGAGGGTGTTTTGTACTATGTTATTTGTGCAATCGGCGTGTCGCTTTCACTGTCATGGGACCTTGTTCGATCATATAAATCTGCCTTCTCTGCTTCATTTTGTTTCGTTATGCTTGTAATGCGGTGAACAGCCTGCTTGATTGTTGAGATATTCTTGCTGAGATTGTAATGGCCAAATTGCAGCGCTCAGGACCACTGGGGTGAGAGTTGCCTTTTCCCACAGGCTAAGATGTAATGGCCACGGCGGAGGCAGCCTTGGTGCCAGCATGAATATTTTCGATCGATTCGCTAGAGTCATAAGGGTAAAATGCCAATTGCAATCTTGTTGTTTTGATATCCAATTGCTATGTTGAGTTGAAGTGTATTTTTTGCTTTTTTCTGGTAAAATGCGAATTGCACCCTGGTTGTTCTGATATCCAATTGCTGTGTTGAGTCGAAGTGTATTTTTTGCTTTTTGGGGTGATGTCTAGTCATATGCGAATGCGATCATCAGTTCGTTTGAGGACCCCGAGAAGATCTTGGAACAAGCTGTACTGGAGATGAATGATGATTTGAGAAAAATGCGTCAAGCCACAGCTCAGGTATGTCCGTTCGACTTTCATAAGAGTAGAATGCTATTTTCACATGGTCTACAAATGACCAGAGTCTACGAATGTGTTTAGTTACTCTATATTGCATGCTTTTTTTGCGGGAAGTATATCTGGTCTTGTTGATTCTGCATTGTTATAGGGCACATGGATGCTGTTAAAAAAGGGTACATTTAAATTACTGAAATCTTACCAAAGGTTCTTCTCTTTCGTGAAGGTCTTGGCATCTCAAAAGCAATTAGAAAACAAATATAAAGCAGCACAGCAAGCCTCTGATGAATGGTGAAGTTCTTCCTAGTCTTGGTCTATCATCTATGAGGTTCTTCAAAGCTTTGCTTTTAAATGAAGCTCTATTTTCTTAGATGGTTTTATCATTGTGATTCATTGGATGATAGGTACAGAAGAGCACAGCTGGCTCTTTCAAAAGGCGATGAGGACCTTGCACGAGAAGCTCTTAAACGAAGAAAGGCTTATGCTGTAAGTTCTTTCGTTGGAAGTGGAATTAGGTTTCACAAAATCATGAATGGGTAGTCTGTAGCTATAAAACCTGAAATTACAGCTATGGCTAATTTTCATCGCTTCAGATTGTTAGGGTGGCAGATCTTGATGAGGTCCTATCCTATTGGCAATTTTATGGAGGAAAAAAGGGGGGAAAGATAAATAATCGGACATGCTTGAAATAAATCTTACATACCTTGATTTTTTCTTTTGTATCCTGTCATAGGATAATGCAGGTGCGCTGAGAGCTCAGCTTGATCAGCAGAAGACTGTTGTGGATAATCTTGTCTCAAATACACGGGTGAGTAATGCCGTTTCACCCCCCACAATTTTTTGTCCCGTCAGAAAGTGCTGGTAGAAAGCTTTAGAACTGAGTAAGCTGGCATACACAGATGGTAGTAGCACTTTCTCAGCTTTGCTTGTTGTCCAAATCTTTGTATACTCCATCCGCCTTATGAATTTGCAACATACAAGGTGTATCTTGTCATTTTGTTTCAGTATTGTCTTTTAATCTATATTAGACCCGTCAAAATTGTTCATAAACCCATTTCTTAGCCCATATATGATGAGGTAAGTTATCAAATGGGTTAGTTATATTCAATAGATGGGTTCAAACATAATATGGGTATTAAATGGCTCATAAATGGATCATAAATGGGTTATAAATGGATTTACAATTTACTTAGACTCAACCCATCTCTCTCACCCTCACTCAATCTTGCATTTACGCACTCTGCACTCTTATCTTAGTTTGGGTACAAGTTTTCCTGGATTTGATTAAATATGAAATTGTTTTCGGAATATGGGTCGGGTCAGATTAGTTACTGGGCGGTATAGACCGTAACGGGCATTAGATTTGCATTGCGATAAATGGGCTATAAATGGGTTAACTGGTCTATTTAGGTCTGACCGTTTAGGACCCGACCCAAACCGACCCGACCCTGTGTTTGACGGGTCTAATCTATATGCTTGAAAGTTGAGGCACTACTTTAATATGGGGCTCACCTAGCTATGTATGGCATTGCTTCACATTGAGTCTTTCACACAACTCAATGTTTTCGCTGCTTTTATACCGTGTTACTTTGCTCTAGTCAGGAAAAAAACTTCTTTTGTGCAGTCCCCCCTAATTTGCTTCTATGCAGGATCAAGACTTCTTTTATGCACTACTAGAGTTACTGGTCTTTTACTTGTTTCTTAAATTATTCTCAACTTGGCCTCTGTTATCTTGTCCTTCCAAATGGATTCACCAAGATTGTGCTGGGAAGGTCTTTATTTCAAGTTTCCTAATTGCTTTTCTGACCACCAACTTGTCCAGCTATGCTGAGTTTAATCAGCAAATGCTCATCCATCCTGTTGCTTTATATGTTTTGTGCTCTTAGCCTGGATAATAGGTTAATTAAGTTAGATTCTCTAACTATCTTCATAGCAGCTTCTGGAAAGCAAGATCCAGGAGGCAAGGTCAAAGAAAGATACGCTTAGAGCACGCGCACAGTCAGCAAAGTTTGTCTTATCTCTTGCTCCAAGTACTTTTGTATTATCTCCCCACTTCATAGTATGAACAGGATGCTTTTGATCAAACTCCAGGACTGCAACCAGAGTTAGTGAGATGCTGGGAAATGTGAACACAAGCAGTGCTCTTGCGGCTTTTGAAAAGATGGAGGAAAAAGGTATCCTTTTGGGTTATAGGCTGCTAATATGAGTCTGGTTTTACAGTCAAAAGAAGCTTGTCTATCTTCTGCTGGAACTTAAGTGGAATGCATCTATGTTCCGCACATTTTGAACTGTTGCATTTGTTAAAGTACCATTTTCGAAATTACCCTCTAAAAATAATCAAACTCTTTATTGTCAAAGTCTCTTGAGTCATTAATGAAAACGAATGTGAGCCATATTGGCCTGCTGTGTAACCCCAAATGATTCTCGGCACTTCACGGTTAGTGCATGATGTCCAAATACTGGAGATTCCAGAACAAGTACTGAAATTTGGCATCCATTAGTTCGCCTATAGACCTATTCTACTGCTGCTCTTTAGAATTTAGTTCTGATTGACTAAAAAGCATGAGAACCATTAGAAATTAGAATACTTTGAACTCATTTTAACCTTTCTGAAAACAGTTTCCTGAGATATACGTTTAAGGGGTAAAAAGTTGGTTGTATGACTTTCAAACTGGGGTAGCTGGAGATATTGCAACCTTTGAAAGTAGGTAGAAATCACTCGTGTCTTGGTAGCACACGATTCTTCAAATGAGCTTTCCTTTTTTTTCCTTTTTTTTTTTAAGCGTTTATGCTTTTTTGGGTCTTGTGAATTCCATATCAAGTAGTCTCAACATATGGAGGACTTGCTTTACTTGAATGCCACATATGCAACGTGAAATACATGACTATTATCATTGTAAACTTGCTCTTTTCTCTCTTTGGTTGGCAACATGGCATGCATGGATATTTTGTTGGTAATATTCCTTGGCTGGTATCAGAGGAAGAACATAGAGCTCCAATTATGATCATGATTTAATTAATCATCGCATTGGTCAAGTTGACTGGTTTCTCATTGTGACAGTGTTGGCAATGGAGTCTCAAGCAGATGCACTTAATCAATTAACGAGTGATGATCTTGAAGGAAAGGTAGCATTTCTTTCCTGCTCTATTCTTTCCTTTTTTCCTTTCCTACACAATCAAAATTTTCACAGGTCAATAGATGAAATTTGTGATGGATGTCAAAACCATAAATGGATATAGAATTGGAAATGATCAATGCCCTGCTTGTTGTTTAAGTTTCTTAGGTCCAGGTTTACGTTACACTGATGTTCCCTCTTTAAAGTTGTTTTTGGGATGATGCAATGACTTGAATCTTCTCCGAAGTAGTCAATGATGCTAAAATGGACTAATGAGAGAAACAATCAAGTAAAGCAAAGAACAGTTCACATTTTCTTGAATCAGTCAAAAGTTTTATTGGAACACATTATGAAAGGCAGATTTGGATTTTCTTTTCAGCTTGTACTTTTTGGAAACTCAATTCCAATGTCAGGGAATTGAAGTCTTTTGGAAATCAGAATGCTTGCTTTGCTGAGGCACAAAAATTATGTTAAGCATCTTTTGAGCTTCTGATTTAAAACCAAGGCATAATTATCATATGCAATAGTGGTGCCATAAAGTACCTGTTTGTACCATGAAAGAAGAACTAATGCTTGAGTGGTGTGATATGAAGAGACACAATGATATAACTGCATCTCGGGAATGCTGTATCTGAATAACAAGTCATATTGTGGAACTTGTGTGTTCACCCTTGATCCACGATTCAAGGATGAGGTAGCTGAATTCACTAGTGTGTCTATCAGATAGCAGCTATTCGAGAATGTTTTTTCCTGCTGAGGAAACTCACTTTATGATTTTTCTTTTCCCAGTTCGCACTGTTAGAGAGTTCTTCTGTGGATGATGATCTTGCAAAGTTGAAGAAAGAACTTTCTGGGGTGTCAAAGGTAACTATTCTGTGCTCTTCTTTCTTGTTTTGATGCACTCTTTCATGTATGTAACTTTTCTTAGTTTACCAAGTGAAGCTTTGACAGCTTCTTTGCTTGCATTCCGGGGAAGATTATGCAGTCTAGTAAAAAATAGGAAAGAAATGCAGCTCAAGTAATCATGATCCCACTTACTTTTCTGATACACGATTCTAGCAACTGCATGGTCATTGAACGAGCTCAATTGGGACTCCATGCTAATTTGATAGAAAACCCATCATCTTTTTTCAAGGTTTTAATTTGTATTAATGTTTTGAAACAGAAAGGAGACCTTCCACCTGGCAGAACCGCAGTAGCAGTGAACTCCCCATTCCCCTTTCAAGACTCTGAAATCGAAAGGGAGTTGAATGAATTGAGGAGGAAAGCCAAAGAGTACTAGACACTTAAAGACACTTCATTGTTCTTATTTCATGTACTTGCCTGCCTCAATAGGTTAGCTCACTCTCTTCCTTGATGGCGGAAATATCCTCGTGCAGTCAGAGCTCAAATTTGGAAATCTAGAGTTCATATCGAGTTCTATTCCCTATATAGGGCGCTCAAGCGATCAGTTGACATATTTGTCATTAAGATGTGTGCATTTTGTTGCTCTCCTCTTCTGTTAGTTTTCGCGATATGCTCGAGTTTGTCCCTAATGTACTCTGGAGAAGAGTATGAGGCTTGTGTAGCAGCTGCCTGAATGTGGCTGGCAAATGAATTTGCACTGGCATATGTTTCTATAGTGATTTTGCTCTTGAGGTAGGTTTAAGCTGCGGATTTATTTGTCCAACCCATTTCGGCATTTGTGCTTTTATGTGCATTAGAACAACACTACATCGTTTTCTTACTTTTATGTAATTATTCAAGATTTGAACTATGCTATATTGATGAAACATAATCTACAATTTAAACTGATCATTAGGCATTAATAAATGTAAAAAATATTACCGTGATCTAAAATTGGAAAATATTTGAGCGGTCTAATCACGTTAATCTTAAAAACAAATTATGTTGCACTTTTGAAAAATCATGACATGATTATATGTGGATCTATGTATCAATATCTGGATATCTCTTGTTAAACAAAAAATTCGAAATTATAGTCATATAAAAATTTTTAAAATTAGAAGTTGAGTCAATTTAGTCACGTAAATTGTAAACCCGGTAAACTATTTTTGTATTGTTTTTTTAAACGTGCCAATATATGTGGACAAGGCTTTGCAGCCATATTGATGGTACTATTATTGCGCTCAATTTCTACTTTTTAGTGTGACACTTAATTCATTTGCGAATTTACATTGTATTTTTCTCGGTAAGTAGTCATTTTCGTGATTATTAACTGACGGTAGGCATGCGGACCTAAAAAAAGGATTAATGGCGAGATGAGAATGCTAGTATCGTAGATACACAGGGTTAGACTCTCTTACTTTATAAAAAGATAAAGCACAATATATATGTGGATAAGCCTTTGTGGTCATATTGATGGTATGATCATACTCAATTCCTAACTTTTAGGTGCAACATTTAATTCATTTGCAGATTTACATTGTATTTTTCTTTAAAAAAAATCATAGTCATATCCATCGTAATCGAATCCTTCAGTATTATTAAGGTAGCGATTCAGCGATGAGGTGGTCCATGCCGATCGGAAAAAAGTAGAAAAAACATTAGTTATCGGTATGAATAATTTTATTTAAGTTAGTGTTGCGGATTAAAATTGAAGATTCTTGAGAATGTGTGTAATCAGATGTGTAATTTTCACCTGGCATGAGAAATCGACCGAAGAATTTAAAATTTCTGTTAAAGCATGGGGTGTAAAAGTATGAAAACTGTAAAGTTTGGGGACTAAAAGAACAAATAAATATCCTAATTGCTCTTCTCCTCTGCCTCTCTCTCTCTCTACAGTCTACAGTGAGACTCAGAAATGGCGACCGCATCAGTCTCTCTCCTCCGCCTCTCTCTCCGCCACCCGCCGACCCTAAAAGCCCAGTCAAAACCCCGCCTCCTCCCACCCTCCTCCCTCACCCCCTCCCTCCCTCCTTCCCTCAACCTCAGGTCCCAACCTCGCCGCCCCAGATCCGCCGCCGTCGCCGTCCGCATGTCCTACAATCCGACTCCGGCCACCGACCGTCTCATCTCCGCCGTGGCCTACACCCTCCCCTTTTTCAACTCCCTCCAGTACGGCGGCTTCCTCTTCCTCAAGTACCCTTCCCTCTCCCTCCTCGTCGACCCCATCCTCCCCCTCCTCTCCCTCTACAAGTCCGTCCCCTACGCCTCCTTCGTCGCCTTCTTCGCCCTCTACCTCGGCGTCGTCCGCAACCCCTCCTTCAGCCACTACGTCCGCTTCAACGCCATGCAGGCCGTCACCCTCGACGTCCTCCTCGTCCTCCCCCTCCTCCTCCAGCGGATCTTCAGCCCGGGCCGGGCCGGCCTCGGTTTCCGGGTCATGGTCTGGGGCCACAACGTGTTGTTCGTGTTCAGTGCCCTCTGTTTCCTCTACAGCCTCGCTTCGTGCATTCTGGGGCGGACCCCTTACTTGCCCTTCGTCGCCGACGCCGCCGGGAGGCAACTCTAGCAGAAGTGACAAATGCTATGATGGAAGTTTCTGGTAGGCCCATTTGAACGAGTTTAGTGTTTAGTTGTTTCTTGTTTGCTTGCTCTGCTTTCGCTGGTCTTTCGATGACATGTATTTTAGCTGCTGAATGAGGTTCTGGTGGTTGTAATCGCATTGGCGTTTGGCAGTTGCATATCTCCGGTAAAGCAGATGCGTCAAAGTTTTATCTTCTGCCCTTTTTTTCTGCTTACATGATTGAATACTTCCGATTCTCATCTGGTTCTCATGCCAAGCTCGATTTCGGGTTTCCTTTTGTCGAAACCTTTCTGTTGATCCCCTCATCCGGGATGGAATGCGAACTTTAAAGTTCCGCTAATCAGACGAGGGATGATTGATTAACTGTATTGGCATGTCATCCCTCCTTGGCTAACTGCATACAAGTGTTGAATGTCAATGAGGCAGCGAAAGCAAATTGCTTGCCATTTCATTGCAATATGCACCTGACAAATCCCACAGCCCAAAACCAAGAAATAAGGAAAGATTGTATGATTGGATTGAGAAGTCCATTGACATTGGAGCTTGGAGTATTAGTTATCATGTCACGGGCTTTACCTTGGTTTAGCTCGCTATCCTACACTATAATCTTGGTACTTATCAATTCTCACTCCATAGGTGTGAATTTTGGCAGCTGCTTTTTGCTTGGGTTGTTGTGGCTGACCATGGAGCTGTCGAAGGAGTGCTTTGCCGATAATCTTGTCATGCACATTGAATTTTATATCAAGTTCACTCCCCTTTTGCTTCTAGAAGCGTTTAGCCCTTCCCCTAATTGGAGATTTATCTCTTCAAACTGTTCATTTGTTTAACCTCTTAGAGCTTTGCATGAAACAGGCTATCTTCTTCGAGAAGTGCAAATTCTATGTTTGGTCATCCAGTTTTGCTCAACTTCATTTGGCTCCATTGAGAAACTTCTTGTCTCACGTCACCACAAAAAACAAACTTCACCGGTTGTGTTAGTTTGGCTCACATTTATAGCGGGTCTTGCTCTCTCTCTGGGCTTAGCACCAATTTTAGCAAGTATAGAGTGTCTTTATTGGGATCCTTCTCTTCTCTTCTTAAAGCAGATACCTGCCTAGTGCAGTAGACTGTTTGAAATGCACTTTTTAGCCATTTGGTCAGTGATCCCACGTTAAGTAAGTTGTTTTTAAGTATCAGCATCCAATATGTGCTGCAGCTGATAACGAAAAAAGAGGGAGGACTAGGGCGTGCGGTGAAGAGGTTTGAAGAGATTAGTGTTAATTCTTTTTTTGATCTACTTGAGTTAATCTTCTACACGCTTATTGATCTTGAGAAGCTTCATAGGGATGTTAGTGGAATATTATGTGGAGAACATCGCCACAGTTTCAGCTGCTCTTGTGACCGGACAGATTTTCTCATTGTCATGTTCTTTGCTGTTCAGTTCAATCTGAGTTTTCATCCAGAAGCTTCTCTGTTATTCCCCCCTTCCTCTCAATCCCCTTTTAAGATTCCTTGTACATAATCTTGAAATACAGTGAATCTTGCAAGATGCCTCTTGTTCGGTTCGGTTCGGGTTGGCTCAGCTCAGGCACCTGCTTATTTGGAGAGCCTAAACATTCTGCATATTGTGGCAATCCAAGTAAAATATGCCGGCATTCAGCCAATGCTAGGTGATTTGCCTCTTGTGCTTCGATGGTATGAAGCTGCAGCTACAGCATGAAGCATTTGTTGATCAATGATGGGAATCTGCAATGGGCTTCAGTTCCATTCTTCTTATGGGAGAAGCTGACAAGTGCATTGGCACACTCATTGGGCCTCAATTTGGTACCATGAAGCAATTTTGCCTGTGCTATTTTGACCATATTACTCTAGCTCAATCTTTATTCTATCCTTTTAAGCAGTTGATGATTGAGAAATGAAGATGAAAGCTTCATGCCTAGGACAATGCAAAGATCATGGTTCGTTTTTGCTCCTTCCCATCGATACGTATGTAACTATCTTGCCAATTGCGGAGATACGCCGATTTATTTGGGATCGAAGAGCTTCGTTTCAAAATAGATTAGTACATACAAATGTTGACACGTAGATTCGCATAGTCAGTTGTTAGTTTACATGATATTTTAACGAGCTAAGGGATCATGTCCAAATGATGTTCGTCGATGTGCTTCCAATCATACCGATGGTTAAGATTCATCAGACCAATGATGAATCGAGATCTGGTAGGAAGTCTTCCATGGTATCTAGATGTCTATGGATACTTGAATTTGGGGTACATTTGGCTTAGCATTTTGAAAGCCCATTGGGAGAAATTTGGGGTGTTTGGCAACCATTCTCCAGGGACTTTGGGGTGAAAATTGACAAAAGCTCAATGTTGGCAATGATTAGCATTGGGTTTTCAGCATTTTCGAAATGCTGAAGGACTTAACTAATAAAAACATATTAATTATCCATTTTGCCCTCAAAACCTTAATTAAAACCCAATTTTACTCGTTTTAAAAAATTAAACCTTGTGTCTACACTTCGTTTGCTACACACCCTTTGTTCACTCGCTCCTGTTCTGTACTTCGCCTCCACCTCTTCTTCGCTTAGTTCCTTGCTCGACTCTGCACTTACTTTACTCGCCCTCTTCAACTTGCTCGCCCTCTGGCACTTTGATCTCCTCTTTGTGTCCAAGTAAGATTTTTTACTTCCGGCGTGAAAATCGGTCATGACTGAGGATCCATTGATGATTTCAGCCGTGACTGTGGATCCTTTGGTCGCCCTGCTGAACTTCAATTTGCTCTTCTTCCCCTTGCCATTTCCCTCTTTGTGTTCTCTCCCGTTTTCGTCTTGTTCGAGACGAAAGAGGACTGTGGTATTTTGAGATTTTTGGTTCTCCTTCTCTCCCATTTGCGTCTTCTCTCCCTTTTGTGTGTTGCTGGTTGGAAGGAAAGGGTGTCTGAAGATGCTCATACATTGGTGGTTTCCAGGTCAGAGTTGAGCGAACTCTTGGCTGGTTGTGTACTCCCTCGCTATCCTGAGTTGGTATTATGTTGCGTTTGAGAGGTTATGAGTTGCTCTGGCAAGGGATTGAAACCGGATTGATCCCTCAGTGTGCCACTTCATTAAGTTGGTATCTGGGTTTTGTAGGCAAGGGGATTATGCAAAGGTGTCCCACACTCCACTTGATGATCGCGAAGAACCGTGCTCTGGGTATGTTCACGTATCAAGAAGTGAGAGGCAGCTCGATGCCTACCGGACTTTCAGTGATCTAAAAGGATAGAGGGCACTTTCCGAACAGGGTCGTGCATATTACATTCATTTCGGGTTCTGCAGCATTGGATGGATGGGTGAGGCAAGGACGCTTTTGGCATGCTTGAAGAAATGCCGCAGAAGGGGCATTGCTCGTAATCGGATCACCTGTGACACTTTGGTACAGGGCTTTTGCAGGGTAGGAAAGCTAACCAATTCAAGAGAAACCTCTTTGACGTGCTTATACAGAACCTCTTCCAAGGTTCATAGGTTAGATGATTGCGTGCTTGTGTTTGAGAATAAGTTGAGGATGGGTTGTGATTTGGAAGAAAGGCATGTGCCGTGCTCGGGTCGGTAAAATTTGTAAACAAAATCGCGACTTCAGAGAAACCTGTATGGCAAAGATTTCTTGGAAAGGAACTGAGGTGCTAGAATCATCGCAGTTGAGGATAATTCGCAGGTTCTACAACTTATTGGTGAACAAGTTTTGCAGCTGGAAATTGACAAACGAGCTCTCTTTTGTTGCTTGGAGGGAGCTGTCGAATGTCTGATTTTCCCGCAAGATTTATGTTGTGTTCTCAGTGCACAAACTGATCTCAAAGCCAATGACTGGCTGATAATAGAGCTTGTTACCATCTTTTAATGCAACATACGAATATTTTCCATGTATCAAAGAGGAGAAGTGGATCCCATCTAAATAACAATGAGTTCTAGCTCAATGCTCTATTTTGTACTCTATTTTAGTCCCCTTTGGCGTGAATTTTTTCCATTTGAATTTTTTTATTGCAAAAAAGTGTTATTTTTTATTTATAAATTTGTTGATACATGTCTTTAACGTTGTTGTCAACATCTAGAGAGAGAGAGAGATTATTTTGTTTCAATTTTAGCAAATTAAAATTAAAAAAAACATAAATTAATCTAAGGCACGTTTTAAATGTGTTTTGAATAAGCAATATTTCGGGAAAAGTACACCACAAGTGCTACAACTCGTGTACGGCGTGCATTTTAGTGCCAAAACTTTTAAAGCGTGTACTTTAGTGCCAAGTTCGAAAAAAATCATGCACTTTAATGCCAATCCGGCCAAAATCCGGGCAAATGAATTACGTGGATTTTTTAATTTGCTTTATTATCTTATGTGGTAAATTTTTAGAAGCAGTTGCCATGGTGAACATCCAACGTGGCTTGTGCAAGGGTGAAAATGAAAAACGACGTTATCGTTGGTCTCCGGTTGGCCGTGGAAACTGAAGTCCTTTCATGGAGTCGCCACCATCCGTTGGTCACTCACAGCTGTCCCTCGCTTGCAGCCGTCCCTCCCTCGTCGCCGTTGCTCACTTGTCCTCGTCGTTCGCTCGCTAACGTTGCTCGCTCATCCGCATCGCTCGCTCGCCGCCATTGCTCGCTCGCCACCCTCCCTCATTCGTCGCCCTCGCTCCCCACCCTCCCTCGTTCGTCGCCATCCTCACTCGCAGCCATCCCTCCCTCGTCGCCGTGGGTTAGGGTTTATAATTTGGGGGTTTAGGGTTTGTAATTTGGGATTAAATTTGGGGATTTAGGGTTTGTAATTTAGGGTTTAATTTGAGAATTTATGGTTTATGTTTGGGTGAACTCAACTTCAACGACATCGTTTACTCTTTAAATTGCTAAATCAGTACCGGGTAAGCCACATCGTCCTCCACATAGACTTTCCGGCGAGCCACGTATGCTTCAGATGGAACTTGGCACTAAAGTGAACGATTTTCAAAAAACTTGGCACTAAAGTGAACGTTTTGAAAGTTTTGGCACTAAAGTGCACGGCATACACAAGTTTTGGCACTTGCAATGTACTTTTCCAGCAATATTTCTCTTAAAGTTGTTTCTCAAGGTATAATTTACCAAACAGTTTTTGCATTTTCTCAAAGCCACTTAAGCTAAAATCATTTGCATTTTCCAAACTCCCTTGAAAAAGCTAAAGCAAATGCAATCTTAGGGTGCATTTGGTTTGACTTTTGGGAAAAGTTTTTGGAAAAATGTAAATGCCTTTGAATTAAAGGGATTTGATAAAATATAAAGACTATTTGATAAACTGTGATGGAAAAACACCTTAGAATGCAATTTTGAGAAAATATTATTTGGTAAATATAAATTTGGAATGTCTTTTGATTGATCAATGAATGAATATTTTAATATTCATTGAATTTTTTATATTTTGTTTATAATTTTATTTCTTTCTTTTTCTTTTTTTTCCCCTTCTCTAACCCCTCCCTTACCTGTAGTCGGTCTGGCAATCGGCCATGGCAGGGCTTGACCTCGCCCAGGAAGGGGCAGTCATGTGGAGGGCATGGAGGCAGTGCTAGCGGCGGCGGCACTTGCAGCAGCCTTTACGCCCAAAGCTCAAAGCTTAAGCCAATTTTCAACCTACCTTGAGTTCTTAGCCTTTTGCGAGGCTCACTTTTAGTTAGGGGTGTTTAGAAAGTTTTTTCCAAACACCTAAATTTTGGCTCAAGGGACTAAGATCTCAAAGATGAAATTCAAGACATATATTTATTTATTTATTTGGTCAAATAGGACGGATTTATTTGGAATGACTTCTTATGCATTTTTTCACTTAAGACTCTTCTAATGTGAATTGCATTTAATACGAAGCAACTTTAATCTTTGAAAATGAACTGGATTTGCCATATAAAATCTTATATAAGTACCTAATGTCTTTTAAAACTCGAATATTATTTAAAACATCAAAGGAAAGAAAACTAGAATAAACTCTTCGCTTAAAGAAGCCAAAACAAACATAGACAAAAATATATCCAATAAAATCAATTAAATACACAAAGAAAATCAAATACCTAGAATACCGAAAACTTGTTCCTTAACAGACAGGAATATTAATCCGCACATTGCCGTGGGACCAAAAAGGATTTAAAAGTGATAATCGCTAGTGGTTTTCTTTACATTAAAAATTTGATATTTGAGCTCGATTATTTGTTTTTATAAACTTCTCAACATTTATAGTACTCTCTATTATCCTCGCTTTGTAAAAATACTTCTTCAAAATAAAATTTAGAGGTTTTACTTACGTACATCAAGATTCTTCAAAACCTTCTATCGACCAATTTAAAGTCATAAGACTAATTGAGGCTATTAGTTCCAAGAGGCCACTCTTGTTCATATTCGCATGCAATTAATATCAATCGTGTAAATTTAGTTGGTATTTTTCTGTTGCAAATCGTGAAAATTACACTATGGAGTTTCCTATTAATCTGAGATAAAAGGACATAATATAAAAATTAAACAAAAAAGACAATTGCAAAAATGAAAGAATGAAAAAGAATAACGCGATAAAATAAGAAATGTAGAATGATAGAGTACTTCAATACTCTAAAATGTCATAAATCGATTTTCTCAAAGCGTGAACCAAATTTAGGAATAACAGGGCGCATCTCAACACTAGGAAGGAAGTGAAGACGAGTCTGAAACCCAAAAATAGGTATGCCATCCCGATTCTCAAGCCCTTCTAGTGACAATTGATCAAGGGACTTGCCTATTTATTTTTAGGATTCAATCTTAAAGCTCAACCCTCAAGAGATCAAATATTTCTAATTCACAAATTCCATAATGTGGCGAGTGAAGAGCATATATTGAACTATATCATCACCGAATCAACAAGAAAACTCTAAGAATCAAAGAACCATTCTAGGTGAGAAGAAGGAAAAAGGTTTAGGAACTTATATTTGGAAATTTCATATTGGTATTCAAAGATAAAGCTTCTCGGGAGGATCCAAATTCTACCTAGTACATATTACATGAGTGCCTTATATAGGCAGGAAATTACACAAGATGATAAATAACCACTGATTGGATTTGTAGATCCAATAATTAAAGTTACAATAAACCTTTTGACCAACAAAGTGTCAATTATTAAAGCATACGTGACACACATGACTTATTAGCATGAACATTTTTACAAGAACTGGTAATAATTGGCTTCTATGATTTCTAAAGGGTCCGAATCATCAGAGCCTGATCATGGGTCCTCATAGTGATGGTATGCTTTCTACCAAAATAGCTTGTCTTCATCAAGGTTGTCGTCAAGTTGAGAGTGCAAGACAAATGGGACATCTCGAGAGCTTGAGAGTACGTCTGTTTATGAAGTTCCATAATTGAGCTGAGTATCGAAGGCATAAGGGCTCTGATACCAAATTTAGTAAAAAATCCTTTTGATAACATAACTTTTGAAGTAGAAAGCTATTTAATTATGCAATTTTATTTTTTACGTAATTTTATTTTTCTACTTTTGAAACATTTTCTTACTTTAGAAGTAGTTTTGGAGTAAGAAATTAACTTGTGATAAGAAGTTGAATTTTAGAGCAGAAGCGTTGCCACACGCACACTTGACACCCTTGATACCAAGATATTGAAAGAAGAAGAAAAAACAAAGCTTAAAAGTAAAAGTTGGTATAAATTTAGTGAAATGAAGGGTAAAAGGTCCCACCAAAAAAAAATTGGTTACAAGACAAAATGAACAGGAATTATTGATGTGACATGTCCTCCTAAAAATCTTCTTTAGCATATGGAATAGATAATAGACATAATAGTTTTTTTTTTTTTGCAATGGCGATTGCAAAGGAAATATAAGATAACAAGACGATATAAAGTGAGCAGGAGTGGGTAACCAAAAAGAATGGGAGTAGGAAATTCACCCTACTCTCCTCAAGGCGGGCTTTAATAAATTATCTTGCAGTACGAACCATTTTTCCATACATATGATATTAAAGGAAACTAAAATATACATGACAATAAAAAAAATCAACTAAGTTCCAGTATCGAATACATATTGATTGGATTTGTGAAAATCGTATTGTCGACATTGTCGACGTACTTTTAGGCTACATTTGTTTTTCGGGAAATAAATAATTTGAAAATATTTTCTTAAAAATTATTATTTATATCGCTTATAAAAATGAATAAAATTGAAAAATATATCTATCATCCACAAGAATATTTATATATAAATTATTGTCAATAATGATAACATTGTTCATTCACTAATTATTTAAAATGATACGAATAGTCATTCTTCAGCCAAATATTTTTTTAAATAAATAGAGATAATGAAAATAATTAATAAATCAATGAAAAATGAAAAATAGAAAGTTAAAACTAGATGCCATACATAGTGCTTTTAGATCTTTTTTAAAGAAACATAAAATAAAATAAAAATCAGGAAGGGGAAAAATTCAAAATTCACTTAATGAATTTTATGTTCTCCTCGCTCTCCCTCCTATATCTCCAAAAAAGAGAGAAAAACAACAAGAGTGTCATAACTTTTGTATAACTTTTATTTTGTTCATTTACATACCACATCAGAGTAAAATCGATCATTTTAGTTTCATTTTCGGTAAACTGACCTACGCCTATTTTTTCCTTAATTTTTCACTCAGTGTGAATTGTTTTAAAATAAATAAAATTACCACATGGATTTTTATTATTTTTTATATTTTATTTTTATTTTCATTTTTTCTTCATTTTTGGATGCTAGTGAGGGTCACCAATGACGCTCGGCAGCCGCAATAGCTATGCCCATGGCTAGTGGAGCCGTGAAGCCCTTGCCCAAGGCCATCATGGCCCTGTTGCCATAGGCAAGGTAGCCTTGTTGAATAAAAAAAAAGAAAAGAAAATTCAAAAATTGTTCATGGGAGCACTAGTGTGCCATATCCGATTTTCCAACATCTACATTCGCTTCTCTAACTAGGCAAATAGCCAATGGCATTTAATTGATAGATTTTTCAAATTTATGGTACTTAAATGAGAGGGAAAAAAAATTATACCACTCATGTAAGCATTACAAAAGTAACGAGTGCTCTTATCCCTAAAAAAAAAACCTATCATTCCATGTTATTTATGAATGTTCTAGAGAAGTCGTCACCAAGTTTCAATAAATATCTATTGTTAGTTGAATTAATCACATTGAATTTAGCTTATGACGAACTTATTTTGCAAAAAATAAATAATTTGAAATATCCTAAAAATGATAATTTGTATCGCTTCAAATAATTAGTCAATCAAAAATATATTCGTTGTTGATAATAATTTACTAAAAATATTTTATATATATTCATTTCGATTAGCGATATAAGTAATTAATTATAAATAACATTTTTCAATCATCCATTTTCCTTAAAACTATCACATCATAACTAAACAATAATAATTAGAGAGAAAATTTTAAATAATGGCTTGAAGAGATCATGATTATTTCAAATAAGAATCTGACCTCACCGACCGGCCAAATATTCAAATTGATCATGAGAAGTTTCATCCAAAAGACCATTTTTAACCTAAATTTTAGTTAGTTAGATTAAAAATTAAAACATTAAAATTTTTGGAAAGAAAAACAAGAAAGAATAATACATGGGGCAGCGCCCCTAGGCGAAGGCCATATTTTTTCCTTATTGGCATTTTCATTACTAAGTCTTATCTTTTTTTGAGGTTAAAAATAAGAAAAGGAAAAAGAAAGAAAAATATTAAAAAACGAAAATTCTCTTGATTAGCCTAAGTGATGTCAGGTCTTCTTTTTTATATTGACATATCTAACTTTAAATTATTATTTGAAATAATATCCATTGCACTCTTATTTGAAAAAAAAATCATTTGGAATTTTTTCTTAATTACATCGTGGTGAAATTAACACAACTTGAAAAAAGAAAAATCCCCCAAAAACGACTGCGCTCGCTCTTTCTCCCTCTCGCGCTCATATCTCCAGCTTCAGCCAAAAACCCTAAATTCCTCATTGCTCATCCTCTGCGTTCGCTTTAGCGTGGCGGAGCTCAGCGAGAGGGAGCCATGGATGCGATACGGAAGCAGCTGGACGTGCTCATGGGCGCCAACCGCAACGGCGACGTCCGCGAGGTCAATCGCAAGTACTACGACCGCGACGTCTGCCGCATGTTCCTCGTCGGCCTTTGCCCTCACGAGCTCTTTCAGCTCACGGTAACCGCCAATACTCTCCCTCCTTCTCCGCGATCGAATGCCTCCGTTCGATTGCTAGCGTTTCTCTCTCTCGCGGGAGGTCTATCGAGCTTGTAGTTCCTGAAATATTAGGCGGCGCTTCTCAATCTGGCGGATGGATCAGCCCTTGTGCTCTCGTTGAACATTTGATTTACCTTTTTTTTTTTTTTTTTTTCAGAAAATGGATATGGGGCCTTGCCCGAAGGTCCACTCGCTCCAGCTCCGGAAAGAGTATCCTTTCTTAAGTTGCATTACATGTTTTTAGGGACTCTCTCTGCATTGCCGTGTGTCTCTCACTGGTAAACAACAATTAACGTGATTGACTTGGAGAGATGGAGAAGTGTAAGTGGGTTCTCAGTACCTGGTGAAGTGAACATTAATTTTGTACGGAAGTTGAGTTGTTTCTTTCTAGCATGTAGGTGTGGTTTTAGAGACCCTTCCCTTTTGAGCTGGGCTAGAGGATTCGATGCTAGAATTAGGTGATATAATTGCATGGATAGGATTTTCCGCCGATGCTGGTTCTTTTTCATTGCCGAGACTGACTGTTTGAAGAAACGTGTCTCCCAGATCACCAGACTGATTCCGGCTGCTAGAGCTTTCCATGTTCTCCTGGCATTTGGTGCCTTAATAACTTGTTTCAGATATGAAGAAGCCAAAGCAAAAGGCATCGACAATTATGACCGAGACTTGGAGGATGTCATAGATCGTCTCATCGTAGAGTGTGATAGAAAAATTGCTAGAGCTCTCAAGAGACTGGAGGAGGATGATGCAAAGGCTGCTATTGCGATCTCTGTCTCTGAGGTTACACAGGTGCTGCTCCAATCTTCCAATTCCTATACTTGGATTGCATGTCCTTGAAGTTAGTAACATTATTGTGTTGGTAAAATGCAGACACCTGAGGTACTTGAGTTGTCAAAGCAGATCAAGGAGAAGCTAAAAGAAGCTGACCAACATGGTTAGTTAGCAAGCTTCCTTGTCTTCTTGACTAGCATGCCTTATAATTTGTCTGCTTTGACGGGAAATTCATTGACATGGTGCATGGAAAACCGTGGATGATTGTTAATCATTTTTCCAATATACTTGCTCGAACCATAGTCTAGAGTAGGCGGTATTTTTTGCAGGGATATTCAAGCTTCTGACAGGTGGTCATTATTTTGTAATGTAAATTTTGGATTGAGGATATGGACCAAGATGTTGATTATCTTGAAGAATTTTACTTCATGTTTCATTTGGTTCATGCATATTTTCGACTGTGTAGTGCAGTACGCGCTTAACTCTCAATTTTGCTTGCAGATCATGAAGGCAAGACAGATCTTAAGATTCGAGCATTGGAGATTGTCGAAGAACTCAGGACTAAAAGAGCTGACAAGCAGGTAAACTGTTGCTTCTTCATCTTTTAGGCTTTGTTTGGGAGTGGGGGGTGATGAGAATTGGGGGTAATATTCAAATTTACCCTCCTCTCCCTTCTCACTAAAAGATCCCCAATTTTCACCTAAGTTTAATTTCCCACATTTTCCCTCATTTCCCTAATATACCAGTAGAGATGATATTTGATATGATATTGCACCCAAGAATTTTGAATGCATTTTTGTTTTGGAAATACGAATGTGAATAACATGACATTTGCAATAACTTGTGCGATTAAGAACTGAGTCGGTTCTGGTGGTAATTTGATGAGTGTGTTACTTGTCTGTGGATTTTGACAGTCCATGCTTCTTTTGGATGCATTCAATAAAGACAGGGCATCTTTACCGCAACCTCTGCCAAACCCACCACCTTTGGCCCCCTTGCCAGTAGTTGCTCCTGATCCTCGCACCCAAGAGATGATAAATGAGAAGCTGAAGAAAGCGGAGGATCTTGGTTAGTCTTGAAGCTATTACTCGTTACATTTAAGATTTGGTTGCAAAAGTCTTCTGAATGATACTTTGCTGTTAAGTATTGGGTGACCCTTTCATTTATATCTTTTTGCATATTGAAGTGCTTGTTTCATCTTGGTTTTATTTAAGATAGACCTATAAGATTCAAGTTTCAGTTTCATATGCTTTGTTGCATCACTTCATGATTTTAATCCAATACCATTATTTCAGGTGAGCAGGGTATGGTGGACGAAGCACAAAAAGCATTGGAAGAGGCTGAAGCACTTAAAAAGGTTCTCTTGAAATTTCTTTTCCAATTGTTTTATTTGTTTGACGATTTTACCATATAACTGTTGTTATGTCTATATTTTCTAGTGAATTTAACAGTTCATTTTTTGCCTCAGCTGCATGCCAGACAGGAACCTGCACAGGATTCTACCAAGTACACTGCTGCAGATGTGCGAATTGTGAGTGCAATTTTATTGAATTTGAGTTGTTTATTTTTGTAATGCATTCCTTCTCTTTTGGATTGCATTGCAATAAGTACACTACTGTTGACCTACCCTGAAGCACTCAACAGATTGCATTTCTTGTGCACCAGAGACCAAAAGAAAATGAGCCTGACTTCTTGATATTCATTCATTACTCAAATTGCTTCATCAAACCTTCTGGTTCAATAGATTGGACAGGAACTAAGGAAATGTGCTCAATTTGACAGTGTATCCTAGCTAATATATGATCCCCATTATCTTTTTATGCTTGTAAGTCTTGTATCTGCTAATTATTTGAACATTTTGAACACATCTAGAATCCCGTTCGGAGTTTTTATAACATGTCTAACGAGGAAAACAAGGAAGTAAAGATTTTGTTACCTTGATGTTGTCTCTGATGCTGTTGGGTCCATGTCTAGTAAGGAATAAAAGTTAAATTTAGACACGTACATTTTGTATGATACTCTCTTACTGTTTGATAGTTGCTCCCTGTACTCTTGTTAAAAAATAACAAGAGTTCCAAGTTTCATTGCACGGCATCATACGCATTGTCTCCCTCCAGTTTGGGCTCATCTTCCAACTTGCTATTGGTGCTTCAATTCATTTCCTGCTTTTTGTGCATCAATAGTTCACTCTGATTCATTTTGTTCATGCTTCAACTGATGTACTAGTAAGTGCATTCTTCAAATTTTTTTCAGACTGACCAGAAGCTGCGTGTTTGTGACATTTGTGGAGCATTCCTCAGTGTCTATGACAGGTAATTATCTGAGGTTTTACTAGTCCCTATAGATTTCATGGATTGTGCGTGGGAAACTAGAGTTGGTCTTTGGGTTTTAAGTGCTTCAGCTTTTGACCCGACAATTATCCCTCCTTGTCACCAGCAGGCTTTTGGGCCCAGTATTACGAGGATAACTTTTCCAGCTAAAGAATGTGCGTCTTTTTTTTTCTGTTTTATGCTGTAGATCATGCTGTTGTTAGCTAAGTTATCAGAAAAGTGCACTATTCTTATTATGTGAACTATCTAACCACTATTGGTGTTAGATTAAGCAAATTATTTTGATGTCTTGTGTTATTTCAGCGACCGTCGTTTAGCGGATCACTTTGGAGGGAAGCTTCATTTGGGTTATATGCAGATTCGTGATAAATTGGCAGAGCTACAGGTGAAATAATTCTGGTTCTTGTCACATGGCTTTTGTACTTTTGTTTGTCTTATATTCTCTGCAATAGGGGATTCGAAAAAGATAGGTCCTCTTGAGCTCATTGGATATTCAATTACTTCATTGAGCATAAATTTTCTTCCTAATGTGCTAAAGATGTATAGGAACAAGTAAATTGTCGGTGTGCATTTTTGGACTTGTAGTAAACTTTAGTCTGATGACAGGCTTGAATAGCTTTAATTATTTGATGGTGTAGTGGTCATCTCTGACTCTGATCTGGTTTTCACCTCATTCTGCTATTTGATAATGTCCGTGTGACATTTGATTGGTTGATTTGAATGATGAGGAATCTGAGTGGATATTTATACTTCATTGTCAGGAAGAGAGAAACAAGATCCGTAAGGTTGATCGCTCTGATGAAAGAAGGTAAGTTCCTTTCTTCCGTCAGCTGGCTGACCTATGTGAGTGTGTGTGGGTTTCTTTTTATATCTGTCAGATGAATATATGTCTTCTATTTTATTGTTTTCCAATTTCCTAAGCAAATATACTTTCTTTATGCAGATCAAAAGAAAGGAGTAGGGATCGTGATAGGGAATCAAGTAAGGATCAAGAACAAGGGGAGAGTCGTGATAGAGGGAAGGATTATGATCGTAGGAGCCGGGATCGTGACAGGTACCATGAGAGAGATCGCGGATATGAAAGGGAGCGTGACCGAGATATAGAGCGTTCCCGCAGCTTTGACTCCAGAAGTCGTCGTAGATCACGATCGAGGTCGCAGGAACGTCCTAGGGATTATGACCGCCACAGGTACATTTGTTTCTGCGTAAAAGGAAAGGAAATTTGGTTCTATTGCTCCGATCTTTATTTTGCAATTCATATTCAGCTTTTAGTGCATTTTTTTTTTGGGGATGTATCAAACATCTTTTTTTTTTTTTTGGGTGCGTGGATCAATGGAATGAAAAAGATGGGTTTTAGGTTCGGGAGGTTAGCCTCCTGAAGAATTGCTTGTATGAAGATTTTGGGACAATGAAGGGGTTGTGCAACTATGCTTTAGTTTTCATTTTTCGTTTCTTGGCTGATCAAGGGCACTGTTAGCTTCTCTGTTTTTTACCAGATATCAAATAGGGATTAGTTGGAAATGAGTGACTTTAGTGGAGGTTCATATAGTTATTTTGTGGTCACAGATATTCAATTAGGACACAAGTGCCTTTGACTAATGTTTTCATTTATTGATGATGGGGACTGGCTGGGAAGGAAATTCTTGCATGTTGTCCGAATTAATGCCGTCCTAGTGGAAGATGCTACTGCAGCTGTTCCTTACGTATTTTTATTTGTCGCTTGTGTGTTCCATAGTAAGATCTCCTACTAGGGCAGGTTGTCACTATAATATGGAAATGCAAGTGCAGCGACATTGGTTGTAGATGGAGTGGATTGTGTCAAAATCTGACTTCAATGGCTTGGTAGTAGAAACAAGAAATTGTTACCTTGCGCCCTTAGAGGCATATAGTTTTTTTTTTTTTTTTTGTTGGGGTAAGGGCATATAGTTAAATGTTGCTTGACATGCTTTAAAATGTTAAAAGGGTTACTTTTCATATCATAATACCTTCTAATATGTGGTTGCCCCATTTTGATAATTTCAACGCCTTAAAGACATGTATTCCTGTACTGAACGTATATTGAAAGATTGCCTTGAGACTGGAGATAACCTTTGAACAAAACCCTTAAGAATATTCTTCTCTCTTTCTATAGTTTGCAAGATTGTAGAATGTAGAAGATATGAGATGAAAACTAGAAAGGCAAAAATCCTTGATTTCTGGATAAATCTGATGGAACCATTACAAATAATTGGGTTGGTGTTTATTTCTTCTTCAATGTGTGTTCGTTTTTCAGCTGAATGATGAATTGCTTACTGAGGATTTTATAGTTCAGTTTGTGAACCACCATTTTTTCACACTCAGTGTCTCTCTGGCCTCGAATGAGGAAGTTTTAATATCGTGAGTATAGTTAAATGACCATCTTTGAGTTCAATAAGTACTTGTTTTAATGCACGCTGGCGAGTGTATTTCTTCTCTATCTTGATTACTTGATGTTTTGATTTATCTCAGGCGTCGTGATCGCTACTAGTGGATTATGGATATGAAGATGGAAATGGGGTGGCTTTATAGAGATCACTAAACTCCTGGCGAGCTTATCTATAAGTGTGTTCCAAATATGTTCTGACATGATCTGTGGTTGTTTCACATGAAAGAGTCTTGGAGTTTGTGCTTAGGGCTTGCTGTGTATGATGTATTTTGTACTTTGATTTGCTGGCTGACCTCTGCATTTTCTTACTGGAAGTACCGTTACTCTAGATTTCATCTTCTTGCGTTATTTTGCTTGTTTGAGCTTTGGACTAGAGTCCTTATGTCTGTGTGCGGTCAATCTGAACCATTTGAGGGTAAAACTCCATGTACATAGTACACACAGAGTAGGCTAACTTTGGCTGCAGACAGCAAGGGTTTTTCAGCCATGGTCCTCTGTTTGTTAGATCGTGTTCTTTTGACTGTGATGCTCGAGATAAATGTCCTGGGTTACGTAGTGACAACCGGGGAATGCATCAAACACACCAATGTCCGTCCAATTGTGATCCAGGTATCAAATTTGCTTGTAAGATCCCATCAAATAGCTGTAGTTAAAACTTCTGTCAAAAGAATGGTTGGTTGCAACTGAACTTCTTAGGAACCCGGTGATCATGTAGAACTATGAATTAAGTAGCTGATAGAATCTGCCAAATTGCTGGTTATAGCTGATAATTTCTATCGTGAACGTATGGTTATCTCATTGTTAATCTGATGGTATGTTACTACAGGGATTTTTCTAATTACATGTCTAGACGAACTTTTTAGCTTTGGATGAAGTTGCTAGTTATGGACTCATTTCTATACAATAGAGAGAGACCTTGTCAAGGTTGATAACATGATCTAACGATCGGTCAAGGTTGATAACACCTGCTATCGGCACCAATATGGAGACGGCCAAACTTTTCTTACTTAATTATTTCGTCCACCTTTGGTTTGGATGGATAATGGACCCTTCTTTCCTTCGATGGTGGAATCCTATAAGGGTCCAACATTCTAACTTAATGATACCAGGAAAGACCAAGAAGATAATGGGGCATCCAAGATTGACTGGCTGTTGGCACATAAGTAGTTCCGGATCTTGACAACATTAAGCGAGAGAAAAAAAAAAAGAGCGTCAGGAAATTGTACGGCCATTTGAAATTTATAAGTCCCAGGTGGAAGTCTGAGCTTGGCGTTCGAGCTGGCGATGTAGAAATAATTGGGGGAACTCAGGAAGAGCCCCGCTGTTACGTGTTACGATTACAGCTTAAATCAAAACTCTAGCCTTAAAAAAAGTAAAAACGCAAAAGTTACAGATGACGGTGAATGGCGCCAAAACTTCTGCAGTATCCCCTGAAGACGGGCTCGTCACAGCATCAAAGCTCGTCCTGCAAACCAGTAGGAGACATAATTTACATCAACAATACTGCAACTTACATGTGTGTGTGTGTGTGAGAGAGAGAGAGAGAGAGAGAGAGAGAGAGAGAGAGAGAGAGCCTAACTAAACGACGGAAATCTTTTAGCAAAATTAAATCAGGCTCTGGACCAGTATAATTCAATTTAAGTCATTTGATATCCCCAATAAGGAAATAGGTGTGATAAATACTATAATTGGCTAGTCACCACATCATTCCCATTTGTCATTATGGAAAAAAAAAATTTGAGGAAAGATTTTCTTACATGATAATCATCCAAGTAGTCATGGCGATCGTGCTGCAAAAGAGAACTTTTCCCAGTAAGAACAAACAAGCTTGGCAAAATGAATTGCAAGACTGAGCGAGAATGGAGTGCATCATTAGCAGGAAACGTTCAAGAATCAAATCATTTTCTATCGGAAGATGAGCTACTTGAAAATATCACATGACTTTTTAAGTTTCCAAGAACATCTCTTCAATTCTTTAGCCTGCTTCCTAAATGGATCCAATCCTGTGGAGAAAAGCAATCTCTTTTCTAGGTGATACTAACGAGCTTCAACAGATTTCCATGTTCATCACTAGTCCAATATACCAAGAAACATGGGAGAGAAGCAGGATCCAATGCGCTGGTAAAAGCAAATTTAAGCCTAAATCTAGTAAGATGCCATTCTAGCCAGAGATATCTTGCCAAAGGAACTAAATAAAAGTTGATGCATCCAACGATAAGGAATGCAACCAAGCGTGAAAGTCAAGGGTCTGATATACAAACCCTTCTATATTTATCTCTGTATCTATCTCGATATCGCCGATCATGACCCCTCTCACGTCTTCTCCTTTCACCTTCCTCCCTCGCTCTTCGAGCTTCCTGCATATATAAGAGATCCACCACTTGAAGATCATTTCAAGAAATTTAAATTGAGGGACAAAGCATATGATTAATCAATCCCTCCAATCACCTCTTCTTCTTGCGCTTTCCTCACTTTTTCTGCTTCTTCAAAGGCCTCCTTTTCCATCTAAAGTAAACAAGAGGAACTGTTGAATTAGCTATCTTCTTTTTGGTCTAGGAAATTGTTAAATGGAATCAAAGAACAGGTCCAGACCTCTCGATTGGCAAATACTTCCTCCACCACTTGCTTTGCATATTCTGGATCGTCACAAATCAAGACATTGTCGAATATTGCACCTGCCTTTACCTGCATACAAAACGTACATTAGTTCATCCTCATAGTCATGGATATAGCTGTAGCTTCACAAGGTGAAGCCCAAATATGATTTCTTATCAAATCCTACCTGCCAAACCTCAATGCCTACATATTTTATTGGCTTCATCACATAAAGGTCAGGGTCATCCTCAAACTCTGCAGACAGGAACGTAACCCATTTATTGTCTAGTGATCTTCTCAGATCAACAGTTAAGGTTTCTAACATCAATTAATGCTGCAAAAAGTCTCAGACTCTAATGAGATGGTACCTGGATTGTCAATCCAAGGGATCTTCCATTTTCCCTTATAATTGGGATTCTTTATTTTCTGGAGCAAAGGAAAAAGATCAGAAGTTGCAACAGTTCATTGAATGTCAAGGTTGTGTTCATTTTAGTTATGAATCGTCGCACCTTCCGCTTCCATGGTCCTTTATAGGCAGGATTCGGAACTTTTGGTGGTTTCCATACTCCATCCTCTTCTTCATCCCAATTGTCAGGCTAAAAGATATAGAGCTAAGGAGTAAGCATAAGCAGTGGAAGTTCTATCAAGCGGAAGCCCAGAGAACAAAAGTAGCTTTCTTCGGATGCAACTAAAATAGACTGAAAAAGCGGATGCTACCATGTTCAAAGCATGCTCTCTAACAAAAACAAACTGACCTCTTTAGCTTTTGGATCAGGAATCTCAGCAGGAATTGAATCATATCCCTGTATATGGTTTAAAAAAAAGAAGAAGAAAGAACTCAATAAATCCTCAAAAATTTCTTGAGAAGCCTCTGAAGGGGCTCATTATAGGTGGTGATCGAAGCAGCCTACCTCAGGTTTAACTTGATTAGGGTCTTCAATGTATTCTCTGTCATCCCAGTCTGCAGGCTGTGACAGATAGCCAGTGAGGTCTTGTTCGTAAAAAATGAAATATGATAGAATTAATGTGATGAAAAGGTTTAAGCTAAATCTTGCTGAGGCTTCTGCAGTGACAACAGGAAGAAAAGAAATGAATTGGCTTCAGAAGGACAAAAAACAATTTGAATTGACATATCAAATCATGGTTCAGGTCCAACTATCATACATTTGAAGACCACAGCCTAAGAGCAGACCTTTTTAGCCTTGACATCTTTGATTTTCCGCGGAGGAAGGATATCCCAATCTGTATACATGCTTCCTGAATCCCTTTCTCGATTATCAACCAGAATGCTATAACTAGCATCTGGCCTGAGGATGAATGTGTAAAAATGAGTCAACTTGTCGGTTTCACATTGCAAATCCTTCTTGATGGGGTAATTTTGCCCTTGGTAGGAAAGAATGACATGGAGTTTCTTTGTCTGTGTACCACATATGTCTGGTCCAAACATTAGGCTAAACACCCAAAATTGAAAAAAAAAATGAAGAATAGTTAAATGGAATCTTTGCACAATAATTACGCTGGAAAATGGAAATAAAAAGCGAATGGGCATCACAGGGTTAGATACAGATGTCAAATATAAATAGAGTCAAGGGGAGGAAACTGGTTATAAGGATATAGCTAGAGAAGCTTAGATATAATGGTCATATTTTGGGTCACGGCGCAAACTATTCTCTTTTAAGGGGTAACACTAGCTAGTAATGGCTTCGATCTGTGTAGTGCTTGACAGTCTAATCAAATTATTGAGCCTTGATATATCCTGGGATAGCACAGGTGGAGGAAACTTGTCCTTGGAAATCCGTAACATATGCGCCTAGGTAATTACCTGTTGTCTATCTTTGCTTAAGAACAGAACTGGCCCATAAGAAATTCTCATGGAATCTTTGCATGATAAATAAAAAACGAATGGCTTTTGCACCCACCAGAAATATGCCCTATTAGAAAAATAGAACAAACCTGTAAGGAGTATCCCCACCAAACTTCTTCTGATTGACAAATCCGGAGAGAAGCTTTATGTAACCACCGCCACACTCAATTTCTTGTTCAAACTTAATAGAGTATTGCAGAACAAGAGTCCTGTCCTTGTTGCTGAACTCTGGCAGCTTCGCAGATATCGCAGAGTGCGCCGCATCCTTAGTGGTCTGGATACCTGCAAAATGAAGAGACCGCAGAAGATCATATATACCGGCCAAGCAGCCATTTTGGCACAAGAGATTCATGTAGACTTCATCTATCTGGCCAACTTGACAACGCGCACAAACTTGCAAATTCTCATGAATAAACGAAGGCCTTAGGACGCGATCGAGCCATAACCAAAGCAATAAGCTAACATCAAGAGAAAATGTGAAACAAGATACACTGAGGGCGAACTCAAAATTTGCATGATTGAACATTGGCAAAAGACAGACAGATAGGAATAATCTTATCAAGAGAAAGAAAGGGCGAAAACCTTTGTCGTCGGGATCGCCAGGCCACTTCCCAGCTGTGTGCTTGAATGTCCCGGCCTTCCCTTCGCTCCTCTTCCAGTCAGATACCACCCAGCGGCTCTTCCATCCATCTTCATTGCTCAAAAACCAAATAAAATCATTCAAATCCGACCAATATCAATACTATACGGAGCAATTAAGTAACCCAGAATCGTGGGACCAAGAGCATCGACAGCATTAAAGGAATAGATTTAGCTTGCAGCGTTGGTGAGGAAAAAACTCCCCACCAACAAAATGGGCCTAATTAATCGCATCGCTAGAAGCTAAAAAAGCTTCCATGGATAACAAGTAAGCTGACTTCGATCTTCACACAGTGCTTATGAAAAGGTTTCCCAAAAAAGAAAAAAAGAGTAAAGGCAAAAATCAAGAAAATGTGGGAACAAAGCCATGGAATGGATCAGCTAAGCTTAACATTCTTGACCGCCGCTTGAAGGGATTGTCCCAAGCAAATGCGAGCATACGGCTATTCGAAACCAACAAGCGTAGCAGTAGAAACAGGAGCTTAGTAGGAACAGCAAGATGGAGGGCGAGAGAGAAGAGAGAGAGAGAGTACCGAGAAAGCGCTCCTCGAAGATGATCTCGGACAGGGCGAAGCGAGCGAGAGAGGGGAGAATAAGAAGATAAAGAGCGAGACAAAGTGGCGACAAGGGAAGCAGGAAGAGCTGCCTGTGCTTATTCCCCGCCATTGATGCAGTCGGGAGAAGCTCGGGACAATGCTTCAGTGGCTTCAGCACTTCCGCTTATAAAGAGAGTCGACCTCCCATCTTCCGACCTCCCATGCCCTGTTATTTACGAAAATGCCACCTGGCCCCGAGACACCCACTTTTGTATTTTTGCCTATCTCCAATAGGCAAAATACTTAACTCAATTAACGTGTTTGGCGGGAAATGATACGTTCGGAAAATAATTTTTTCAAAAATAATAACTTAAACCGCTTACAAAAATAAATAAACATCGTTCACGAGAATGTTTATACAAAAATTGCTCTCGATTATGAAAAGACCTTTCAAAAATTATCTAAAGCGATTATTTTCGAAAAGATACTTTTCGAGCAATTTATTTTTCTCGAAACATACAGAGTCTTAAAATATTGCAATATCCCCTTGTTAAAATATCTAGAATCTCTTAACCACAGAGTTTTGTATATTCTTTATGCACATGCGATCCCTCGCAACTTATCGGCTTAATTTTTTTATTCGGGCTTTCTAACGGGGATAATGCAAACACTCTCCTCCACGGCCTAGATTAAAGCGGCACGTAGTTTTCATCTTCCAGCTCTAGCATTAACATTATCGAATTCGAAATTCCATATATCGAACAAGAAGACAACTCGAGGATGATCGGAGTTGAATTATAAAAATAACAATAAAAAAGAAATTGCATCAATATTAGACAAGTATAGTACATTTTCTATATCGACCACGCATAAACTTTTCATTTGTGAATCAAGTAATAGCCAAAAAAAATTGGGTCACGTTAATACAAGTTCGTATTACGATGTTGTCGTCGTCTTGTGGTTGACTTTGACTCCTGGTTTATTATTATAATAATAGGGAAAGGAACTCCTCTGGGCCTCAGCCAATGAGGAGGAAGGCAGCACGTAGCGTCCTCCAATCATGTTTAGTCAAATCCAACCCCGGTCGTCCTCCCATTCTGTCTCTTCCCTCATCCTTTAAATTCTCCTTCTTCTTTTTAATTCTTTTTTTTTTCCAATAAAGATTTTTCTTATTTTTTTTTATTTTTTTTTAACCAAGATTATGTTATTTCGAAACCTCTAAGAAGGTGCACGACAACTATTATATTTCAAAAATAGATTTCTGACTAGAAATAAAATTTTCTCTTTCTATTTCTAGATGAGTTTTTGAGGAAAAAAAATGCATTTGATAATAATATAAATTTTCGATCTTCGAACAGAAATCCGTTTGACAATAGTTGAAAATTTATACTTCTGAAATAGAAGTAGGTGGTTGCCGACAGTGGTCGGCGGCGGAGGCGGCCGGTGGTGGTCACAGCGATAGGCAGCAATGACCAACTATGGTGGCGACTATAGTGGTTGCGCCGACAATGAGAGATTATTATTTCCGTTTCTCCAAAAAGCTAAAATTTTTTGTTTATGATTTTCCTTTCAAATCTGTTTCTGAAATAAAATTTTTGTTCCAGAAAATAGAAAAAATACAATTGCATTGCCAAACGAGTTTCTGTTCCAAATTTATTTCAGAAATAGGTTTGGAATAGAAATAGAGAAATAGAATGGTTGTCATGCACCTCTTGAATCAGTATTATCATTCGAAAAAAAAAATCAATAATATCTATGCTGGCCAATATAAAGACGATTTGAAGAGAGAGAAAAAAAAAACAAATGTTAGAGCCTGCGGTCCGACTGACGTGGCAATTGTTCTATTACAAATATGCCCTTTGCTATTTCATGCCGGCAATGGTTTGAACCAGGCAAACCATAATGATATGCTCTGTCATTCTCCTGTCGTCATCGTATAATTTTTCTTGCCATTTTTTAAGCTTAAATGGTTAGCAAGTCCTCTTGGGATAAAATATTCGAAACATAGTCGAAATTGTACATGACAGGCTCCTTGACCAAACATATTATTTTTGGGAAAATTACCAAAAAAATTTTAAACATATTGCAATTGTGTTAATTTAATCATAAATTTATTTATTTTCACTAATTAAGTTTTAAATTTTTTATATTTGTGTTAATTCAGTCTTGTGTTAGTCGGCCCTGTATTGGAGCTTCTGCCAAGCACCACCAGTCAATTTCGCTTTTTGGCGAGCTCCGATGACCGCGAAGCCCTCACCAGCCATCGGAGAGGGCTTCGCAGCCCTCGATTGGCCTCGTTGGGCACCTTCACCCACGGCCACGCTTCGCAAGGGTTTCATGAGGCACGACCGTGGGCAAAGGCAGCCATGGCCTTGTCGGAGCTATAAGCGTTTTAATTCTATTTAATTTGATGTTCATGGCCTTGTCGGCCTGTCATGGTAAGGCTGCCCCTCGCCTAGCTTGGCGAACGCCGATCGTGGGTTTCGCGGCACTTGCCCAGTGGTCGACGAGTTTCAACAACCCTTGCCAGAGCTCACCGGCCACATTTAGCAGTGGAGATGGAGAAGAAAGAAACAACAACAAAAAAACAACAAAAAGATAAAAATATATGCGGTGGCCACGCATGGTGAAGTTGCAAAGGGCGGAGAGTGGATCCATCGATTGAGTTGTAGACAATGATTAAGGAGGGATGCGTAGTGTCTAGAGAATCCATTTATGTTTCACCCAAATCAAACCCCAAATCGATTTCTTGATTTGTGGATGGCCCGTGCCGGATTTGCACAACCACCACGAGGGCCCCATCTATAACCTGAACCCGAAGCACCCGCACCAACTCGACTAGCCGGTCCATGGAGCAATCTATTAGAAATTTGCATCGTAAATGAATGAGTCAATTTAGATCGGACCATTTATGATTCGACCCAAATTCGACTCACCCGTTTAACAAGCCTACCTACAATAAATTCTCTTATGTACTTTTTTTTTGCTCGCCTCGCTCCTTATTAGTAACGATAGCGAAAGAATGAATCAAAGATCGTGATATGCTTATTCGGATTCGAATAATGATATCTTCTCCGAATGACAAATTAGTAGCCTAAAACTAAGAATTTGTAGTTGTGCCCTTAAACTACTCGAGTGCCGACCTCTCCAACGATAGAGAGAAAACTTAGAGAGAAATTGTGAGCTCTCGTTCTTCTTCAGTGTTTCATATTTGCGGATGGTCTAAATCGGAGGGATGCGATCTCTATTTACGAACGAACCCTTCTAATTGCGATTATAAATTTTCACTTGATCCGACGATGGAGATCTCGCCACCTATTCACATTAACTACAACAATCTCTAGAATACAAGTGTGCACATCCTTTAATATCCATGAGAATAGTTAAAAAAAAAATGCTTAAGAAACCCTAGAGCTCTAGAAGCTTCGAGACTTTCTTGGTCATTTGGAGTTCTTCCTTTGCCTATTATACAATGAAAATCTCCGGCCGGTGACACCACGTGTAAAAGCCCCCGTCCATGTAAGGGCATTGATGTTTTCTTGATGTATTCTATTCTTCTCTTAAAGTCAAGAAACACATGTAATTCACTCGGAAATCATGGAAGGAGAAAATTGGCTGAAAAATCTTAAATTTATTATAATTATATCAATTAAGTCTTAAATTTTGTTATAATTATACCAATTCGGTCCATTTAGCCAATTCAATCCTAAATCTTTTAATATTTTTTATTTTATTTTATTTTTCTTTCTTTTTTTATTTATTTATTCCCTCTTCTTCTTTCTCTTGCCTCACTAGCCAAAGATGATGGCGGCAAGCAAGCGAAGCTCGCGGTGAGCCTCGTTGTCACCAAGCAAGGTTGACACCGCCATGGCCAGCAACACCTGCCTCGCCCCCGCGAGGTGAGGCCGGTCGAAGCGCCCGATGCGGACACCAGCAATTTTGTAAGCATGGTGAATCCGGTAGAGTAGCAACAACTCTGAAATGGAAGGTTTGGTACAAACAATACCTTGGAGAAATCTCCGCTCTCTGCTTCCTCCACCTCCCTCCCACCCCCCCTCCCTCTTGCGTCTCTCCTCTCCCTTTCCTTGTTGAGTTTGGTGGTGTCTCGGCCGGTCTCGCCTCTCGGTGGCAAGATTGAGCCTGATCACCATTGTCTCTGGCCAAAGAAAGAAAAAGAATAAAAAATAAAATATTAAATATTATGTTGCTGAACAGCCGGCAATGCCCCGCATCCACGTCAGTACTGGCCGACTAAAATTAGCTGGATGGACTAAATTGGCATAATTATAAAAGGTTTAGAACAGAATCGACAAAAAAGAAAAAATTTAGGACTGAATTGGAATAATTACAATATATTTTGATTATTATTATTTTTTTGTAATTTTTCTTTGTGGGATGGGATGAATTTCAATTTTATTTGAAGAAGACCCTCTATTTTTCTTTAAGGTCACGCATGCATATAAACCACAACCTCTTCATATGCACTGCCAGCGTAAGTACCCACAACCTTTTCGTATGCGCTGCTTACACAATCTTTTCGATGTGGTTCCTAAATTTTTTTATGCATGTTCACTTTAGTCATTAGACTATATGTAAAAATGCAAAAAAAAAAATCTAGAGAATATAATGAACAATTTAAAAATTCATGAATGATATTGTACATTGGGTTAAAGTTTAGATACAACATTTAACAAATTAAAAGTTTAGAGACCACGTTGCAAATTGATTTATAGTTCATGGACCATTCATGTCATTTTCCTTGTATTTTATTAAGTGCGTGAGATGAAATCATCCATCAAATTAGCACACTTATGTAATAGAGATTGAAGCAGGTTGGATTTAATGCAATTTCATCGCTTCATCTCGAACCTGACCCGACTCTTGTTAGATTTAAATGATTTTTATGTGTTTTACAAACTATATATACATTTAGAAATAGAGCACGTGCCTCTACTACATGTTATTCCATGAGCACAAAGGTCTCGAAAGGGTTCATGTGACTTCACTCCATTTGTTTCACAAAAAATGAACAATTTGAAAAATATTTTTTTAAAAATAATTGCATATATCACTTAAAAAATGAATAAATGAAAATTTTTCATCATCTACAAAAAAATAGTTAAGCATAAATTATTATTGATGATGAAATTTTTTTAAACAATATAAACAATCACTTTTCGAATTTTTTTTTCCAAATTTCTTATTTTTGGTGAAACAAAGGAAGCCTAATTGCTTTTATTCCATTGAACCAACAATTATGATATTGGCTTTACGAAAAAGAGATTGCCATGTGTTCAAGTACATTGTTGTGAGTGTAAGGTTTCGTTTGTTTCGTGAAAAATGAATGATTTGAATGATGTTTTCTTAAAAACATTCGCTCGTAGTGCTCGCAAAAACGAATGAATTGAAAAAAAATTTATTATTCGCGAAAGTATTTAGACGTAACAATCGACAACAAAGATTTTTTCTCCTAATTAATTACTTCACGTAATTACTAGTAAGTGGTTGAGTGGCATTCGGGGGCACAATTGTAAATCACCTATGCCACGTCAGACGGATGGCTGTTTCTTTTTTGGGTCGAAACGGATTGCTGTTTCGACTAGTGGGTACATAAGCGGTGTCAGTAACGTAATTATGAGGAAAGAATGGGGGCGAAATGTTCCGAGTGGAAGGACAGCAGGAAGAGAAGACTTTGAGTCTTCGGTTGACTCTCCTTTCCAAGTCTACACGGCGGAGACACCCCCATCCCGTCGTCCATCCGTTTTGTCTTGCCCCAGCCCAAGCCCAAAGCACACGCAGCTTGACTGCTGACCCAAATTTTCGACAAGATTTAGGATTTTTTTTTATCCGTTAATCAAATTCCTCTGTCAGCTCCATTCTTCACATGAAAATTCTTATACGTTAATTATTTTCCTCATGTCTATGAGATCGATCGGGGCATTCATGTCATAATAAATTCGTCAATCCTCTTTTAGATTCATCAAAGAATCTACGAGTGATCAGTTCCCACCTTGAAATCGGAAACCGGCCAACCTGATCCTGAACCCATCTAGGAGTTGGATCGACCGATCAGTCCAGCTCTTGAGTGGGTTTAGGCATCAATCGTATTTCCTTTCTTTTCTCCCCCTCCTCCCCAAAAAAAAAAACATATTCACTACAAGACTACAAAGTGTTGTTATATAATAGTCTAAACTATTTATACAGGTGATGTTAATATGACGAGTTCTTGATAAGCTAAACATGATGATCACTCCACGAACAAAGTTGTAATGATCATCAAGAACTAAGGCAACGAGCCACGAGGGAGGCGCGAGCAATGCATGTTTGAGACTACGACAAGTGAGAGCTAGAGGCGTGAATAGTGAGCGTGCTAATTGAGTCCGAGCAAGAAAAGAATGGAAATTGGGGTTTTGGCAATTTGGGAGTTTGGAATTAAAAGAATAAAAAAAAAATTGATGCGATTTGGGTGCTTCGAGTGGGTAAGCCTATACTTGAAATCGAAAATCGGATCGATATTTACAGATTCTAAACTTTGGGACTCGAGAATCGCTCAGAATTGGCCCATTCGATCCGATTCTTTTGCTCACCTCGGGTGGAATCGTCGCCCACTCCTTCTTAATCCCTTTGATATCAAGTTATCAAACTATCTCCATGGTCCTAAGGTTTCGTGCCTTCTTTTTCTCCCTCTCGAGCCTTAAGCCATTATTGACGTGGCACCCTATGCTCCCCTTCCCCTCCTTGATAAGAGCATAGATAGTCGTTCGTAAGAGTCCCGATAACGCGAGGTGGAATCGACGGTCCATGAATCGCGAGAGGTTGTACGTATTTCCGATTTCACTTACAAAATGTCAGAAAACAACATAATTAGCACCATATCAATGTACTGGCAGTCCGGGTAGCAATTAGGGACGAGCAAGTTGGACTGAGAATTGCTCGGGTCGGAGCGAGAATTGCTCGGACCTGTAGTCTGACTCCCAATTTCAAAAGACAGCGCTTCGGTTCCTGGTTCTAGGGGTATAGGATCGGATCAGACCAATCAATTTTAAATTTATTTTGCATTTATGGGGTCTCATGCGATTGAGATTTGGACCACATGTTTATTTTGCAGCTGCTATTGCCGTGACTACACCCAATAATATTGAATGCCACGTGTTACTAGATTATGCTTGAAAATTGGTTCCTCCATCCCTAGACTTTTCTTGTGAATTTGATAGTATGGTGAGGTTTAGTATGCTCCTCACTTGCTACTCTAAATGAAACTTGTGAGTTAGAAATTTCTAACACCTTGAGGGTTGAGCTGCAAGAATGAGTTTGGAAAACTAAAAGGCAGTCTCCTGAACCGGCCAAGTAAAACACAGAATGGTAGGAATAGAGGAGAAAATGGAGGTGGAGTCCTTTTTTTTTTTTCGGATGAATTTGACGATAACAATACCATATTTCTTTTTGGTAAACTAGAGTTACGAGTCTTGTGTTCTGGTGTAGCTTAGTTTGTTTTGGGTGGAGAGCAAGGAGCTGAGTCGAGGATGGCTGTAAATGAACAAGATCCTATAGTGGATGCCACCCTTGGAAAAATTTAACAGGCAATTCATATAGCACTTTGATAAAGCTTGTGCTAAGCCAAGATGGAAGATCAAGTGCTCAAAAGATTGTAGTGAACCTTCATGTTCTGGTCACAAAAAGAAGAGACTAAAGTCATATCTTCGAAAATAATGGCCTCGATAATATTTGCTCGACTCCATTGGATTGCTTGGGAATCGAATCGGACCGATGGTCCAGTCCTGATTCTAGAAATTGAAAATCGATACCACCGATCTAGTTTCTATTTCTCAAGGGAAACTGGATCAGACTAGAAATCGCTCACCTCTAGTAGGAATTACCTTGTGAAAAAGTAGATAAAGTCAACATCACTGCAATGTTTTTGCAAAAGCTTTAGCTCTAGCAAAGAAAATTCATTCAAGGGCTCGAGCCCATTTTTGTTTGTTAAGGCTACATATGGTGACGTTTCTGTTCTCGAAACAACTTTTGGAACATGAACACTTTTTTGTGTTTCTGTTCTCGACAACGATTTTTGGGAATAGAAACGCGTTTGGTAACTACGTAAAGTTTCGGTTCTCGAAACTAAAAAGGAACAAAACACGTATTTGGTAATTGCATAAAGTTTTTGTTATCGGAACAAAAAAAGAACAAAAACGCGTTTGTTAATTGCAAAAAAATTATATTTCTAATTTTTCCATTTAATTCTATTCCTAATTTTTTTAAATATGGATGAGATCAATAATAATAAAAAATGAAAGAGAAGACAAATTAGAATTAAGCAATGAGAATATGAAATGTGTCTTCCATAGATAGGAAAAATCACAATTATGAGTCACACATAAATGTTCACAAGTATATAAAAATATAATTACATAATTGAATGCAAATACTGTTTGATAAACTATAATTGAAAAATGCATTTGGATACAACTGTGACGTAAATGTCATTTGATAAAAAAAAACCATTTGTAAATGATTATTTTTCTCAATTAATTTTTATTATTTATATTTTTTTATTATTTATTATTTATTTATTTATTTAATTTTTGATTATTTTCTTGAAAAATCATTTATTTTATTTTTTATTTACTTTTATTATTTAATTTAATTTAATTTAATTATTTTTATTTTCATTATTTTGATTTTTAATCATTTTATTTTAAATTAATTTATTTTGATTATTTTATTTTTAATATTTTTTATTTTTCGAAAAAATTATTTTTTATTTTAATTAGTTTTATTTTTAATTACTTTTAAGAAAATTTTTCCAAATATTTTCAGAAAATGTTCCAAATGCATTTCTAAAAAGTATTTCGGGAACATAGAAACAAGTTTTTTTTGTTTCTTGTTTCTGCTAAAAAAATGTTTCTATTTGTTAGAAGTGTTTCCGAAACATTTTGGGAACACTTTTGGGAATAGAAATATTTTTTCTAGAGCGTTACTGTATGCAGTTTAAACTAATCATGTAGCCCAACTCGGTGGGCTCGAGTCTCAATCCAGCACTGCAAGTCCAGGCGGCCCATTAAGCCCATTAGGGTTTTTACCTAGTGCGTATAAACCACCTGTTATGGTTCTTGCTCTTCGCCACGTTCTCGCACACCCTTTGCAGCCTCATCAAGTGCTTCGGCTGTGGGAGGAATCATGGTGAGTAACTCCTCCAGTAGAGAACTCTCATGTTCTTTGTACACTGTTAGCATACGTAATCGTGAAGATGTTGGCATATTTGATCACGATTCGTTCTAAAGTTGTGATCTTTTTGGGTTTTGATCTCTTGATGGATCGTTGAGCTTCTGGTAGACAATTTAGTTATTGATTCCTGATGTCGGGTCGTTGCTCGTAGTTTGTACTTCGCCTTTTTTCATGTGCGAGCTCGAGCACTGGATCCAGGATCCCGTTTTCTGGGTAAAAGTCATGGGCATCTTGTCCTTTCGCTGACATGAACTTGGGTTTCTCCTGTGCTGGTAGAGATTCTTTATTATCTTCATGTTCTCATACTAGAAACGATAAACTGGTATTAGTATTGCTTTTCGAGATTGCCCTTGTTCACTCGCGCCGCATTGCTGGGTTGGGGCTTTCGCCCATTGTCCAAGAGCCCGGGCTGCTGCTCCAGTGGGAGTCCCGGCTGCGTCTTAGTCCAAGTGTGGTTAATCATCCGGAAAGACCAGCTAAGAATCATGGTATTGCATTTTGGGGGATGGTTACGAATGAACCACCTTTACTACAAAAGCTTACCATAGAGCTGACCATAGGCAATTGCTGTTGTGAGCTAAGGGGAAGAGGAGTTTTATATAAGAAAGTAGTTCAGGTCAATCAAATAAAATTTTTAAGTTCTTTTGTTAAGTGGGTCATTGAAGTAGCGACTCATACACAAGTAAGCCATTGTCATAGAAATCTCAATTCCTGAGTAACACATGTTGAAGCTGATGCGGTTGCCAACCTCCGTATCTTTTACCTTGATTTCAGCTTATTATCTGGGCATGATGTAGTGTGCGCGGTTATTCGCTTTAAGTTGTATGTACAGAAATAGAAGAACGTCGTATCTACTTGCTCATTTCAAGTTTGCACTGCTTATTCTGGAACATGTATTTGTTCATGAATGAGTGGGTTAATGTTGTTAGTATTCATTGAGCCAAAGATGGCTTGGGTTGTCATCCTAATTCTGATTCTGGAGTCTCTGCCTGAGTTTCTTGTAAATAAAGTCATAATGTGGCCGGGTTATACGATTAATGGATGTTTTTTCGATATTAATCTGAAAATTCTTCCTCTATTAGATTCATTTAGATAAAGCAATCATCCAGTCTAGTGTAGTGATGTATAGATGTGGACATGCCCTTGCTATAGATGTTGTTTCTTCTTTGGTGTTTGAACCTGCATATATGTCCTTTTTAGTGAATCTAGCGCCAGCAATTGTTATATATCTACAAGCTCCTGTTAAAAGTTGTCTCAAATTTGTTTAAATCTTGCTTCTTGTTCTTTGATGAATGGCGAAAAACTTCTCCATGGTCGTTTTGATGCTGCAGTTTCATACAGGCTATTCTGATTAGTTTAAAGTACTTGATATCTTCTATGCCCTTAGAACTTAACATTCTTTTAAATTTTGACAAACAGCCGAAGCAAATCCATGAGATCAAAGATTTTCTCCTCACTGCAAGGAGGAAGGACGCCCGGTCTGTCAAAATCAAGAGGAGCAAGGATGTTGTCAAGTTTAAGGTTCGCTGCTCCAAGTACCTCTACACACTGTGTGTGTTTGACTCCGAGAAGGCCGACAAGTTGAAGCAATCCCTCCCTCCAGGTGCGTGCGTAACTTTGCTTGTACAAGCTAATATGTTCATGGCAAATGCATGAGAAGTTGGCTAGACATGCCTTGTGATCGCCTACTGGCAGGATGCGATGACATGAGTTACAACATTCTTCTTTTGATTCTCTGTGACACTTTTGATGACCCCGGATTTGTTTTCATTTCTGTAGGTTTGAGCGTGCAAGACCTTTGAATGCACGTGAGTTTGCGATTTGGGGGAGAACACAGAGAATACCAAGGAATTGTGTTTTGAACCGATAATTGTTCTTAGGATTTTGACTATTGTATGGATTGTGCCCAGTGTAGTTTTATTCTGGACTGAATCAAGTTTTTCAGTTTGGCTTTTATCTGATCAATGGAGCCTCCATTTGTTTTGCGCAAAGTGAAGCTATGCTTCGAAATTGATTTGAGGATCAATGCGGGAGGTTATTCAGGTTCTGGGGTTTGCTATGCTTGCTTTGGAATTTGTTTGATTTCATCCATGAAGAAATATTTGATTTTGGAATACAGGTAGAAGTAGAACCCCTTCTGTTGATGGGGTTTAAAGGGACTTAAAGTAGTCATTGGTAAAGTTCGAAACAAATGTTTACATGGATTTGACAGTCAAATGCTGGTTCGTGATCTCTGCTAGTCAGACTTCCACGTGATGATTTTGAATATAAGTTGGGAATATTCTAGTACTGAACAGGATAAAATTCGTCGGCCCTCGATGTTTGATAACGTTTTTTTTAAGTATATATTACTATTGCGATCTGAATATGTACTATTTTGTAACGATGAAGGAGCACGATTCCTTAGAATATGCCACTGAGTGGTGTCCCATTTTGTCCGCATCGGAGGAAGTTCGTATGGTTTGCGAAAACCGGAAAGAACAAAAATGTCAGGGCTCAACAAATATGATTTTTGATCCGACCAAAAAAATAAAAACAAATGACTTTTGCAAGAACATGCGACTATGCGAGTAAGAGCGTGCGTTCGGATAAGAAGAGAACGGACATGGTCAAGAGGACACCTACCGAGCCCACGTAGTGGGGGGTCAAACTGGAAGAAAGGTCAAAAAGAAACGTAGGCTTTTTTCTACCACCTTGTAGGCTGCAGCTGCACCCGGGAGCTAACTCTGCAACTACCGTCACTCTCTCTCTCTCCCCTTGAGCTTCGAAGCGACTGTCTGTGAATTGGGTCTCTTTCAGTTTCTTCGTGGTAGGGGGGAGAGAGAGAGAGAGGAGCAGGCATCTGATCGGTATCATAATGTGGAGGGACAGAGTGTGCCCGTGCTTCTGGTTCGGAGAAGGCAACCGCCATGATCAGGAAGCTTCTGAGGAGAGAAACCCGGTGTTGCTGGTGTCGGGGATGGGTGGCTCCATACTCCATTCCAAGAAGAAGGAGGGCAAGCGGCTGGGCTTCGATTCCCGTGTCTGGGTCCGCATCCTCCTCGCCGACTTGGAGTTCAAGAACAAGCTCTGGTCGCTCTTCAACCCCTCTACTGGTCTCTCTCTCTCTCTCTGCAACCCGCATGCTTGGAATTCCATGTCCACACCCATTTGCGTACTGCGCGGAGTACTGTAGCTTCTGCTATATGTTGTTGCTACTTCCCTCATCCCATCATTATCGATTCGACATACCTCTTCCTGTGTCGTTTGTCATGTTACTTGTTCTCACTCTCAGCAGTCTGCGACAACACTTTGGAATCTGTGAGATGTTTTTCCATCAATCCCCAAACTTGCTAATGGCACAATGGTTCATCAGTAATTGATATTGCAGATTATCTTTTATGTACTAGTGTACCTTGAAACACGTTTTGACCTTCTGGGTTGGTTTGGTTTGGTTTGGTTTGGTTTTTTCGATATTATTTTAGTTATTGCACATGAAGTATCAATTCGAATTATTCTTTTGTACATTGGAGCTGAGTTCTAGTTTGAACACATTGCGCTCTTTCTGTACCCTGAAGTCGCTCTTGGGATTTGGCCAAAAAAATAAAAAGGTCGCTCTTGGGAGTAACTCAATTTGATGTCCTCTCTGAATAAAAGTTGAAACCCTAACTGATCATGAGTGTAGATCTGATTTGTGTGCTTGGTTCGACCTAAAGCACCCCTTCTCATGGAATAGCACCATGTCACATGTATTTCCTACTCAAGAGCGCCCTGCTCATGGATGTTTCCTTTGCACTTATTTCGTACTTGCAGAAGTTTCTCTGTTTTCTTTATGACTTTATGGCACATGCTGCCTACCTTGTCTGTGGAATTTAAGTCATCTGGTCTGACATGATCTGCTGTATCCGCATTTAGATCTCTTTCCACGGTCCATGTCAAATTTGTTCACCGACATCAGATTTCCTCAATCACACATGATGACTTAATCCTTGACAAACTTTTGCCTTTTTTCATCCTAAGGAATGACCGAGTCATTGAACGATGATACTGAAATTGTGGTTCCCGACGATGATTATGGGCTCTATGCGATCGACATACTAGACCCATCGTGGGTGAGGCTCTTAAGTTATTCTTCACTCTATTGGTGCTTTGTCAGAAAAATATATTACTCCTATTTACGCTGTTAATTCCGCAACATTATTTAGTACTAATGGAAATGTATTGATGAGAATTCTTCACCTTTCAGTTTGTGAAACTTATACATCTGAAAGAGGTATATCATTTTCATGATATGATCGACATGCTCGTGGGGATAGGGTATAAGAAGGGAACCACATTGTTTGGATATGGTTATGATTTCCGGCAAAGTAATAGGTAATTCAGTTTGTCTATCAACTTGTTGAAAAACAAAGTCGGTATCTTGAGTGCTGCATTCTTAACTGATTTATCAGCCATTGGTTCGGAGTTTAAGTTTCTCGTAATTGTGAACACAATTATCTGCTGCATTATCGCAGATCTGACAAGCTCCTAGAGGGCCTTCGATCAAAGTTGGAAACTGCTTATAAGGCCTCTGGAGGCAGAAAAGTTGACATAATTTCTCATTCAATGGGTGGGTGTCTGGTGTCATGTTTCCTATCACTACATCAAGATGTGAGTGTTCCATCATTAACTGCCGGAAGCATTTATTGAATATTGTCTAGTTGCTTATGATATTGGATTATATGCACAGAATTAGCAATAAGGCTATAATTTAGTTGTTAATTGACAGGTCTTTTCAAAGTATGTAAGGAAGTGGATTTGTATTGCATGCCCTTTCCAAGGTAACTGCTTTTGGGCAAAGTTCCTGATTCATTCTATCATGACACTCAAATGTCTGGAAAGATACTGAAAGAAGCAGATATAGGGTGTAATGTTCACTATCTGATTGATAGAGAACATCTGTTTTCTGATGCCAGGCTGATAGAGTGATCACGATTTTTCTGTTGGCTCGAAATCGGATGCTTTTCTTATTTTGATCTTAAACTTTGAAACTTGCTTGTCGTGCTTGTCAATTGGATCTTCCACTTCAAGTACAATAAGATATCTCTGTTGATTTTCCTACTGTTGAAAGCTAAATGCTCATTTTCATCTTTGTTCGCTTATTGCTTATGTAGTTTTTGAATAAAAAGGTACCTCTGTGTGCTTAGTCGATTGTATTGCTCCTACGTTTTCAAAATGTCATCATTTTGTGTGATAGGTGCACCGGGATGTGTCAGTGACTCTCTCTTAACTGGATTGCAATTTGTTGAAGGGTTTGAGAGCTACTTTTTTGTGTCTAGGTGGACATTTCACCAATTGGTAATTTCTCTATTCCTCTCTCAAGGTCACTTAGTGCAGCCTTCTGTTCACGTAGAACTAGATTAAAAAAAAAGGGGCAGCCCGGTGCACGATAGCATCCCTGTGAGGCGGGGGTCCGGGGAAGGGCCCCACCACAAAGGTGAAAGGAGGCAAGCCTTACCTTGCATTTACAAGAGGCTGCGTCTAAGGCTTGAACCCGTGACCTCCAGGTCACACGGCAACACCTTAACGAGATGCGCCAAGGCTCTCCTTCATGTAGAACTAGATAAAGATGGATGGAAAATATACAGGGACGGATCTAGAAACTTTTTTCAGTGGGGTCAACAAATTGATTAATGGTTGATTACAAGAAAATCAAGTGTTAAGATTTAGTAACCAATCCTCTTATGCCTAAAAAAGTCTGATCATGATTAATATTGTGTAGGTTTTACTTATCTAAAGCAAGTAGTTTTTTAGCATTGCTTAAAAAAACCCAATTCTTTCAAAACTTAAGAAAAAGGAGTGGGACAAATGCCTCCACTACCCACTATGCAATAGTTAAGTCCATCCTGAATACTTATATCAGTCACCTTTACGCACTAAATGATGAAGAAAATTGCAAAAGTATGAGGGCTTCTACCTGAGTTTTGGTTTTGTCCTCTTTCCCTCCCCAAAAAATCCATTAAACTTATCAAATAAACTTCTCATTGATGTGCTGTTTCATCCTGATCTAATCCAAATCACAAATCTGAATGAATACCAATGAGGTGAGTTATTGTTCAGAAACATGTGAAATGGATTTTGCCAATACTATAGCATGAGATGGTGTAGCAAGTCAGGTTGTGTTGTGCGAGTCACGATTTTGAGGCGTACACCTTTGTTAGCTGACCGTGACCTTTATTTGGGCAACACTCTTTTTCTCCTCTTATAGTGCTAGCTTACATAACATGTGGAAAGACTGGTATATAAAACCATGTGCTTTCTTGTCTTGCATTTCTCTTCTCATATTTGTGAGCAATTTAAGTCCATTTGCACTTCAATCATGGATTGTTTTGAATGCTTGGATTAGCTAACTCGATTATTGTATAAGAGAAGGTGTCTCACTGATCATGTTCGAGGTTCTGAAAGTTGTTTTCTGCTTTTTGCTTGGTGCGATCTTGTGCTCTCTTGCTAATAGTGCGTTTTATTTGAATATAGCTGATTGAGTGTCCCTCAATATATGAAATGATGGCAAACCCTGAGTTTGAGTGGGCGAAGCAGCCTAAGATTGAAGTCTGGCGAAAGCACTATATCAACGGGGATGTTTCTGTCGACTTGGAGACCTACGGTCCCCTTGAAAGCATCCCTCTATTTGAAGCAGCATTGCGAAATAATGAGGTAGTGTATCCGTATTCTTTCTTGGTTATTTAGTTATTCTGAACTTTTCTAGAGAAGCAGACATTTAGTTCAGTTTGGTGTCATCTTTTGCCCATCTTTCGATGCTAAAATATAGATGGTACCTCTCTTTGCTGAAAAAACTCAAAAATCTTGAATATCCATCGAGGGCCTCTTTGAAGTGGCGTTCAAGCAACTGGAGGTGAACAAAAAAACATTCTATCTTAGTGTTCCTTCTGTTATATGAATATCGGGCATTTGACCTAATCTTTGACCACTAAGGAGAACTTGTTGATTATATGTGTCCCATTAACTAGATAAAAGCTGCCTCGTCAGGCATGTCTTCCTTTTCTACTAGCTGTACCCTTATTAATGAGCCTCTCTGAGATCTCTTCTGAAATATTTCTGAAACCGCATGATAAGCTGTTTATAGATGGATGTTCACTTAAGCATGCAGAGGCATTTTTTTAATTCAAATTTTTGTAATCCTCATTCCCCAGTTGAAAGTGTAAGCTTCTCTCAACCCTTTTCTTGTAAATGTCGAGGTCTTCTCATGAATCTTATATGATGTCTGAATTGCGTTCTTTGTGGTTACAGGTAAATTACCAAGGACGGACAATAGCCTTGCCCTTTAACCTCTCTATTCTCAAATGGGCTGCTGAAACTCGCAGAATTATCGGTAACATTAAACTCCCTAGCGAGGTCGAGTTCTATAACATCTATGGAACATCTTTGGACACACCTTTTGATGTTCGGTATGCAACTTCTACTCTGTGTTTTGCAAGTTAATATTATGTTTTGGTGGAAGACATGATGACATGCTCCTGCGGCAGTTATGGTTCGGAGGCATCCCCCATTAAGGACTTGTCTGAGATGTGCCACACTTTGGTGAGTAGTCTTATATAATTATAAAAGCCTCTGCTGATTGGATGACATTCTATTTTTTTGAACTACTTTTGTTTTGTCACGATTAAATGAGTTGTTTAATAGCACATCTTGAAATTGTTGATATGCTCCACCAAATTAAACTAGAATGACCTCAGCTGCATCTTAGGCTGACAATGGAGCGAGTTCTCACTGAAGTTGACATTTTGTCTGTCACATTGAGAAGCTGATAGGTGACTTTGCAATATTCAGGAGAGGTAGAACTTAGATGTGGGCCTCAAAGTTGAGTTGTGACCGGATATCATTGGATTTTCAATTTTCTTTAAGGGTATTTTGTATTTTCACAGATTGATGTGCTCGGGTAGCAGGAGATAATGTCCTCCATTCTGATGCTGCCATTTCAAGGCTGCTCAAATTTCCCTTTAGGCTAATTTTTTCCTAATGCTTCTCACATACATGTGAACTGTAAATGCACTTTTTCTTTCACTTTTCCTTTCTTGTTCTTGGCTCAAACTTGCTATGGTTCATCTTGCAGCCCCAGTACTCTTATGTGGATGGAGATGGGACTGTCCCCGCAGAATCAGCTCGGGTAACTATTTGGCAAAGCTTTTTCCCCTTTTACCATACTTTGAGATGACATGCTGCCGTTTGATTTGTTGCCATGCACTGGAAGATGCAATAGATAGTCATCTTTAGCACTTATCTTTTTTGGGAGTTATGTTTTAAATCCGGATCATACTCCTTATCTTGGTCATTATCCTGTTTGTTTACATTCAATCTATGATATGTTGCAACAGCGTGCGCTACAAAAGTTCCCATGTTTTCTCAAGTGAATTCTTAATCAACAGGCTGATGGACTCGAGGCAGTGGAGCGAGTGGGGGTTGCTGCTGGTCACCGACAATTACTATGCGACCCTACCGTCTTTCAAAACATCCAAAAATGGTTGGGAGTTGAGCAGGTCAGCTATGGCAAGCGCGTTAGGACTTCAAGAGTAATGGATTCTTCTTGAAGAGTAGAGAGAGAGCATAGGGGAGTTTGACTTATACCGGAGAATTTGTTCTCCTAGTCTTCTTTTGCTTCTTCTGGAAATTGGAAACTATAGCGTATATTCACGTTGTCAAGAATGTTAGATCCACCATTTGAATGTAAAAAGATTGGGAGTCAACAAAGAGTGTGTACATTTGAATGCTGCATTCCATGACTCTTAAGCATTGAATAAGCAAAAGTGGGTCGACTTAGCAGAAACACAGCATCCAAAGTAGCAAAGAATACGACTCGTGTATCACTCTTGTTGCACGTGATTTAAAGATTTAAGACCATGAATGATCGTGAACTATTACCTTACAGTTCATAAGGGAAACCAGCTTCGAATCAGAAAATGCTACCATGAAGCAAGAGGGCAAGGTAGATATATGAAACATCCAAACGACCTTGCATAGTGAGGCAGTGGAGCAAAATCCATAGCATGAGCGACCGATGATAAGAGTTACAGCACATTTACTGTTTCCATATGTCAAAAGTCGGTATGTCTGATCGGCGTGCTCACTTTTAGACTATACAACAACATCAACGTCGGTGCAATAGGGAGTGGACGCAAGAAAGAGAAAGAACGCTTAAGCTGAATCCACAAGCCAGGTTTAGAATGAAATTGGCAAATATTTAGATTTGTACTGCTCTGTCTGCTTCTGCATCATCATGAACACTTTGACCGATCATTTGTGCTCAGCTTTAACAACTCACTTTCCCGGCCTAACAAGCCACATCCGACTTAAACAAAAGCAGCTGGATTAGAGGTGTTCATGTGAAAACATAAACGTGTCCCATTAAGTGCACATAGAAACACATGTATTCAGATGCACGTTCAACAGTTGCACAGTCATGTAAGGAAAAATCTCCGAACCGACATAGGATCATTTATATCAACGGCACCAAGGATACATTTGAATGGTTTATTATACAAATGCACCTGGTTTAAGAGAGCAACCATTTCGGATTTAGAAAGAGTCAGAGCACAAAAATCCTTCATTTTAAGTTTTTTGTGGTTTCTTGTTTTGTGGAATCATGGATAGAGGATGAGATTATTACATAGCTAGCTACCTAATTTGAAAGCATCCACAAAGAGGCCCAAACAAATGCCGGATTTCCAGTAATTCATCATCGTGACAAAGGACTGAAGTCTTCTGCTAGAAAGAGAAGGGGGTTTTCGATACATAAGCATACCAATCCCCTCAATAGCTGCAACCACAACACCAGCAACAAGCACGTCCCAGTCACCTGTCTGCCCAAGAATTGTCGCCAATGCATTTGCTGTATAGAAACCCAATAGAAGAAGAAATATCTTCATGGGGAAATTCCTTCTAGCCGAGTTCAGCTTTTGCAGAAGTTGTCTGCCCCCGGCGCTCACTATCCTACCCAATCGAGTACGACTGAGATCTGCGTCATCGCCATTGAGGCCCTCTTGCTCACCATTACCAGGAATTCCGCCTGTATTCAGGGCAAAAGCTATTTTCCAGCCATGTCTTCTCATCTGAGAACTATCCGATTTAAAGAAAATGACTGGCTCGCTCAAAATGGTATGAAGAGACTCATAAAAGTGAACTAGACAGATCACATATTAAGCATAGAAAACGAAAGGACTTGATCTAAACCCAAAAAGTTCTTTTAACTACAAGCACAGCCACATAACGTCCTTGTCACTAACACTCGATTACCAGTAACAAAATCCAAAAAGTTTTCACTCACTTTAGAGGACCAAAAGGCATTGACAATAAGGTTAATACGATTGACTTATGCAGCTATATACAATTAAACAAAATAGGTAAGAATTTTTTTTTTGTGCCAAATAAGTAAGATTGAGTTGCCATTCTACATGAAAATCATGTGGTACAGCTCAAAGTCTGTGCTAGGAAAACAGGAAATTATCCGGCATGATTGATGGGAGCTCATGAGTGCAGTGAATTTGGCACAAGAAGTTTGGAGGAAATCCGGACCAACATTAGATTGCAATTAAGCGGGGCTATAAGAAGATGAGCAGCAGATCTCCAAAACGCTAGAAATGCAACTAAAGTAGAACTGGATGCGAGGTTACGATCGGTTACCACTGACAGTTGCAACTGCCATCCTATCCCATCCCATTCCAACCCAACCCAAACATGACACATCACAGTTTTTTGAAGGAAGAAATAAAAGCACGGATACGGTTTAAAAATACCTGTTCCAACAAAAAGATGCAGACTTTAGCCGAAGGAAAGCTCGATTGTTGATGTGGCATTCCATTTTTGAGTTTGAAATCACACAAGGGGCAAGGACCATGCAGGAACTTTCGGACGCTTCATTTTCCCTCAGCGGCAGACTCAACTGCATTACCATGGCTCCAGATTGGCACGCCATAGGCAAAGTCTGAAAAAAGATCGACAGACACCATGTCAGACACATACTTACCCCGAAAAGTTCAAATAGTATCCATGTCTTAGGGATGATAAACACCATAAATCACACACATGGCAAGCAAGTCTCATTGAACTTTGGTAGGTTCAGTATCAGCAACTTTTCAAGCTGATGAGATGATTGATCAGGAGTTCTCGATAATCTAACCCTCGCATGTTTCTATGATCACTTAGGAAAAAGAAGCCCAGGAGCTTATCCACACACACACACTAAAGACCCTTCATTGCAATGTCCAAAAGGAATGGCAGGAAGCAATTTTTAGAGGACCGTGAACCCCACGAGAAGAGCAAGCACATAACCAGATCAGCGGAACAATTCCAAAACGATGAGCAGACGACGGTACTTGGTGCTTACTTTTGAAGCAGCGCTCGGTGCTTACTTCTGGTCTGTCTGCAGCAGCCACAAGGAGAAAATCGACAGCCACTATATCATCTCACTGTTCGCAATTGCGTGCAATGCCCACTTTACCTCGGGCGTTGAAGGTCCGAGGCTGAAGGTCGAGAGAGAAGATGGCGGCAATCAGTGGTTGCTCCCACCTTCCAATGCTTCCATGGCCGGACGGCCTCTCTCTCTCTTCCTCAACCTGAGACTTGAGAGGGAGCAACGGAGACGGACGGCTGATGATATAACCTGGGATTCTTATCAGCAGGAATGGTGAAGTGTCAATACTACCCTCGGTTGGCCACGCCCTTTTTGATTTTCAATTTCGCTCTATTCCCGCTATTCATCGATGTTAATAACCATTATGAATCCCAATTCGATAACCCATTGCGAAGATTAACTTTCATTTAGAAAAAAATTCTGAATTGATGGCCCATGAAACATTTATCCGAAACTATTTTTCATTTTTCAAAAACTCTAAATTAGTACATTTTAACCCAAATCTATACTTCACGCCAGATTTCAAACTGTCAGAAAATGATAGATTTGAGTTAGGGTATTAATTTGAATTTTTTTTTTGTGAAAAGAAAACAAATTTGGAGTAGTTGTGTTAGCTTGAGAGAGAAAATTTTTCGGATTAATTTTCTGCACTTTTCATGTGTTTGTTTAGTTGAAAATGACAATCATTTAAGGTCAAAGAAAACATGAATACTTAAAGTTAAATAAATTCTCCAACGTGAAAATGAGAAAACATTTCCTAAAAAATAATTTTCCATGAAACATTTTCCTTTATCATGAAGTTTTCCCCAAAATAAAATTACCCTTTCACTAAAATTTTTGTGATAAATAAAAAAAATTCCATGGAAATAGTCAATGTAGATGATTAATTTTCATTTGTTTGGTAGTTTAGGGAAATTGAATTCCTTCTTGCTAGAAGGGGAAGTCCTTTCCGCAAATCTAAGCTTGTTGTTTTTGGTTTATGAAAAATGTTTCTTTTAAATTAATTAGTTTTCCATCCTTTAAACACCGAAAAGTGAAAAATAAATTTTCTAAAAATATTTTTCCTTTAAGCAATGAACTCTAATTGTGTGTTTGTTTCGAGAAAAACTTAAAAGCCGTTTACCCCTATTTAGCTCAAGGAGTTCATTTTTCTAACTTTAAGCATGTAAATTTTTCTCAAATATAAATGATTTTCCGTGGATTGATCATTTTCAATAAACCGAACATGTGAAAAGCCTAGAAAATTAATTTACAAAAGATTATTTCACTAAGCAAACACACACCTTAAATGTATTATAAAATATTAGTTTGAAAATTTTAATGGCATTAACTTGTTCATCAAAAAATAAAAGTATTGACATCCTAAACCCCCCTTCCATTTCATTCCCCCATTTCATTTCACTTCACTAGGCCATATCAAACACAAAACAATTCCGAGATGGAAATACGAATGAGCATTTGGAACGACAATTAAACATCTTTCTGGCAGTTAAAAACTTGATTTTATGTAATGTCCAGACGTTTGAATTTTTTTTTTATCGAGAGTTTATTTTTTTAATTGCGAAACTCAAAAGACTTATTGAATATTTAAAGGGAGAGCAGAAAATGAGAAAACGGCACAAATAATTCGTGAATTTTTTATGAATATGCAATACTGTCCATTAAATTTTTAATTTGTTCAAAGTGGTACATTAATTTTTTCATATAATCTAGAGACTATATTGAATATTCATTATTAATTTAATAATTACATTAAATAAATTAAAATTCAATGACACGTGCGGGCGTTGGACCCGAGCTACAGCCCCGTAAGAAAAGTAGCGAGGGGCATAATAGTGATTTCACAAGAGCCTTTTTCGTTTCCGCACTCGTCCGATAGAAGCGAGGACGAGGAGGATGGCTGCGCGCGGGCTATTGTGTTGGGATTCCATTTCAATTTTTTCAGTGGAAGTTCAGAGCTTTCTCCTCGCTGCTCTTCCTAACCGTCGCTTCGCTTCCGACTCCGATCGCTCTCTTCTGTTTTCAGCGCTTGATTTCGACGGCGATCTTCACGATTTCTTGATTCTACTCCTGGATCGACCTCTCTCTCGGATGAATTGAGCTGGAGATGGCGGATTCCGTGGCGGCGACGGCGCCCTCCACTCCTCGTTGGAACGTCGAGAGGCCTTTCCTCACCGGCCGCTTCCACCAGGTCTCTCTCTCTCTCTCTCTCTGCATCGACTTTGTGGAGATGTTTTCACTATGGAGCTCTGTGCCGATGAGCTTTGAGGAGATGTTTAGTGTACTCAAATTCGTTCGATTTCGTGATGTCTGCTCAGGAAGTAAAAGGGACGTCCCGCCTCGCCCTTGATTCTCTCAGGTACGTTCGTTCCCGGTTCGGATGCAAGTTTTTGAGATTTTCCGCTTGATGCGCGCGTTGTATCCATTGATTCTTTTTTTGCAAATTTTGATGGGACGCAAACCAGTGGCGGATCGGACAGGGCAATTGGCTGTTACGAAGCTGCAGTGCAGGTATAGTATGGTGCCTATCAACATGGACTCCTCCCTATAATGGTCATACGCCTTCATTTTTGGGTCCATGCTTTTTCATTGAGTTCGGACTTCTTCAGTGTTTATTTAGATAATGACGTGACTTATAGATACATCCTAGCGCCCTTATAGAAATTGAGATATGAACTGCTTAGCTACATGCATTATGGACTCCCTCGTTGATACGTTTAGCATCCTAGTTTTGACTCCATGAGTTTCAATTTCTTTTGGAAGGAGTATTAATTAGATGGGTAGTGAATGTAATTTTCTCTTTAGTGATTGGAAAAGCATGTGTCTTGAGTCCCTGACTGTCTGAATTTCTTGTTCATTTCATGATAGGAACTTATCGTTATCGATGATCTTCTCTCTGCTTTGGTTGGTGTGGAAGGACGATATATATCTGTCATGAGAGTACGTGGAAAGGAAGATGCTATTTCCTTCCATGTAGATGCATCAATGGACTTAGCACTTCAGGTAACATGCGATGGAATTTTTCCTCTCTTTCTGTGTCTGACCTCTGAACTTCCGTGATGCAGCCTTCTGTATGTTGTTCTTTCCTCATGTGTTCAAATGTATGTGTGCTAGTGCTAACTATGTTGATGGAAAAAGGATGTCTCCCTTCAAGCAGGGGATAGTACTTGGAAAAGTGATACATCCAATATCATAGTTAGTGCTCTGCTGAGTCAAATTTTTGGGTGCCAAGTTATTGTCTACGAAGAGCATATGCATGTGCACCTTGAGGATAGGTTGACTGTCAGCAATTTGAAGTCAAGAAGTGCTGGGATCATCATTGATTCATTGGCACACTTAACCTGGTTCAGGATTTAAGCAAATGTCAACAAATCAATCTGCGTTGGGGGTTTGGAATTTAGACTTTCCCAGGCTCACTCTTAAAAATTTATTGACAATTTAAAGTTAAGAACGCACCTCACACGTGCTTACATTCTGTCCGACCTCTCACAGAAACTGGACTGTTTAAATTTCGCAAAGTAATTCCGCTATTTTGAATGTATCAAAGCAAATTGCATTTAAGATACTTGACACCGGCCTTGTACTTGGCATAGTTGTCAGATGAGCTAACCAGGCATTTCACTGTCAGGAAATGGCTAAAAGGATTTTTCCCTTGTGTCAAAGTTTTCTTCTCATTAGCCATTTTGTGGAGTCAAGGTCCCAGTTTAAGGATGGCCTTGTCAATCATGCCTTTGCTGCAGCCCTCAGAGAGCTGCTTCTGGTAAGTTTTGCATGTTCGTATGCATTCAGCTTCTATGTATGCTCATCCTTTCATTTATGATGGAAACGTAGAAAGATCTGCTCATATCTTTATCCTTACATGTATTAGTAGTTTGTGGGTTGTGTGCGGGAGTAAAATTTTTTCCTTAGCTGGATGCATGAGTGAGTGTGTGTACGGCATGTGTGCGCTTGTGTGTGCCCGCTTGTGTGTGTGTGTGTGTGTGTGTGTGAGGGAGGGAGGGAGGGAGGGAGGGAGAGTTTTACTCTGGATGTACTATTATCCAATTGAGATGTTTTTCTTTACCAAAGGTATGAAAATATCATATTGATACTTGGAAGGCAGTGAACGTATCTTACTATAACTTCCATGTATAAGTGATGCCCTCGTAATACACATTCACTTAGGAAAAATTAACAGATCCATGAACTTTGAATTCCTGAAGACTGATGCTAAGAATGAACAGTGAGAAGCGGTCAAATCTTATGTATTATTGAAGAAAAGAAGACGTCAGATTGTTGAAGCTCAGAGCAATCTATTAAGCTTGCTTGTTAGCTTACGTAATACTGTGCAATTTTTTGTATGCTAGAAGGATCAAAATTATGTGGTCATGATGCAACTAAAAGTTGGTGCATTAATGAAGAGTTCCTAAATGACCAGAGAGTTATACTTGTGAAGTGTAGCCATTTGAGAAGATCCATTACCAACTAATATTGCCTTTTCATTACTCTTGTCAGGGTTATGAAGCGAAGGTGGCGCAGCTCGAACACCAATTTCGACTTGGAAGACTTTCCATTCAAGGGCTGTGGTTTTATTGTCAGGTATGTATATCTCTTAACTATGAACACCTGCTAGGGATTTTGCTTGAAAGTTGTTCCATGTTTGCTCCAGCCTATGATGGGTTCCATGCAAGCTTTGTCCGTGGTGATTCAGAAGGTTTCATCCAATAATTTTGTGGGTTCGGCAGTACTTAACCTCTTACAGAGTCAGGTCAGCCTTAAATTAAGTTATGCATGTAGACAATATCTCCTCTTTAAAGGATGTCTGCCTCTGACAGTGTATTTTTTGTCATCACTCACTCATGTGACATTTTTACTGGGTTGCTAATATAGCTTCCCCTTTACCCAGGCTAAGGTCATGGCCGGCGATAATGTTGTGAGGTCCTTACTGGAAAAGATGATCCAGCAGGCAAGCAATGCATATCTGAGTATATTAGAAAGGTGACTACAAGTTAGAAACCGTATAATCTGTTTTCAGATATTAATCCTCTTTATGTATCTTTTCCCTTTATAAAACTGATTCAAAATTTAGAATTGGACTTTATTTTCAGTATGATTGAGTTTTTTTTAAGTTGTCTGGGTATAGATTGGGGTTAGTAACTCATTCCATCATACAGCAGGGCTTCAGCATTCAAAGTGCATTTTTATGGACAAGTCTTCTGATTATTCAAATATCGTAACTAGAATATTTAAAGATCATTACATGCAACCGTCCTCTTCTTGATTAAATTAAATGATCTGCCTCCTTATTTGGTGGTGCTTCTGGTGGTTTTGCTTGAAAAAGATGAACCAGATGAACATATTGCTTCATTGCATCAATCAGTAAAACTGCTCGGCCTTTTTAGTTGGTGATTTTCTTTTTTCTTTTTGGGCCAAAACTTTTCTTTGTAATTTAATATAGTCTTCTTTCTCATGTGGATTGTAATGATATCTTAGGTGGGTCTATGAAGGAGTTATTAATGACCCTTATGGTGAATTTTTCATCGTGGAGAACAAATCATTGAAGAAGGTACTTTATAGTGTGTGATCCATGTTCACTATCTGACCTTGTCACATTTTCCTTTTTGATTATATGGCTGATGAACTACCCTGTCATTCTATTTTAGCTTAAGAAAATACTTTCGTGGTTTACTCTCTTCGTTAATTGGCTGCAGCGAGAGGACCTACATTAATGCTCGTTTCAAGCTTAAATAAAACCTTTTATTTCAATGCAGTTGCTTTAGGGGTCCTATTGACTGCATGCTTACCTAATTTAAAGTTGATTGGGACCCCACATTATATGCCTGAATGTCTAAAAGAATCATGATATAATCTTTGAAGTGCTGATCCTATGACTAGGAGGATAGTCATGCACCACCAAAATGTATAATTGGAGTCCTATGTCCTTGATTTTCATTTTTTACCAGCAAGAGTCATCTTTGAAATTTATCTGTAGCTTCTTGTCTTTTGTAGTTGGTCCAATTTTTTCATTTAAGTGCTTCCTTTTTTATCTGTGCAGGAAAGCCTTACACAGGATGATGATGCTAAATTCTGGAGTGAGCGTTACAGTCTCAAGGATGGGATTCCTAGCTTTCTTGCAAATATTGCTGAGACAATTTTGACTACTGGAAAATATCTAAATGTGATGAGAGAATGTGGGCACCATGTTCAGGTTCTTAAGTGATTTTGTTAAAAGCACATGATTATGCTGTGAGCTCCTTGTGCCTGCATTAATAGGTGATGTTTATAGGTCCCAGGATCAGACAATGCAAAGTTAATGAGCTCTGGCTCGAACCATCATTATCTTGAATGTATAAGAGCTTCTTATGATTTTGCCAGCGGTGAGCTCTTAAATCTTGTAAGAGAAAAGGTGAGATATTTTTGTTTGTGCATTAAATTTTATCAGTTGTCTTTCTTTAATGTCTCTAGCAATGGCCATTCATTTTTTTTATTTATTGAGTTGGTGGAATTGCATCGAACTCCAATAATATGTTTACATGGAATCTTCTTAATAAGAAATTTCTCCTTTCAGTATGATCTAATGGGAAAGTTGCGGTCTATGAAGCACTATCTTCTCCTTGATCAGGTATGTTCTCTGATTCTGTAAACATGGAATCTTTTTAAAGCACCATCACTGCCATTAGCAATTATGGTGTGATCCTGAATGTCTCCCCTCCTCTGTGGCAAACTAGAAGGGCCTAATTAACCCCTTCATCACAAGCATTAGTCTTTTAGTCAACATCTTCGCTAGAATTTTGTAGTTGTTTCATTTTTTCCCCTTTCTTTCCCTGATAGATGTATCCTTTGTCTTGCCCAAAAAAGAATCTCAACTATCAAAAAATTGGAGCGTGCGATGAAATCAAATGAGATTATATCCTTTTTTGGAAGTTATTCAATCAACGATTATAAAAAAAATAAAGATTTCTTGAGAGAATGAAACTAGAACTCTGCTGGATATCATATCTTCACCACCACTCTAACCATCTCTCAAAAGCCATCTAACCCTTATTTCTCAAAAATAGGAATAGGATCGCATTTCACTCAGTCAAAATCCAGTAAAATAGGAAAGTGATTGGAATTAGGTGGGAAGTAAACTCAAACAACCTTAGGAACCAAGAGTTTCCCATCTTCTGTTAGACCAGGTAATGCGTCCACCCAGAAGTGGGAGATCAATTAAATAAAATGAAGCAAAAAAATCTCGAAACTGTCTTATGCTGATTTTTTCAACAAGTCCTCCCGGCCTTTCAGAAAGAATACACTCCCCCCCCCCCCCCCCCCCCCCCCCACAACCGAAAAAAAAAGGGGGGTGGGAAAAATCCGAGGCTGCCTCCACCTAATTCTGACCAAAGAAAGCTCATCTAAGAAATTGATTTTTTCCCAGTCCTTGCGACGTCCAAACACATGAGAAAGCATCTCAACATTATCCCTTTATTCTCACCGGAAAAGTGTAGTAAGTTGCAAACATCTCACAAAGAAAACCGCTATCCTCTAGTGCTGCCAAATGCTGGTTCTCTGCCCATCTGACATGTTCCTTGAGCTTTAACCACAGCCAACCCTCCGTTTTTGTTTTCTGTAGACATAGGGAGTAATGTCTCCATTTTTGACAAATTCTTTTAAAATGTAAGTCTACCTGCACATTGGCCTTGAATTATCATAGATAAGGAGATGGCTTGGGCATGTGATTCTCCCTTGAAGTATCTTCACTGACATATAATTGATCTAAGCATGTTGGTGAAGACTAAATTCTCTTTTGCTCCCCTCATTGAATCTCAGCATTCCTCCCCCCCCCCCCCCTCCTTTTTTGTATTATAAATATTTTGTGATTGAAGCTGAAGTTTCTTTTCTTAGGTTTTTTGTTTGTTGCATTCCATCATCCATGTATCGTATGCTCTTTTAGGGCGATTTCCTGGTTCACTTCATGGATATAGCTCGAGATGAGCTCTCAAAGAAGCTTGATGAGATATCTGTGGAGAAGCTGCAGGTTCTATCTCACTGCCCTATTTTAGTGGAGCATGTGAATTTAGATATCAAATGTCTACTGTAGAACAATTTCTGGAGAGAAAACTGTTAATGGAGCATGTGATTTTGAACATCAGGTCTCTCCTATGGAACAATTTCTGGAAAGAAAACTTTGCTATTGATACAAAAATTTCTGATTGTATGTGTGTTTTTTTTTTTTTTGGTTTGCTAAGTAGCCTCTGTCGTTTTAAGTCTCTGCTAGACCTCGCCTTGCGTACCACAGCAGCTGCAGCAGACCCTTGCCATGAGGATTTAACATGTTGTGTGGTAAGAGGCTGCTTGCTAGGTTACTCAGCTGACACTATAAATTTGCGGAGAACAGTCTCGATCTGTTCTTACTGAAAAATTAAATGGATATTCAGGAAAGATCATCTTTGCTTAAGAGACTGGAAGACATGGAGCTTAACTGCACTATTCCTGATGATGGTGAATTTGAGGAGCCTTTGAACATTACTGGTCTAGAGACGTTTTCTCTTAGTTACAAGGTATGTTCCCCTGCCCCTCTCCTCCTTTGTGGGTGAAAACATACATGCCCACATGCAGGAATATGACTCAGTGAATCATGATTATGGCCAAGTGACATTCAACCGTTAAAACTCCTGGAGCCTCAACTTTTATAGGGAATAGGGAAAATTACTTGGACAACCTTGCAATTGAGATTAAATTGCCGGGACAATATATTATGAAATTTACTTGGACAGCCCTCCTGTTTTGCTCGAATGACTTAGACAACCCCTGCATTTTCATAAAAAAAAGGAAACCTATATACGGTCAAAAAAAAAAATTGAAACCCTTATTTCAGCGCACATTCCAAAAAATGGCTTGAAATGTCCTCATTTTCTCAAATAAGGACCTGAAGTGGACGTTTCAAAAAAGGGCTTGAAGTGTCCTTATTTTCTTAAAAAGGGCATGAAGTGGATGTTGTTTTAAACAAGAGCCTGAAATGCTTAAATTGTTTAAAAGAAGGGCCTAGTCGAAGTTCTTTTTTGTCCATTACTTTTTTGAATTTTTTTTTTCTTTTTCTCATTTTGCCTTTTCTTTTCTTTTCTTTTTTGTTTTTCTCCCCACCCTTCCTCCTCCCCTCCCCTCCCTAGGCCATTGTTGGCCTTTGGCGAGGGTTGCCCTTGCCTGAGCTTGTGTTGGGCTAACCTCACCTGAGCCGGCGTTGGGCGAGAGCAGCCCTCGCCTGCATTGGCTTGACCGAGGGTACCTCTAAGCCACGAGGGCGGCCTGAGGCAGGCGATGGCCAAGGGAGGGGAGGGGGGGGGAATAAGAAAAGAAAAGAAAAGGAAAAAAAGAAAAAAAAGAAATGGAAAAATGAAAAATAAAAAAATTTTAAAAAAAAGGACAAAAATGCCCTTTGGTTACGCCCTTCTTTGAAACAATTGAGTGCTTCAGGCCCTTATTTGAAAAAAAAATCCACTTAAGGCTTTTATTTGGAAAAACGATGGCACTTCAGGCACTTATTTGGAATTTTCCGCTTCTTTAAATGTTCAAAGGAAAATAGTAATTGCAATGCTAATGGGACAAGTGTTGATTGTCTTTGAAGATTTGCTAACTAACCTTAATTGTAAGATAGATCTTGATATTTTCCGAATAACTTTAAGCTCATTTATTTTTTCAAATTGGCTTTTGAAAATATTGCATTAGTTTAGGATACTTAAAGAAGTATTGAAACTTAATCTAAAAATCTTTGAAAATGGTAAAACTTGAATCATTAACATTGTAATTGCTCTTTGTCTCAAATAACTTATTAATGAAGGGCCTCAAAATAGTTTTTGAACATACAGAGGGGTATCCTAGTTTTTAGTGGAAGTATAGGGGATTTCAAGTGATTCAAGCAAAAAGGGAGAGCTGTCCTAATGATTTTTTAAAACACAGAACTTTAGGGTTGCTATAGTAATTTAAGCTAATTTTCAAAACTCCTATCGCCTTCTGCATTACCATGTCCTTCAGCATTCCTTGACATTGGGTTTCATTTTCAGGTTCGGTGGCCATTATCCATTGTTATATCAAGAAAAGCCTTGATGAAATATCAGTTGATTTTCCGCTTTCTTTTTCATTGTAAACATGTAGAACGCCAGCTTTGTGGAGCATGGCAAGTTCATCAAGTATGTGTCTGCTTTCAAGTATTGTCTGAAAGATTACCTTACTATTCCATGTGTAAGTCCTCATATTCTTTATGCAGGGAGTCCGTGCTCTTAACCCAGGTGGAACGGCTATATCAAGATCATCTCTGCTGTGCCGCAGTATGCTTAAATTTATTAACAGCCTTCTGCACTACCTTACTTTTGAGGCAGGTTTTCTATTTTAATTTTTCATCCTGGGTGCTTTTTCTGTGACGCAATTCTTCTGTTAATTCTTTATCAAGTGAACAAGTGAAAGATGACAGGAAAAAGCAACTTTTCTCTTTGTTTTAGCTCTTTGGTTATTGATCTTTCCTGTTAAGTACAAGAATTAGCTCAGGCAACATGAGCATATGCATGCTATGGAGAGATGGAACTGTGACCTGAAATGAAAGGGAGCCATTTAGGGCAATATAACATTATCCTCTTGACCCATTGTTGAAGAACTTTCAATTCTTAACTATCATAAAAAATATGCAATGCTTTGGCCACAATATGAAATGAGGCGAACAAGATAGCACAACAGGACTTGCCACTCCGACATGTTTGCTTGACTAGGAGCAGTATTTTTGGCATTGCAGCAATGCAAGTGTCCTTATGTATGAGTGGTGGGAATCTATTTAAACATTTGACTGCATTCTTTACTTAAACCTGAGCTAGGCACCCATTTGTTCAATCATCTTATTCAGCTTTATTTATTTCTCAGGTTCTTGAACCTAATTGGCATGTGATGCATAATAGACTTCAGACTGCAAAGAGCATAGACGAGGTTGGTTGCCCCCCCTCCTCCTCTCTCTCTTCCTTCCTCCAAAATGAAAAGAAAAGGAGGGGGAGGGAAAAAAAAGGGGGGTCGGGGGGTTGTTCCATATTCAGATGCCTTAACATGTGGCTTTCAAAAGTTTCCTTTTAGCGTTATCTAGTTTTGCTTGTTACATATCTGTCTCTGTGAACAGGTCATTCAACATCATGATTATTTCCTCGAGAAGTGTTTGAGAGAATGTCTACTTCTTTTGCCTGGACTGCTTAAGGTTTGTCCTGATTGCCATATTCAAATGAAAAAGCAAGCTTTTGAGTCATTGCATATTTGTTTAGGATAGTGGTGATACAGTGGATATATTTTAGTTTCACGTGAGTACTGCAATAGGTATTAGTGGCAGGGAATTTGTTCCTAGAACACCGAGTCCTCTTGTTGCATCACTATCAGCCTCTGTCGCGACACTTGTAATGCAACTTTACATTCGTTGTGCAAACTCTGTATCCAATGCATCTAGTTCTATGATATGATATAAACTGAAGCACTTGATCAGATTGATTATTGTGGCAATCATTCATAAAATTTAGCTGAAACTGCAATCGTGAACTACATGCTTTCTTTTTTTTTCCGTGGTTCACTTGTTCAACTGAACTTTTATGAACGCAGAAAGTGGAGAAGTTGAAGCTATTGTGTGTACAATATGCTGCAGCCACTCAGTGGTTGATATCATCCTCCGTAGACATCCCGCAGTTTCATGAAAAACCAGATAACTCCCTAAGGTCAGAAGATCCTAAGTCACGGAAATCAGTATCCAAATCTCAGACTTCAAGATCAATGACAAAAAATGCAACAGTGACCAATTCTGTCCTGTAAGTATGGAACAATTACAAAAGATGCAATGTCGTTGATATACAATACAGGTCCCCTCTGCCATTCTCATTCAATTCAATGTTGCAGTAAATTCGAGAAGGAGTTTAATGCTGAGATCCAGAGCCTGCGCAAAATTTTAAGCAGTCATTCACAAGCGGAGCCATATCTGACTCACCTTGCACAGTGGATCCTCGGTGTTGGAAAAAATCAATAGGTTCTGGTTCACTTTTCCTTGAGTTTGGATTAATCTATTCTGTATGCCTATCAAGTATCATTTTTTCTCATGCTTCCATCTGAAAGCGTCATGTCTTATTTTCCGTTCACTCTCCCTTTTTGTTTCATATGTCGATTTCGCGATACGTTGCGAGCATGTGGTGTTGTAAGCCTAATAGGTTCGAATTTTAGTTGGACTAGAAGCAGAATGGTGATTTCAACTTGTTTTTGAACTGATTCGTGCACTTATGCTTAGGAGATGGGCAGGTAGTATAATCCATCATTTAAAGCTTGAGCAACAATCTGGTATCATTAGCTCTTGACCACTGTGATCTTCTGCAGGATCTTCATGAATGCTTATGTGGCATACCTAGCGTGTCCAATTTTATGAAGTGTCAATGCGGCACTAATTCAAAGTCAAGTAGGCAAAACAGAGAGAGAGAGAGAGAGAGAGAGAGAGAGAGAGAGAGAGAGAGAGAGAGCTTTGACACCCAAGTTCCATCACTCTCTCATTCGTTTTTGCTACTCAAGCATAAGTGTTTCTCATGATTGTGGGACATAAAAGGTGCCTAAACATTGTGACCAATGGTTTTTGTTATTTAATGCAATTAGATAATCACATAATCACAAGATAATGACAGCCAAATTCCAGAGCCAAAAATTGTCAGACGGTTGCTGCTTTAAGAGAGAGAAAATCGGATATTTTATTGGTGTAGAAATCTGGCTGTATTTTGTTGTCTGGACTCTGAAGCATTGACAGAGAGGTCACACCTATCAAAAGAACATTGAACAATCAGAACCAGAAATGCAGAACAGAAGTTGGAAAAGAAAGAAAGACCTGACTAAGCACCTGAGAGAACTAGAAGAGTTTTACAGCCTCCATTTTGCCCAAACAGAATATCAGTATCCAGTCTGTCCCCGACCATGCAAATTTGAGACTTTTGAATGCCAAATCTGCCAAGACAAGACGAGAAGTTTGGCAACCAATAGATGAGTGAGTAAGAAATGCTAAGTTGGGGAAAGATATGGATGCTAATTGATGACATTACTTGTGACTGAATGGTCCAATATCTATCCCTAGTAACCAGCAACACATCCTACTACCACGATACAGCAGTTACTCCGAATAAGGAACGAACTACGTGAGACTTGGGAATTCAATTTTATGAAGCATCAAACCTACATTGCCCGTCACAGTGACAAGAGTTAACAGAAGAAAAGGAATACTGGGAGTAAGTCCTCAAGTTACATCATTCAAATGCAATGGATCTGGTCCTTGTTTAAAGCTTGTGGCTGTGGCACCCTTTTGTCATTAGCCAAGCTATACGGCCAAAAACATTGTAGTAGAACAATACGAATAGTATACTTGACAAAGTCTTTACTCTGAATGTTTATCATAGAGAGATTCAGGATTATTTGGAATTTGGTATTTCCAGACTTCCAGTGCATTTCTCAAGGATGACGAACTGAGCATCTCTGGTAGTGGCTTAAAATCTATTAAGTTGACCTTGCTCTCATTGATCCACCCACTTCCTAGGCAAGGTAACAAATAAATTGAGTGTGACACCACTGCACATGTGAGCTCATATAACCAGCATCAGGACTTCCAGGACACAGGTGATAAAGGAAGCAGAAACACAAATCAGAGCCTCACTTGTTTGCCAGGTAGTCCATCATAAAAGTTGATGGCTTCCCTACAACCAATGGCTCGCGCTGAGTTGATCCCCTAATGGCACCAACCATAGAACCTCCACCTGTCACAAGGATGCGCAGTGGTAACTGGTGAAAATGAGGGACATAAAGCAAATCCAGCAATCTCAATGAATCAAGAGCAAGCTACTTAAGCTGGTTCTCTCTAGCAGTATTTTTTTTTAGATGGATCATACTGAAAAACCGTACCACTTCACTTTGTCCACGTCCTAAAAACTTCTGCCTGGATATCTAAGACAATTTCGTACATACTATGAACCAAAAGGTGAAAAAACACTACCTATGTTATACATAGCTTTAGAGGTCCAAAACCTCGCTGAGAAACATTGACATGGCATTTTTTCTCATCTACTAATGATTGATCATCAGCTTAGTTCCAAAATTTGAAGCTACGGAAGCTCACATAAGAGAGGCGGAGTAATAACAGAATCATTGGGAGACACGGCGTGTCTGCTACATATGAGGACAAAAAGTGTGGTAAAAAGTGAACCTGCCCATTCCTGTGCATCAGTGAGATGAGTTACGGCATCTCGGTTAGTAGCAATGAATAGGCATCCAGGATTTTCGCGTATACAAAGTGTTCCATACCTTCAAAAGCCAATGAAAACATATGAGTGGAAGACCATTAAACATACATGTTTTTGCTTGAAGCAAAATTGTAGGTTCATCTTACAGATTTGACCATGCAGCAACTACCTTCCGGCTCAGTAGATATTAGCTGTGTTTTGCGAGGGTAGCAAGGAAATGAAGCAGTTCTATTTACAAATTTGGTTATCAATGCAGAGAAAAGTAATGTAACAATAAATTCTTGCTTGCTGATAAGAACTGAGAGCATCTTATTTTCCCAATAATTTGCATTCTCTGGTTATATATATATATATATATCATGTGTGATGCAAGGGCAGTACATGGCTTTCACAAAGACCGCACATTTCCATATGATGAACTTACTGGATTTTGTAATAATTGAAGTATCGATCAAATCCAACCACAACAGCACCAACCTTCATTTCCACATTGCATGAAAAGAACAAATAAGCTCATAGGATAAACAAATAAACAAAAGCAAAATATATCAGAGAGAAAGAGAATAAGCTTACATCCTCATCATGCTCCATGTAGAACCCAGGCTTGAGCTCTATCTTTTTCCCGCCATCTTCCTATTAAATGATTGTCAGTTAGCACTGCAATCTTCTGAGTGGTTGCAAAAATTGCACTGGAAATAACATTTTGGCGCGAGTGTAATTTGCACCACAGATGCTTGGGGTGGTTGCTGGTTGAGGTACAGAGGGTGGAAAATGGCTGATGTGGAAATAATGCATGGTGGGACTGTAAACAACAGACTGATGAAGCAAGCACTTAATACATCCAGGAGATACGAACATCCTATTATGAGACAACACACAGGACCATGCAACTGACAAAAGTAGGAAACCCTACAATTGGGCAATAATATAATAGACGATTCTGAAATCTTGGTCATTAGATCCGTTCACAAATCAACCAGCCCTTCAGTAAGCACATAACAGATAAGATGAGTACCCATTCTGAAAGATGGTATTTGTTTTGGAGCATCTAGGGACAGAGATATGTATGTAAGCATATAGGGAGAGAGAGGGAGAGAGAGAATTTTTTTTTTGTTTTTTTTGAGGGGGGATGCTGTTCTCTTTGAAATAATCGTATTATATATATAGAAATGAAATATATCTTAGACAAGGAAATAATACAAAACAAAGGAAAATGAAAAGAATTCACATAGCATCTGACATTTCAATATGATGTCTGCTTGTACTGTATTAGGAGATGAAAGGATTTAGAAGTTGTTCATACAGGACCGCCAAGGTATTGAAATCCGGCTAGCTCAAGCTCCTTCAAGATGCCATCCTCACCAATCACATAAACCTAAGCCATAATTAACCATTAGCACTCCAATAGTATTGGCTAAACAAGCTATGCAGCAAAGTAGAACACTTTTTAGAAGCCTGCTCCTGTAATTGGAAGTTGTAGTATACTTCAAAACCAAAGTTAATCCCTTACAGCGTGACTTAGAAAATTACAATTACTGAAGAGGTGCAACTAGTTCCTTGCTGATTTGATTCAAATCCTGAATATAGTATCTATATCTAGCATTCATGGTCAAATGAGCATATGTGCCAAATGATGAAACGATATGCAAAACATACCTTTTTATCCTTGGGGAAATCAATGGATTTTAGGTATGCAGCAGCTGCAAAAGATGATGCGAATATCTCTTCCTGAAACAAGTGAGCTTTGGATAGAAGCAAGCGGGAGAATCACCGCCGGATAGGATGGAGAGAAGTCGCAGGCTAACCTCATTCACATTGAGTCCAAGGATCTCAAACTTCTTCCCATATTGCTTCCTGGACTTGGTTGAGTTGTTGGTAACAAAAACCAATCTCTTTCCCTAACAATTAAGGATGCTGAAACAATCAGTTCCTAGATAAGGAGATACACCCTCCTACACGATGTCCTAATGGTTTCAACAGCTGAACAGGAAGCTACTATAGCACTCAGAAAGATAGCACAATATCTTGTCCAGTGCAGGTAGATAGAGTCAAGTCACTGAACCCATGTTCAGCTGGTATTATCAAAAACAGAGATTGAAATGGGGAAACCCCTTCTGCTACACAAGTAAATAAGAAGAGAAAAACAGGACCCATACCGTGAAAGGTGCTAGTAGAAAAAGGTGGAGATGGCCTACTGCCTAAAGGTGCCAAAACATGTTTACACTAACCTTTGAGCGGAGCATATCGAGTGTTTCAGGGACTCCATCGATCAGGCTGTCCCCTTTCCATATAACGCCTGAAAGAAGAAGAAGAACACGTGTAAAATGCGATTGTATTCGCTACACAATTTACTAGCAAGAGCAGTTGCCGGTTGCAGTAGCAAGCATCCTTGTCCTTGCTTGGAACTCAAGAAAAAGCTCCAAGCATCATCGTATCAACAAGAAAACCAGAAGAACGCGTGGAAGTTTGGTTGCTAGCCGGCAGCGTCACGATGGCCATTTCACGTCGTATCTTCACCAAAAAGAACAGAGAGAAAGGGATTCGCTCCTCTGCGATTGACGCAATCGCTCTCGCTCAAACCACCAACTGAGGCAAATTCGAAGCAACGACTCCCGCGCCGATCGCAACCGAGGCGAGCAATCGGCGCCGGGAAGCACAGAAACCGAGAGCGAGAAGCGCGGGAGATATACTCACCGTCGCAGTCGAAGATGAAGGTCTCGACGGAGTCGATGAGGTCATCGGCGTCCTGGAGGGGCTGGGCCGAGGCGCGGGCCTTGAGAGTCTCCATCCTCGACCGGGGCTTGGGATCGCCGCTAGAGCCGAAGCTGCTCCTCCTCCATGCGACGCTCGCGAATATAGACGAAGGAGAAGACGGAGAAGGAGGAGGAGGCGGTGGGACGCTGGCGGCGGAGAATCTGGGCACGGCGGAGAACAACCTCTGTGAATGGGCGCTGCAACTGACCACCACTCCTCTGCTTAACATCTCCCTCCCTGTGCTTTTCTCGCCTCGCTATCTCCCTTTCTCCAACACAAGCCTTAATTTCTTTTCTTTCGCCTATTTTTATTTATTTATTTCAATTTTCGCCCTTCTTTTTAAGAGGGTGTATTTATAGTACGCGGCTTCTAATTTCTGTGGCCGTTAGCTTCGCGATCAAGAGGCTTGGGCTTCCGTGCTGACGTGGCGGTTCGGATGGAGGGTATCGCCTTCTTTATCCGCCTCCCCATTTCACTTTGCCACCAAGAATTTGTACGTATGGCATAAACATCCACAAGAATTTCAAATAATGATTTAAAGTACTATAATTTTCTCAAATAATAATATAAAGTGGATCTTATTTTAAAAAAGAGTATGGACTGCCCTTTTTTATTTCAAACAAAGGCCTGGTCAAAGGGCATTTTCGCCTTTTATCGTACGAAAACTTTTTTTTTTTGTATTTTTTGCATTTTTTTCTGTTTTCATTTCATTTCATTTTCTTTTTTCTTTCCCTTTCTCCACCATTGCCATCCTTAGGCGAGGGCCGCCCACGCCATGTCGCCGTCGAGCAAGGGACGCTAGGGAGATGGTTTGACCTCGAAGATCTATGGTGGTGGTTTCTCTTTGGCATCGCCTTGATTTGCTTGCATGGGAAGATCAGCTGATGATTTGGTGCATATGATGCAGCAACTGCTTCCATGGTGGGTACTTCAGTTCCTCATTTGAGAAAATCAGAGCACTTTAGATCTCGAAAAATTTACAGGCAGAGAGCTTACAGAAACCTATTCGAGGCAACCCTCGCCCGAGGCCAGCATGGTTGGGAAAGGGAAAGAAAAAAGGAAAAAAGAAAAAAGAAAAAAGAAAAAGAAAAAAGGGAAATTTTTTTTAAAACTTTAAAGGGCAAAAATGTCTTTTGATCATGCTCTTGTTTGAAATAAAAAGAGTACTTCAGGCCCTCATTTGAGAAAATCAGAGTACTTTAGATCTTTATTTGGAATCTTCGCTAAATATTCCTTTTATGTTGATCTGGGATACTTGAAAATTAGGGATGGCAATTCCCGGCCCCATAAAAATGACGTGGCTCGATCACGGTACGGAGGGAGCTCATGCTCGAGTCGGTTTCACATCAACACGAACGGCACGATTAATAATTGGGTCGCGTTCGTGTCGAACCCGCTCAAACAAAAGGAAGAAGAAAAAAAAGAAAAAAAACACGATTCTTGTAACCTCTCAAATTAAGGAAACCGTACGTGAGCCGTTCAAGATTGGATTACGTAGAACGTTGTTGTTGTCGTCGTCGTCGTGTTATGGTGTCGATATTTCAGCGATTAAGAAGAGGTTGTTCAATTTGTTTTGATGATATAATCTTCGACGGACGAGGGTAAGCATGATTCATATCTCTCGTGATTGTTCATGTTGGTGGGATGATTTCATGATACGTCATTGGGTGTTATTGTAATTACGTCACACACATCATGCCACTTGGTCACGTCCGTGTTTTGTAGGTCGTTATCGATTTAATTGATTAGGTCGGGATTAGACCAATTCTGCAGGATACCCATGTGTCAACATGAAATAAACATGAGAAAATTTACCGAAAAAGTCTTAAATATATTGTAATTGTGTCAATTCGATCATATTTTTTTTTTGTTAACCAATTAAGTTGTAAATTTTTTGAATTTATGCCGAATTAGTTCCGCTGGCCGACGAGGACTCGTGGCTGTCGCTCGGCCTCGCGAGGCCATGGTTACCTTTGCACATGACTTGGGAGGCTGGCCTCACCCAAATCTAGGCTAGGCGGCCGTCCTCATACCCGCGCCTCGCGCACCTAGACCATCGCGAGGCGGCCTCTCTGGTCGTGGGTGAAGGTGGCCATTGGCTCGTGGTTCTTGCCCAGCGACCTTCAGTGACCCTCGCCAGCCAGTGGGAAGGAAAAAACAAAAGAAAGCGAAAGAAAAGAGAGAAACAACGCGATAAAAAAAATAAAAAACAAAACATTTTAAAAAATATTAAAATATCATAAAATTTGTCCACATAGTGCTGCTCGCCCAAATAGCTTGAATTGGTAGAAATGTAAAATAGTTAGGATTCAATTGGCAAAAAAAGAAGAAGAAAGATTTAGAACTGAATTGTTATAATCACAATTGATTTATAACTTTTTTTAATAATTATATTCGTAAACATGCCTTGAAAGTGCGAGTTACCCCACTATACTTGAGATAGGGTTCACCTGACTTTAGTATATACATTTTTTGGTCAGAACTCTCGGCATTTATTTGAGTGTCTTAAGTTTGATGTTACATGTTAGACGAGAACTTAACACCATATAAACCATCAAGAGGATTGTGAAACTTCTCCATGAACTTAGAGAGAAAATTTCTTCGTAACCCTGTGAATAAAATTGAGTAAAATTAGATGTTGCAATATATACACGGGAGCATTTGAGTAATCAAAGTGCAATTTGTATTCTTCCCAAACAGAAAGTACCTGGATCCAGCCACGTACATCAGGTGTTCGATTTGTTCGCCGCCTTACGATTTATTCATCGGCAAATCGAGTTGATTTGACGACCGTTGTCAATTTGAAAAGCTACTGCTTGGCGTCGGAAGCACGGCCCACATTAATTAACATGAAAGGCCCAGCCCACGATCACATGGAATGGAACTGGGGAGTTTGAATCCTCGCAGCTGGCGGGATCCTCGACCCGCACTGAAACTCGACGGAGGGAGCAGCAATGGAACTTTAGACATGGCTGTTCCTGGAGACGTGCTTGGTACGCCGAGGAGCAGCAGCACGCGATGCCGTAACCCTACGAGAACATGAAGAGATCACGGCGACAGCTGAGCCAAGATGTAGAGAAAGCTCGCGGCCAAAGTTGGAAGAACATGTGGCAGAGCATAGATAGAGAGAACAGTGGAGAAGAAGACATGCTCGGCCTATGCCAAAACCCTGCCAAACTTCAATGACATCGTAGTTTCTCGTAAACGTGTGCTTTTGCTTTTCGGGTGTGGTTTAGATCCTTCTGATGTCCGTAGGTTTGGCTTCCGGTGTCACTTAATTGACTTTTCCTTGCCATCTATGATTCGGATCTCTTTTTTGTGGTATTACATATTAGAATTTGACGCATAATCACAACGAAATAGAAACTAAAAGCGAGAAAGACAAAACGAAACATAAAATTTATTATGATTTAGCCTTAAACTATAGCTATATCTACCAAAAAATTTCACTAAAATTAGTATCTCCTATCTCTTTGTTACATCACTTAATTATAAGTGAAAGAGATTATTTATAGCAATTAATCAACCCAATCCCAAACTACAAATGAAATACAAGCTCAAGCTATAAAAGTCTCTTGGAGCAGAACCCTAGTGCTTTTATATTGATAAAAAGTATGAACCACACCCAAATATTATAATGGATTTGTTTTGAACACCCTCTTTCTCGGTTCTTACTTCTTGGTATTATCACGTCATTAAGTTCCAAAGAACTTCAATTTTCTTTCAAACGCATTTTCAAACCATCGAAAGAGGAGCTAGCACTGTCTTCTACTCAAAAGACACTTCTTTTCCACAAGTTTAGCGCCGTTTCAAGGTTGGAACACTACTTGTCGAGCTCAGGCTAGAGGAGGCTACGGGTCGGTTTCGATTTCATAGTTTTTGAAATTGGCCCGGAACCGGCGGTTCCCAAACGGCTAACGACTGTTTTGTCTTTTTTTTTAAAATTTATTAAATAATCTTAATTATTATAAATACTCATCTTCACATTTCATTTTTTCCTCACAATTTCTCTGAAATTCTCTCATTTATCAAATTCTGTCAATTATCTCAAATTCGCTCAATTTTGTTAGTTTTCTTCCGCTCAATTCTCTCGAAAAATGGCAAGTGAAAGAGGAAAGAGCCCGATGATTTCGGAAAAATCCAATTATTCTCATGATCCTTGTGAGCATGCACAATAGGGAGACGATGACGATGACGATATCAATATTATTTCCAATGTCGAGCACGTTTCGACGCAAGAAAGTCTGCATCCTACTACGGATGCCGAAGAAGCATCAACAACAAAGGAGATGAGTCGAGGAGGTGCATCCATCATATGGCAACACTTCATTAAGCAACATATAGAAGGAAACGACTACAACCTCACATGTAAGCATTGCAAAAAAATATACAGATTTACAAATAAAAGCGGCTATGGAACATATCAACGGCATTTGGTGTCAAAACATCTAACGAAATTCGGGATCGACACGTGGCAACAACAAATTCCTAAGTTTGTCGATTCTAATACTTCTCCTTTATTTTATTACGATAGGAATAATCGTGAGCAAAAATTAACTAAATTTGCTGCCGTTGAACATTTATTGTTTAATTTTGGTGAAAATTTTGATTTTAATACTTTTATACGAAATGCATGTACTCCACAAGCAAAACATGTTTCGAGAAATATGTTTAAACGCCAAATTTTTAAACTTTATAAAAAAGGAAAAGAAGATTTGAGATTTTTTTTTTCAATTTTCAATGGATGTGTGCCTATAGGTGCGATATGGAGTAATTCTTGACAAACTCATTATTATATGGATATTACATTTCTGTGAATAGATGATGATCGAAACATTCAAAAAATAATTATTGCATTTTGAGTTTTTGATAAAACGCATATATCACATAAAATTTATGGAATAATTAAGCAAGTTTTAAAAGAATATTTATTGGTTAATAATTTTTTTTAATTGATTTTGATAATGCCTCGACAAATACCGCTTTCATTTGTGAGTTAGAAATAATTTGTAAACCCGCTTTTGATGAAATTGTTTTTTTCACATTAAATGTGCTTGCCATGTTTTAAATTTATGCATATAAGATGATTTACGAACTCTTGAATTTTTCTCCGTCCAATAAAAACAGCAATTCAATATTTATTGAAATATCCCCAAGTTATAAGGGACTGGGGTAGATTTTGTAAATAAAATGGAAGAAAACCAAAAAAATTTTCAAGAGATGTTTCAAATTATTGAAATTCTACATACGAGTTGCTTAATTAATCCTTTTCATATAAAGATTTATTATGTATGTTTTTTGTGAATCATGTTTCTCAAAATAATTTATATGATAATAGTGGGATATTTGCAAAAAAATTTTAGATTTGTTAAAGTTTTTAATAACACAACTTATTCTTTATCCAGTGTTTATTATCCTGCTACGCATTTATTTTTAACAGAGTATGTAAATATTGCTAGTATTTTTGAAGAAAATGAAAACGATAATCAATTAGATCCAACTATTATAGCAATGCGAACGAAATGGATGCAATATTATACCAAATTCCTATTATTTATTTGGTTGCTTGTGTTTTGGATCTGGATAGCTTATTTAATGATTTGAATTTCTACTATGAGTGTTCACATTTGATTGAAACTGTGAATATTAGAGATACAGAATTGTATAATGATTTTTACAGTAGATATAATATAGTTGCTGATAGTGGAACTTCTTTCCAAGCTAGTGACATGCAAAGCAGATACCTAGGTGGAGGGTCTAGAAATCTAATAAATAGGCAAAAAAGATAAAAGGGAGTAATAGGAAATATTTTCGAATTAGAGATTTATTTAACCACTGTATTTGAGTTTCGTCAATTCGAAAGCATGGACTTCGAATTCTACAGTGGTGGAATAGTTATTCAACTCAATTTTCAATACTAGCTCACATTGCAAAAGAGATTTTAGCAACCCCTTACTCAATAGTTGTGGTTGAACAAATGTTTTACGCTGAAGGTAATATTTTGGATGACCGACATTTAAGATTAGCTTAGGATTTGGTTGGGACTCAAGCTTGTATCGATGATTGGATAAAGGCTGCATATTGACAACAAGAGATGGATTGTAACAATGAATCCGAATTCTTCAATGATGGAGATACCACTGCCACGGTACCAGTGCCACGGGTAGTGATGATTGATGATGAGGTAAGTAAGGGGTTATCAAAAGTAAAAGAATTACATAGACTTTGATTCTTCTATCCCCAAGAAGATATGTAGTTGCTTAATGATAATTCATTAAGTTCAAGCCCTTTCCTCTTTCCCATTTTTTCCCTCGATCCCCAAATTTGATCACAATTTATATTTAAAAATTTATTATTTCATAATTTTATATTTTTTATTTCATAATTTATCATTTAAAAATTTATTTTTTATTTCATAACTTTTTTATTTAAAAATCGATTTTGAACCGGAATCGGAACCGGAGTCGACGGTTCCGTTCGGTTCAAACCGGAACCGGAACCGGGCCTCGAACCTACCCGGAACTACCTTAAAGGTTCTGGTTCTGATTCATGATAGGTCACAAATCAGAATTGTTCGATTTCGAACCGTGGCCATCTCGGGCTGGAGTGGTAGGTTCGCGCTTTGCATTCCCAGTAGCATGCAAGTCGGATTCTTGCCTTAGCCTAGAGATTTTCTCCCCCAGCAGGTAGTTTTATACGGTGGATCTCCCTCCATCAGTAATGGACTCCTTAGTCTGCTTGCTTGGCTCGTGGATGCTGAAGGAGGTGAACATGTAAAGCTCATGTCGGGCCTATTGCAATGGCTTCTTGGTTTTAGTCCAAAAGCACATGGAAAGAATGTGGTCGCATTCCTGCTTTGAACTCTTTTGTCCATTGACTTTATGACTCGCTCTGGTACTTGGAACTTAGGAAGGCAAACTCGCTAATTCCGCCGGGTGAAACCAGACTGCCTGAACTGAGCATTTATCTGAATCTTTCGAATGGTTTAGACGAAATTAATCAGGCAATCTCTAGGGAGGCAACCGAGGATTTGCTGTATGAACGAAGGGTATGTACTGAATAAATATGGACCATTGAAATCGATGGGCCTCACATGGCATGACACTTATCAAATTTGACGGTCTAGATTGGGTTTAGTACACGCTCAAGTTTTATGGAATGATTTCACCAGTCAGAGAGGACAGAGGGAATCCATTAAAAGACTCTTTTATGTTAGCAATATGACGATGGATTGTGCCTTGTTTTTCTTTCGACCTTATAGTTGGTACTTGTAGAAATTCTCTCCGACTTGGTCGTCTATTAATGGGTACAAACAAAGTCATTCTTTTACTATACAATGTATCCATACTTTTGGCTCGACTAACCTGATAGATACATATGAACGGTCTTGTCTATTTTCATCGAATAAGACTATTCACTAGATAATGAACTCTTTAGCCAAACGCCACTTTGAGGTTAATCACATAAAAAATCGTGCTCTTTCACAATCTGGATATAACCATTTTTATATGATTAATTACAAATCCAAACCAGAAACCTTAATACGTTGTCTCTTTCCTCTCTACTCTCCCTCTTCACACCCCACACGACGTGGTGGCGATGGCGTTAGAGGTGGCAGCAATGGTGTGGACTATGGTGGAAGTGGAGAGAGAATGTGTCATTGAAAAACAAGATTTTAGCTGAAGTCCCATGTTGCTGATGAAAAGTGGCATGCATTTCCCTATCCTCGATGATATTATGAGGTAAGATGGCTTCATGATCCGATGTAGTGTAGGTCGCCGTGGGATTGTTCGAACGATCAAACTACATACTTCGGTCGGATCACAGAGACACAATGACAATGCCGTTAGCGCGCAAAATGGCACATCAGATGCTTCGGTTGAAGGTACACCCCGAACAACCATGAGTTGAACACCTGAAAGCACGTGAAAAAAATGCATGGGTAGATAATTGTCCCTAGATAGGGGTGATCGATTCTCGCTTCAGTTCGTTCCCCTCAAGAACCAGGAATCGAACTGGTGGTCCTGGTTCCTAATTTTTCGGAACTGGGAATCAGACTGGACCGGTCCGATTTTTGGATTATTCCATTGAATCGGAAACATCAACATCACTTTTATCTCAAACCAGTTGGGGTCAGTGATTGATGAACCCAAATAAAAAGGCATATAATATACTAAAACAAAAGCAAAGATAGGGATACAAAAAAGAAGAAGAAGAAGAATGACTAATTAGGACAATTTGGAATATAGGAAATTCCTTCTTCTACGATATGAATAGCTTTCCTCCATTCCGTCCTAAGACAGATCGTATGTCAATCTATTTTTCACTTTATTAGATTTTATTTTATTAATTTCTCCCTAGTAAATTTCTATCGACCTCTTCCTTTCTTCATGTTATGTTCTCAGTAACAAACTTCTGTTATCACCGGGGCATCTAGGGATCTATGAAGAATATATCCAAACTATCTTAATTTATGTTCTCTTATCTTCTCTGCTATCAGTATTATTCTAGCTTTTCATTGAATATCTTCATTTCTTATTTTATCCATCATTGTTGACCACACGTCCACCTTAACATTCTTATTTTCACTTCCTCCATTTTATGCTCATATTGCTTATATGTTGGCCAATATTCAGCTCTGTATAGCATTGCATGTCTTATTGTTGTTCTATAAAATTTTTCTTTTAGTTTAAGAGGGGTTTTTTGATCACACAAAAATCATGATGCACTACACCATTTCAACCAACCTGTTTTGATTCTATGGCTGACGTCCTCATCAATCTCTCCTCTCTTTTGCAAAATTGATCGTAAATACATGAAAGCATCTTTCTTAGGTACCTTTGTCCAAGTATATCCATAGATTCTCGATCTCTTCCTCCTCTTATTATGGCGAACTTATACTTCATGTACTCAGTCTTACTCTAATTTAATGTAAATTCTTTGGACTCTAACATGTTTTTTTGTAATTTTAATTTAGAATCAACCCCAGCCTTGATCTCATCAACAAGCACAATATCATCTGTGAATAGCATACATCATGGCACTCCATCTAGGATATCTTTTGTTAGCTCATTTATAATTAGGTAAAAAAGATAAGGATTCAAAGTCGAACTTTGGTATAAACCTAATGTGATTGAAAAATAGCTTGATGTGCCATTACAGGCTTTTACACATGCAGTAACACCATCATACATGTTCTTGATTATCTCTACATACTTTAAGGGTACTTTTTCTTCTCAAGAACCCATCACAAAACTTTTCTTGGAATCTTATCATACGCCTTCTCGAGACCAATAAACACCATATGTAGGTCTTTCTTTTCTTGATATCTCTTCATCAAATGTTGTATTAAGAAGACAACCTCTATGGTAGATCTTCCTAGCATAAATCCAAATTGATTTATAGAGATCTTGGTCTCTATTCTCAAACAATGCTCAATAACTCTTCGCCACAATTTCAATATATGACTCATAAGCTTAATGCTTTTATAGTTGCAATAGTGATGGATATCCCCCTTGTTTTTATAGATAGGTACAATCATTCTCTTCATTCATTCATCAGACACCTGATTAGTTTGGAGAATCTTGTTAAACAGTTTAGTCAAACCAACTTATCGCCACATTTCCTAAGCATCTCCACATTTCAATAGGGACACCATATGGTTCCAAGGCTTTACTAGTCTTCTTCTTTTTTAATGCCTCAACTTCATGCGCTCTAATTCTAGGCACAAACCTTCTATTTAAATCATCATATGCGTCCACTAAATCTATCTCACTTCTATCGCTCTCCTCATTAAAAAACTTGTTAAAATAACTTATCCACATTTCCTTCACTTCTACATCTCGCACTAACAATTTTTGGTCGTCATTCTTGATATATCTAACCTGGGTTAAGTCTTTACTTTTCTTGTTCCTTATATTTGCAAGCCTATATAGATATCATTTTCTCCCTCTTTGCTTTCAAGTTTTTTTTTTATATCGGAGAAAGCCTTACCTCTAACTTTCTTGGCATTTTTTTTGCGCCAATCGAAATTTTTGCAAATTTTCTTCATTGGGACATCTATGTAGACGTCTAAAACATTTATTCTTTTGTTTAATTGCCTCCTGCATCTCTTCATTCCACCATCAAGTTTTCTTTGTTTGATGTTCATTCCCTTTACTTTTCCCTAACACCTCTCTTGCTACTTTATGTATCCAGTTAAATATCTCACTTCACATCCTATTTACTTCTTTCTTTAGTTGTCATGGTCCTTCCTGAAGCATTCTTTCCTTGAAATCGATATCTTTCCTTTAACTTCTACCATCTTATTCTAGGGTTCTGAGCATTTCGTTGCATTTTTTTACTTTATACTGAATCTCTAAAACTACTAACTTATGTTGCGTAACTATAAATTCTCTAAGGTAGACTTTGTAATTTATATATGAGGTTCTATTCTCTCTTCTAGTAAGAAAGAAATCAATTTGACTATAATTTTGACCGCTATGAAAAGTGATTAGATGCGATTATCTTTTCTTAAAAAAGGTATTCGTCAACATTAAATCATAAGCTAATGCAACGCTCAAGATGTCTTCGCCATCCTCATTTCTAGTCCCATAGTTGAAACCTCTATGAACTTTGTCAAAACCTCTATTATTTTGACCAACATGTCCATTAGGACTCCTCCTATGGATATTTTCTCCTCACGTGGTATCCCGCTTAAAATCTTCTCTAGATCTTCCCAAATCTGTTGTTGTTGTCCAACTTGGGGGACGTACCCACGAAAATTGTTCAAAATTAAATCTCCCTCTACTAGCTTAATCAAGATAATCCTATTGTTTGATCTTTTAATATTAACAACTCTATCTTTGAAATTTTTATCGATCAAAATCCCAAATCTATTTTGACTCTTTTTTGTGTCCGTGTACCACGACTTGAATCTAGTGCCTTCCACTTCCTTAGCCTTTTCTATGACTCATTTGGTCTCTTGCAGGTAAGCAATATTTACTTTCATTCTAGCAAAAGTATTTGCTAACTCCTTTAACTTACCCATTAAGGTTACTATATTCCTACTCCTCAGTCAAATCCTTTCTCCTTGGACATTTCTTGCCTCCTACCCTCTCCCATAAAAGTATGAGGATCTTAACTCACTTTTCACTACATCCGGGCATCGATGTGACACATCACTTTGGGAATAATGGCCCAAGGCTAGCTTTATTTCCCCTCGCACCCACCTATCTTGATGTAAGGACCCTTGCCCATTTTTTGCTACGCTCGAGCGAAAAATCTAAAAGGTTCATTTCATAGGAAATAACTCTACCTATGTATGCTTACATAGCCTGTTCCAGGTCAGGGTAAAAGAGGAGGGTTGGTGTCAGGCATAACGAGCCGACCAAAAAATGCCAAATCACCACCATCGAAAACATGCAAAAAAAAAAGCACCATTCAGTCATGGGCACATAGAGTAGTTTCGGACATTTTGATAGCTTTCAAAGTGATGGTGGTGATTGGTCTAATCTTGGTTTAAAGATTTTGTTGGCTTTTAAAGAATTTAGCAGATCATCCATGGAGAAAGCAGAGAAGGCATAGAGCTAAGAGTTGCACCGGAACCTATTAGGTTTGGAGCAAAAACAGTTATAGTTGTTAAACCGAAGCTCATTACTAGTGTTGACATCTAAATTTTGATTTTTTTTTCAATTTCATTATACACAAAATAAGGATTAACTTTAGTCCTTGCCAAAAAATAGTTATGTTTTCATGCATTGCATATTTTATTTTTCACGCATTGCATTTTGTTTTTCCCTTTGGATCAATGATAGAAATGGACTTGAAATTGGTTTGCAGACTAAGCTAGAACTTCATGAAGAATTCGGCTAGCACTAGGGATAGGGCTTGTCGGAAATTCAGAAGGGGTTATGTCTTGGCTGAAACTGATTTGGACTTTAATTAGGGAGAAAAGTCTTGGGATTATTAAAGTCCATTATCTTAATAAGGCCTAAAGTAGGCAAAGTTCGGCCACTAAAGAAGCCGAATTGCTCAAGTAATTAGGGACCTTGTTGGACTTAATTTGATTTCGTTCGGCTTGCCTATATTAAATTCTGTAGTGGTGGAATTTGACTTAAGTTCTTCATTTTATGAGTACCTGTGGGTCACATAATCAGAATGGATTTTTACATAAACTATACACAAAAAGGCTCACGACAAGTGATATACACACAAACATATATATATATATATATATATATATATATATAAAGGGAAAAGAAATCTTGGAGATGGTCTGGTTTCTTGGTCTAGAACATGGGCAAGCAAGAGAGATCGTAAGGTTGGAGACTGCTACCTAGAAGAAGAGAACATTCAAAAAGTGAGATAAGTTCACATCTACAAGAAACATAGATAATGCTTACTTCAAAGAGATCTCATGTTTCCGTTGGGCAAAACTATCACTCTTGATGGAGCTCACCAAGTTGTTACAAAAATATTCAGCCCTTACACTCATGAACAACCATTTATCTCGTCATAACCATCCATTTGGGTTGTACATCCAACCTGGTGAGTGTAAGAGATATTAGTCTAATTCAGATCGAAATTTTGGAGATAGTTTTCAAATCTTATCTATCAATCATTCATCCTAATTTGATTTAGATTCATGAAGGCTATAAATACTTCCTTAGCAAATCATAAAAAGAGGAGGGAAAAAGGGACGCTAAAAAATTCATGTGAAAATCTCTCCATAGATAGGGGTTAGAGTCGAGGAAATTTTCTGCTCACAAAAAATTAAGAGACAAAACATGTAAAAAAAGGGAGAGAATTCTCGACTAAGCTGCTTCCATATGTTCTCATTCATGTGCTACCAATAGTCATGTTAAAATAGCCACTGTCTCGACGTCACGATTGTTTTCCCTACCTATGCTTCCTGTAGCGCCTCAGAACGCTACCTCAAGGCTTATTCATTACTTGCTCTCTTTTTATTAGCGCCATCCATTAGCTTAATCATCTCCATCATTCTATCCAATGCCAAGCCTACACATCTGAAAAGACGATCCCCAAATAAGGATGGGCTAACAGCTCAGTAAGTTCATCCTCTAAATCTCACCCAGGATACCAGATACCCTCAGATCGACCTTAAACATGCGATCCTAATTATCCACTCTCAAGTTTCTAGGCCAATATCAACCAGATAATGCAAGTAATGACAATTCGAAGAGAGCAGAAAAACAGTTCACAACTCTGTCAAGCATGCTCAAAAGTCAATCATTACGGTTTATTATAATATCTATGCCATTCACTTTGCCTAATCTGCTATGATTCCGTCGGAATTGCTTGATTTCGCTATTTCACTATTAGGTGCGCACTTTGGGTCCACCAAATCACAATAATTAACCATGGACATATGTGGACGACCCATGTACAGTGTTTCATAGCTCGTGAACAATGTCTCAAAATACTATTTGGGTCCAGTTTTGCCTCAAATGTTCCAAAAATCCCCTTTTCAATAGTTAGGTTTCATCGTACTAACACTGACACTCACGGACAACCCAAGTCCATCGCGAATAGTAACTTTTCCGGCATAAATAGTGTACTCGACACCTCAATAGAATCGGTTTTCACTTTATATCCTAAACCAATCAAATTTTCCAAACTGTTCTACTTCTAATCATATCCTAGAACCGATTCATAAATAATCTAACATTTTACTCAAGATTTAGAAGTAAAATTCACTAAGATTAAGCTAAAACAACTCTTTCAAGAAGCTAGAGCAGCATCAACACACAAGAGTGAAAACAGGGCAAAGGGCGACAACACGCACGCCTGAATCGAGTGAAGTTCAGAACGAATCAAAACTCATCTAGAGATGATTTTTGAAAAGAATTGAAAAGGAAATAAAGACGAAGATACTCACATTGGTTCGACCTCAATTGGAGCAGCGACGACTCCAAAATTAACGAAAAATCCCCAGTACAGAAAGCTAGAAATCAGCTTGTGTATGGTCTGATTTTGGATCTGTTTGAGGGGGTTTCAAGGATGATTTTGAGATAATTTTTTGTAGAGAACTACTAGAGAGATAGATGAATATGAGGTTAAAAGGGCACCTCAAACTGATGTTATTTGGGTGGCAAAACGGGTGGCAATTCCTCCGGTGAGCAAAACCGTGAAGAAAATGAGAGAGAGGGAGGGTGAGCATGAACTTTTCTAGGGAGAGACAGCTTGGTTGGCCAAATAATAGAGAAGACAGAAAAATATCCTCAATTATTGGTGAACACTATTCGTCGGTTAATCAGTACTATCCATCAATAGGCCGGTCAAAAAGTTTGATCGACGGTGATCGATGGTCGATTGACGCGATTGATGTGATTGACAATGACTGATGTGATTGATTTGATGGCTGACACATTTTGTGAGGTAAATTTCTAATGATCAGTTAAATTTTTTTTACTGATTGGGGCTCAAGTGTGAATAATTGTAGACACAAGATTTTGTAAGATTAAAATTCTAATCTCACTAAAAATACTACCACCACAAATCTAGAGAGTGTATCATAAATCAGGGGCTAAAAAAGTCTTTTCTGGACTTTTAATACTTATCTGGTTTATCGGAGAAAAATGGTCAACTACAAAACCAAGCGATGTGTTGTCCAATATTTGTCTCTTAATCCCAAAAATCCAAATTTACTCATTTTATAAATATCCGAATTTTGGGATGTCACAAATCTCTCATCCTTAAAAAGTTTTGTTCTGGAAACTTGGCCTTTACTTCATCCTTGTCAAAATGTAAGATCCTTATAGTCATTATCTTACTCAACTATGTGGCCTTATTACGCTTTCGCTGCGCACTTGATCACGTGTCCTCCTTAATTGCTACATCTCACAATCTTAATCATTTTCAGGGTTGTTACCCAGCTCACTGATCGTAAATCTATTTTGCGATATTATTGGGCGACTTGTTCATGATCATTCCATGAACGTCTCAAGTTTGCTTCTCTCACTCGGTAATTCACATGACACCACTCAATGGACTTACCACATCCAGTATACATTCAAGCAGTTCATTTGTTATTACTCAAGATGTACAGCTCTCGTTCTATCAATTCTCAATGCTAAAACCACATGCCATGCCCAAGATTCTATTGGCTACGGTCTTTCAAACAAAGTGCATTCGCACCTCACCATGACTCTGTCGATTTACTAGCCGGCTAGCTTGTGTGAGTTTTATCCTAAGAAGCACGGACTCGCTCTAGGAGTGATGGTGTCGGTGTCCGACACGTGTCGCGTGTCCGACACGCGTGCGACACGCGTCGACACGTCCGGACACGCGTTGACCGCGTGTCAGACTTCCGACACGCGGTCAACGAGCCGGACACGCTCCTGACTCGCGTGTCCGACTCTAGGCACGCCCACACACGAATGGAAAGCCCACACACGCACAGAAAGCCCACGCACAGAAAGCTAACTCTACCCTCCTCCTCTGCGCACGCACAGAAAACCACTTCACAAACGCTCTGCCCTAATTTTCTCCTCCTTAGACTCTTGAATCATCTCTCTTCTTCTTCCTCTCTATTCTAGTTCAAAATTTTTCTGAAATGGCTGCGAAGAAATGGGGTTTCTCGGCTTGAAAGCTGCTGTTGCTGTTGTTGTTGTTGCTGGTGCTGCTTTACTCTTATGCGTGAGTTCTCTCTCTTCACGATTTTAGAGCTCTTTCTGCTGCTCTATTCTATTCTGTTCTGTTTTGTTCAGGTATCAAGGAGGTGATTCTATAAAAGTTGTTGACCTTTCACTCTCCACTTTCCCCCCATTTCCCCTCTTAATGCAAATATGTATTGCAAAAGTATCTTTCAGCTATTTTTGCGTTTCTTCTCCATAAAACCCAAGGACTCTGAACGAATTGATCAAAGTTATATTCAGTAATATGCTCTACGGTGTATGAGTCATTTTTCTCCCTATTAATAGCTGAGTTGTCATATGATGTCGTCTCTTTAAGAAATAATTGTTCTTCGACCTCCTGCACTATTTGTAAGACTGAGATACTATATGCTGGATCACTATCCTTTATACTTAAACCATTTGTCACATCAATCATAGTGGTTACTCCACCCTTTTTTATAAGAGTAATAACGTAATCAGACCACCAAGTAAAATCCACTATACCACTGAGGAGTTTCTGCACTTCACTTCTTCCACCTAGAGAGCTATTCACCAAAGAAAGCCCCTGAGTATCCCGCCTAAAAATGTGCATCTCTCCAGCCACATCCAAAGCAGCTGCATATGTGCTGCGGTGTGAAATCAACACCTTTGGATATGATTGGTGACATTGGTAACCTTTCAGTAATGAATAGACACCTTTAAACTCAATAGAGTATAGATGTTCCAGATCTAATGTGGCATTTCTATGCCAAAAAGAGAGCACATAGCATCTTGCAATTTTCGGGTTTCCAAGTTACTAAAGAGACTCAGCATGATACAATCAGATTACGCTCTTTGCACTCTAAAGCAAGCTCTCTGGGAGTGACTGGCAAAGTAATTCATGATTAAGAGTCCCAAAACTTCATTAAGCAAGGAGAAGGTTATACTTTGAACCCAAACCTCATTTTAAAGATTTTTAACGGTTGCTCTATACTTCTACAGGGACCCATCAATCTTTCTAGCCAAAAAGTCAAGACAAGAAAATGAGGTTTACTGCATTTCTCTTTACCAAAAAAAAAACTTTTACTGCGTTTTTATGTGATTTGTAATTTCCTTTTCGTAATTTTTTTAGTTACGCTTTTGACTCTTTGATTTACTCTTTTGCAGATTTGTTTTTATATATCCTCAATCATCAAATAACTTGAATTGTGGATAAGAAGATACAAGAAGGAAATAATTGGAGTTGAGAATTGCAGCTATTGAAAACTTACTGGACAAGGTAAAGGGGTCTGGTTTGGTGTAATGGAGATTTATGTGAAAAATATTATTGAATATGGATCTATTAGTGATATAAACACTTATATTGATTCTTAGATATTGCCTTTTAGCTTCTCGGAATGAAATGCTTATCAAGTTGTCATGTGTTTGACAATGCCATTGCCATGTTTGCTTATCTTTCATTTGACAACCCGTATTCATGGATGAGTTATGGTGTTTGAATATCTTGTTGTCTATAACTTGTTTTGTAGTATATTTATAGTTTTTGTAATTGTATTTTTTGTAGAATGACTTCTTCAAGCATGGATAGTAGCACTTCTAGTGTACGACCATCTATTTGTAGCGATGAAGATTCAAATAAACCATTATGGAGATATACTACTAGGTTGGCTAATCATGGCGATGCCGGGGGGAATTTGTCTTGGAAATGCAACTTTTGTAAAAAAGATTTTAAGAGTTCATACACGAGAGTTAGGGCCCATTTGTTGATGATAAGTGGAAAAGGAATTGGAAAATGTGGAAAAGTTGAAAAGAAAGATCTTTTGGAAATGGAAAGATTAGATGGAGATGTCACTACTAGAATGAGTAGTATGCATAGAAGTGTACCTTTGCCTCCTTCTAATTTTTCAATTGACGGAGGTAGTGGTGGGATGGATTCATGCTTTGACTCCAAAAAAAGGAAGATCGGGAGTGGGAGTGGGAGTGGGAGTGGAGGATCACTTGAGAAGGCGTTCAACATGACTCAACGGGAACATTTAGATTGTGAGATTGCTAGGATGTTTTATTCAGCGGGCTTGCCATTTAACCTAGCAAAGAACCCTTATTTTCAATCCGCTTTCACTTATGCCTCTAATCATAATATTGCGGGTTATGTGCCACCGAAATATAATTTGTTGAGGACCACTTTGTTGCAAAAAGAAAAGGAAAATATTGATAGGTTGTGTGCACCTATTAGAAGCATGTGGAGGAAGAAGGGTGTAAGTATTGTGAGTGATGGATAGAGTGACTCACAAAGGAGACCACTTATTAATTTTATGGCGGCGTCGGATGGAGAGCCTATTTTTTTAAAATCGGTTGATTGTTCAGGAGAAATAAAGGATAAGTATTTCATTTTCAACTTATTGAAAGAAGTAATCAATGAAGTTGGGCATGAGAACGTGGTCCAAGTAATTACCGATAATGCTTCGAATTGTAAGGGCGCGGGACAACTTGTTGAGCAAGAATTTCCATCCATTGTTTGGACGCCTTGTGTGGTGCACACTCTTAATCTAGCTTTAAAGAACATTTGTGCCGCAAAGAATGTGGAGAGTAATCAAGTAGTTTATGGGGAATGTAGTTGGATTTCGGAGATTGTTGCGGATGTTATGCGCATTAAACATTTCATCATGAATCATTCTATGAGATTAGCAACGTACAATGAATTTGTTAACTTGAAGTTGCTTTCCGTAGCGGATACACGTTTTGCTTCGATGATTGTGATGCTTAAGAGGTTTAAGTTGATCAAAAGTGGTCTTCAAAGCATGGTTATTTGTGACAAATGGAATATCTATCGAGATGATAATCAAGAGAGGGCTAAGTTTGTCAAAGAGAAGATGTTGGATGACTTTTGGTGGGATTCGATTGATTATATACTTTCCTTCACGGCTCCTATTTATGACATGCTTAGAATTTGTGACACCGACAAGCCTTGTCTTCACTTAGTTTATGATATGTGGGATTCAATGATTGCTAAAGTGAAGAGAGTTATATATGCAAAAGAAGTGAAAAGGCTAGATGAGGAGTCTACATTTTATGAAGTGGTTCGTACAATTCTTGCGGATCGTTGGAGTAGGAACAACACTCCACTTCATTGCTTGGCACACGCGTTGAATCCTAGGTAACTTCTAAAATTGTATGAGATTATTACTTTATTAATTGGTATATTTTCTTTGATAAGATAATATAATACCCTACATATTATGGTTCTCTATTTTTATTTTGTAGGTACTATAGTGATCAATGGCTCAATGAAGATCCTACTCGAGTTTCTCCATACGATGATAAGGAGATCAATCAAGAAAGACTAAAATGCTTTAGGAGATACTTTCCTAACTTGGAGGAGCGGAACAAGGTGAACTTGGAGTATGTAGATTTTGCATGCATAAATGGGGATTTTAAAGAGTTTGATTCCATTCAAAATCGCTATTCTATGGATCCTAAGGCTTGGTGGGTTATTCATGGTGGATGTGCACCAATGCTTAAAAGCATAGCCTTGAAGCTTCTTGCACAACCTTCGTCTTCATCATGTGCCGAAAGGAATTGGAGTACTTACTCCTTTGTACACTCGGTGAGAAGAAATAAGATGACCCCAAAACGTGCAGAAGATTTGGTTTACATTCATAGCAACCTACGTCTTCTATCAAGAAAAAATCCACAGTATGCGGAAGGAGAGACTAAAATGTGGGATATTGGCGGAGATGCATTTGACACGTTTGAAGATGTTGGAGTGCCTGAAGTTGCAAGTCTTTCACTTGATGAGCCAGAGATGGAGTCTGTTGTTTTTTTAGATGTAGATGAATGAGTTATTATTATAGTTATGATGGTGAAATGTGGATTGTTTCTTTTTGTTGGACTTATTGGTAAATGTTAAACTTAATGGTGGAATGTGGATTGATTATCTTTTTTTAGTTTACTGTAGAAGTTGGGGTGCTTCATTGTGGAGTTTTAGATTTGCTAAAACTATTTTACTTTACTGTAAAAGTTGTGGCTATGCAATATTTTAGGGAAAACATAAAATGAAATGTCAAAGTTGAGTGGTTTACATCGTACTTTGAGTACATGCAGGTGAACTATATTCCCTTACTGATAGGTAGAATGAATTTTGGATTGAATCAAATTAACTATAATTTATCATGCATATAAAAATATATATATTTAATATACGTGTCCCAACATGTCGGAAATTTGTATTTTTTAGAAATGACGTGTCGCCGTGTCGTGTCGTGTCGCGTGTCGCGTGTCGTGTCCGTGTCGGTGCAACTTAGGTTTTATCACATCTCAATGCTACCTTGATTACATAGCAAGGCCCTCTCCGATCACAATGGAGGCACACAACACAAACTCTTGACTTTCGCCGACATCCGCAAGGTATTCAGACATTCCTCAATCAAGTCATCTCAATCCACTTGGACTTTCGTCCACCATTCCGATTCTTCATGTGTAATGCTATGCATTTTTCTAAAACATTTTTTTCCATGAAAACTAACTTTAATGCAATGTAGCTTTCCGAAGTAAGTTAGACTTAGCCCGATACTTAGGCCCTCCTTTTTCGATGTATGACTTGGTTCATTCTTACCTCTATTGCCATCTTAGAAGCCTGCCAGGAGCTGCTCTTTGTTCGAGCCTTTCTACCTTGGCGATTATTCCCCGCCCTCATCTGACCGGGTTGATACAAGTCCACCGGGTTACGCTTGGTACATCCCCAAGTCACACATCTACAAAGTTGAACGCCGCTTTCCATACCATGTCTTATAATTTATAGGCATATCGTATTACCTTGTCCCATGCTACAGTCACGGTTTATCAAGTCCAATAAAACAATATTATGAATTATGCATGTACGTTTCTTAAACTTTAAATTTTGATGTAATCAACATGTGTAATGCGTAATCGTTCTCATATCCCTCGTATTGCTTGCCTACGCACCATCAATTTCTCATATTAAACTGCACCCTCTAACATCACAAGTGACTATCAACTTTAAAGATCAAATACTTAGTATCAAACTATACAACCCTTTTCTTGATTGCCGTTCACTCAGAATCAAAGTCTGTTAATTACACTAGCTCTTCAATAGTAGTCACTGTTTGCTTCTTTGTGAATTTCATTTCATCATTTAGGGTCTTTAGATGAAAACCAATATCTAAAACCACTAATATCAAATGCCAATTCAAGCTTAAGATTTACAGCTAAAAATTTATCACAATTCCATATCCACAATCTGCTACACAGGCTTTGATGGTTAGCCTATCAATAAGTCGTTACCATTTTGACTTATCATATAATCCACCTATCGATTACAATAGTACAATCTCATGGCTCGAAAATCCATAAATCAAAGCAATGATCGACAAACTTCTCAACTAGAAACTAGCCTACGCTACTATCTATCCCTTAACAATCACAAACACATGCACTTGTAAGTTTTAAACCTGTGCGTGCTTACCAAACAAGTCAGTCACTAGCGCACCTTATCACTCCACTGATTTGCTCTGATACCAAATCCAGTAGCGCCTCGGAATGCTACCTCATGACTTACTTATTCCTCCTTCTGTTCTTAATATATTGATATTTCAATTAAGCGCATGCGGAAATAAATCGAATCCCCAGATAAATACAACAACAAGGATAGAAAACCAACATCCTCATATAGTAAAATCTCATTTCATTAAATAAAACTACTCCATAAAGATCCACGTTAATGTCCTCCACTCAACACCAGTAGTCGACAGGGGTCTTAAGGTCCTCATCTGGGTTAGAGGCCAGATCCTCCACTTGTTTTAGATCCTAAAAAAAATGGTTAATAACAGATGAGATAAATCATAGTAAGCTCACTTCTAATCTTACTTAGGATATTATATACCCTCAGGTCCAACTCTAACATGCCTTTCTAGACGCTAATGTAACAGAAATAGAAACAAGGGAAACCGACATGACTAATCTTCAAAATAATCAGGTATTCTAATAATTCATATTGTCGCGACCCTCCCGAGATTTTTACGGATCCCAAGGGAGTTAATGGATTACTAGGCCCATTGGGTATCTGGACTTAGCTCGGGCCCTCTCAGGTCCATACCAAATCGCGTCAGGGAAATTAAAATCGAAATCGACCTTAGTGTAGTCGGGTGACATGTGCATAGTGTGCATGCCATCCGAGTCGCCACCAATCATTTATCGGAGGGTATGATCGGAAACCCTATCGAGCGATCGGGAGGAATCGTTCGATTCTGCGAAAACCAGAGATTTGGGTTCGGGGACTTAGTTACGCCAATATTGCTATTGACGCCCTTTCGGTACCTAAGTTGAGTGATTTTCTAACTTAGGGAATCCATGCAAGCGAGGTTGGGTAAGGTGGGTTCTAAGAACCTAAGGGATTCATGCAGATGGGATTATCTATCCTATCAATCACAACTAGAAAAATAAATGCGCAAACAAGAAATCAAATCAGGAAATAAACACACCATATCAAGTCAATTACAAACAAAGGGGGGTCCTAGAAGTCTGCAGATACATCAATTAGGATTAAAGATGGTTTGGGATGGTTTGGGTAAAATTGACCAGAAGGGCTGAATGGTCATTTTAGAGGGTTTGGGAAGCCAAAGCCGTGAAAATAGGTTAAACCAGTTGAAAGTGGTTTTTCCCTAATTTTCACGATTTTTAGGAATTTCTCTGATTCTTCTAAAATTTTTTATAAATTTTCTAGAATTTTTCAGAGTTTCTTAGAATTTTCTAAGGATTTTCCTATTTTTCAGGATATTTTCTATATTTTCTAAGATTTTTACTTTTATTTCCTAATACTTTTCCTAAATTTTTTTAAGTTTTTTAGGATTTTCTAAGACTTTCTAGAGATTTTCCTATTTTTTAGAATATTTTCTGTATTTTCTGGAATTTTTATTTTCCATTTTCTAATATTTTTAGGTTCCTATGAATTTTTTTGATTTTTTCTATTTCTTTTTATTTATTTATTTTACTTTTTGTTTTATTTTCCTATAATTCACGAATTTTTTATAAATTTTTACAAGATTTTCAGAATTTTTATTTTATTTTCCTATTTTTCCTAATTTTTTTTATGTTAATTGTTATTATTTTTACCTATAATTTATTTATTATTATTTTTAGTTTAATCCTATGGACTAAAACGTCACAATTTTTACTTTTCAAGATTTTTTAATTTTTTCGTTAGTTTTCTAATTTGTATTTTTTGGATTTTTTTTATTATTTTATTTATTTTTAATCTTATTTTTTAATTCTCCGGATCGGGTCGGGTTGACCCAACCCATCAGCCGCGCGGATCCGACCCATCGGACCCGGAACAGAAACGACGTCGCCTAGACCTTTTTACATTTTTTTATTATTTTTTTTGAATTTTTAAAGGTTTTGTTTTTTTTATGATTTATTCAATTACGCGCGATCGCACGGCTAAGGAGAGGTCACGTGGACTCTTCTCGTGCGTCGGATCCGCGGACCAGAATGAATGGCGAGGATCGAAGGGTCACTTGATCTCGACCGTTCAACTCGCTTACTCCCAATAGACGGTGGAGATCAAAGGTTGACCTGATATCTGCCGTTCGTTGGACCAACTAAACCTGCGGCCCAAATCTAACGACGACCTGATCTCGGCCCTCCATTTAGCTTACTCACATCAACGGACACGATCAATTCCTGACTAAATCCTAACCGTCCATCTAGCTTACTCAAACCAACGGACACGATCAACTCAAAGATTAATCTTAGCCGTCCATTCCATTCAGTTATTTCGCTTAACAAACTAACAAACTGGCGCTGACGTGGGCGCCACGTGTCACTCCACGTGGTACCACGTCAGCGCCACATGGGACGTTGACCAGTCAACGCCCGTTGATTGGTCTTCGTCTTCTTCCTCTCGATTGAGCGGACGAATGGTCGACGATGCTCAGACCTCATCGGACGGTAGAACTTTGGCCGATCGAAGATCGATCGGCCGCCACCAATCAATCCTAAAGCCGCAGCAGATCAACATACTACAAGCTTAAACAGATCTAATGGTTTGAACCCAAGCAATCACACACGAACCAGTAGAGTCTCGCAAACCCTAACATGGCATTCTAGGGCATAATCAATCAATTCAAACCTCAAGAAGCATCACAGAAGGTTCAGGAAGCTTACCTTACGTTCCGATCGAACTCTTGGTCACTAGATTAGGCTAACCAGCTCTCGCCATTGCTGCGATGGTTGAAGGTCTCAGACACGGGTTTACACGCAGAATCAATGCACAATGAAGATACGATGAGGTTCAATATAGTTCTAGGAGTGAAACGCCTCACGAATTTGAGAGGATTATGACCAGAAACTCAAGATGCCATGCGAGCACAGAAAGAAAAGCTTGAAGTTCAATCTTACCTTTTTCATGTCAGCAGACTCTGCAATCGATGCCAAACGTTTCCTCCGAGCTTAGGGAAACTTTTTGATGTAATTTCAAGCCTTGATTCCTCCAATTTTTTTGTTGAAGCCTTCGGCCCTCTCTGTAAAACCCCCTGAGAAACAGAGTCCCCCCATTTGAGCTTTCAAAATCCCTCTTTTAAACTCGATTTTCATGGCATAACATCCCCGAGATCGTCTCCTGTCAATCCTGTTCAAATTTTCGCCCAAACTGACCTCAATCTTTAGAATCTCGCTTGATTTTCCATTTCAAAATTCCCCTGTTTCTGTGGGCATTCTCGCGCCAGAGGATGAAGATGGGTCCTTTCGGGTCGGGTCGGGTCGGATCTAGTTCGACCCGACTGACCCAAATTACATATTTTCTTCAAATTGGGCTGTCTAAATTCACAATTTTTCCAATTAAACCCCAAAATTGGATTTTATGACATGAAATACTTTGGAAAAGTGAATTTCCAAGCCAATTTTCATAGGAATTGGCATAGAAACCCAATTTTGAAATTTGACCCGAGGGACTAATTTGCAAAATCCAAAGTTTTAATGGCCTTTTTTGCAAAAATTGATGCCACCATTGGATTCAGAAGATCAAAATCTAGGGGGTGACGTCGCCCTATTTTCAATTCAGTCCCTAGAAAATTTTTAATTTCATTTTTAGTGGTTTTAGGGACTAAATTGAAAAACCAGAAATTGCATTTTGGTCCTTTTTAGCGAAATTGGGCGATTCTGAGGGCTTTTGGACTCGATTTTAATTTTGAAAAATAGAGGAGGATGACACGACTCTAAAAATGCAAAAATGGAAAATTAAAAAGCTAAAATGGAATTTCTAGAATTATTTAAATATTCTAAAAAATGAAATTTACAAAGAAACCCTAGATTCCAGACTTGCTTTTTTTCAAACGTTATTCAACCAAAGTGAAAGTAAAATTAAATTAAAAATATTGACTATTTTTTTGGTAATTTTCTGACTTAAAATGCTATTTTTATTAATTTTTTTTATTTTCCTAATTTCTGAAAATGTTGAAAATGCGAAAATAAGGAAAATAATTTTTTGTTCAAAGTTTTTTCCTGGGCTATGCTGAGGTTCCCAAAGTTGATTTTACAATTTTCTCACTTTTTATGGATTTGTTTTATAAATTTTTGAAAATAAAATGCAAAAAAAATACAAAAAATAAGGAAAATTATTTTTTGTCCAAAATTGGTTCCCTAGGCTAGACTGAGGTTCCCAAAGCTGATTTTTCATTTTTCTCACTTTTTATTTATTTTTTTTTGAATTTTTGAAAATAAAATGCAGAAAAATACAAGAAAAAAGAAAAATTAGTTTTTGACAAAAATTAGTTCCCTAGGCTAAACCAAGGTCCCCAAAGTTGATTTTGGAATTTTATGAATTTTTATGGATTTCCTAAAATTTTTGAAAATAAAATGCAAAAAAATAAAAAAAATAAGGAAATTATTTTTTGTCCAAAATTGGTTCCCTAGGCTAGGCTGAGGTCCCCAAGGCTAATTTTGTAATTTTCTCACTTTTTATTTATTTTTTATGAATTTTTGAAAATAAAATGCAGAAAAATACAAAAAATAAGGAAAATTATTTTTTGAACAAAATTGGTTCCCTAGACTAAACCAAGGTTCCCAAAGTTGATTTTGCAATTTTATGAATTTTTATGGATTTTCTAAATGTTTTGAAAATAAAATTGGCCAAAAATCACGTGTCAACATCTGCCCCTCTTTGAGAGGGGTCTAGTGAGAGATCACTCTCAACGATAAGGTGACACTTGAGATTTAACTGACTCTTCTGGGGAAAATGAAAAGTCGTGACATCCAACTCTAGTTTTCTCCTTGAAAGCTTAAGTCCGAATTTCATGCTGCTCACTTTTATGTGGGGAGAGAGGGAGAAGAAAGAGTCAGGAGAGTTACCTGGAACTTACTTGCTTGCCTCGCGTCTCCAGTAACCGCTCCGGGATGAAGGCCTAAGGATTCGTTTTGAGAAAACCCCAAGGTGATTGGATTTGGACCCGTATGGTAGGTCAATCCATGGCAGATTCCCAGTGAAAGGATTCTACTGATTAATATTTGATTGAGACTCAACCCGTATGGTAGGTCAACCCATGGCAAATTCCTAGTGAAAGGATTCTACTGATTAATATTTGATTTAGATTTGACCTGTATGGTAGGCCATCCCAAGGCAAATTCCTAGTGAAAGGATTCTACTGATTAAGATTTGGATCCATATTTGACCCGTATGGTAGGTCAACCCGTAGAAGCGCCTGTAAGAAGGACTTTGTGTCTGTAGGAAGGACTTATGTGCCTGTAAGAAGGACTTGACGGTGCCTGTAAGAAGGACTTGACGGTGCCTGTAGGAAGGACTTACGTGGTGCCTGTAAGAAGGACTTTTGTGTCTGTAGGAAGGACTTAGGTGTTTGTAGGAAGGACTTGCGTGCCTGTAGGAAGGACTCGTGTGCCTGTAAGAAGGACTTTTGTGCCTGTAAGAAGGACTTTTGTGCCTGTAGGAAGGACTTAGGTGCCTGTAGGAAGGACTCGTGTGCTTGTAGGAAGGACTTTTGTGCCTGTAGGAAAGACTTAGGTGCCTGTAGGAAGGACTCGTGTGCCTGTAGGAAGGACTTAAGTGCCTGTAGGAAGGACTCGTGTGCCTATAGGAAGGACTTTTGTGCCTGTAGGAAGGACTTAGGTGTGCCTGTAGGAAGGACTTAGGTGCATGTAGGAAGGACTAGTGTGCCTGTAGGAAGGACTTAGGTGCCTGTAGGAAGGATTTATGTGCCTATATCAAGGACTTGGGGTGCCATTCTAGGATCTGGGAAGACCAGAAATCCTGTAGAAGCTCAAACCCGATTTATTTAACCATTGAGGGTGCCATTCTGGGATTTGGGAAGATCAAGAATCCTACAGAAGCTCCAACCCACATTATCTTGGTGAATGAAGAGTTTGGAAAGAATTCATATATATCAGACATATGCAAATTTCGATATGAGCCATGCCCCCGTGAGTCATATGAACTCGTTTCAGTAAATGCAAGGTGCATGAGACAATCTTGCAACCTACATGTGTAATGGAAAATCCTTTGCTAGGATAATTTTGAATCAATAAATCTGAAGTCACCAGATGAGTTTGATCAGTTATATCAACTGGAGTACCTTTATCAGGGAGGAGTTTTCACGATATTCATTTCTGAGAGATTTTTCTTTATCACTGGGGAAGATTTCTAGAAATACTCAAACTAACACTCGAAACCTATGCCAAGAATTTCGGGACCATTTGTAGTGTATATAACTTGATTGATTAGAGAGGGTCCTCTAAGAGACCGTAATGTAGGCTTGGTCAAAGGCTTACGTAATGGGTAGGTATCATGAGGTTTTCAGAAAAGAATGATCATTTTAAAGCGACTCCTTCGGGTTTACAAGTTAAGAACCTTGAAGATTAGACAAGACCGGATTGTACTTACTCCTTTAGGCAATAACCTCTTGCGTGAAATCCCGTGTTGATCTGAAACGTCTCAATCAAGAGAGGCTTTCGGGATGGATTGTAACATTAGTTCGGGGTAGGCTTGAAAAGGCCATTTTCAGAGTGAGGGGTATGACATGTTGGTGATCACCTTTGCATGATTACCAACTGTCATAGCTGCCAGGGGTTAAAATCTATATCCTGAGCCCCCAAATGTTCTCTGGATACTTATACTCAACTAGGCTCCACATTTTCTTTATATTTTTTGTTATTTGTTTGACAGCTGATTTCTTTCTCGACACATTATTTATATTTCGAGCGCCATGGCTTTTGCTCTCATGAAGGGCTTGGGCCTTGCTTTCATTAGGTGCTTTTGCTTCTAAAAAATGAAATTTACAAAGAAACCCTAGATTCTAGACTTGCTTTTTTTCAAACTTTATTCAACCAAAGTGAAGGTAAAATTAAATTAAAAATATTGACTATTTTTTGGTAATTTTCTGACTTAAAATGCTATTTTTATTAATTTTTTTTATTAATTTCCTAATTTATGAAAATGTTAAAAATGCGAAAATAAGGAAAATTATTTTTTGTTCAAAATTTTTTCACTGGGCTATGCTGAGGTCCCCAAAGTTGACTTTGCAATTTTCTCACTTTTTATGGATTTTTTTTTATAAATTTTTGAAAATAAAATGCAAAAAAATACAAAAAATAAGGAAAATTATTTTTTGTCCAAAATTGGTTCCTTAGGCTAGACTGAGGTCCCCAAAGCTGATTTTGTAATTTTCTCACTTTTTATTTATTTTTTTTATGAATTTTTGAAAATAAAATGCAGAAAAATACAAAAAATAAGGAAAATTAGTTTTTGACAAAATTTGGTTTCCTAGGCTAAACCAAGATCCCCAAAGTTGATTTTGCAGTTTTATGAATTTTTATGGATTTCCTAAAATTTTTGAAAATAAAATGCAAAAAAATATAAAAAATAAGGAAAATTATTTTTTGTCCAAAATTGGTTCCCTAGACTAGGCTGAGGTCGCCAAAGCTGATTTTGCAATTTTCTCACTTTTTATTTAATTTTTTTTATGAATTTTTGAAAATAAAATGCAGAAAAATACAAAAAATAAGGAAAATTAGTTTTTGACGAAAATTGGTTCCTTAGGCTAAACCAAGGTACCCAAAGTTGATTTTGCAATTTCATGAATTTTTATGGATTTTCTAAAATTTTTGAAAATAAAATTGGCCAAAAATCAAGTGTCATCACATATCACACAGATTAATAATGCAAATGCAAGCATATGCCATGCTCAAATTATAATCTCGGCTCTTTAGCAACTTGACCCGCGTTAAACGCATTAGGTCCGACTCGCGAATCGTACACATCACGTCTGTACCTTTTTTGCACTAAAAGATGCAATTTGGGCTCACGATATCTCAATAATTGAATCTAAAAATATATGGACAACATGTGAATAGTATTCTAGGCTTGTGAACAGTACTCAAGGTATTGTGAACAATACCAAAGAAAATTGCTCGTGCCCAGTTTCACCCAAAACGTTCCAAAATCTCATTTTTCAGTATTCAAACCTCACCGGACCATCATCAACACCCATGGAAAGCCTAAACTTGACATGAATAGTACTACATCGGGCATGAGTAGTATACAAAGTAAGCACACAGAATCCGTTTCCACAAAAATCGTCAAATTAGTTAATTTTTCTATTCCAATCTACCTCAGATTGCAACCTGGAGTTTATTCAAGAATTATTTAACATCCTACTCAAGTTTTAGGGAGTCATCTTACTAGAAAATTGAGCGAAGAAGCTCCAAACCAAACTAGAACAGAAATTGCTTCAAAAAGACAGCATAAGACGATAACGCTCAAGGTGGGTTCAAAATGAAATTCTTGATGATTTAGAAATCATCTAGGGATGATTCTTGCATCAAAATATCAAGGAAATAAAGAAGAAGAAACTCACAGTTGGTCGGAAATTCAACCAATGAGACGACGATTGCGAAAATGGTGGAACATTCATAGAATCGCAACCTAGAAAACAACATGCACGGGGGTCCGATTTTGCTTCTGTTTAAGGGTGCTCCGAAGCTTAATTTTTTGTGAAGAATTACTAGAGAGATAGGTGAAGATGAGGTTAAAATCGCATCTCAAAATGATGACGTTTGGGTAGTGAATGAGCGGCGCAACGAGTGGCGATTTTCTGGTGGCTAAAAATCAAGAGAGGAAATGAGAGAGAGAGAGGGCCATGAAATTATTGAGAGCAAGAGAAAGAGTGATCTACTGATAATTGAAGAGAGAGAGAGAGAGAGAATATCTCAAAAAAGTGAATTATTGATTTTCACTATTCACAACACTATTTACTAGTTGACCACACTATTCACAATTTGACTGATCAAAAGTTTGACTGATGGTGATCGATGGTCGATTGACATGATTGATTTAACATCTCATGAGACATTTCTCGGGATTCATGCCATTTCGGGACTGATCGGGCATAATCGGGACTGATCGAGGCTCAAGTGTGAATGGAATTGGACGTAACACTACTTCGGATTAAATTTCTAATCACATTAAAAATGCTACTACCGCAAATCTAGGGAGTCTAAAATGAATTGGGGGGTTTGGTCACTTTTAATATTTTGCCATTCTTCTCGGCACTCCGAAATCAATTGGCCAATTTTCGAGCCTTTCGAGGCGATGTCTAATTTTTGTCTCTTAATCTTCAAAAATATAATATTATTTATCTTACAAATGATCAAAATTCGGGATGTCACACTTGCAGCTTTGACGACCCTCAGTCCTTGCTTTCTTCATCCGCTGCAGATGGTGCATTAATCCGACGCCCGAGGTTACCTGTCCGAGCTGTTAGAGAGCTACCGTCCAGGGTTTTTTTTTTGCTGTCCCGTCCAAGACCCTTGCTATTTCAACATTTAAGAGAGGGGTCGTTTAGCCTCGTTCGACTAACCACTCACTGTTCAAGCTCTTTACCGATTGGTATCCAAGTTTGCTAAAGTTTGGTTCACTTTCATCGCAATTTTGACCTTGTTTATGTTCGAACAACTCATTGTCAAAGCAGTGAACTTCACTCAAGAATCCTCTAGGTGTGCTTGCAATTTTCCTCTAGTTGATTGATCAAAGGAGTTTGCTCGACGTTGAAGTTCCGTTCAAGAATCGAACTAGGTAATGAACATTTTCAATTCATTATGGATTAGCTCGTGTATTGTTTCTTATTATCTATGTCAATGCATGTATCATGACCTCTCGTTTTCGCACAAAAGTGAATTGTTTTGTCGAAGTTTGGTCTTTGATTATCATTAGGGTTATGGTAAATTTCTGAATTGAGAGGCACGAATAACTCAGATTTTCCTTCTTGCAAAAATTTGGAATTTGAGCATGCTCTATTGATTGAATTTCGTGCTAATTAGATAATTTTGGGTTAATTGCATAATGATAAATCTTGGCAAAAATAAAGAAGGATCACATTATGTTGAGATTTGGTGGTTTGAGTTTTCTGGAGTATTGATTTTTGTTTGAATCTGTGGATGAATCTTAAAGTGATTTGGATTTGTGGATTAGTTTAGTATCGTGGATGAGCATTGTTCCGGAGGATCATTGATCTTTGTTCAAATCTATGGATGACGTCAAGTTTAGTGCTTCCGAAAACATATCTCAAGGGATAATTGCTTTATTTGTTTTTGAAGATACAGATTTGGGTAGATAAGGTATGAATCTCTCTTGAATTTTTAGATTTGATTGAATATCTTTAAAATTTGAGTGGATATCTAAATCAATTTGGAAACCTGAAGACATCGGATAAGCTTCGGTTTAATCGACCATATTTTTAAAATTTGGGAAATTATATGATACACTACACAAAATTGTAAGAGATAATTTTTCTTGAATTAAGAAGATATGATCTGTTGTGAATAGGGTTTTATACCCTTCAAGATTTCGGCAATCTCCTTTGCCTTGGCCGAAAATTACACTTCATGCATTTTATACTATAGTTTAAAGTCAAATATTTTTATAATATTCTATGAGTATAGTATATGCTTCCTTGCGCCTTTGTCCTGAGAATATGTGCTCTATGGATGGCCATCCGACTTCACCCTCAAAGTACGACATCATCTGCATAAATGAAATTGTTTATCTTATCCCATAATTTTAGGATCGAATCGAAAAATTTCATTTAAATTCACCATCTGACCCCACCCCTGGGGTACGATGTTAGTAAATTTCCTTAAGACCCTAAACTTTGGGTATGAAGCGAATTCATCAAAAAATTCAGATCATAAGGTGTATGATGCTCAAGGTTTATTATACTTTTATTTGACTCTTTTTTCATAAAAAAAAATTCATAAAAAGAACATCAAATCATGGTCTAAAATGGAATTAAATATCAAGATACCTCTTAATATAAAATTGGACTTTGAGTGATCAATTTCTTAATTTATATTAATTGTTATCAACCTTGGGACCATCTTTATTTTTTCCTTTTAATTAATCCAAAAATAAAAAAATGTTATTCATGTGCATTTCATATACGATTTGCCATGCATAATTTATCTCATCACCTCATGCACATTTACCGTGTCATTATATGTCATTCATGCATTTTTTTCCTTCCATGTCATGTAGGTAGATTTGCATCCTTCGCATGTCATGACATTTTTAACTCATGTTTTGTGTGCATTAAAACTTATATCATTTCACTATTTTGGAAAATTAGCATGCATTGTTTTCATTCATGTTATTTTGCATATCATTAGAACTCACATTTTTCGTGCATTAAAACTTTATTTTTTTAGAATTCATGTTTGCTTATTATGCTTGTCATATAGTTTAGATTGCATAGAATCATACGTTTTCATGTCATAATTGCATTCATGTAGTTGCATTTGCATTTCATTAATTAATCAAGAAAAAAAAAATAAATTACACCTTGGTCTTCAAATAATCAATTCATTGGGCCAATCAAGGAAATTTTCACAAGAAGGTACCGAGAGGGTGTTAATTGAAAATAAACATAAACAAGTCCTCGAACTTAAATATCTAGTTTGCATAAAATAAAGTATTCTCCCAATACTTTATTTAGGTATCTAATTTACCCACCAAAAAAAGATTAGAGACGGCTCTAAAATTTAAAACATTTGAACATAAGTCTAAGTTACGAATTGGTAGAGCTTGAGAGAGCTCGGACTAGGTTAGTTAATTTAATTAATTAATCTAGTAATCCATTAATATGAAATTTCTTAATTTTAGGTCACGACAACTAGTAGCAAGAATTTCGATCATCAGCAAGCACATAATCTTCATGCGTGGTCAGGTAATGACTGATTTTGCACTCTAAGGAATAAAGTAGTTGCGCTAATTAATCGCGGATGGGCTGACACTTGAATGAGATGAAAGAAACAAAGTAGTCCCAAGTTATTTGAACAGGTCTGAGAGTAAATAGTAGTTCTAAGACCAGTTAGTAGTTGACCAAAACTAGTGAAAGTGGCACCAGCATGGGATTGTAGTGGTGTTGGGGGTGGGCGGTGATCAATATTACGGCAATAGTGGTGGCAATAAAGTAGTGGCAGTGACCATATCTATCACGGTTGTGAGCGGCAGTGAGGTATCGGATGATCTAATTGTAGTGTAGCAATGATGGAACAATAGTCGCAGTTTTGTGCTATGAGGGCTCCGGTAACACGAGCGGGCTGGGAAATGCAAAAGAAAGAAGCAAAAATTATGGTTACGTTAAAATAAAAATTTCGATCGGTCCGGTCTGAGTGGTCCTGAATTGGTTGGTCTGATTTGCTCACTCCTATCTAGGATGCTCTCTAGAAATGCTCTCCCATGCTCAAATCGATCATACACTTGATGATAGGTGTAGGTGTTCGTTTGCAAGACAAACAAATAAGGCATTTTTCTTGTTCCACATAGGAGGGATGAGAGAGCGCCACACATTTTAAATTTGAGAAGGCTATTGTAATCTTTCAAATGAAGAGATAGGTGGGTGGGTGGATTGGACCTCTCCGCACCCGCGTATGAGTGCCTAATTATTAGGCTCACTTAGTGCTTAGCACGTCGCGGATGAAAATAAGCCTTAATCAATAATTTTTTCTGTAATTTTTTTAATTAATTTTTCTTTTAATTGTGACTGTTTAGACATGAGTGGTTGTGTCTAAATAGTAGTTATCACACACGAATAGTCATGTTTGAATGGCGACTTTTTGGACATGAATGAGTTTGTTTGTATAGGCAGTTTGGAAATCAAAATGTGTGTTTGATTCATGTTAAATAATGGACAATTTTGTTCATTTTCAATAGTTACTTTTTATTTTTCATTTTCTTCAAAAGAGATATAGCCATCTTCCCATTGTTTTGCAAAGAGTTTCAGGAGATTTATTGAAACGGCTACCTAGTATTCTCATCATGATTTTGTTGTATCTCGATGGGAGTTTGCCAGAAACTTATAGCAACTTTGTGGGGCAAATTGATCCTAAAAAAGAGTAATTACATGCCTTAAAGTCCAATTATATTGTTACTCCATTTCCTTTGATATTTTTCAACAATTTTTTGGATCAATTTCATGCAACAATGGAGTCGGAAACTATCAAAGTGATGAATCAGGATACGATCAAGTTGAATTAGTTCAATAACAATAACTTCACATGTTGGAAGGACAAAATAGTGTTTTTGCTTATGATTTTAAAGATATCATATATAGTGGATTGAAATTTGGTGCCCATTGAAGATCCTGTTCCTACCACTAAAGTCGAAGAACCAATGCTGAAGAAATTTAGAGGGTGAACAAGGCAAAGAAGAAATGTGATGAAGAAGAACTTTTTTGTGGACACATTCTGAATATGCTGTCCGGTTGACCGTATGACTTGTTCATGAAAATGAAGTCCGCTAGGGAAATCTGGAATGCACTTGAATTCAAGTGTAGAGCAGAGGAACAAGGTACCGGAAAATATCCAATAGCTAAGTACTTCTATTTCAAATTCATTGATATTAAACCCCTTCTGGAGCAAGTCCATGAACTACAAGTTCTAATGAACAAAATCTGTGCTCTCAAAATTGACATACGAAAAGTATTTCAAGTTGGACCAATTATTGCTAAATTGCCTTCAAGTTGGAAGGAGTATAGGAAAAGGCTAAGGCACAATACAGAGGACATAACTTTGGTTCAACTCCAAAAACATCTTTGCATTGAGGAAGAGTCATGCTTGCGTGAAAATTCTGGATTATATGAGACTAAAGTGAATGTCCTGATGGGTAATAGATTTTAGACCAAAAATCACTTGAACTTGAAATGCAAGAAAGAGCAAAATTTTAAGAAGGCACAAAAGAAAAAGAAAGGAGGCTGTTTTATTTGAGTAAAAGTAGGGCATCTTGCAAGGGACTATGGGCATCGCAAGAACAACACTTCCAAAGAGAAGAATATCCCAACATCAATTGTGAAGGTGGATATCAATGCTGTTGAAGAAAACTATGTGGCCGTGATTACACATAAGTTTTCAAACATGGAAATTTTTGATAAATTTAATGGTATTATGGCCGCAATTACTGAAATCAACTGTACTTTTGTCCAATTGGGTTGGTGGTTGGATTCTAGAGCAACAATCCACACGTGCAAGGATAAGTCGATGATAAAAAAACTTTCAAGAGATTGTTGATACTAACTTTCAAGATGTCCAAATGCCAAGCAACAATATTGCAAAAGTCGAAGACCAAGGCTCTGTAGGGTTTTTTTTTTTGGGTAAGGAAGACCAAGGCTCTGTAGGGTTAGACTTCACTTTAGGAAAGAAAATTACCCTTCTAGAATGTTTTGTATGTACCCGAGCTTAGGTAGAATTTAATTTATGTCAATTTGTTATGTAAAAGAGGGTTTCGGGTATTGTTTGAATTTGACAAAGTTATCCTATCAAAGAATGAAATATTTGTGGGAAAGGGTTATACCAATGACGGCATATATCAACTAAGTATCAATAATAAGATTGAATTTTCTGCTTATATTGTTGACTCTTCATTTTTATGGCATACCAAATTAGCGCATTTAAATTTTTGCTATTTAAAGAATATTAAAAATCAGACTTGATCAGTTTCAATGGTGAATTAGATAAATGTGAAATTAGTGCTAAGTCTAAATTAACGAAGAGGCCTTTTCTGATCACAAAATGGAATTCAAATTTATTAGATTTGGTGCATAGCCCACGTGCACTATTGGCCAATGATGGATCGCCACCCCCAAAAGACCATCAAATGCATAGCAATGATCTTATATGCAAATTTAATGGAATGTTAACTCATGGTGGTAAAAGGTATTTTATTACCTTTGTGGATGATTGCAATAGGTATTTTTATGTTTATCTCCTAAGATCGAAAGATGAGGCATTTACCATGTTTAAGAAATATAAGATTGAAGGAGAAAATCAATTGGAAAGGAAAATTAAAGTTCTATGTTTGGATAGAGGTGGCAAATATTTTTTAAATGAATTTTTATCATTTTGTGAAGAACGTGGTATTGTTCATCAAACTTTAGCACCATACACTTCACAACAAAATGGTTTGGTTGAAAAGAAAAATAGATCTCTTGGAGAAATGATTAATTGTATACTTTCTAATTCAAAGCTACCAATTAATTTATGGAGTGAAGCATTACTTACTGCATGTCATTTTCATAATACAATACCATCTATGAAGAATAACATAAGTCCATATGAATTGTGGAAAGGTAGAAAGCTAACCTTGCCATACCTTAAAGTATAGGGTGTTTTTTTAATTGTCGAGCACTAGATCTAAGAGAGCAAAACTTGATCCTAGAGCTAATAAAAGTGTTTTACTTGGATATGCTGAAAATAGTAAATCTTATAGGCTTCTTGATTTAGAATCAAATGTCATAATGGAATCAAGAGATGTTGAATTCTTTGAGAATAAGTGTTTTATGAACTTTGAAACTATTGAAAATAATAATTGAGGACCTATAAAAATACAAGTAGATTCTCATGAGAAGAAACAAAGGATTCAAAAAATATTACCAAACCAAGGAGAAGTGCTAGAGCAAGAAAATTGAAAGATTTAGGTCCTGATTTTGTTACTCATATTTTCATTGTTGAAGGTGACAGAGATAATAATATAGTAAATAAATACCCCTTATTATTACTAAACTTAGAAGAAGATCCCAAAAGCTTTGATAAAACAATGTCTTTTAGAGATGCTTCTTTTTGGTAGGGGAAAATACAATTTTAGTGTTAAAAATTGGGTGCGGAGATCATTTTGATTCCAAAAATTTCAATCGAATCACTTAAGTGCTAAGTTTTTTTAAAAATGATCACTTTGGTGCTAAGTTGCCAGAATTCTGATGTGACATTATTTTATTAGTACATGAGGCTGACGTGGCTCCGGCGAGGTTCGGTCAGCAATTTAAAATGATAAAAATTGAAAAAAAATAAAAATAAGAATACAAATTTAATTATTTCACAAAAATAAAATAAAAAATCTAAAAATTTGGAAAAAATAAAATATATAAATTTTATTTAAAAGAAATTGAAAAAATAGGTAAACAATTAACCAAAAAGTAAAAACTAAAAAAAAAAGAACGTGAAGAATAGACGACGAAGGTTTAAGCCTCTTTGCTATTGCCCCACTATCACCGGCAATGGTTGGCTACGATGGGGCATGGCCAGCGGGGGTCGTCGGCCCCCAGTTGGGGCTTGGCGACCCTCATTAGCCATGGCCAATAATTGCTAGCCATTGCTGGCAATGGTGGGGGTGACGAGGGTTTTGAAACCTTTCTTTTCCTTTTTTTATATATAAATTTTAATGTTTTTTATTAAAATTTTGATCGTACTTTTAATTTTATTTTTAATATATTTAAATTTTAGCTAATTTTTTAAATTGAATTTGATTTATTTTATACTATAGAAGTCCACATGGCAACCAATGTGGACTTATTTTTTCAATGTCATTTTACATTAAAAAATTAATTATTAATTACAACTGGCACTTTTGGCCAAAAAATTTTGCTAGGGGTGCCAAAGTGATCCTTTTGTCTCCAATTTGGCACTAATGATCCTTGTATCTCTGATTTGGCACTAAAGTGATCCAATTGAAAATTTTGATGTCAAAGTGATCTCCGTACACCAAAAGTGTCATTTCCCCCTGTTGGAAAGAAGCTGTAAATGACGAAATGGATTCAATTATGTCTAATAATACTTGGGTATTAGGTGATTTACCAAAAAGGTCGAATCCTATTGGGTACAAATGGATTTTCAAAAGAAATTATAATTCGAATGGTACTATCTAAGCTTTTAAGGCTAGGTTAGTGACCAAGAGGTTTAGGCGAAAGGAAGGAATATATTGTTGACACGAATGCTCCTGCAGTACGTATAACATCTATTTGAATTCTATTCACCTTCGCATCGCTTTATGATCTTTACGTTCATCAAATGGATGTAAAAATTACTTCTTAAATAATAAGAAAATTTATATGGAACAACTAGAGAGCTTGTACTTCCTGAGAATGAAAAGAAAGTGTGTAAATTGATTAAATCTCTTTATGGGCTTAAGCAAGCTCCAAAGTAGTGGCATGAGAAATTCGATTAAGTCATATTGTCCAATGGTTTCAAACATAATAGTGATGATAAATGTATTTACTCTAAGTTCACTAATGACTATGGAGTATTGGTTTGGTTGGACATTGATGATATGCTTATTTTTTGAACCAATATGGCCGGAGTCAATGAGACTAAAAAGTATATAACTTTGAATTTTAAAATGAAAGATTTGGGTGAATTATATAATACTATTGGGCATCAAAGTTAAAAAGCATAGTGGAATTTACTCTTTGAGACAAGGAGATTTCATTGAAAAAAGGTTAAATAAATTCTAGCATCTTGGTTACAAAGTGTCGAGTACTCCATTTGATCTCAATGTGAAGTTAAACTATAATACTGTTAGGGTAGCAATACAACTTGAATATGCAAGTACTATAGGGTCTTTAATGTACATAATGCATTGTATTAGACCTGATATTGCATTTTTCATGTGTAAGTTGAGTAGATGCACTAGTAATCCAAGTATAGAATATTGGAATGCGGTTACCATAATTTTTGGCTATCTAAAGAGAATAAAAAATTTAGGATTGTTCTATAATAATTATTTGGTGGTGCCAGAAGGATACACATATGCTAGTTGGATTACAAGTGTAGGAGATAAACATTCTATCTTTGGATGGATTTTCACATTAGGACGATGTGTTGTATTTTGGGTGAGAAAGAAACAAACTTGCATATCTCATTTAACGATGGAATCAAAATTTATTACTTTAGGGGTAACTAGAAAAGAGGCTGAGTGGATAAGGAATTTGTTGTTGGACATCAGATTGTGGCCTAGCCTTATTCCTTGTATTTTCTATCCATTGTGATAGTCAAGCTACTTTGGCAAGAATTTATAGTAGTACCTATGATGGTAAGTCTAGGCATATTAATCTAAGATATGAGTACATAAGATAATTGATTCAAGATGGTATTATAACAATTGTCTATGTAAGGTCAAGCAAGAATCTAGCTCACCTTTTCACAAAGGCACTACCAAGAGTGGTAGTAATAATAAGCTAAAAAGAAATGGGGATGAAACCATTTAATTGAAATCACTAATAATGGTAAACTAATCAAATACTAACACATCACTAGTTATATGATTTAATGGGTAAGAATAAGTTACTGAAAGTGATTGTATGATACTGACATTAGCTCTCGACATGAGAAATCAGTATCGTTTGTAACATTCTTAGAGGATGAATTATATTTTTAATGAAGTAAACACATCAATGTATCATGTTTAAAAGTAACAGAAACACATGATAGATATTTACCTATATGAGATTAGAAGTGGTGTTGTTTCTTACGAAAGTTATGATTGCTTTCTAGCGAGCTTATGAAAAGGTACAAGTACAAGGCCATAATAGTGCTAAGGTGCAAGCACAAGGCTATAACAGTGCTAAGTAACTTATAAAATTTTCATTAAAACAAGAAGTTAGTATATGTGTGGTATGTCCAGTTCTATTACTAAAAGTAATAATTTTAAAGCCAATAGCTAATTGTGACTTTGATAGAGCTTTGATATACTTCCACTAAATGAAGGTTTAACTCGAACAAAACCTTCATGTATGTATACTAATTTGATGGAATTTTGGATATATCTTATTTTAAATATAAAAAATCATTATTAAAAATATTTGTCTTACAAATAAAGTGAGGAATTGTTGGCGTTTGTTTGTAAAACAAACCAAAAAGGCATTTTTTTTTGTCCCACATAGGAGAGATGAGAGAGTAAAAGATGCTTAATTATGAGAAGGCTATTATAGTCTTTCAAATGGAGAAATGAGTGTGGACTAGACCTCACCACACCTATGTGTTAGTGGGCGATTATTAAGCTCACTTAGCACTTGATGCACTGTGGAAGGAAATAAGTCTTAATCATTTTTGAAAATAATTATTCTATAATTTTATTTCATTAATTTTTTTATTTTAATTGTGGCAGTTTAGACATGAGAAGTTGTGTTCGAATGGCGATTATCACACATGAACAGTCATATATGAATTGTGATTTTATGGACATGAATGGTTATGTCCGAATGGCGGTTTTCACACATGAACAATCATGTCCGAATTTTGACTTTTTGGACATGAATTGGTGTGTTCATATGGCAGTTTGGACATCAAGAGGTGTGTTCTATTCATGTTATATAACAGATATTTTTGTTCATTTTTAGTAGTTACTTTTCATTGTTCGTTTTCCTTCAAAAGAGAGACAACCATCTTTCTATTATTTTGTAGAGAGTTTTAGGAGATTTATTGGAATTGTTATCTAGTATTCTCACCGTGACTTTGTTGTATCTTGAAGTGAATTTGCCAAAAACTTATAGAAACTTTGTGGGCCCAATTGATCCTCAAAAGTAGCGATTACATGCCTCAAAGTCAAATTACATTGTTATTCCATTTTTCTGATATTTTCCCAAAAATAGGTGCATAACAACAATAAAGAGACGAGATCTGAGCAGGGTCGGGGCCACTAAATGACACGGCCTTAATCTGATGCAGATGGGACGAGCTTTCCTTGTTCTCCTGTTTAAATGGCCTGACCTGACGGACGAGCCGTTGGCATCATCGCCGAAACACCCATCATGGGTGGTGCGCCTGACATTCACCCTTGGCCTTAGGATTTGCATTTTGGAGGTGGCATTCAACATCTATCTACTAAAATCGGTCCCTCATTTCGCTTTCTCAGTCCCCCTTCTTTGACGGCTGAAAGCAATGTTCCAGAAGGGATCGATTTTGAGCCCGAGTCCCTTTGTGACGTATCACGGCAATGTCTCGATTCGTCATGACAGAATGGTATATACATGATGATTGGGTGAATGCAAAGAGGAAGATTATGCTCAGTTGGATCGCAATCGATGATGATCAGTCCACATACATATGTTGGTTGCTTGTTATGGCAATCCTCGGAGTTGCTTGTCACTTTCGACCTTTCTCTCTACATCGATCTATTCGTCTAAACCGTTTCTTGTGGGTTATGGAGTTCGTCTCCAGCCCTTCACTATTTTAATTCTCTTTTAATTATGTATAACTTCATATATTATTTTTCCCGTTTACCAATATGGGGAAAAAAAATTATGCAGGGGCTTCCATCTCACCTTAGGAAAATGTATGGACCATCTCCCTTGGGATACACCCACACCAGTGCAATTATTAGGTTAAACATTTCCAACATATTATTGTATATTTATGAAGAGACATGTTGAGTATACCAACTATGGTTTACAACATTGGCGCATTAAATGCTAAGGCAGAGCGCATGACTTTCTACTTAGTTGCCCATATGCAGACTCTCATGTCCCTTAATATATATTTTTTTTCCGTAAGTCAATTATACATATATATATGATTCAGTATATCTCTCATAATTCTACACGGCTCTTAGGATTGTGCATATCCTTGATTGATTCTACTATATTTTAATCGAGATTGTAATGTTTTGTCATTTAGATAGTAATATCGTAAATAGGGCGGTGTACTTTTCATTATTGAAAATATATATATATATATATATGAAAACTACATAATTATCTCTTTTGCTTCATTCTTATCGTGGTGTTAGAACTCTTGTTGTCTGAGGAAGCACCTATTGAGTCTTTTCCAAGGTGGCCGTAGCAACATTACGTCGATTGCGCCGATGTCCAACGAACCCACTGCTCTTCAGTATTGTTCTAACACTTTCCATTGCTTATTTTGAAAAATCAAAATCACCATCAGACTTGGACAAGCATGCCAGTACGAGTGGGATTCACACACCCTCATGTACCATAGCCATTTGCACGTGTATTGCTGACCTCATTATTTATATCAATGTCGAGGTAGCAATCCACACTATTGTAGCTAGCAATACCACTTAGAGGAGGCAAATAAGTAATTTTTGTTGACACAAAATTTTTGACTATTTCTTTTTAGCTAATATTGCGTAAAAATTAGAACTAACCTTAGTTCCTGCCAAAAATAATCGAATCATTTTCCACATTTATTTTTTAGCATTCATGCATTTGCATTAGCATGGCATTTAAAAAATTGAAAACACTTACAAATTAAATTCACCACCAAATCAAGGGTTTTTATGGATATTGGTACCGAAATGGCATTAATTGAAAAATTAATGTAACCAACTCCTAGAACAAGTTAATCTTCTTCCGCAATATTATTTAGGTTTCTAATCAACCTACCAAAAAATAATTAGTAGCGACTCCAAGATATATATATTTTGCATAAAATTGAACCTAAGTTGTGATTTCATAGAACTTGAGAGAGTTTGAATTTGGTTAGTCAAATAATTAACCTAATAATCCATTAAGATAAGATTTTTCCAAATATTAGGTCGTGATAGCTTGGTGACTCCATTGGAGAAATTACTTTTCTTTAATTTTTTGAAAAAAAAAAAGGACTTAATTGAAGGCCTTAAATTTTTGGAAAAAATAAAAGAACCTTAGTGGACTTAGGCCTATGATTCTTGATGATGGATTCCTTGATTGGTGATTGTGATTGTCCCTAACTTTTTTTAGGTGTTAAATGTTCTTGCATGTTACATAAATGCATTGCTTTCTAATGTTTATTTTGCAGAATTGAATTGTTTGATTTATTGCAAAATCGACATGCTGGGTGTGTTAAATTGTTGCGCATGAGTTTTCACTTCTTTGCACTACACTGGACCGAAATTGGTAGATTGACCTAGTATGGTGTCAAGACAAGGATCTCCCTAGCCTCAATACAGAGGAGTGGGTGCCCTTGTCTTTGACCTGAACATGTCGAGAAAAACCCGCCCTGGCCATCATACAATGGCATGGGATGGATTCGCGGCATCCCCGAGTTCTTCAGAGCTAGAGAATCAGACCAACATTGTTTGGTACAACTGAATGCATTCTCGTGTACCATGTGCATGTCTTTGTGATTTCTATTTTTGGTCAAGTAAAAATAAGGTTCCCTACCTTTCTCTTTTTTTTGAAGTTTTACTTACCTGTATGATTCGGTCAGTCCATGACACTTTAGGTTGGTTGTTATCTTGGTCTACCACATCAATGGGACGCAAGAACATTCGCATGCTTATGATATCCAAGTTAACCTTGTGCAAGTGGTTAACTCAGCTAGATAGCGCAACCCGCCAGTATCTGGACCAAAGATTGAAGAAACTATTGCTGTTTCTTTATATTCAGTATCGTATTGGCCTCATCCAATCGATGACACAGTTCTGGTGCCCTGTCATATCCACGTTTATATTCGGTAAGCACGAACTTATCCTTATTCTGGAAGAATATAGCATGCTCATCGAAAAGTCTTTAGAGTCGGAACCCATTAGTCCTTACGTCGGTTCGCATCTTGCAATCTTATTGTCTGAATTTTTGAGAATCGAGGTTAAAGTAGTCCGGAAGCTTTTAAAATTTAGCTATGGAATTTGTCCATTCTTGTTTTTAACTAAGCGTTTTAATGAAGCTACCTCTCTACAAAAGGAAAAAAAAATTTCATGTTAGCATTTTTTGGATTGTTCATTTCCCCTCGTTGTCAAAATCATATCGATCCAAAGATGATTTATTTTGTTCAACAATTCCGAGAGGGGAAAAATCTTGTTAATGCAATATTGGCTAAAACCTTCATATCCCTCGCTAAGTATAAGCGCGAAACTTCTAAAATCCTTCATGCTTCCGCCGAACTTTTACAAGTATGGCTTGCATCTCACATAAAAGATTGCAAAAGCCTTGTCTCGGCCGGTAAGCTTAGGAATTTTTGTCATCCCATCTTGGTTTTCAAAAGTAAACAAGAGGAATTCCCGACGGCTACTCTTCAAGCACAAGTCAAAGTCCCCAAGCGAAAGTTGGAGAAGATAAAGATCGCCAAGGCTTGTAAATAGCTGAAGGACAGGATTGCTTCGGGAAAATTATCAAAAAAGTCCTAAACCTATTGCACTTTTGCCGATTTAGTCCTAAACCTTTCAATTTTGCCGATTCAGTCCTAAACCTTTTCATATTTTGCCGATTCAATCCTAAACCTTTTGATTTTGTCAATTCAGTCCTAAACCTTTTCATATTTTGCCGATTTAGTCCTAAACCTTTCGATTTTGCCGATTTAGTCCTAAATCTTTTCATATTTTTTCGATTCAGTCCTAAAATTTTTATTTTTTAAAAAATATCTTGGAAATAAATCCGAAAATTAAAAAAATTATAAAAAAATTAAAAATTAATTAAAAATTTTAAAAAATTAAAATTTTTTTTTAAAATTTTTTAAAAAAAATTAAAAAAATTAAAAAAATTTTTAAAAAAAATTTTAAAAAAATTAAAAAATTAAAAAAAATTTAAAAAAATTAAAATATTTTAAAAAATTAAAAAAAAAATTAAAAAAATTAAAAAATGAGTGAGCCATCGTCGCCGCTGCCCCACCATCGCCGGCTCGCCAGTTTTTTTTTTCAGCTTTATTTCCAAAATATTTTTAAAAAAATTTAAAAGTTTAGGACTGAGTCGAAAAAATATGAAAAGATTTAGGACTAACTCACCGTCGCCGCTCATCTGTTTTTTTTTTATTTAGCTTTTTTTCAAAATATTTTTAAAAAATTAAAAATTTTATGACTGAATTGGCAAAACATGAAAAGATTTAGGACTAACTCACCATTGCTAGCCGGTGAGGGGCCTAAACTTTTTAATTTTTTAAAATATTTTGGAAAAAAAGCTGAACAAAAGAGAAAAAAAACCGACGATTTAGTCCTAAATTTTTTAAATTTTTTAAAATATTTTGAAAATAAAACTGAAAAAAATGGGCGAGCCGGCGATGGTGGGGCAGCAGCGGCGAGGGCTCACTCGTTTTTTATTTTTTTTATTTTTTAAATTTTTTAAATTTTTTAAATTTTTTAAATTTTTAAATTTTTAAAATTTTTAATTTTTTTAAAATTTTTTAAAATTTTTTAAATTTTTAAATTTTTTTAAAATTTTTTTAAGTTTTTTAATTTTTTTTTTAATTTTTGTAGTTTTTTTAATTTTTTTTAGTTTTTTTAAATTTTTTTTTATATATTTTTATAATTTTCTTATAATTTTTTTAATTTTCGGATTTATTTCCAAGATATTTTTTAAAAAATAAAAAGTTTAGGACTGAATCGAAAAAATATGAAAAGAATTAGGACTAAATCGGCAAAATCGAAAGGTTTAGGACTAAATCGACAAAATATGAAAAGGTTTAGGACTGAATTGGCAAAATCGAAAGGTTTAGGACTGAATCGGCAAAATATGAAAAGGTTTAGGACTGAATCGGCAAAATTGAAAAGTTTAGGACTAAATCGGCAAAAGTGCAATAGGTTTAGGATTTTTTTGACAATTTTCCCGGATTGCTTCCTCGAAGTAGCAGAGCGAGAGTCTCGTTCTTGTTGAGTCAAGTCATGTCTTTATATTCCTAGTTTGGTTGTTTAGGGATTTACTTGTCGTACTTTCAAATTTCATAGGTCGTTTGTCGGATGATTTCCCTCTAGTTGCAATTTGATCAGTTTTCCATTGTTCTGATTTACATTACTGTGTTGTGTGATTTTTATTAAATTTTACGATCAAGTTTTAGGCAAATACTCGTAATGAAAGTCGTAGATAATATACTCATATTCAACATATAAAAGATTCAAAACCAAAGGACTTCATTTCCTTGGGATGAAGTGTGGGACCAAACTCACGTTTTTCTGAATACATGAAAACTGCAGGGTAATCTGATGGACCGACCATCACTGGTTTGGTGATTTTTCTGACCCTTTTCAGCTCTAAAATGGAATTTCACCTCCTCATGAGAAACATCTGGAAGATTCTAATCTATCATGTCAAAATTTTTAAGATCAATTCGAGACATCCTCCATTTATGTCAGAATTTAAGATGACAATTAATCAATCTTGATTTTAGAATTTTCCCCGCACCAATTTAATTTTGCAATTTACCATTAGTTGAGGGGATCTTTTGCAAAAATGTGAAACTGGAAAGCTGTAGGATGGGTTTGAATTAATAACCTACAAATTTTTGGATCTTGAGTTGGAGTTTTGAGGGCTTAATTGTGCGGTGAACAAGAACCAGACGAATCAGTTTTCTGAACATAATTTTTGGCAAAAAAATTAAAATGCATTTGATCCCCGCGTTTCCAAAAGAAGGTCAAAACGCGAAAGTTGTTCATCATCCTCTTGTCCAAGTGCTAGCAAATTTTTATTCTATTTGAATGGTCTTGTGAATTATGGTGAATTTTTTTTTTTGCCAAAGTTGGTCGAAGCTGGAATTTTCCGGAAAAAGGTCTCTAGTGTCATTTGGGATCGAGTATTGCTTCTAGCTGTTGTCATGGATCGACCTTATTAATCATGTGAATACTCATTCTTCCTATTTTCATATAAGGTGGACGAAAATGTCTTCAAGAGATTGCCATGCTCGGGTCAAGGAGCTTCAAGACGAAGTGCATGTCTGGAATCCCGCGATGGAAAAATTGACCGACCGTGGAACGTGTTATTTACTTCTTGAAGCATCAATTTGAGACGACTCAAGCTGTCCCCATTTGCAGCACCAATTGCTGTTTTGGTGTGCCTAGTGTGAACCCAATAAGTCTCGCCAATCCAATTAGATTCGCTTGGTACAACGGCGGGAAAATTGTCAAAAAAGTCCTAAACCTATTGTACTTTTGCCGATTTAGTCCTAAACCTTTCAATTTTGCCGATTCAGTCCTAAACCTTTCGATTTTGCCAATTCAGTCCTAAACCTTTTCATATTTTGTCGATTTAGTCCTAAACCTTTTGATTTTGCCGATTTAGTCCTAATTCTTTTCATATTTTTTCGATTCAGTCCTAAACTTTTTATTTTTTTAAAAATATCTTGGAAATAAATCTGAAAATTAAAAAAATTATAAGAAAATTATAAAAATATATAAAAAAATTAAAAAAATTAAAAAATTTAAAAAAATTAAAAAAAATTAAAAAAAATTAAAAATTTTAAAAATTAAAAAATAAAAAAATTTAAAAATTCAAAAAATTAAAAAAATTAAAAAATAAAAAATAAAAAACGAGTGAGCCCTCGCCGCTGCTGCCCCACCATCACCGGCTCGCCCATTTTTTTCAGCTTCATTTTCAAAATATTTTAAAAAAATTTAAAAAATTTAGGACTAAATCGTCGGTTTTTTTTCTCTTTTTTTCAGCTTTTTTTCCAAAATATTTTAAAAAATTAAAAATTTTAGACCCCTCACCGGCTAGCAATGGTGAGTTAGTCCTAAATCTTTTCATGTTTTGCCAATTCAGTCATAAAATTTTTAATTTTTTAAAAATATTTTGAAAAAAAGCTAAATAAAAAAAAAACAGATGAGCGGCGACGGTGAGTTAGTCCTAAATCTTTTCATATTTTTTCGACTCAGTCCTAAACTTTTAAATTTTTTTTAAAAATATTTTGGAAATAAAGCTGAAAAAAACAGGCGAGCCGGTGATGGTGGGGCAGCGGTAACGATGGCTATCTCATTTTTTAAATTTTTTTTAAATTTTTTAAATTTTTTAAAATATTTTAATTTTTTTAAAATTTTTTTAAGTTTTAAATTTTTTTTAAAATTTTTTTTTAAATTTTTTAAATTTTTTAAATTTTTTTAAATTTTTAAAATTTTTTTAAATTTTTTTTAAATTTTTTTAAATTTTTTTTAAATTTTTTTAAATATATTTTTATAATTTTATTAGAATTTTTTTAATTTTCGGATTTATTTCCAAGATATTTTTTAAAAAATAAAAATTTTAGGACTGAATCGAAAAAAATATGAAAAGATTTAGGACTAAATCGGCAAAATCGAAAGGTTTAGGACTAAATCGACAAAATATGAAAAGATTTAGGACTGAATTGGCAAAATCGAAAGGTTTATGACTGAATCGGCAAAATATGAAAAGGTTTAGGACTGAATCGGCAAAATCGAAAAGTTTAGGACTGAATCGGCAAAAGTGCAATAGGTTTAGGACTTTTTTGATAATTTTCCCGTACAACGGCCCTCGATTCCCAGATGAACGATGAGTAACCGAGATGCCTCATCACCATGACCAACCAAAAATTTCGAAATAAGGAGAATTCGCTCAACCCTCTATGGCCATATCCCGTCATTTGGCCCATATTGCTGAAGAAATAAGTGATCTAGAGGGAAAAAAGAATTCTTTAAGATTGAATATGCCCACAATTTTGATCGGGACAAATCCTGTGACTTTCATTGAGGTCGTATCAGCCACTCATTGGAACAATGCTTCTCATTGAATACTCGGATCCAAAATATGATTGATGCTGGTGATCTCACGTTCCATGCTTAGGAGTACTGTAACGGGAACCAAGACATGCTGGTAATCCCTAGACTGTGATTAAAACATCCCAATGCATTTGAGGATGAAGACAAGGAGATATGGGATGCCTTGGGGCAGCCAAGTGCGTGATACAATATCATGATTAAGTGTTCCACTCCTCCAAGGCATTGCGCCTATCCCCATGATGCTGCTTGGGATACCTGGGATGATTGATAATTGACCAGAAACCAGAAGATCCACTCATCCACACTCCATGACGAAGCAAGCGCTAGCTCACTAGTAGGATTCATTTTTAAGCGTCTAGCTAGGTTGCATTTCTCATTAGTAGGATTCATTTGTTAGGGTCAGCTTCCCCACTATGGTGGTCATTTGCAATTCCAATTCGATAAAAGTAATTTGTTAAATTATCAACGAAATTACAGAGAATTTTTTTTATAAAATTATTTTGAGGGCATAATGGGTATTCCAAAGTTGCCCGATGATGATATCCAACAGATTGGAAATTTATATCATCCATTGGAAATCTTGAGGGTTGGGCTTTATTATGCTTCGTTATTTCTAAGCCTTTTGAAAGCAAATGAATTTTTCTTGAAAAAAAAATCATAAATTGAAAGAAAATTTTTCAAGAAAAAGAAAAGCTAGCATGGCGTTTAACATTATTTATCTTATGGACTTATCTAATAGATGTTCTAGAAGGTCTGAGGCAAGGAATGAATTCTCAACCCCAACTATGCATCAGGCTCGATTGATCCTCGGATGTCCTCGTGCATGAGTGTTGAGCCCCGAAGCTCGTGATTGATCCTAGTTCATCGACCATTTAAGGTGGATCCATGCTTCACCTTCGATCATTCCTTGTGCTAAGCGATGAAGCTGCTGGTCAACTTGAGTCTGATCGGCCCGATCGATGTCAAACCCACGGGCAAGGCAATCTTGGGAACCAGCGCAAACCCTCGGCATAGAACTCCGAGAGAGGCCCATTCGCAATCTACTTGAAGTAGCTCATTTCAGGCAAACAGGCAAGCTGTAACAAAGTGCACTGGGGCAAGATCCCTATCGATCAATCCAGTAAATTATTCGGACCATTGACGCAAGAGTGGTCATGCGACCCCGATCCGATATTATCACAATCAGAGTTCCATCAGATGGTGTCATAATGCCCAATGAGAAAATCAAGAAGTAAGCACTCTTATCCAAATTTGATTGACTCAATGATATCCACCACCACCCCCCTGCCTTGCAAGTAACAAAATTAGGGGGCATGTCAGTTGTCAATGGTAGTGACGAACCAATACGCCTAATCGAATTAAGGCGAAACCCCACTTGAGTTTCATGGGCAACATAGCCATAGCCATAATCATACGTTGTTCACTGTCTTTGGTCGGCAATTATGTCTTTCCTAGTCCGTACAAAGCTATAATCAGCCTAATGTGGCCCACTCCAATGGAAAATGGGGCAAACCATCATTGAGCCCCCAAATCGAGAAAAAGGAGCATGTTTTTCTTAACTCATTTGGTTTCGGAGACAACCTTTTACTTTCCTTCTTGCAGGAGCGTACGACAGGCCATGATGGTCATAACCATTTAACGACCAGAGCATCTCGACTCTTCACTTGATCACTTCTAAAGTCCTATTCATGCACGTTCTTCTATGCAGGATCAAAAGCGAAAATTGGACATTGGTTATTCCCAAGACCAAGATCCTTAGTCATAGTCAACCCATTCAAATGTTCTGGGGCAATCCATTGACACCCTTTTTTTAAAATATTCTTCCTGAGTTTGATGCTTTCTCAAGCTAATAATTCTTGCAGGGACAATTCCGTGATTGGTAGCTCAAAACCATGCTCCCTCTTTGACAATATTTTTAAGCTAGGTTGATTCAAACCTAACTGATGATCAGAAATGTTCACACATATTGCATGCATGATTATTCTTCGCATCTAATTTACCAACTATAAATAGGGAATATGAGATGTATTGAATGTATGGAATGGGGCATGACAGGATGATGAAAGGTAAGCTTTTTCCAAACACGTCCCAATTACATTTCCCAAGTGAGATAAGCGGTAGCTAAGTTTCGCATTCTCAATGCAAAGGTTTTCTCTCAAAAGGTACGATAGTCGAAATGGTGGAGTATTCATTTCTGCATCTTGGAACCAAACTGGAAAAATAGGGTCAATGCTTGCTCCTACAAGATAGGTTTTAGGTTCAAAAAAATTGTAAGGTAGATTTTAGGTCTGGAATCTACTCACCGTATAATAGAGGACCCCTAATGATAGTGTTCCTAATTACAATCTTCTTCAAGTCTTTGGTGGGTACTTGTTTTGCGCATCGTCCCTCAAATGAATGCACGAATATATAACTTCGTGCTCATTGATGCTGCCTTCTTGGGTATGGCATTGAGCACAAAAGGCACATATGTTGGGATCCTATCTCTTGTTGAGATAATCTCCGAGGATTTTAATGATGACAATACTATCTTGTGTGAAGTGTTGTTCAGTAGACGTAAATATTGTTTCTATCTAGGCATTTATTAATGACTCAACACCATTGATTCTGGGCCTGTTTGGTTCAACATTTCAAATGAGCTTTGGGGCTCTAAAGTCCCTTGGTCAAATGCAAATGTTGTTTGGCTTTTTTTTTTTTTTTCACATTGGGCAGATGCAAGTGCATTTGAAATGCTCTCCAAACCCCTTTGGCCCAATGTTCCTCAAGAGGTACTTTGAGAAGTAGCATTTCGGAAATGCTACTACAAATTTTTTTATTTTTTATTTTTTAATTTTTCTTTTAAGAAAGTAATCAAAAATAAAAATAATTAAAAATAAAAATTATTTTTTCGAAAAATAAAAAAAATGAAATGAAAATAATTAAAAATATAAATAATGAAAATAAAATAATTAAATTAATTAATTTAAAAATAAAAATATTTTTAAAATAAAATAAAATAATAAAATTTTAAAAAATATAAATAATAATAAAAATATTTAAAAATAAAAACAAATTTTTCGAAAATAAAAAAAATAAAAGAATAGAAATAATTAAAAATAAAAATTAATTAAATAAAGTAATTAAAAATTTTAAAAAAATGGAAAAATAAATAAAATAATTTATAAAATATATATAATAAAAATATAATAATTAAAAATTAAAAATTTTGGAAAAATAAATAAAATAATTTAAAAAATACAAATAATAAAAATAAAATATAATTAAAGAAAGTAATTAAAAAATAAAAAATAATTTAAAATATAAATAATTTAAAAAATATAAATAATTAAAAATAAAATATAATTAAAGAAAGTAATTAAAATAGCATAATATTTTTTTAAAAAATAAAAAAATATTTGAAATAATTAAAAACAATTAAAAAATCGAATCATTTACAAAGGGTAGTTTTTACCAAACAGCATTTACGTCAAAGTTACATCCAAATGCACTTCTTAATTATAGTTTACCAAACAATATTTGCATTTCGCCAAACCCCTTTAACTCAAAGGTATTTGCATTTTTCCAAAGTCCATTTGCCAAATGCTGAACCAAACAAGCCCTCTATTTCTCTACTCGATTTATCCTACGACATCTTGAGTTTGAGGGGATGTTAAAAATATATTTATGAGTATCTATATATCTCCATCAATTTCATAGGTCTCTCAAAATTGTGCATTATCTTCCTTTAATTATGCATACACTAGATTGATCATGATTCACTACCAAAAAAAAAAGGCAAATTAGCCACGAACAATTAGCGACGGATTATAATTCATCGCTAATTTGCGACGAACTTAGCGACGAAAATAACGTTCATCGCAAATTCGTCGCAAAATTCGTCACAAAACAAAAAGAGACTTTTAGCGATGAAATTAAATTCGTCGCTAATTTGCGACGAAACTAGCGACGAAAATATTTTCGTCGCAAAATCCGTCACCAAATTCGCCGCAAAAAAACAAAAGGCTTTTAGCGACAAAACATTAGCGATGCAATTAAATTCGTCGCTAATTTGCGACGAAAATAGCGACGAAAATATTTTCGTCGCAAAATCCGTCACCAAATTCGCCGCAAAAAAACAAAAGATTCTTAGTGACTAAAAATTAGCGATGAAATTTAATTCGTCGCTAATTTGCGATGAAAATAGCGACGAAAAAAAATTTGTTGCAAAATTCGTCGCAAAAATCGTCCGTAATTAGCAACAACATACTTTTTCGTCGCTAAAATTAGCACGCGGCGACATAGTTTTGCGACTATTTTAGCGACGAACCATTTTCGTCGCTAAAATCCACCGACACTTTTTCGTCCTCACATTGGAGACCGAGAAAAATTTTACCATTTCAAATCTCTTCTCTCACTTTTCTCTACATGCTCTTCCCTTCACCCACTCTCTTCTCTCTTCGCTATTCTCTCTTGTTATTTGTATTATATGGTAAGTATGAAATAAATTGTTGTTAATTTCATCATTGTTTTTCATCAATTGCCATAAGCTTCATCGATATTGAGTAATTTTCCTTTTTTTTAGGTACATGTCGATGTAAGACATTACAATTCCCATTAAATTGAGCACTTTCAACTACCAAAAATTCAACCAAATACTTGGGTAAGTCTTCTTCCATTTGTTGATATTTCCTTTTTTTCATTTGAATTTTTCTTTAAGTACGTTTATATTTCACTTGAATGAGTGCACGTATTCGTCACTAAATTCGTCGCTAATTAGCGATGATAGATGATGTTCGTCGCTAATTAGGGACGAAAAATGTCGTTCGTCGCTAATTAGCGACGAACTCCTACTGTTCGTCGCTAATTTGTGAGACTTCGCCACTTGTTACCAATGATATTTTTTATGGTCGTCACTAATTGGTGACGAAACAGATTTATTGCAAAATTAGCGGTGACATTTGCGACAACTTTTATCCGCTGAATTGATACTATAATAGTTCCGTGTAGAAAATACAATAATGGTAAATTTCATATGTATGATAAAGTTATGGAACATTTTTATAAATTTGGGTTTATCTTGAACCACTATAATTTTTTTTCCATTGTGAACCACTTATAGTTTTAATTAAGAATATTAAACAGTAAATATGATATTTTAAATAATTTTTGAGAATTTTTAATTTCTATACAGACACAATGCAAAGCGACAAAGCTTGGATGTATAATAGGAACTTACCTGGACGTCGAGGATTGACTGATGAGTTTCGCATTGGGTTGGAACAGTTTTTGGACTTTGCTAGTAGTAAATTTGAGTTCATGGATGGAAATAAGTTAAGATGTCCATGTAAAAAGTGCAGTAATGGTAAATTTCATGCGTGTGATAAAGTTAGAGAACATCTTTGTAGATTTGGGTTTACTCCAAACTACTATAATTGGACTTGTCATGGTGAACCATTTATATCTGATGAAGGATATCGAGGGAGTGACCAATTTCCAATTAGGGAAGAATGCAACTATTATAACCAATTAAACCCATACCAGAGGATGGTGATTGATGCAGCTGGTCAGAATTTTATTTTAGAATCGAACCATGCAAGTACCAGTTTTACTCCTACATCTGAGCAGGTTGGTACTAGTTATGCATCACAGTTGGAAGAGGCAGGAGTAACGGATTTTGATGAAAATAGAACTTTTCCATCTAATCAGTTCTGGGAAGCATTGAAAGCAGCAGATGAACCTTTATGGGCATGTTGTGACAACCACACTAAATTATCAGTGACTTCAAGACTGTTAAATATCAAGGCAGAACATAATGTGTCTGAAAATTGTTTCAACTCTTTTGTTGAAGTAATGCGGGAAGCAATGCCTCGTGATAATATCATGCCAAGTGATTTTTACGATATGAAGAAGCTGATGGATAACTTAGGTCTTCTTGTTGTAAGGATTGATGTATGTAGCATGGGTTGTATGTTATATTGGAGAGATGAAAAAAATGCAGAATCTTGCAAATTCTGTAGCCAACCTAGGTACAAGATTAACAGGAGGCAAGGTCATAATCAAAAGCGTAGACCACGCAAGCAAATGTTTTATTTGCCCTTAATTCCCAGATTGCAAAGGCTTTATGCGTCTCAAGCCACTGCTGAACAAATGACTTGGCATGCAAATCATGAAACAAAAGAGGATCTAATGTGTTATCCTTCAGATGCAGAGGCATGGAAACATTTTGATAGAACGTACCTTGAGTTTGCAAACGAGCCTCGAAACATTAGGTTAGGTCTTTGTGCTGATGGATTTGCCCCATTTGGAAAATCAGGAAAAAGTTATTCATGTTGGCCAGTTATCTTAACTCCGTACAATCTTCCACCCGGTATGTGCATGAAGACACCTTATATGTTTTTGACATTAATCGTGCCTGGGCCGCAAAATTCGAAGAAGTTGATAGATGTGTATATGCAGCCATTGATTGTAGAGTTACAATAGTTATGGGATGAAGGTGTCCTTACGTATGATGTTTCTACCAATGAAACATTTGTAATGAAGGCCGCTCTTCTTTGGACGATAAATGACTTTCCGGCTTATGGAATGTTATCTGGATGGAGTACAGCTGGGATCTTAGGATGTCCGATATGTATGGAGAGATCAAAGTCATTCAGATTAAAATATGGCAAGAAGGCCAGCTATTTTGACTGTCACAGACAATTTTTGCCCATAAGTCATGCATTCAGAAGGAATAAAAAAGAGTTCATCAAGAATAGGATTGAAAGAACACGTCCACCATTGAGGTTGACCGGTGATCAAATTTGGGAGCGAGTCTATAACTTTCCAACTGTTGTTGAATCTCCTCATGGTACAACTATTGCGTACGGAAGTACACATAAGTGGACTAAACGCAGTATATTTTGGGATTTATCATATTGGAAGACCCATCTTATTCATCATAATCTTGACGTCATGCACATAGAAAAGAATGTTTTCGACAATGTCATAAATACCGTGATGGATGTCACTGGAAAAACAAAAGACAATTTGAATGCAAGGAAAGATATGAGAGTTATTTGTGATCGGCCAGCACTAGACGTGGATGCAAGCAGCAGGGGACCAAAACCAAAAGCAATTTATACATTAGACAGGGAGCAGAGACGGGTTGTGTCAATGGTTGAAATCTATGCGTTTTCCTGATGGATATGCTTCAAACCTCGGGAGATGTGTTGATTTGAATGAATGCAAGTTGATAGGTTTGAAGAGTCATGATTGCCATATATTTATGGAAAGATTAATTCCAATAACTTTCAAGGAACTTCTACCAAACTTTGTATGGGGCGCAATTACAGAGTTAAGTAATTTCCTTCATGATCTTTGTTCAACAATGTTGAAAGTATCCTACATGGAAAAACTAGAAAGAGATATTCCAATCATTCTTTGCAACTTGGAAAGGATATTTCCTCTATCGTTTTTTGATTCAATGGAGCATCTCTTGGTTCACTTGCCTTATGAGGCCAAAGTTGCTGGTCCTGTCCAATTTTGATGGATGTATCCATTTGAGAGGTAAAATATTTTTTAAATAAATTTCAAAATACTTTAGTATATGTTATGTTCTGATGAACTACTTTTTATTGCATTTAGGTTCTTATATCATTTGAAGAAAAAAGTGAAGAATAAGGCATGTGTTGAAGCTTCAATTTGTAATGCATATATTGTGGAAGAAGTGACAACATTTGCATCGTATTATTTTGAGCCGCATGTGTCGTGTAAGAGGCGGAGAGCAGGAAGAAATGATGAGAGCCCCGTTGATCCCAATTGCAAATCATTTTCTATTTTCAATTATCTTGGGCGACCAAGCAGGGCATGTAAATTTCGTTACTTGACAGACGAAGAATGGCGAGCAGCCCATACGTATGTTTTACTAAACTGTCCAGAAGTGGAGCCATACTTCGAGTAAGTGTATATTTGCAAATATATATTGTGTATGAAATATTAGCTAATATATAAATGGTATTTGGTAATAGGATTTTTCAAACTTCAATGTTTATAGTGCCACCAAATGAGTTTGACCGTTTGTGCAATGAAGAATTTGCGGCATGGTTCAAAACATATGTAAGTTGCCTATAGACCAAAACCAAGTTATTAATATTTTATACCTCATTTATTAAAATGTATATTATTGACTTCGCGTATATGATTTTAGGTTCACAGTAATCGTGATCAAGTTGAAGAGCAACAATTTGTATATCATCTATCATGGGGTCCAAATTCAAGAGTGCGGACTTGGCCAGCATATTTCATAAATGGGTATAATTTTCACACTCAAGAATATGGAATGGGAAAAACCACAATGAATAGTGGTGTTTGTGTTCGGTCATCCAATGGTGGTAGTGCAAAAGATGATTTTTATGGCTTGTTGGATGAAATCATAGAGATAGAGTACCCTGGACCATCCAATGTGGTTCGATCCCGTCAAAGGAATGAAGGTGCATACGAAATTTAATTCGATTGAAATAAATCACAAGAAAAGGTATATGAAATATGAACCATTTGTCTTGGCACAACAACAATTCAAGTATATTATGGATCATATCCTAGTTTGAAACGTGACAAAGCTGATTGGTGGGCTGTATGTAAAATCAAAGCATGAAGAAAAATCGAGGAACACTGGAAGGATACAGCATATCAACAAGATGAAGTTTGTAACATGGTTGAAACTGAAGAAGTTTACATTCCAACTTTACGAGATCCATGTGGAGCAGTAATAGATGTGGATCCAACTGAAATTCATGAATCAAATTTTGAAGGAGTTGAAGAATCTGATTTTGAGACAGAGGATGAAGATAACGATATTGATGAAGGCGAAGATGAAGATCAAGACGAAGATGAAGAGGAAGATGAAGATGAAGATGAGGATGCAGATGATGAATTTTGAAATTTTTTATCATTATTATTATTATTATTATTATTATTATTATTATTCTTGTTAGGGTTTTTTTTTTTAAAGTTGGGTTGTTTATTGTGAGATGAAAGGATTTTCAGATAGACTAGGATTTTGGACCTATTTTTTCAGTAGTATATATTGTACTTGTATAATAGATTACTGTAAGGAGCGAAAATCTAAAAATAATATATTGGTCTCTTCTTTTTGCGATGGAAAAACGAGGGTCGTGGCAAATTTTTGTGACGAAAATAATATTCGTCGCAAATTTTGCGACGTAACTAATATTCGTTGCAAAATTTGCGACGAATGTCATTTTCGTCGCTAATTGTTAGTTTAGCAACTATATGAAGTTGGTCGCTTCTTTTTGCAACGGAAAACGAGGGTCGTGGCAAATTTTTGCGACGACAACTATATTCGTTGCAAACTTTGCCACGAAAATAATATTCGTCGCAAATATTAGCGACGAAAAACTAATATCATCGCTAATTATTAGTTGAGCGACAAAATAAATTGGTCTTTTTTTTTGCAACGGACAAACGAGGGTCGTGGCAAATTTTGCGACGAAAATAATATTCGTCGCAAATTTTGCGACGAAACTAGTATTCATCGCAAATATTAGTGACGAATGTCATTTTCGTCGCTAATTGTTAGTTTAGCATCTAAATGAAATTGGTCTCTTCTTTTTGTGACGGAAAATGAGGGTCGTGGCAAATTTTTGCGACGAGAATTATATTCGTCGCAAAGTTTGCGACGAAAATGGTATTCGTCGCAAATATTAGTGACGAAAAACTAATATCGTCGCTAATTATTCGTTGAGCGACAAGGTAAATTGGTCTTCTTTTTTGCGACGAGGGTCGTGGCAAATTTTTGCGACAAAAATAATATTCGTCGCAAAATTTGCGACGAAAATAATATTCGTCGCAAATGTTGCGACGAAAATAATATTCGTGGCAAATTTTGCGACGAAACTAATCTTCGTCGCAAATGTTGTGACGAAAATAATATTCGTCGCAAATTTTGCGACGAAACTAATCTTCGTCGCAAATTTTGCGACGAAAATAATATTCGTCGCAATTTTTTGCGACGAAACTAATATTCGTCGCAAATTGTTAGTTTAGCATCTATATGAAATTGGTCTCTTCTTTTTGCGACGGAAAATGAGGGTCGTGGCAAATTTTTGCGACGACAATTATATTCGTCGCAAACTTTGCGACGAAAATGGTATTCGTCGCAAATAATTTTCGTCGCTAATTGATAATTTAGCAACGAAAAACTAATATCGTCGGTAATTATTAGTTGAGCAACAAAATAAATTGGTCTCTTTTTTTGCGACGGAAAAACGAGGGTCATGGCAAATTTTTGCGACAACAATTATATTCGTCGCAAAGCTTGCGACGAAAATGGTATTCGCCGCAAAGTTAGCGACGAAAATGGTATTCGTCGCAAAGTTAGCGACGAATATAATTTTCGTCGCAAATATTTGCGATGGATAGTATTTTCGTCGCAAATGCAAATGTTTGCGAAGGATAGTATTTTCGTCGCAAATGCAAATGTTTGCGACGGATACCATTTTCGTCGGAAACATTTGCGACGAAAAGGATATTCGTCGCAAATGTTTGCAACGGATACCATTTTCGTCGCAAATGTCCGACGAAAATGTTAGCCCGTGGACCACTCTCTCACTCCCCTTCCTCACGCACGCCTGACGCCATCTTCATCTTCTTTCTTTTTCTTGCTTCCAATTTCGAGCGAGCACAGCTCCTCCGCCCGACGCCGCCTCACCACCAACCACCAAATCTCGTCGCCCACCACCGACCCCTAGCCACTGCAAACCAGCCCCGAGCTCGAATCCAAGTCCTCTGCTGTTTGAAGCCGAGCCAGACCCATTTTTCTCTCTCTCCTCTGTCCGTCGCCCTGTCGTGCGTCGCCGCCTCCTCTGAGCGCGCGCCGTGTTGTCGCCGCCCTAGCCAAGCTCTCCCCGACCAAGCTCAAGCCAACCCAGGTCTATCGTCTCTCTCTTCTTCCCCGAACTTTCGCGACGCCCCTGTACCGAGACCCATTTTTGTCTTCTCTCTCTCCTCTCGGCCGTAGCACCTCAACCCGCCATGATCACACCGTCTCGTCGCTGTCACCACCTTCGTCTTGCTGTCCCGAGCCCGAACTTCACCTGTCGTTGTCGCCCCAGCCCCGTCGGCCGAAACCCACGAACCTCGATGTGAGATATCCTGAGTCATTTTCCAGCCCGATCCGCGCCCTTTTGGCTTCGATTCAGCCTCGTGTGTGTCGCCCGACCATCCAAGCTCTAGTAGCCGTCATTTTCGGAGCTCACCGGAGGCCGCAGCCGCTTGTCGGAGCCCACCACCGTCCGTCGGCCGATCCCACTAGAATCGTCCAAAGCCATTTTTCGACGCCGTCGTCGCATTGGAGTGGTAAGCCGACCCTCTACTCCTTAATTAGGACGTTGGATAGTCCTATTGTCGATTCCGATGTGTTGTGATTTAGTTTGAGTAAATTAGAATTTTGAAGGGCAAGGTGGGAAAATTGAGGTTTAGTCGACCAGTTGAGGTGTCGGAATGTTGAGTAGGCTAGAATTGACGTTGATTATAGTTGTGGTGTGCTGAATTAGTTAGTTTGAGTATTTAGCAAGGAGATCAAGGTGAATAGTTGTCGCGACCCTCTAAAAATATTTTTATTAATTCTAGGGGTTAACGGATTATTAGGTTAATTAGATTTGACTAACCTAATGCGGACCCTCCCAAGCCCTACCGAATCGCAACTTTGGTTTTTGTTTAAATGATTTTGAAATTTGGAGTCGCCACTAATCGTTCTTGGTAGGTCGATTAGAAACCTAAATAAATTAGCGGGAGAACTAATTTATTCCTGCGAACCAGAGATTATGAGCTCGGGGACTTGGTTACACTAGTTAATTAAAACTAATGCCCTTTCGGTACCTTAATTTCATGGATATCCTAATCCGGCAACTCAGGCTTGGTTTATTCCTAAAGCTCTAGTAGGGTATTCTCTTTTGTGTTTTCACTTTTTAAATAGGATGCATGGATGGTATATATTTTTATTTGTTATATTTTTTTAAGTGTTAAAGATTCCCTAAAGCCGAAAGAGGGAGTGTGTTAACGACTTCTATGCAGTATTACGACCTCCTCATCTTTTGGGTCTGATGATTCAAAAATTAAATTATAGGAAGTACATGACAGTGAATAAACACCTCCAATGGGAGGCCTAGCATTGGCTTGGCTCTTCCCTTTGGGATTTAAGGTACAGGTATTTAAGTTGCAAGTATTTAAACTACTGTAAGTAAAAACCTCCAATGGGAGGCTAAGCATTGGCTTGGCTCTTCCCTTTGGGATTTAAGGTACAGGTATTTAAGCTGCAGGTATTTAACTACTGTAAGTAAAAACCTCCAATGGGAGGCTAAGCATTGGCTTGGCTCTTCCCTTTGGGATTTAAGGTACAGGTATTTAAGTTGCAGGTATTTAACTACTGTAAGTAAAAACCTCCAATGGGAGGCTAAGCATTGGCTTGGCTCTTCCCTTTGGGATTTAAGGTGCAGGTATTTAACTACTGTAAGTAAAAACCTCCAATGGGAGGCTAAGCATTGGCTTGGCTCTTCCCTTTGGGATTTAAGGTGCAGGTATTTAAGTTGCAGGTATTTAACTACTATAAGTAAAAACCTCCAATGGGAGGCTAAGCATTGGCTTGGCTCTTCCCTTTGGGATTTATGGTGCAGGTATTTAAATTGCGGATGGACTTTGTCCTCTCCATTTTGGGGTATGAATTTTTTAAAATGAAATACAACGAATTGATTCAACAATTTGAAATTTGTGCGCGCTTAAGGACTCCTCCAAGCCGATTTTGTGCTTCCATAGGGTTGACCATTGATATAGAGCTGCGGCTTCCTGACATAAAATAGAGTGAAGTGTCAGTATACAAAATATGTGCTAATCTGCACCTAAAACCAAAAGAGTGGAAAGAGTACTTATCTCCCGTTTTTTGGAAGGGATTTCTATAATTGATTTTCGCTCTCTATGTTCCCAATATAGAGAGTTTCTTTTGAATTAAGAGGGACTTTTAGTCACAGATCAGTTGAGAAATCGGTGGACAGCTTAGGAGCTTGTCTGGGCCGATTTTTGCATCTCTACGAGATTTTTGCTGTTGACATAGAGATATCCTTCTCCTGACATAAAATATGGGAAAAAATGGGAGATGGAGAAAGTGTATACAATTTGTGCTAATTTGCGAGTAAAACCATAAATAAATGACTAAATAAAAACACTTAGCTCGAATTTGCTTGCTCGTTGACGAGGATGAATTCTTGATTTATATTGATCGATGAAGGAATTTGTGATGATAACCCCTAGCTTTAAACTCCCATCATCTTCAAAATTCTCTCTCTTTTGGTATTTTCTTTCTCTCAAATTTTTCTTCAATCTCCCAAAACTCTCTCAAACATCCAAAATTTTCTCTCCAAAAAATCCAATCCTCCCTCAAGCTCACTTCTTCCTCCTTTTATAATCTACTCATCTATCTCCCATTCTAATTTTTCCACTAACTCTATCTCCCATTCTAATTTCTCCACTAACTCTTCTTCATTTTCATCTTCCATTCTCCATCTTTATCTCACATTCTAATCTCTCCACTAACTCTTCTTCATCTTCATCTTCCCTTCTCCATATTTATCTCCCATTCTAATTTCTCCACTAACTCTTCTTCATCTCCATCTTCCCTTCTCTATTTTTATCTTCCATTCTAATTTCTCCACTAACTCTTCTTCATCTCCATCTTCCCTTCTCTATTCATATCTTATTTTCTCCATCCATTCTTCTCCAACTTCTCTTCTTCATCTCCTCTTCTCCATCTTCCCTTCTCTATTCTAATTTATCCACTAACTCTTCTTTTTTGTTATTTGTAAAATAATCCTTCAAGAGTTAGGTATTTGCACTCTAGTCCTTGAATTTTAAGTATTTACAATTCAGTCCCTGAAAAAATATATTTCTTTGAGTCTAAATCTCCTCACAATTTTTGACACACTAAAATTTACCACATGTCAAATTTAAGCTCATTTCTTGCCGCTGAAAATAATGCAGAATTTAATTAAAGCCTTTTTACAAAATTGAGTCATTCTGGGTATAATTGGGCCAAGATGAAAATTTAAAATATTAGAAGACAATGTCACAACTCATAAAAAGTAAAAATTAAAAATAAGTTGACTCAAATTAAATTTTTTTAGGCCCGATTCGAGATTATACTCATGAAGGAACACGTGACTCGAATTGGATTTTTCTGAATTTGCGATGGCCAATATGAAAATAGATTTAAAATAAAAATATTAACTATCTTTGTGTATTTTTTTTTTGGCCTCAAATGTTATTTTTCCAAAATTTTCAAGTATTTTTGTATTATTTTTTTTTTAAAAAATAAAAAATATATAAAAATATGAAAAATTATTTTTTGGTCAAAATTGGTTCCCTAGGCTTGGCTAAGGTCCCCAAAGTTGATTTTTCAATTTTATGAATTTTTATGGATTTTCTATTTTCAAAAATAAATAAATAAAAAAATACTTAAAAATACTGAAAATATGAAAAATCGTTTTTTGGTCAAAATTGGTTCCCTAGGCTTGGCTAAGGTCCCCAAAGTTGATTTTTCAATTTTATGAATTTTTATGGAATTTTTATTACTTTAGCAATAGAAAAAATGATTAAAAATCAGGTGTCAACAGCTGCCCCTCTTTGAAATGAAGCTCGGTAGAGGTTCATTTCAAAGACGAGATGACACCTGAATTCTAATCGACTCAATACAAGGAAATAAAAAGAGTCGTGACATGAATGTTCCACTGAAAATGAAATGAGAACCTAAGAATTCGTTATATAAAAAAAACTTTAGGGTGGTTGAACTTGAACCCGTATGATGGATCAACCCATGGTAGATTCCTAATAAAAGGATTCTACTGATTAAAAATTGAATTAAAATTTGACCCGTATGGTGGGTCATACCATTTGACCCGTATGGTGGGTCGTACCATGGTAGATTCCTAATAAAAGGATTCTACTGATTAAATTTTGATTGAAATTTGACCTGTATGGTAGGTCAACCCATGGTAGATTCCTAATGAAAGGATTCTCCTAATTAAATTTTGATTGAGATTTGACCCGTATGGTAGGTCACCCCATGGAGATACCTGTAAGAAGGACTTGGTGCTTGTAGAAAGGACTTGGTGCCTGTAAAAAGGACTTGTGCCTGTAAAAAGGACTTAATGCCTGTAAAAAGGACTTAATTTGCCCGTAAGAAGGACTTGATTTGCCTGTAAAAAGGACTTAATTTGCCTGTAAGAAGGACTTGATTTGCCTGTAAGAAGGACTTGCTTTGCCTGTAAGAAGGACTTACTTTGCCTGTAAGAAGGACTTGATTTGCCTGTAAGAAGGACTTTGTTTGCCTGTAAAAAGGACTTTATGCTTGTAAGAATGACTTGATTTGCCTGTAAGAAGGACTTTGTGCCTGTAAGAAGGACTTGATTTGCTTGTAAGAAGGACTTGATTTGCCTGTAAGAAGGACTTTATGCCTGTAAGAAAGACTTGGTTTGCCTGTAAGAAGGACTTTGTGCCTGTAAGAAGGACTTGATTTGCCTGTAAGAAGGACTTTGTGCCTGTAAGAAGGACTTGATTTGCCTGTAAGAAGGACTTGTTTTGCCTGTAGGAAGGACTTTGTTTGCCTGTAAGTAGGACTTGATTTGCCTGTAAGAAGGACTTTATGCCTGTAAGAAGGACTTGGTTTGCCTGTAAGAAGGACTTTGTGCCTGTAAGAAGGACTTGGTTTGCCTGTAAGAAGGACTTAGTTTGCCTGTAAGAAGGACTTGATTTGCCTGTAAGAAGGACTTTGTGCCTGTAAGAAGGACTTGGTTTGCCTGTAAGAAGGACTTTGTGCCTGTAAGAAGGACTTGGTTTGCCTGTAAGAAGGACTTTGTTTGCTTGTAAGAATGGCTTGGTGTACCTCAAAGGGTGCCATTCTGAAATCTGGGGAGACCAGGAATCCTGCAGAAACTCAAACCCAAATTATATTCTCCTGTCGCTTTAGGAATAAACCAAAGAGGCAGAGATCAAAAGGTCTAGAACATTTCTGTCCTTGAGACAAATCATGCTTTATTGAAGAAGGTGAATACCTGTATATATCGCAATAAATTCGAGTACCCCAACAACCGTCAGAATTCATTCTCTTGAAAGGTTCAGGTTGAAGATATACTTACCTGAGAATTTGGAAGAAATGCTTGGTGGCTTCTCAACAACCAGGCTTGTTCATTCAATAATCGCCGAATGAATTTCAAGACTTTGGAAGGTAACTCAAATACCGGGAATGTGTTGCCTATCAGGCAATGTCAGAGGTAACATGTGCAAGCATTTTCATCAATGCGTTCATTGGTTCATACAAAATTGTTCAACTAAGTTTGTCATGATTAAAGGCAGTCTGTGTAATAACTCCTGATGCAATCGATCAACATATGGATCATGTATTGCATTACCACTTCTGTTTAAGGAGGTTCTTATAGTATGAACACCTCGAATGTAATCTGAATGGGGGATTTCATTCCGAAAGGGCTTTCTCTCACTCTGGAGAAAGACTATTTATCTATAGATTAAAATGTTAGACCTGTGTGGAAATGGTTTGCCTTTCCTCATCCTGTTATGCCCCATTTTGCACATTTGATGTCTCCTATGCAGTTTATGCTCTAAGTTGGAGTTGGTAAATTAAACATGCGGAATGGTCATACATAATTCATAAAATGTGTAAACACAATGCCGATGTGACAATTTTTAGCATCACGTGTGTTTATATAATGTGCAAATATGGGCGGATTTAAATTGCCCCCGGTATGTGGGCGGACTGAACAAATTGGGAAGCCTACTCCTTATGTCGAGGGGCGGTTCGTCTCAAACTTTGCCCCTGCACGATGAAGCATATAGGTGAGGGAGCATTTCAGTTGGTTTAATGACAGCGACCGCCATGGTTTAGCGGTTGAATGCCCCTGCAAAAAGCAGAGAAATTATTCTTGAAATCAAACGAGATAAGGAAGATATATTTTCTTTTTCGCTTCAGAGCTTGCGATCAATTTGCCCCATTTTTCACCAGAATAGATCTTGTCAGATGATCATAATTTTCTTTTGGATTTGTCTCCTTCAACATGTTAAATGTTAGTATAAATATTTCCTGTAAAAAGAAAAGGAGACATGTCAGCCAGTATTAAAAGGGATAAATTGGAAACGATACTGATTTACCGTTCGTCTTGAATGCCTTGCACGAGTCTTTTACCAATTTTGCCGGATTGAATTTTCCTTGACGTTTGTTGGGCACCTCATCATTATGGCAAGACTATGGTAAAATACTGACTTTGATATCGTTCGTCGAGTATTCCTGTTTCCTTCATTCGGTCCATTGGACCGTAGGTGTCCATGGGGCTTTCTTTTCAAGGGTTAATCCTTGGGGATAACGCAGCCCTGTTGTATCACCTTGGGCCATGTTACGGTATTTCTCGAGGTAATTTGCGATCCCTGTTAAGAATGGAATAAAACAATTTAGGACTCAAGATGATTATGTGCAAATTAGAACGATACAGAATTACCCATGTCTGAGATTGTTCGGGTCTTTCGCTTGTATTTTTCTTTATCCGAAGCTGTCCATCCCGTGGTAATGTCCATGAGTTGATTTGCCCCCAATTTAGCCCGATCAGGGAATTTTGTTTTTGGGTACGACTGTATTCTCGGGTCACCTTTGCAAATTCCTAAAAATAGAAAAGATCAAATTTAAAACCGGAGCAATTTGAGGGTAAATTGGAACGATACGGATTTACCCTTCAAGTTTACGCGGATTTCTTCTCGATATTAATTTTTTCGAGTTTGGTGCGGTTAACGGCTTCGAGTATTTAATAGGGGGGAAAGGGAAATGATTACTTCTAGCTTGTGCATTAATTTTGGACATCGATAAAAGGCGAGAACGTTCGATGAAACTAAGTAGACGTATTCGTCTAGGTTTGATCTTCTTCCCTTTGTAAGCTCTTGAGTGATCAGCTAGCGTTGTTCCGGATCAGGTACGCGTCGGCCGTGTCGCAGGTCCTATGATCACTAGTTTTGAAATACAGGATCCGTATGCACACTAAAGCCCTGGTGCTTCATCAGCATCAAACTGCCTAATCATGGCGGCGAGTTCGTCGTCAGTGCCACTTGCCTGGTGATAATACCTCCCCTCCTCCTCAGAAGGCATCCATGCTGGTCCCGTAGTCTCGGTCTTTTCGTACCTTGCTCCAACAGAACTTGATCCTGCTATGAACTGACCTAACTCACCTCTTAAACATGCATTTTCGATCCTCAGATAATGCATTTCATCGAGGATGAGGAGAGTATTGCAGTTAGGGCAGGTGGCGGAGTCAAAAGCCTCTTTATATATCTTGTTCTCCGCTCGGAGGTTTTCATTTTCAACTCTTAGAAACTCGGCTTCGTTGTGCTCATGACGAGTCTTCATTCGGGTTCGTCTATTTTGAAACCAGAACTTGATTTGCGAAGGTTCAAGTCCTAGCTCTTGACTCAGTTCCATTTTCTGTTTGCCGTCTGGCATAGGGCACGTTCTGAAGAAATCTTCAAGCTTTCGTACTTGCTCCTCAGTATGGCGACGGTAACGCTTCTTTTGACCCTTACCGTTGTTGTCCTTGTCCTCACCGGGCTCTTGGACGTCGTCGGTGGAAGGGCCAGGCTCCATGGGCTCAATCCCAAACATGGCTTCGAACTCTTCCTCTCCCATATTCAGCAGGTGACGATAACTCTCAAGTGTGTTGGGTTGAGACATCTTCGATTTTGTTAACGATTTCTCAAAGTTTGCTACCTCTTCTTGTATTTTCACTTTCTGGATTTTTTCTGGGAGACTGCGTATGCTTTAAGAGTCTCTCTAAGGATTATCAAGAGGATGCCTCCTTTAAAATTAGACGTGGGTTTAGCAACTGTATTGCCTCTCCCGAGTGTTTTGTTTTTCTCAAATTTTTTTTTCATCGTATCTCTCGTCCAGCTCGTCTCCTTCTATCTTTTCGTGGTAGGGGGGCCCTGTCGTTATATCCACCGTCGATTTTGCTGGCGAGTCCCTCAATAAAGACGAGCCGTCTCTTCTTTTCTGCCGAAAATTTCTTTGTCTGCCACTCGGCTTATTTTTTATCCTTTCTTTTTCAAAGTAGTGGCGTCCCGTCTAGCTTTGCCGTAGAGACGTCGGATTTGCTTGGCTCGAGATTGGAGACGAGTAGCGGAGGTGATACTGATAGGGAATGTTAGACAGGAAAATCTGGCCAGTAGAGACTTCCCCTGCAAAAATGAAAGAGAATGCGGCAGTATATGTTCTTCATATTCTAGAAAAATTGGAACGATACTGTTTTACCCTTGTGTGTACTTCCATTGAATTTGAATTGAGGAAGTTCCTTCATTTGGACAGGATTGAATTGTATGTCCCAAGTTGGCCTTCACTTTGAGCTTGCCACGTAAGTGCTTTGCTTAGTTGGGCCTTATTTTCTTTCGGGTTGCTTTGAACCATCATCATTTTCTATGCCATCGGGTCCGTGGACCGGAGGGCTCCTTTAATTTGAAGGTTACCTTCGAGGCAAATGAGTCCTATCGAGTTCCATTGGGTCATTTCATTTTGCGACACTCTTGAGGCACTTTGCAATTCCCTGGGTGAGAATGGAACAAATCCAATTTAGCATTTTGCAACGATTGAGGGTAAATTGGAACGACACACAATTACCCGTCTTCGAGCTCGCCTGGGCATTTCACTTGAAATTTCCCTACGTTAGGCCATTCAATATTTCTCATTATGGCAGTCAGCGACGTTGCCACAAATTGATCCGCCCTAAATCTAGCATAAAAAGTGATTCACGCATTCGACGGGATAAATAAATAAATAAATAAATAAATTGCCCCCTTGTCCTTGAATTAAATCGAGACACCTAGAAAGCTGGAAAATATCATACGTAGGGGAATTAAGCATGAAATGAAAGGTGCACTTATTCAAGGTCAGTTCTGCCTCTCCTGTGGCTCTTCGATAATCAGCTAGTCTCGTGTTGGTTCGGGTGTGGATGATCGATGTTTGAGAGTCCCTACTCACTGGCTCCTGATCGCGGCTTGGGACGTCTGTCAACCCTAAACTGGTTGACCAGGGCAGTAAGCTCATCATCTGGGTAATCTCTTGAACCTTCCAGCAACTGATGCTCGAATTGGGCATTGTTGTTGGCAAATGCTAGCGGTAGATTTCTCATTCTGTCCTTGCCATGAGCAATTTGACTTCTCGTGCTGGAGCCTTCATCATTACTCGAGAAAGTGTGGGGATCACTAACTATCCTGCTGCCAAAAACTCCTTCCATTCGAGGATTAAAGAAGTGGAAGTGCTCAGGATAATTTCTTGTCTGATTCTCTGGCTGCGCAGGCGCGCTGATCATGGGATGAATTCTAGCCATGGGTTGATGCTCAGACCAAGGAGTCTGAATACACTGCCCCTGCGGTCTATACTCTTGAAGAGCATTAGGGTGATTCTGTGGGATACTTTGATTAACGCCTGGAGGATTGATGGCACGGCTACTGGCTTGGTTGATGATGGGAAGTGGCTCGCCCCATGTTAACCTGCGGAACTTATGGTGGCGAGGAGACTCGACATTCAGGCTTGGATCAGTCCAGCCTTGGTTTTCTTGATCCTGAGCTGCATTGTGTTCTCTCACCCTTTTTCTGTACTTCTGAAGATGACTCGAAACATTTGCTTTAGTGAGTCCCTCTACGTTCATAATTTCCAGTATATGTTGCGGCCGTGCCGAATCGATTCCTACCTGCTGAACTGCATTAACAAACATACGATGCAGCTCGGGAGACCAACTCATCTTCTTTCTCCAGTTGCTTGGAACAAAATTGAAGGCTTGATGCTTGTTCTCATGGTCGTGCAATTGCTTCCTTACCACGTGCTGCCATATGTTTTGAAGTATCTGAACCCTAACTGGTTTCGTTACGACGTCTTGGGGCCCATTTAAGACAGCCTTCATTATGGCTTGCTGATCATCGCTTGCCGATATTACGAGGACTGGCATGTTTAATTTAGAATTGATGACTTCCAAGAGAGTGAAAACATCCATGTCAATCCCTACCATGGCGGTGAGGACGATATCAAACTGGTCACCACTCCTCCTTAATATCTCTAAGGCCTCTGTCGCCTTTGCTTGAGCTACAACCTTATACCGGCATTTTCTCAATACGGTAACAAGGATTGACAGAGAGACTGGATTACCGTCAATGGCCATGACCAGTAGACCCTCAGGGTAAGGAACTTCATTAGCTTCGACCAGGGTTGAACATGCGCCCGTTTCCCTAATGCTCGACATATTTCTGGATCTAGGACTGCCGACTCGAGACCGCCTCAGGATGTCTTCTTGGACTTGAGGGATCACGGGATCGTCGATGGTTTCTCGTAACAGGCTTTGAAAGCCAATGCTTTGATGGTGAAGGTTTTGAATTCCTCTCCCACGAGAACTCCTTCCTCTCTATCTTTCTCCTGCGAGTTCTGGCGAATGAACTCTCACTATCAAATGAGGACAAGTTCTCTCTCTGGCAATAGCAACGACTTCCCTCTTCACGGGCAGTGCTATTAGATTTTCCGAGGGAGAAAATCTGATATTCAGCTTTTGATCAAAGGGGAAATCCTTGTTTCTCGCTCAATTCGTCTTCCTTTTTTCTTTTCATGGTAGAGGGCCCTTGTCAAGATCTCTACCGTCGATTTACTGGCGGGTCCTCCAATAAAGACGAGTCGTATCTCCTTTTCTGCCGAAAATTTCTTTGTCTCCCACTCAGCTCGTTTTTTATTCTTTCTTTTTCAAAGTGGTGGCAGCCCGTCCAACTTTTCTGCAGAGACGTCGGGTCTGCTCAGCTTGAGGTTGCCGCTTGACTGGAATTCGAGCCAGCAGGGGTGTTGCCGACAGAGAATGGTAGATAGAAAAAACTTGACCAATAAGGACTGCCCCTGTGAAATCATTATTTAAATTGAAGCAGATTATCACCTTCGCATTCCGATCATCTGTCTCGCCTCTCTCCTTCTTTCTTTCGTGATCTGCTTTCAAAAATGGCCAATTCTCCTAACCATACCTTCTCCGCCGAAATCCTGGCTGGGTGGGAGAGACTCTACAATCTTCTTGGTAGAGGTTACGCTCATATAGCCCAAAACTCTACCGTTGAGGCTGAAATCCTCGGTTTATTCAGGACCCTAGACGCTGCTTCTGTTGAGGGTACCCAACTGGGGAGGGAGTATCGGAACTTCCCGACCCTCTTCATCAATTTTCTAGCTGCCTATAACCGCGCTTATGAGACGGTCATTGTGACTGCCGTCGTGAAAGCTCGTTACCGAGACCGGCACGAGCGTCTGGAAATAGTCACATTTATGGCTGATAATCACAAGAAAGCCTTCAAGTTTGCCAATGATCAGCTTTCGTGGCTAGTTCGTGAGAGGGGAAAGTTGGTGGACCGTCTGGCCTTAGTCCGAACTTACGCCGAACAGGAGCCGAGCAATATTATGATGAGGTGCAAATGCGGTTGGCTGCAGGAGAGACTTGATGACATTACGGCAGATATTGCTTTCGAGAGGGCGGCGATTTCGGACTTGGAGTTTGCCGTCGAGCATTACGAGGCCAGTATGGCCCAGGCTAAGGAGAAGTGCGATTGCCTCTTCTTTAGGCTCGCGGAGCTTGATCCCGAGAAAACCCGGTGCACCCAGAGCATCAACTGTTTGGAGAGTCAGTTGAGCTCCTTCGTAATGGTTATCAGGGCTCAGTTTGGCTTTACTTTTCCTCCCCAGTGAGCTGTTGTAATGCTCTTTGATGAATGGAATGAAAGAAAAGCTTCACGTGTTTTTTTTGTTTAATTTTCCTGCTATCGTTTCTTCCGCATAGTATAACAGAACGATTTGAGGTACCGAAGATGTCGAGGCTTAATGTTTTTCTTGATGTTCTTGTTTAATTGCTCCAGACGATGATATCGAGAACATTGATGAAGGGTTCGGCGGTGGCCCCCACTATCCATCTTGAGATCACAAACAATAACGCTATGACAACTCGATCAGTGCGCTGGTAATAAATCCGGCCACCTGTTGTGTGCCCACTTTTATCCATATTTTATTTCTTTCGGCGTCCACTTGCTCGTGTCGGTCGCCTGTAGCGTTGGGAGAAATTCCTGTGGGCCACGTTCATTAATAGAACCTCGGTCCTCTAAAGCCCTCCGCTTGTTTCGGATAAGAGGAAATTGTAAGATCGGTCTCTGGTAAAGGTATTTGTTTCATGGGTTCCATATTGTCTTTCAAAAGACGCGGGATCCTCTGCAATACATTAAATATTCCCCCGTGTTTAATCAGTATAAATCCACCGTCATATCAGAATACACTACCCATACAAATTTACGGATTGACATAACTCTGTCTGTCAAAGATGGACAGTGTTCGTTTGCCCCCCGGAATTAACGGTTGAAGCCTCGGTGTTTTTCGTCTTTTGGTATTTCTGAAGATGATTCTTGATATATTTTGAACTTAATTTTTACACCCGTCTGGGGTATCTAGGATCTCCCTGCAAAAGAAAATGATATAATTAGTATGCGACACAAGGAATGTCGGTCCATGACTCCTATATTAGTCCAATTTGATTTTTTCTATTTTATAGAGAAATCAGAAAAAGAAAATTCCCTAGGAAGAAATGGGTTAATTTCTGATACAGAATTTTTTTTGCAGATTTATTACTCTTTTTATTATTATTTTTTTAAAGGAATGTGACAAAATCTCTTGACATTTAGTAAAATTTTTGAAGGAATTTCCTTTTTATCAAAATAAATTTTCAGAGGTAAATTTGTCAGGAAAATTTTATTTTTATTGAAGCAGGAAAGACATGACAGAAATCCTTTATTAGTTAACAAAATTCCCCCGAGACATTAGTCTAAGAAAATTTTCTTAGAAAAACATGAGCGAATTTCTCGAAAAGAATTTTTGTTGCAAGTTTTTATAATTTGAAAGAATGTGATAAAATCACTTGATGTTTACCAAAGTTTTTTTTTAAGGAATTTTTCTTTTTATCGAAATAAATTTTCAAAGGAAAATTTGTCAGGAAAATTTCATTTTTATTGAAGCAAGAAAAACATGACAAGAATCTCTTATTGGTCAATACAATTCCCCCGAGACATTAGTCTAATTTTATTTAGAGAAAATTTTCTTAGAAAAATATGAGCGAATTTCTCGAGAAGAATTTTCTTGCAAGTTTTTTTAATTTGAAAAATGTGATAAAATCACTTGATGTCTACTAGAGTTTTTTTTTTGAAGTAATTTTTCTTTTTATTGAAATAAATTTTCAAAGGAAAATTTTTTCAGGAAAATTTCATTTTTATTGAAGCAATAAAAACATGACAAAAATCCCTTATTGGTTAATAAAATTCCCATGAAGGGATTTTTTCACATCATTTTTTCAAAAAAAAATTTTAAAAAGAAATGAGGGACAAATTTAATTTTTATTTTCTTTTAAAAGATGGTCGTAATATCAAGCTCAAAAACTGACCGACACCTAGCATTGACCGACCGAAAATAAATACAAGATAAAATTAGAGAACTTACTTTTACCTTGGAGAAATGCAAATCACATAGTCATGCGCATGACTCAAGTGAGGAGTGGACTCTAGAAAATAAAAGAAGGAGAGACAAGTATGGACCTAAAAAGGCCCCCACTATCTGAATTGACAAACTTACCCTCCGCGCAATCAAATCACAATGGGAAGAATTGTCAATTCAGATAATGAGCGGGATAAAATATGGTCAACCCGAGCGTAATCGACGCAAGAGCTTTGCATATTCGATCCCTATCTATGGTTTTCTAGGAAGAATTTCGCGACTTGGGTTTAGACGCTTGTGTGTGCAGGTGTCGTGATCTTCAGAGTATGCAAGACATGCACAACAATTGATATCAAAACAGCGCTTCTAAAAATGTGCGAAATTAAACAAATAAACCCAACACCGAGCCTGCAAAACAAAGGGGTTAGCCAAACACTCCGCCCCTTATAACTCCCATCCTGCAAAAACATATAACACCTATAGAATGAGTCCCAAACAAGATCGCCAGAAGCGAGATATCCATGAAATTTTAATTGGCCTAAGTCCACTAAAACTTTTAAAATTTCGAAAAAATTCAAGTATTCCAATTGGTATCTTTTTTCGAAAATTTAAAAATCCCGTCCCCAGCGGAGTCACCAGTCTGTCGCGACCCTCTAAAAATATTTTTATTATTTCTAGGGGTTAACGGATTATTAGGTTAATTAGATTTGACTAACCTAACGCGGACCCTCCCAAGCCCTACCGAATCGCAACTTTGGTTTTTGTTTAAATGATTTTGAAATTTGGAGTCGCCACTAATTGTTCTTGGTAGGTCGATTAGAAACCTAAATAAATTAGCGGGAGAACTAATTTATTCCTGCGAACCAGAGATTATGAGCTCGGGGACTTGGTTACACTAGTTAATTAAAACTAATGCCCTTTCGGTACCTTAATTTCATGGATATCCTAATCCGGCAACTCAGGCTTGGTTTATTCCTAAAGCTCTAGTAGGGTATTCTCTTTTGTGTTTTCACTTTTTAAATAGGATGCATGGATGGTATATATTTTTATTTGTTATATTTTTTTAAGTGTTAAAGATTCCCTGAAGCCGAAAGAGGGAGTGTGTTAACGACTTCTGTGCAGTATTACGACCTACTCATCTTTTGGGTCTGATGGTTCAAAAATTAAATTATAGGAAGTACATGACAGTGAATAAACACCTCCAATGGGAGGCCTAGCACTGGCTTGGCTCTTCCCTTTGGGATTTAAGGTACAGGTATTTAAGTTGCAAGTATTTAAACTAATGTAAGTAAAAACCTCTAATGGGAGGCTAAGCATTGGCTTGGCTCTTCCCTTTGGGATTTAAGGTACAGGTATTTAAGTTGCAGGTATTTAACTACTGTAAGTAAAAACCTCCAATGGGAGGCTAAGCATTGGCTTGGCTCTTCCCTTTGGGATTTAAGGTACAGGTATTTAAGTTGCAGGTATTTAACTACTGTAAGTAAAAACCTCCAATGGGAGGCTAAGCATTGGCTTGGCTCTTCCCTTTGGGATTTAAGGTGCAGGTATTTAACTACTGTAAGTAAAAACCTCCAATGGGAGGCTAAGCATTGGCTTGGCTCTTCCCTTTGGGATTTAAGGTGCAGGTATTTAAGTTGCAGGTATTTAACTACTATAAGTAAAAACCTCCAATGGGAGGCTAAGCATTGGCTTGGCTCTTCCCTTTGGGATTTATGGTGCAGGTATTTAAATTGCGGATGGACTTTGTCCTCTCCATTTTGGGGTATGAATTTTTTAAAATGAAATACAACTAATTGATTCAACAATTTGAAATTTGTGCGCGCTTGAGGACTCCTCCAAGCCGATTTTGTGCTTCCATAGGGTTGACCATTGATATAGAGCTGCGGCTTCCTGACATAAAATAGAGTGAAGTGTCAGTATACAAAATATGTGCTAATCTGCACCTAAAACCAAAAGAGTGGAAAGAGTACTTATCTCCCGTTTTTTGGGAGGGATTTCTATAATTGATTTTCGCTCTCTATGTTCCCAATATAGAGAGTTTCTTTTGAATTAAGAGGGACTTTTAGTCACAGATCAGTTGAGAAATCGGTGGACAGCTTAGGAGCTTGTCTGGGCCGATTTTTGCATCTCTACGAGATTTTTGCTGTTGACATAGAGATATCCTTCTCCTGACATAAAATATGGGAAAAAATGGGAGATGGAGAAAGTGTATACAATTTGTGCTAATTTGCGAGTAAAACCATAATTAAATGACTAAATAAAAACACTTAGCTCGAATTTGCTTGCTCGTTGACGAGGATGAATTCTTGATTTACATTGATCGATGAAGGAATTTGTGATGATAACCCCTAGCTTTAAACTCCCATCATCTTCAAAATTCTCTCTCTTTTGGTATTTTCTTTCTCTCAAATTTTTCTTCAATCTCCCAAAACTCTCTCAAACATCCAAAATTTTCTCTCCAAAAAAATCAATCCTCCCTCAAGCTCACTTCTTCCTCCTTTTATAATCTACTCATCTATCTCCCATTCTAATTTTTCCACTAACTCTATCTCCCATTCTAATTTCTCCACTAACTCTTCTTCATTTTCATCTTCCATTCTCCATCTCTATCTCACATTCTAATCTCTCCACTAACTCTTCTTCATCTTCATCTTCCCTTCTCCATATTTATCTCCCATTCTAATTTCTCCACTAACTCTTCTTCATCTCCATCTTCCCTTCTCTATTCTTATCTTCCATTCTAATTTCTCCACTAACTCTTCTTCATCTCCATCTTCCCTTCTCTATTCTTATCTTATTTTCTCCATCCATTCTTCTCCAACTTCTCTTCTTCATCTCCTCTTCTCCATCTTCCCTTCTCTATTCTAATTTATCCACTAACTCTTCTTTTTTGTTATTTGTAAAATAATCCTTCAAGAGTTAGGTATTTGCACTCTAGTCCTTGAATTTTAAGTATTTACAATTCAGTCCCTGAAAAAATATATTTCTTTGAGTCTAAATCTCCTCACAATTTTTGACACACTAAAATTTACCACATGTCAAATTTAAGCTCATTTCTTGCCGCTGAAAATAATGCAGAATTTAATTAAAGCCTTTTTACAAAATTGAGTCATTCTGGGTATAATTGGGCCAAGATGAAAATTTAAAATATTAGAAGACAATGTCACAACTCATAAAAAGTAAAAATTAAAAATAAGTTGACTCAAATTAAATTTTTTTAGGCCCGATTCGAGATTATACTCATGAAGGAACACGTGACTCGAATTGGATTTTTCTGAATTTGCGATGGCCAATATGAAAATAGATTTAAAATAAAAATATTAACTATCTTTGTGTATTTTTTTTTTGGCCTCAAATGTTATTTTTCCAAAATTTTCAAGTATTTTTGTATTATTTTTTTAAAAAAAAATAAAAAATATATAAAAATATGAAAAATTATTTTTTGGTCAAAATTGGTTCCCTAGGCTTGGCTAAGGTCCCCAAAGTTGATTTTTCAATTTTATGAATTTTTATGGATTTTCTATTTTCAAAAATAAATAAATAAAAAAATACTTAAAAATACTGAAAATATGAAAAATCGTTTTTTGGTCAAAATTGGTTCCCTAGGCTTGGCTAAGGTCCCCAAAGTTGATTTTTCAATTTTATGAATTTTTATGGAATTTTTATTACTTTAGCAATAGAAAAAATGATTAAAAATTAGGTGTCAACAATAGTGCTTGATGGGGAAAACTGAAATTTTAGGTCAATTAAGGAATTGAGTTGTTGTTGGATTGAATAGGCTGGAATTAGAGCCAAGTATGGCTATAGCGTGCTAAATTAATTGAATGAGATATTTCTGGTTCTAATATCGCTCGACTTGGTCCAACCTAACTCGCTTCCCTCAATTTCATTGGATTTTTGCTCCAGTCTGACCGTTACATTGGACACAGACCCAGCAATCGCATTGGTCCCCACACACGGTAAAAAATGTCTGAATTGGTTCCGTTGCTGACAATTTTAGCTTCTTTGAGTAATACATGTCCATTCATTTTAACATAATTGTGCTGTCTTACCAAACTTCCCTACAGAGTCTTAGGAATAAGAAGCTTGTTGCGTTTTTTTGTTTTCCAGCACAAGGAATATGGATTGGCACTTTGACCACAAAAGCAGCAATTTTGAAATCCCAACTGCAATGTGAATAGAAGAATGGGTCTTTCGAATTCGGTGTGTCATGTTTTTCATGTCCAGTTTGATGGAAAATGTTCTCCTTGATAATTCAATATCCTTCAACAAGTTGTTGCCTAGGAATGTGCTAGTTTTATATACGGGTCTTATGGCAATTGTGGCCAACCTCGGAATGTCTGGAAGAAGTTCATGAGCCCTCACATGCTTTTGCCTCTTGGGTAAAACATAGTTGAGTAAGATTATGAAATTTAGTATACGTTTACTGACAAAAAAATGCACTACTCAAAACATATTATACGTACCCCATATGTTTGTCGAATATATATTTTGAACTTAGAAGATTATGAAAGAACGTGGTAAAAGATTTACAAAACGTAGTGTCACTCAAGTGGATGCAAGGGATTAAACGATTTTCATGGTCCTAAGAGTCTTGATGTACTAATGCATGCTTTGCATATTGCTTCTTACATTAATCACTTTTTATATTAATGACTATAACGCCTTGGGTTTTTGGGCAATTCTTAACCATTTAATTTAGTAACATTTTAACCCTTATGTCTGCAGATTGAGAGAAAAAAGAAGAAGAGGGGATTAAAAGGGAAAGAAAGAGTAGAGAATCGGAGGTAACAATCTAGTTTGACTATTAAAAAAGAGTAGAGTACTAGTTTTCTAGGTTTGTTTAAGATCTACCACTCCATGGGGATAATAATCATGCTTTTTTTTATGCTCATGCAATTACTATCACTATAATACATGTGAGGTTCTTTCATTGCTTTTTTATATTTTCATTATAGTTTTCTTGGCTAAGGAAGGAAACAAGGAGGACAAAAACACCATTTCCACTACTCGATTATTATTTGAATTTGGTGTAGCTAGCTGAAACAAAATGGTAAGTTTCATGATTTATATCATTATATATCCCTAATACATGTTTATGTTGTCGAAGATATTTGTCTAACCTTCCTACTTGTCAGTATAAACGTGGAGGTTACATGCGTGGTGCAGTTTCACAAAGAAGACCAGCCTCTTCCGCTTGCTCGACCTCGTCCCCGTCCCTTTCCTCTTCCCCCCTTTTTACATCTAACCCTCAACCACTACATACTGATGGACAACATGGACACATTGGCCCTTCCTTCGATCCTCAAGAACATATTATGGGAGGACTTGGACACATGCATACTGAATCTCCTTCACTTTCAATTCCTCCAGTTCCATCTCCTTCAGTTCCATCTCCTTCAGTTCCATCTCCTTCAATGCAACAGTCGAATGATGAGGAAAACATAGGTGAAGAAGATACCCGATTCATGATATGCCCATATGGAGATTCGTAAGTATTTTATTTTATCGAAATCTGTAATATTTAGGGTCATCTTTTCATTTCGATTTAAGATATGGATGTCAATTGAATTGTTTATATCGTTCTAATCTGTTTGCAGATTCACGGATGCTTCGTATGTTGTGAGGAAACTTAATCAAATAATCAATAATTATTGGAGGGGGGATTGGATTAGTTACAGTAGCGCTCCAAAAGAAGTAAAGAATTTGTGGTGGAATGAGTTCAAGGTAAGTTTTGCGATTCTAGTTTCTCACGAACTAAGTTCGATGTAAGCAAAGTTGATTATTATTCTATTGGTTGCAGCGAAAATTCAGGTGGGATGAAATAGAAGAGGAGGAAGTTAAGAGAATTTTCAAGAAGAAAGCCGGTGATCACATACGAAATGTGATGAATAGAGCTAAGACAAGACAAGTGAAGCCAGATTTCATTACAGGTGACAGTTGGACAGAAATGAATAAAACTTGGGAAAATGAAAGAAATAAGCAAAGAAGTGAACAGAATAAGAAGAATCGAGCTTCTAGTTCTAGTGAAGGGTCTGCCACATATGCTGGGGGCTCTATCACCGTTGGGGAGCATAGAAAAAGAATGGTAAGTTTGTTAAACTTGTTGTAAGTTAATATAATTTTATTACTCATTTATGTGTATATTTTATAGGCAGATGAATTGGGGATGGAACCTACATATACGGCTACATTTGAGCGCACATTTCAAAAAAAGGATAAGACATGGACTGGCGATCGAGCAAAAGCTATTAAGGTATATAAGGTTAACTAAAATGAAAATAATTAATGTTTTTAATATTTACGGTAGTTATATATATGAATTTATTTTATTTTCATCTATATTGTTAATGTAGGAAAAATATGATGAACTTTTAATGAGTACTGCTAGTGGTGGTGATGGTGTTGATGGGTCTGAGACATCGGGTGGAGGGTCTGACAATATGGAATTATGGGTGGAGGCATCGATTGGGATGAAAAAAGGCAAAATATTTGGGATGGGATCCTTGTCAAGGATATATTCAATAAAGATTGCTGGAACTTCATCATCTAATGCCGCCGTTTCAAGGAGGACACGAGTTGAGGAGCAAATGACCCAAGAATTGAGCCAACTGAAACATCTACTTGTACAGAAGGATGATGAAATACAAAAGGTTAGAGAAGAATTGACAGAACAATTCTCACAACAATTGTCACAGAAAGATGAACAAATCAGATCTCTACAATCTCAGACGCAATTGATATTGCGACACCTCAACCTCAATCAAAATCAGGTTCCTCCCATACCTCCCACTAATGAAATAGGTTATGGGCACAATGCTGAGCGACACAATGATAATGAGATTGCTGTTGATGATGATGATGAATTCGTCAGTCGTTTCATTAATTAAACGGTAAAGGACTTGCTAATGATTAAGCATATATGTATATGTTTGTTATGGTTACTTAATAATATATGGCTGATTACATTTTTTTAAGGAGATATATGCGGAGGAAAGACATACACTATGAAATCATTGCCTCTTAAAGCATCATGTGATATTTTGAGGTTGCTGAACCACACTTACTGCAACCAAGGTATGTATGGATATTTGTACTTGTGTTCTTGCTGCTGAATTTCAACGGTATGTAAGTCATCTAATGGACCTAAAATTAGCTTGCTTTGCTGCTCTTTTAGGGATCTTTTTGGGTCTATCATATGCATACAGGAGAGATCATTGAGTGAACAAAGAGGAAATCCTGAGTTAGATGATTCTGGGAAGCTGCCAGTAAGTGAACATTTAGCTCTATGGATCCTCATTGGAATTTGAATGTGGTCTCTGTCATTGCCTTTGATAAATTATCAGTGATGTTGACATTTCTGCTTCTCTAATTGTACAAATACAGCCTGCAAAGGACACTAGGATATCAAAAGCTGAGGGTGAGTAAAGTTCTTATGTGGTATATCTGAGTAGTGGAAGAGGGGGGTGGACCCGGAGTACTTTAAGAGTTTTTTATTTCAAGCAACATAATAAAGACAACTGCTCGGTGGATAGTGACTTCTACAACTTTCTTTCTTATCTTTCTATTTACTTTGACGATTAATTAAATGATACTAGAAAACAGAATGAAATAAGAATTTAGTAAGGTGATCCAATTTTATATTGTCGTTTAATTGTTTTTGATGGAACCATGTTATATTATTTTTCTTTTGCTCAGATTCCATCTCATCGTCGAAAGGAAAGTGTGTTTCCGCTTTTAAAGGGGTCGTATTGTCCAAGGCTCCAGCTCCTGCTTCTTCTACTGTTGCTTTCAAGGATCATAATAAGATAAATTCTCGTGGTGATCTATTGGAGACACCTACTTTGGCAAAAAGTGGAGAAACACAGTCCGTGGATTCTCATGGACGGCCTGGTAGCTCTACCTCATCTACTTCTGATCGTTTCGGTGCTGCATCAGCTTCTACTGGTGTTGGGTTGACACCCAGTTCATCAGTAAGTTCCTTATCCTCTAAAAAATATAACTTGAACCCTCATGCTAAGGTTGGTAAAACTTCCATTTGCTTTTAGTTTTCCTTGCTGCTTTTTATGGAGATGGTTTCAAAATTTGCTGATGAGATACGTGGGTGTTTTGAATTTTATTATGTTTTCATTGGTAGGAAATCAAGTTGAATCCAAATGCAAAGAGTTTTGTTCCTTCTCAGACACTTGTTAGACCTCTGCCCCCAGTTGCAGATGGCTTCTTCTACTATCCAGCTAATATGTCTGGGGTACCCCAAATGCACAGCATGCCTGTAGGAGTTGGAGTAAGTTTTGTTCCTTTACCTCTATATATTATGTGCTTTATGTTCCATGCACGAGTTGCGATTAAACTTACAAGTGACATCAGTCTATTCACTTGTTCTGTCTTTCCTTGTTGATGTCATTGATCTTTGCTTAATTGCTGGCTTGTTTTAAGAATATGCAGATAGGGCCTTTCGTGGGACATCAGCCTGTAATTTTTAATGCACAAGTTCCCCCTGAATCACCACAAGCATATTTACACCCAAATGGTCCTCATGTATGGGTTATTCTTGCATTCCTCAAGTTTTTATTGGAGGCTATACATTCGTTATGTGCCTAAATTAATAGTATGCATTTTCGTTGTTAATTGTAGTATGGACAGCATATGCTTGTAGCCCATCCAAGACAGTTTCCTTACACGCCAAGCTTTCCACCGGTAAGATACATTGCCATTCGTCTGAGTTTTACTAAGTAGAGGATAAAGAGAGTAAAATGATTTAGCTAAATTCCACCTGTCTTGGGGAAGGGAGCTCGTCAAGGTTTTCCAATGCTCAAGAAGGGCGAGAGCCTCCCTACGAATTTCACATTACTGAGCCATTGCCACCACTTGTTTCTCAACATTATCGAGATGGTGATCTTTATGATCCCGTGTCCCGCCATCTTGCTAATAAGGTATGAAGAGTTTGTTTATTGCAGCCTCTTTATGGTTAAACTCAATTTGCTTCCCTTCGCACTTATATCATTATGAAACACTGATGATGGAACTTTCGAGCAACTTATCGACTTGGCATCCTAACAGGGTGAGGAAGTAACACCCCATGAGAAAGTCATTAGTTCCTCTCCTGGTACCGGCATGAATGTTCCCAGCAAAGAAATTAAGCAGATTGCAAGTTTCGATACGGATTTACGACCAGAGGAGTTGGATTGCTGGGATAAGCAGGACCTTGGCCAGGCATGTTTGAGTCCCATTTCTTCTTTGAAATTTACAGTAGTTAGTTAAAATTAAATTTCATGCAAGTGTATAGGTTTCAACTGCTGAGTAATCACCGCATTTTTATGTGATCCCCGCTGCAAGACAGGTGGAATAGCTAAGTATAGGTTTCAACTGCTGAGTTTTTACATTGCCAGACATAGTACCGAGTACAATGAGATTGCAAGCAATACTTCAATCTTGCCCCATCACCATCTTGTGTGATTGTTAATTCAAGTTGAAAATGTCCTTCATGACATTATGTTATATTCCTCCACAATTCCCTTAGAATTGTCTTGCGGCTTTAATGATACAGGGAATGATATACTCTCTCCATTATGCTTGTTTAAGAGCATACAATATGAGCCATTGACACTTTTGCTCCCCTATCTCGGGACATGCCATATAAAGGAAGAGACTTTTATGTCAGGACATGCCATATAAAACTGTTATTTCGTTCTTTTCCATTTCTTTGCTTAGGTTACAATTGATCTTCTCTCAGGTGGTCGATACTATTGTTGCAACATTAGTGCATCTCAGAACGGTGTGGTGGGTTATGGATACAGTACCCAACATTTGTAATCAGGAGATGTTGGAAGCAGTCCATGGACTTGCCCTGGTGATGAATGCATTTTAAAGTTGTGCTCAATAAGCATGAGTTGTAAATGTTTTTTTTTTTCAGAAAAGTTGTAAATGTTGTTGGTCGTCACCATGTATGGATTGTTAGCTTTCGGCATTTAAGTTGAAAAGGAGAAAAATCTGTATGTATAAATACATTATTGACTTCTTCAAGAATTTTACATTTTTCTCGAGAAATTATACACTTATCGGGTTTTGATATTTATATATTTATTCACGTTTTGTGGAGAAAAAGATAAAATTGTGATTGGGATATAACAATAATTCTCGTTCATCTTAGGCCCCTCTAAATACATAAAAGCCAATTTCGTCATTAAATTATTTCATCGCTAAAAAATCAAAAATTTCGTCGCTAAATTTGGCAAAATAATTATTACTATTTTCGTCGCAAAATTCGTGGGAAATGCCTTTTCGGAAATATTGTATAAAGATTCGTCGCTAATTAGCAACGAATTTTGCCACAAATAGTATCCGTCGCAAATTAGCAACGAATCCATTTTCGTCACTAAATTTTGTTATTAGAGTTGGCAACGAAATTATGTTCGTTCCTATTTTCGTCGCAACTTTCGTGGCAAATCTTCGTCGCAAATTAGCGACGAATATTTCCAACGAATATTTTTCGTCGCACATTAGCGATGAATTAAATTCATCGCTGAATATTCGTCGCTGATCAGCGACGAAATTAATTCGTCGCTAATCAGCGACGAAATTTCCAACGAATACTTTTCGTCGCACAAATTATTCAGCGACGAAATTAATTCGTCGCTAATCAGCGACGAAATTTCCAACAAATAAGTTTCGTCGCACATTAGCGACAACATTTCCAACAAACATGTTTCATCGCAATTTAGCGACGAAAGTTTAAATTTTTCGTCGCTAAATTTTGCGACGCCTAATTAGCGACGAAAATATTTTCGTCACTAATTTCGTCGCAAATTGCTTTAGCGACGAATTTTCCTCAAAAATTTCGTCGCTAATTCCGTTGCTAAAACCTTATTTTTTTTGTAGTGATTGATCGTAACATATATTGCAATATTTTGTTATTTCAAATAGCCATCCTATAAAATTTATATATAAGCCTATGTGCTCCTCAGTATTGAATAAATTCAGAAACTACACAACCCTCTCTTCGTAGTTACTCCTCGGGGACCGTAGCTAGCGATTGAGGATGCCCTACAAAGAGAGAGCGACAATTAGGTGACCATTAAATATAGCACATGAGCGAAACCCTCAAATAGAGACCGACGAGTTAGATCCACATCAACTTTGCCCTTAACCGATGATAATAATATTCCAAGAGAAAGGGAAGCAATTGAACAAATTTGTGCAGCAGTTATGACGGTCAGATGCATCGATCAATCTGGTAGATCATGGTCACATAAAATTATACGTACCCCTAACCCTTCAACATTATATATGTGACCTGTGCTTTGAGACATATAATGATTCCGATGTTTCGTCTCACTTTAATTGCCGGAAATGGTCCAGAAGGACTCGCCGAAATGATTAGGTAACGCCGGATGCGACGTACTGTATATTAAATCACATGCTATTGCTTCTTTCTAGGTAACTCACTTTACCATAGCAAGAAAAAAAAACTTTTGTGTTCGATTTAGTACAGAAGAAGAATGTCATGCTCCTATTGATGCGACATCAAAATTACTATGGTTGTGATGGTTATTGGAAGAGCTTAGCATTCGTTTTAATGATAGAATAGTAATCTATTACGAAGTGATGTTCAAATAGCATGTAATGATGTTTTCCATGAGGCCACCAAGCATAATGAAATAGACCGTAATTTTACATGATATCAAGTGCTTCATCTCACTTTTCGTCTTATCTCCATTTCATTGGTTGATTGCTGATGTCATTATTGAGGCACATCCAACTGGGCGTTTTCAAGGTTTTTTTTCTCCGAACCCTACTTGACTTATCTTACTCCACTCTAAGTTTGAGGGGATGTTAAAAATATATTTACAAGTATCTATACATCTTCATCGATTTCATACGTCTCTCAAAATTGTGCATATATCTTCCTTTAATTATGCATACGCTAGATTGATCATGATCGATCGTCATGGATATTGGAATATTTTGTTATTTCAAACAGCCATCCTATAAAATTTATAAATAAGCTTATGTACTCCTCAGTATTGAAAAAATTCAGAAACTACACAATCCTCTCTTCCGCTCTACACGTTCATTTTTTCAGTGGCGGCCAGTCAACTTATTCATGGTGTGCCTTTTTTCCAGGATCGGCTAAGAGGAATCATTGCCTCAAATTGGATAAGAAATGAAAATAGAATAATGCGACACATGATGTACGTAATAAATGTCATTGTGGCAAGAGGTATCCACCGTATTCATATACATAGATAACCCCAAAATCATATAATCACAGGATGATGTAGCGACGGGCTCGTAGTTACTCATTGGGGACCGCAGCTAGCTATTGAGGATGCCCTACAAAGAGAGAGCATATTTAGGTGATCATTAAATATAGCACATGCGCAAAACCCTCAAACAGAGACCGTGACAAGTTGGATCCACATTAACTTTGCCCTTAACCAATGACAATAATATGCCCAGAGAAAGGGAAGCAATTGAACAAATTTGTGCAGCAGTTATGACGGTCCGATGCATCGATCAATCTGGTTGCCCATGATCACATAAAATTATACGTACTCCCAAGCTGTCAACATTATATGTGACCTGTACTTTGGGACATGTCATGACTCTGGCGTTTCGTCTCGCTATAATCGCCGAAAATGATCCGAAAGGACTCGCCGAAATGTTAGATAACGCTGGATGTGATGTGCTGTATATTTGATTTGACATGACACCATGCTGTTTGATGTTCTTCACGACTTGCCGAATCTCACAGACATGGCAGAACGTTGCATGTACCTGGCATGCATGCTACCACGTTAATTAGGAGTCTCTATGAGCGATCGTCTTTGCTTGTATTCATTTTCAGCAAGGTACAGAAAACATTTTCCGTTGATTTGTCCGAGGCTATAAGGTTACCGGAGTTGTCACATTGGCCCTGTTCCGACCGTCCCACGCTCGGACCCGTCCACCACAAATTGTTCACGTCGTGGCCCCGACCCCAACTCTGCCCGTGAATCGCGGAAGATGTCAAATCTCAATAGTAACATGTCGAATCGAATGTACAACATGTCATGTGTCCTCTCGCGAAAATAAAATTTATGTTTGGTCCAACATCAGCATTACGCAATGTACTAACTAGGCGAAAAAAAAAATCTTAAATATCTTAATCCAAAATATAAGCTAGGAAGCATAGACACTTTCCGACAGTCTCCATGTCGTGTCGAATGCGCGTCGAACACCAACAAGTGATCAACAGGTATTAGACATCCAACACGTGGTCAATACTCTGAACACGCCAGCGACACATGAACTTATCATCTCGATACATAATTTCCACACTCATGAGGCTAGTTTTAAATATTTTCATTAAATTATGGATCGAAATGTAAATATATCACAAATATATATCCATCCACTAAAAAAAACATAATTGTGAATCCCTAACAAAAAAAAAAAGAAACTCATCGCTAAAATTTTGTATGTACGTAACAATTTCTTGTGCATATATAAAAATACATATTTAATATATCACGTGTCAATGTATCAAAATTTTATCTTGTTTGAGAAATGACGTGTCGGATCACCCGAATCATGTAACGGTGTCGGTCTTACTTACGATATAGGTTGGAATGTCCAATTCTTTCTCCAACTTGGACGACGATTTTCTGGGGCATTAACACCGGTGATGACGATTGGCAACCTTTTAGGCTCTACCTTCTCTTCACTTTCACAAGTTTTTAGGCTCTAAAAGCTTACACGTCCTCCCCATGCACGTAGCTTTACCTTAAGCCACAACCATTGCCAAATCCCCTCCGCACCGAAAGCTCATGTTAGCCAACGACATTGACCAATTCATTAATTTCAAGCTTTATTAAATTCAGCACCTCCCTACATTTCCATCTACACAAATTTCACAATCAGCTTAGGAAAACAAATTGTTCAAAAATTATCAAGTATAATCGCTTATCGGATTTTTATCTTTTCGTTTTTGTCCTTTAACGTTACATCTATGACCTAGCATCGAAAACCCTAAACTTTTAAAAACATATGAGTGGTAATATTTTCAAAATCGCTCCAAGTATTTAGTAATTTTAAAATGGAAACATTAGTTTTTTTTTTGCCGCGCTGGACAAAGTCGGATACAGTCTTATCATATGGCGTAACACCATAGAACCCAACCTTATTATCTATACCACACGATGTATACAAGTATGCACATACGTATTTTTTGTACCATGTGCATTTGCACGTATTGGCATGTCTTGTATGTATTGCCAGATCTTTAATGGGTCCAACGAACTAATGTCATCAGCCTAGCAACGTCACTTGAATAATCTGTTGATCTAAGGAAATAGTCAATCGTCCAACTTTGACATTAAATCAATGCTTCTCACATATAAAGCAAAAGGAAAAACCAAAAATTCTAGGTAGGGATCTCTAAATTTGAATTTAGAAGGTAAATTTCAGCCTTTGCCTTTTAAGAGGAAAAGGTGCATGTTTTGACATGAAGTAGTCCTTGACTGGGATGTATTTTCCTCCTTTTCTTCTTATTCTTTATGTCTTTCCCTCTCTTTCCCCCTTCTTTGAGGCAGCTCCACACTACCATCTTCCCGTTGTTATGAGCCCGCACCAACATGGCACCATCCTTGTCATCAATGCCTGTGCCAGCTTCACAAGGAAATTGCCCAAAACAATTTAGGCTTATTGCACTTTTGCTAATTCAGTTCTTCAACTTTTTAATTATACCAATTGAAGTTCTAAATATTTTTACATTTTTTTCAATTGATTTCATTAGGCCAATTTTGGTCGAAAATTACTAATATAGATGTTGGACATCTTATGTGGCACGATCAACATTGATGTGAATAATATTTAATAATATTTAATTTTTGAATCTTCATTTATCTTTTTATTTTTTTCTTTTACTTTTCTCTCTCTTTTAATTTTTTTTTTCTCTTCACGAGCCTTAGCCAACAACTCAATCGCCCTCGCCGAGGGACGCTCAGGCGTGGGCTGGCGAGGGCGAGACAATTTTGCTTGTTGAAGTGTCGATCTCAGTTATTTAAGGGAGTAAATGTAGCACGTAGGTTAACCTACATTGATAGCGAGGTGCACACCTTCTTCTACGAGGTCGGCCACGAGATTTACCGACAAGGATCCAACATCGTTCCAAACGCGACAAGTTTCTGGTACTCAAAGACTAAAGAAGACGAGGCCGATTAGCTCGGCACTCGAGAGACAAGTTTAAACTCTTGTGCCAGAGTGGCATTACGAACCCTAGGTGGCTTCAATGTTTATGATGATGATTGAGAGACAGGGGGCCAAAAAAAAAAAATCTACCAAGCCCCTCTCCAAAAATAAATGACCTTAGGGTTTCGTGTCAAAAAGAAGAATTTATACACGATTAGAAATACAACCCCATAAATACACAGCCAAAATAAAAATAAAAATAAAAATAAAAACCTGCCCAACCCATCTCTCATCTTATCTCCTTAACCTACTCAACCACCTCTCTTAAATAACCACCACCACCACCATACCCACATCATCCCCCCATCTAAAACCAGCTGGCTCTTCTCGGATCGATATTTATTGTGCGTAGGGAGATCAGCAGTCATGTTACACCGCATTGTCAAATCTCGCAAGCACCAGAGGAGACAGCCTAAACAGTGTGTGTGTATTGCCTACGGCTTCTCCACGAACCTTGGTCCCGGTTGCGGCTTCAATCACTTTCCATATGGAGACTTTGGCCTTGGCCTACCACTCAAAGTCCCGGCTTCCACCTTGGTAATGAGATGTCATGAATTAGCATGGACTAAAGAGCAACCGGGACAGTTACCGAAAAAGTCCTAAGAACTCATTATATTTGTGTGTCAGTTTGAGTCATGTACTTTTCAATTGTACGGATTTTTACTCTAAACCTTTTGATATTTGTCCAGTTGAATCTATCCAGCTAATTTTGATTGAAAATCGTTAATGTAAATGTCGGTGATGCCATGTTGCATAGCAAGGCAAGGGCCAATGACCCGTGTTGACACTAGGCGAGGGAGTCGCGGCTCTCGCACGCTCTAGGCGAGGGTCACAATGCCCTTGTTGGCCACTAGGCAAGAGCTCGCGGACCCTCACTCAATACTCTCACATGCTATAGTGAGGGCATTATAACCCTTGCTTGATAGATTCGTTGAGGTTGATGAGGGCCTAGGCAAGGGCTAGATGCCATTGCCGGCCAAAGCAATGGTGTGCGGCCCTTTGCCCAAATCTGACAAGGGCCACAACACCCTCGCCAGAATTAGGCCAGGCGAGGCCGCAATGCCCAAATCTTTCAAAGGCGTCTCGACCCTCCCTCGCTAGCCTCATTCCAAAAAAAAAAAAGGTAAATACGAGAAACGAAAAGAACCATAACTCCAAAAAAATTTTATGATATATATATATGCATAAGTTGTTTTCGATCAAAATTTGACTAAATAAACTTAATTGGTTAAAAGTGAAATGGTTTGGGATTGTTTGGGATAGTTGAAAGGTTTAGAAATAGATTGTAGGACCTTTTTTTTTTTTTGATGATGTTCCCGGAGAGAAAACTGTGTTGAACAAAGCCGATAACAATAGAATGAAGCCCTTAGCATGCGTCTTGCCCATTGCCTGTTGATGGGGTACCTTGCCCGATCATACAATTTCTCTTGTACTGCTTCCTCCTTGGGAGGACCACCATATCGTCATGCACGCATTTTCCTTTTTCCCTAGACACTTTTAGTGGGATTGGTTCAGTACCTTTCACGCATTATATATACACAAGGTTGCTCGTGCTGGTGGAGCACACGAGAAAGATCGGTGAAAGAGAGAGAACAGGAAAAAAAAGAAGATGGGGACTGCATGCCTAGAACCTCCGCCTCTCATCCAGGACCTGAAGGTCACCGTCCACGACGCATCCCTGGTGTTCCCGTCCGACCACATTCCCCGCAAGCCCTTCTTCTTGTCCAACATCGACAAGGTCCTCAACTTCGACGTCCAGACCATCCACTTCTTCGCCGCCCACGCCGAGTTCTCCCCCGACCGGGTGGCCGAGGCGCTGAGGGCCGCGCTCGCCAAGATCCTGGTGCATTACGAGTTCCTGAGCGGGCGGCTCAAGGTCGACACCAGGACCGGGCGGCTGGAGATCGAGTGCAACTCAGAAGGCGTCGGGTTCGCGGTGGCGTCCAGCGAGCGCCGCCTGGACGATGTTGGGGACTTGGTCTATCCGAATCCGGCCTTCGAGCGGCTGGTCACCAAGTCTATGGACACGCTGCCACCCGACAATCAGCCCCTGTGCATTGTCCAGGTATGTAACGGATGAGCAATTGAAGTGATAAACGGAGATAAACATTTGCAAAACCCTAGTAGTTGATTAGTGAGCTGGAAATTACACATTATCTAAAACGAAAGAGAGAAGACATTACCATTAAAATGCAAAAACAAACAAACATCTCCTGAAATATCATCTAGACCCAACGAAATCCCATTCCGGAAATTCTAGAGATGGAATGGCGGTGTGTTTATGTAGAATTAACGTTGTTACATCAGGAGTTTTGTGAGCATGCGTGGCACAAAACCCTCCAAATCTCCACGAACGAGACTCGACTCGCTGCTCTTCTGTGACGAGGTTGCTGATCTAGATCTGTCGCCGACAATGATCATCGTCGGTCGCACATGGCTAGGTTAGATTTAGATTTTCCTCCGCACTGTTACACCCACTTCCACCTTCGCAGTTCGTCAATAAATGCTGCACGAGCCCTTGGTCTCCCTTCCATCTCTTGAGAAACTTACGGATCGTGACCCTTTTGAATCTTCTCCTCCTCTAACCACGACCTTTTATCTCCGTGACGTGGCCCAATAGTTAGTTTATGATCAGTCTCGGTCAGAAGAAGGAACAGGGCAGCTTCGTACAAACCCTAATCGGCGGCTGATCAGATCGGTGTCTCTGTGATTTTAATCACTCTGGGCCACGGGTTCGAATGCTTCATTCAATGGCATTTACCTCCGTAGCGTATTCCATAGATCACGTGGTGATCGAAAGCTGTCTCGTGTTTTCACTGAGCTCAATCTGTCCTCGCTCGTCGTCTTCAGCTTATACCTGGTTAATGTACGAGGAGACATCACATGCAAGGAGTTCATCAATCGCTAGACTTCCCATGATTTGTTGATGGATGCAGATTTTTGGTTTACTCTCCTTTTGATGAGAGGAGATAGGGATCCCTGTGTTTGTCTTGTTGATGATTTGGTTGGACAGGTGACGTCGTTCGCGTGCGGGGGATTCGCAATGGGTATATCGACCAACCACGCGACCTTTGACGGGTTGAGCTTCAAGATGTTCTTGCAGAACCTGGCCGCGCTTGCCGCCGACAAGCCCCTGGTGGTGGATCCCTGCAACGATAGGCGGCTCCTGGCAGCCCGGTCGCCGCCGCGCGTCTCGTTCCCGCACCCGGAGCTGCTCAAGCTCGACGTCCCCAAGGGCCAGGACTCTTCGCGCCCCCACGTGTTCACCGACGCCCCCGAGGACCTCGACTTCAAGATTTTCAAGCTCTCTCCCAAGGACATTGCCCGTCTCAAGGAGAGGGCCGCCAAGGACGCCGGCTGCCCGGGATCATCCTATCCCAAGGCGCGTGTCACTGGCTTCAACGTCGTGACCGCCCACATATGGCGGTGCAAGGCCCTGTCGTCGTGCGTCGATACCGACGACGGCAGTAGCAAGAGCCGAGCATCGACCCTGCTGTACGCTGTGGACATAAGGCCGAGGCTGGAGCCCCCGCTGCCACGGGGCTACGCGGGGAATGCGGTGCTGACGGCGTACGCGACGGCAACGCACGGGGAGCTGGAGGAATGGCCGCTGGGGAGGCTGGTGGAGATGGTGACGGAGGGGGCAGAGAGGATGACGGACGATTACGCGAGGTCGGCCATCGACTGGGGGGAGGTGAACGTGGGGTTCCCGCATGGGGAGGTGCTGGTGTCGTCGTGGTGGAGGCTCGGGTTCGCCGACGTGGAGTACCCGTGGGGGAGGCCGAGGTACAGCTGCCCACTGGTGTACCACCGCCCGGACATCATCTTGCTCTTCCCGGACATGACCACAACAGCTAGCCAAAACAGTGGCGACGGTGTTAATGTTTTGGTCGCCCTGCCCAGCCCGGAGATGGCCAAGTTCCAGTCTCTGTTCCACAAGTTCTTGGCCTGAGACCATCCATGACCTTCATTTTAATTTGCCTTGTTCAAATCTATATACATATAAATATGCACGTCGGGTTTGGTACGACTATAATATATACAGATAGAGATGAGTACGTTTGGATTTTATCCGTGGATGTATACATGCAAGTGTTGAATATAAATTTCCAGCGCAACAAATAATCGCATCTCTCACGTATCAATGGAGGTGAGAACCGGAAGTGTAATGCCTTATTGGACTATATGTTCATTTGTCCCAACTCTTGGATCCTTGGGTTTTGTTTATGGTCGATCTTCATTATAAGGTTAAACATTTTAGAAATCCCGCTTAATTTCGCGTAACTATACTTGGACACGGCGAAAGTAGATAATAGAGGTGGTTGGTTCTCGATCCAATCCGGTCCCACCTAAAAATCGAAAATTGGACTAAAAGAGCTGGTTCCCAATATTTTGGGATCGAGAACTGGATCAGATGGTCCTGGCATCGAACCGGATGGTAAAATGAAGATTCAGAATAATTCTTGTTCTTCAAACATATTAAACACATGAAATTCCACGACAATCAGCCCCAGACATTTGTGAACAAAGACCCACAACATGGTCTCAAGGAGACATGCTTTAACAGCAGATCCAACTTCAGCTTCAAATATAGGGATATCATTTCTGCTGACAACGATAAAACAAGCAGTTGTTGCCAATACGACGGATGATCGACTATCTTTTCGAACTGCAACGAGAGACATGAGAGAGCCAGAACACATTGCTTTCCAGAAGCTAACGCCCCAGCTGGCAAAACCCACGAGGTTTTTGATCCACAACCACATCAGCGACAATACCCAAAAGACATTCACGTGCAACTCCAGACATGGAGTGTTCAAAACTCAATCAAGGGTAACGCAACAAAAGGTTTCGGATTCCCAGGAAGCGCCCAGAACCAGCCGGTTCGGTCCGGTCCTGGTGGTTCTTGGTTCAGGTGTCCGTGTTGCTCACCCTTTGGCAGATACATCTCTCTTGCTTTGTGGTCGATCTCTTGCCAAATCGGAGTTTGGATCGGCTCCCCGAGATTTTAATAGGTCCGACGTGAGTTTGAGGTGCGCTAGAACAAGGAATTAATTTTTTTTAAAAAAATTAGAAAATTAAAAAATAGAAAAAAAAATTACTTCGCAAAAAAAAAATAGAAAAAATTTCACTAGATTTTTTTGTTACATGAAAGTATTTTAGTAATATATATTTTTATTTTATTTACTAATAATAGTGTGATTTGATAATATGAGTCAAACCGGATCAGGTCGAGTATGAGTCAATTGCGAGTCGAGTCGAATATGAGTAATTGAATATGAATCAAAATGAGTCAAACAGGTCAATATGTGTTAGATAATATTCGATCTAACCCAAATCCTAATCAGACTATCCAATTGACACCTCTAACCTTAAGGTCTCATGCCATTGTGAAATATTAACGAGAGTCTGTCGATGAGTACCCAAGATAATAGGCAGCCTCCTCGCATGAGGAGGGGGGGATAGAGAAGCCATCTAGAGATTCTTTTTTTTTTTTGGTCGAAATCTAGAGATTCACTTGAGGGAATCGGATTTGTGATGTTGCAGAATACGTACGGCAACAGAAGTAGTACCGATACCAACACTCAACACGTGATACGACACGACATTTCTTAAAAAGAGAGAATTTCGACATATTTTATATTAAACAAATATGATAAATTATCATGTATATATATAAGTATCAGTGATGAGTTTCTTTTTATATTAGCAATTTATGATTAGGTTTTTTTCTTGCTGGGCGTATTTAATTTGGGGTGGTTGGGTATATTACTTAAATATATATATTTAAAATTTTCATTTTGACACTTTTATTAAAAATGCTTCAAATTAAACTCATGAGCATCAAAATGGTATGTCAAAATGTTGGATTCGCATGTTGCCGACATATCTAAAGTATCGATTATGTGTCAGTTGTATATTAGAGAGAGTGTTTAGAGCGTTCGACGCGAGTGTTAGAGCATCCAATATGATTTCTGGGCACAAACGTCGGCGTATTGGGGGAATCGCCGCAAGTCGGGCTTCTTCGTTTCGGCCCGAAAAGAAGGCTTGCTCGCAACGCTCCTCGGCACTTTCCACTCTCTCCTTCTCCGAACGACGTCACTGCGTCTTCGCCGTCGCCGCCTGCCGTTGTGCTCCGTGTCTATCCAAGCTCCACGACAGCGCCCAAGCCCCGTCGCCGCGTCCCCCTTCTCCCTCCCTAACTCCCTCCCTGCCTTCCTCTCTCTGGGTCCGGCCTTGTATTTGGTGCAGCTATTACCTAAGCTTAGATGGCTTCCGAAGCTGGGTGGTACATTCTCGGCGACAATCAGCAGAACGTTGGCCCTTATGCCTCCTCCGAGTTGCTCGGTACGTTCAACTTCTTTGATTCTTAATTTCAATGGTGTCGATTTTTTATTGAGTTTCAATCTCCACGAGGAGATATTTTTATATTGCTTAGCTTCCCCCGTGATAAGGAGTGCGATTGGATGTTTTGGGCAGAGCATTTGAAAAACGGGTATTTGTCTGAGAGTACACTCGTGTGGGCCGAAGGAAGAGCTGATTGGCAGCCTATCTCTTCTATCCCTGAGCTGATGCTCCTCTGTACAGATAATGGGGATGATTCCCGAAATCCCCCAGGTGTGTGCTTCTCTGGGTGAATTGGTTTCCTGTGCTTTTCATTACGCCGTAGCTGCCGAGTACATGTCATTACATTGCAATGGTATGTGCAGCCGTATTGAACAGCGAAGATGAGTTTGAGAAATGGGAAAGGGAAGTTAGAGAGTCCGAGGCAGTGGGTTCGAATAATGGATCTCTTTCTGTTAGTGTCGGTGCTGACTTTGAGGAAGACGACCATAACCGGCCTTCGACACCACCAGAGGGTGAGGAAGAGTTTGTTGATGATGATGGAACTAGGTACAAGTGGGATCGTGGTCTCCGAGCATGGGTTCCTCAGGTCTCTCCTTGTCTCCATTTGCCAAATTTGAGATTCTATGAGATTCTATTGGAGTACAGGGCCAACGATAAGCAACTTGCAAACTTCTCTTTCAAGAATTAGCTTATCTCTGTCAAATCTTAGCGATGATTCTGATGTTTGGGGCTCTCATGAGATGTGCTGTTGCTGTGTTTTTTGACTCCATGGCTATGACACTGTCTCCTCCTATCATTATGTTGATTTATTGTTGACTCAAAGCATTTTTCTGAAAATGTTGTTGAAACACAGATTTATAAAGACATTACTCTTTTGAGCTTATGGTAGTTTTAGGTTGATGTCATTATGTTGCTGAATTGGATTAAGAATAGGAGGAGAAGCATGACTGTCATCATGGTAGAAAATCGATGGAAATCTCTTACTACTGAAGAGTCTAAGGGGAGTGCTAGTATTTTTCCCAGCTTACATCTTTGCGGATTGAACTTTATTTTAGGGCGGAACATGCTTTTAACTTCTGATTAGTACTTATTGATCCCAAAAATCTGATTAGTCCTTAAGTTTGAATTTGATACATGTCTTTATATATCTGTTGCAACGTTTTTATGTGTTTGGATTGGAAGTTGTTACTTCTGATCAGTTGATTGTCTCCTTGCTGCCTGCTGATGTTAGCTGTTTAACGTTGAATCCCTGCTAATATGTTAGGATAACATCTCATTGAATGCGGATGTCTATGGTTTAGAAGAAATGACTTTCCTGGAAGAAGAGGAGGTCTTCCGTACTGGAAATTTGGATGAACCTACGAAGGAAGAGGTGCATGAACCGGCTGATATAGCTGCAGCAAAGACTGTCAGTGATTCGCAGGAAGCAAAATCTAATGCTAAGAGAAAACTGCCTGAGAAGGAAGCCTCCAAGAAGGTTTGCGTTGGTCATTATGTTCTTCGTTTTGCGTCCTATTTTGTACTAGCAAAATAGCATGTGTTGCATGCTAAAAGAAAGTAGAAAATAACTATTTATCAAAATAAAATTTTGAAGATTTTCAATGTGTTCAGGATTTATTATAAGACAAGAAGGTTTGAGTTTAAATTTTCGAAGTGTTTGAGATTTAAAGAATCATTACTTTGACGACTTCTGAATTACAAACTTGTCCCTAGTTTGATGGTCTACGGTTGTGATTGATTTTAGTATTCCCAGGGTTTTCCTTGACTTTGTTGGTAAAAGTTTGAGATTGGAACTGCTTTTAGTTTGCTTTATTATCTAGAGAGATTTTCTCAATGGAGATGCTAGTTGTACTTTCTCATTTATTTTGTGTATTTTGTGATTCATGGAGATTCATATTAGTATTGCCATGTGATGTGCTACTTGCATTTCGATCATATTGATCCTCTGGATGTTGTGCTGATTGTTTTCTCGCATCTCTGGGTCACTGGGTTATAATTAAATGAGATTGTAAAGTGACAAAATGTAGACAAATTGATAATGGTCGTACATGCTTACATCTCTTGATTCTCTTACTTTCTATGGGTTTGAGCTGAATGCGAACAGACTAGAGAGGCATGCCATATTGGTGAATCATATTTGGAGCCTGCCATGGTGCTGCCTGAAATGTCTTCTATTGTTTCTGAAATTTCATGCATGAAAGTGTTAAATCATAAAATTGACCTTTTTCCTCTTCTGGATATTGCTTTCAGGAACCAAACAAGCCGCCTGATAGTTGGTTTGAATTGAAGGTTAACACACATGTGTACGTAACTGGGTTGCCTGAGGATGTCACTATGGAGGAAGTAAGTGAATGCGACTCTTTTTTGTTTTGCTAATGAGCTTTTATATAGCAACAAACTCATGTCAGCATGTTTGCGCAGGTGGTGGAGGTTTTTTCCAAGTGTGGAATATTAAAGGAGGTGGTTTAGTTTTCCTTCTTCTTTATTAATTTCCAATGGCGCGGATAAATTGTTTCCTACTTTTTTAGCTGATTTATTTTTTAATGTGCCTTGCTAGCTGAAACTACGGCTCTCTCGACCCCACTTCGTTTCCTTTTATTTCAGATGCTTTGCAATTTTCCGTTTTGTGACTGAAGCTATTTGTGCCACTTAGGGTTATTGGATTATGCCCTGCTTTTTTTTCCCCGTGTTATAGAGGAGAGAGGCTACATATTGATTTGTCAGAATGATTTCATGTCACGCTTCCTATTTCATGAGCGCTAATACTTTCTCTTCCAGGACCCTGAAACAAAAAAGCCTCGTGTGAAGATCTATGTTGACAAAGAAACTGGAAGAAAAAAGGGAGATGCACTTGTCACTTATCTGAAGGTGATTATGCAGATATTTATGTGTGGACGCGGACATGTGTAAATGTACATGCTTGTAATTTCTGGGAGTTGCATGCTTGGTTTCTTCATTCCATATGGCTTCTCTATTATCATTATTTTTAATGAATTGTTAATATGTCCATCTAGGAGCCCTCAGTTGCCCTAGCCATCCAAATATTGGATGGAGCACCTTTTCGCCCTGGTGGCAAGGTACCAATGTCGGTTAGCCTAGCTAAGTTTGAGCAGAAAGGTAACCATTGTATTCAGTTGATATAAGAGATATTTGTTTACTTCTCTGAGGCTTCCTGCCCCTCCCCTTCTTTCTTCCCCACTCTTCATGACAAGATGCTGTGTTATATATTTCATGCAGGTGATAAATTCGTTTCTAAACAAGTGGACAGCAAGAAGAAAAAGAAACTGAAGAAGGTGGAAGAGAAGATGCTTGGCTGGGGTATAGTCCTCTTCAGGGTCTATATTTGTCTTGAGTCCAGTAAAATTCTGAGCGTTTGGATGCATGAAGTCTTTAGATGTTGCCTTGGGCCTTCAACTCATGCTCTTGAGATAATTTCCTTGGGCAATTTCTTTTCTTTGGTTGTTTGCTTCTTAAGTAGCAGAGGAGTCCATAACTGGAACCCTATTAATGTATTCTCATTTCAAAGTCTCCAATCTCATGTAGTTGACATATCTTCTTTGCTGACATGCTTTGAGTAAGAATTCTGTGATAGGAATGAAGTGATTCACTATCCTTGGCAACTGGTGTTGCTGTGGGTCATGGACTAGATTAGCATTCCAGCTACTCTGCTTCAAGAGAGGAATTTTTTTTTTTTTTAAGTAATGCAGATCGAGTCATTTAGATAGGAAATAGATTGTGGTAAGTCATCCTTTCACTGTTACCCTATGCACATTTGTTCTTTAAATATTGGTTATTAGGATGCCTTCTGTGGTGTTATTTCAAAACAAGGTCCTAGTGAGTTGTTGTGCCTATGAAAATTACATATGTGTTTGATATTTTTTCTGGGGGTGCCCCATTTTTTTTTTTTTTTGTCGAACTGGGGGTGCCCTCAATTGGATATTTTTTGAAGGTTTTGCTGTCATATTTGATGATACTCGTGGACATCACAAGTTACATAACCTGTACAGGTGGGAGGGATGATGCAAAGGTTTTAGTTCCAGCTACTGTTGTTCTTCGATATATGTTTGCACCTGCTGAAATGAGGGTGAGTTTGATACACTTATCTAAACATGGTTGACTAGTATTAAGGCAATTAATGGTGGTTACACTTTCTAAAATCTGCTTGAAAGTTGGCAATAGCAAGTGTTTGCTCATTATTAGATGTGTATGTATGACTTCTCTCATTTGTCTCACATATCAGAAATGATTTTCTTATGTTGGGATTCTGAAAGTTATGTATTGCCACCTTTATGTGAGAAACCTTTCTTCCTGTCATTATTAGCCCATCTTCCTTTTGGGTTTGGATGGAACATTTTATTCCTCTTCGTCACTGTTGACTCTTTGTGATTTTTTTGAATCAATTCATGATAAGAGGGACATCAACATAGTACAGTAAGTTACTTTGCCTCCTAGAGTTATGTTCATAACATTTACAGTAGCAGAGGTTCATTCTTCATTCTCTTATGAACTTTTAATATTTGCATCTTCGAGAAGCATATAAGAGGAGAGTTGGAACACACATTTGAGACAATATGCTAAAACAAATTTCCTTTTTTTTTTTTAATGGTGAGAATTGCTTATTCGCATTTGCCTCAGAAGTATATATGTGAAAATTGGAACAGCCCCTTGAACTGATATGCCAAAGCAAATTTCAGAAATTAATCATGTTCTGCTTTGGTGAGAATCGCCTTGTTATTGGACAGTAGATTCTGGCAGGTTTTCTAGACTTTTACAGATTCTCATCTCCCTTTTCAGTTGATTTTGACTCAATTGGCCCAAAAGTGAGAACCAGCCAAGAAAGCAAACAGCTTATTCACTTTGAACAGTTCAACATTGAATTTTGGGGGACTTTGTGGATACTCATGCTATCTTTTCTTGTAATTTTTGCAGGCTGATGAAAATTTATGTTCCGAACTGGAGGAAGATGTTCGAGAGGAATGTGTGAAAGTTGGTCCTGTGGAATCTGTAAAGGTAGTTTTCTTCTTCACTGTCCATGTCCTGCATTGCCATTCATCTGACCGGAGATCTTGATCTGAGAGCTCATGTTGGGGCTTTTAGATGAAGGTATTGGTTGATCAGTGGTCTAATTTTTTTTTTCTGCCATCCAGGGATCACTTTGGTTTACCACTTAGGGTTTTGTTATTACCAAAATGGGCAAACGGACACTTTCAACTGACAATATTTGTGTACGACGCTCACATTGGTGCCAATATTTTTCGTCAGCTTACTTAACTACCAAATCGAAGAACGAACGATTGAACTTTAGCGCCAACGGCATAAGATCCCAGCAAGCAGTCCACGTGACATGTTTTATTAATTTTTTAATATTACATGGATTTTTTTAAAATGAGAGTCCATGTGGTAATTTTTTTAAAACATAAGTCCACATGGCAATTTTTTTTGGTGGATTGAATTTTTACAAATTAACCTAATTTTTTTAAAAAGTTAAATTAAATTTAAAAAAAAGCTTAAAAACTAAAAAAAAAAAAGAAAAGAAAAGAAAAGAAGAGCTGCTTCACACAGCGGTGAGGGCATAGAGCCACCACTGCCCCACCATCACTGGCAGTAGTTGGTGAGGGCTTGACCTCGTAGATCTGGTGAGGTCGAGCCTCGCCTAGCAATAGCTAGGCCTTGCCTTCATAGCTGTCTATGCTGATGATGATCGATCTAAGCAAAATCACGGATAATCGTCGCTCTTACCTATTGGTGAGCTGAGGAGGGGGCATCTAGAAGAGGCCGTGGGCATTAACGATGGGCGAGAATGGAGATGTGGGCTCGCTTGAAATGAAGAGAGAGGAGCAACGGGTAAGATGAGGGCAGTGAGGAGTTGTCACTAAGAATCGAGTCCGAAGAGAAAGCTTTGATCTTTTTGGGGATGGAATGGGGATGGAACAGCGATGGAGGACATGGGGAAGCAGTGCAAGTGGACACAGTTAGCGTAGTGGCCTCGCCACAGCGAGATTGCTGGCCATTGGCCGGGCCTCGGCGACCCTTGTTGGCCCACTCCCAGCCTCACCAACCATTGCTAGAGATTGTGGGGCGGCAGTGATGGGGGCACAATAAGCCCTCACCGCTGCAACTTGTATTTATTATTATTGTTATTATGATTATTTACTTTTAGCTTATTTTTTAGGTTTGTAGCTTATTTTTAGTTTTTTTTTAAATATGTGGAATTTTTTATTATTAATTTTTAGCTTTTTTTAAATTGCTGATTAGGATCATCTAGCAAGCCACATAGATGCCATGTCATATTTCCAGCAAAGCTCACCAGAGTTGGTATTCAAATAATCGTTTTTCAAAAAAATTGGCGCTTAAGTGATTAGAAAAATATATATTGGCACCAAAGTAAGTGCCGTATACAAATATTGTCACTTGTAGTGTCCTTCTTCCCCAGCAAAATGAGTTTAGAGTAATTAATGATTAGCAATTATTATTGATGGTCTCATGGTGAGTTCTTTTGCTACTTGCCTTTAGTTCTGGTTTATTATCTCATGCTAGTAATATTGGTTATCGACGTCCTTTCCTCTTAGTATGCTGCAAGTTTGATTGATGCTAAGGCATGCTGGTTTTTCTCTTCAGTAATGCTTTCTATTTACTTAGCAATCTGTCTCCTTACTTTTTGATACCTCTCTCTCTCTCTCTCGGGTACACAATGCCATGACCTCCAGGTCAGATGAACTCATGTGTGACCACAAAGGCCACAAGGTGGCTGCAGCAACTCCCCTACTGATATAGTCCCAGGAAGAACCTTTTCTACAAATGTCTTCCCTGTAGCTGATGTCATTTTTCTGGCAAATTTATTTTCTGAGGCTCAGAAAGTCAAGCAATGGATGATTCAGTCTTGTTACATTTGCGCCTCTATTCATTTGATATGGTGTTCGTATGATAATAACATCAAATTTTTCGCTTGCCCGTTTCGCTTTTCCTGCAGGTATGTGAGAATCATCCTCAGGGTGTTGTTCTGGTGAAATTTAAAGATAGGAAAGATGCTGAAAAGTGCATCGAATTGATGAATGGAAGATGGTAATTATTTGATCCCTGGTATTTGTTGGCATTGACTTTAAAATTTTGCTGCTGCATGTAAAAGGCCGATCAAGGCAATCATCTAAACGTTTTTCTGATAGTGTTGAAGACGTGCCCGTACTTCTTGTAAACTTACATCTTGGTCAAATCTTTTCTCATATTCTTGTTTTCCTCACATTTAGTAAGTTGTCAAAGAAAGCTTGGTAGACTGATGTTTGAAGAAATCTGCTTGCCTTTCTCCTTTTCTTTATTTTACTAAGCACTTGCCTTTCTCTTCTTGTGTTGGTCTTAACGTTATCTTCATTCCATTCACTCACTTTCGTCATCCTGATTTGCTCGGTTTTGCGTATTAGGTTTGGGGGTAGACAGATACATGCCAGTGAGGATGATGGTTCTGTCAACCATGCTCTAGTCCGGGATCTAGATGAGGATGCAGCAAGGTTGGAGCAGTTTGGGGCCGAACTGGAAGCTGAGTGAGCTCTGTCAAATGGGTACTTCCAAGTGAGCTATCGCGTACCTTCTGATGTCGGTTTCCCACCACGTGGAATCTTGAGTCGCCAGCGAGTTCTTGATTTGTACAGAAGACAGCGTGTCTAGGGGATGCAAGGAGCTAAAGTGATTTTGGGGATGTCTTTTTATTTCAACCATTTGAGCTATCCTGCATTTCTGCATTCATCTGGTTCCAATCCTGATGCTCTGTTCTAAGTCTGGGAGTTCTACAGACGAAAGCTGAACTAACTTTGGGTTTACTTTAGACCAAAATCTCATGTGATAACACAAGCTGCTTAACTCCACCCCACCGAATGTTGTTTATACTTTGCTTTTTCATCAATTTCATTACATATGTAGTCATGAGTAAACATCACATTAATAAATTGCAGTTGCTCTTGCTGTTCACACATTTCACTTAATGAAGTTCAAATTCAATGACGACATTAATTGGAGTAGCATTGAAGTATATAAGTCCCAACGGATTCAGATTCTGGCCAAGAGTGCTGGGGCCGTTCGCCCGTTGTCGGGACGAGAGACTTTGAATAACCCTTAACTTCTTCATTTATTCTTTCAAGTTCGATCTACCAAAAAAAGCGAACTTCGACCATGGGAGTGTGTTTCGCATCCATTGCTGCACTTTCCATGGCAATTATTGATGCCCTCAACCAGGCAACTTCAGCTTTTGACGGCGATCACAAGTTGCTCGCAGCGGCAAAGGAATCGGCAGCCCGCGTGGATCAAATGCGAGTGCTTCCACCGGAGAAGCCGACACATTGCACAAGTACGATCAATCTTTGTCTTCGGAATTGAAGCCCCACCCACGAGTTGGGGCGAAGAACAAATAGCCGACAACATCAATGCAAGGTTTCAATCAAACCTTTTAACAATAAAATTGGGGGTTAGGGTTTCAATGGAAGCTATTTAGCCCCAATTCGTCAATTTGGGACAAGAACGAATGGCCAACCCGGCTGTTCTTGCACTCTTTAGCTAATTGGATCTCTTGCAGCTCGATTGGTAATAAATTAATGCCATGCCGGAATTTTCAACAAAGTAACTTGCCAATGATACTCAAGTGTACAATTTGTTAAAAAAAAAAAAATTAAGACACTTGGATGAGTGCTGTACGAAACTTATGACATTTATGATGGTTTTATCCCAACTAAACCATACAGCTTACTTAAGATAAACCTATTCATGTTTTCGAAATTTATGCAATTGAAAATATAGGTTGTTTAAGTGAAATCAAACAGCCTTTAATTAGAATAAAAAGAAATTATCAGAAACCTATTTAATTCAAACTTAATTAAAAAAAATTGTGAGATAATCGATAAAATTGGAACGTTTAGACCTTGTTTGTTCACATGGAATAAGGCAGTTGAAATGGGAATGTCGGAAGAGAAATAACCAATCCAATCCAATCCCATTCCCTCTGCTTGGTAGACTATAATGACATCTGGTCATGTTCCTTATAAAATTATGAGTCGAGAATTATTTGAAGTTGATTTATTGAGGCATATCTTCAAATAATATCACCAACCTAAGCTTTTCATTATTTTCTGTGTTTACGATAAATTTTTTGTTTCTATGTATATCCTATATTATCTCTAAGAAGAATATAAAATAAAGTGAAAAATCACAAACATATTAGATTAAAAAATCATATGATTAAGCAAAATCTGGCTAAAGTAAATTACAAATACTAAAACTTATGCAGGACGCTTACTTTAATGCCAAAACTTTCAAAATGATCACTTAAATGCTAATTTAAAAAAAACAATCAATTTAGTACCAACTTCGATTTGAGTTGACATGGCCCTGCGAAAATTTGATTTGGCTTTTTTTTATTAATATTTGAGCTAACATGGCTCGCTAAAGTTGGCACTGAAGTGAGTATTTTTCAAGAAAATCGTCACTCAAGTAATCGTTTTGAAAGTTTTGGCACTGACGTGATTGCTTTTCAAAATAATTGATACTTAAAGTGATTTTTTTTGAAAATTTTGATACTAAAGTGAAGACTATACATAAGTTTTGGCACTTGAAGTGTACTTAAGCCACAAAAAAAATTCAGCAACAATCGAAATCTGAGTAATGTAAATAAAATAATAAAAAGAAAAGGTGCAAATGAAACAAAAAAAAAGTAAAGTGGCAAGGTGAAATTCAATCCTGTTCCATACTTTATTTTTTAAGTCAAATATTACCTACACTAAAAGTTATAAGAAATCATTTTTCCTATTTATATTTCTTCTATTTAATGAACAAAACATTGCGACACCTATTTTTAGATTGTGGAAGTATCTTAAAATCTCCCGGTATTCTAAGCCTACAAAAAGCTATGGACATAAATAGTTCAACACATTTCATTTTTCTCTTGTCTCATATTACTGACATTAACTATAATTCGAAAATACTCGTTCTGAGCGAGAGCAAAGTAACTAGTTGAATATTAATCGTTGTGTACCAAAATCAACATTAAGTAAATAACTTGCAATACTTTCGAGTGGCAGAAAGTCATGGAATGTATTCTCTGGACTTGTTAAATAAACTTTATAGTACATTACAAGTTAATCCCAACACACAAATTAATCTATCAATACGCAAGACAAGTTGAGCCTTGTGTGGCACCATCTTTTCAGTAGTTTTCTTTCTTTTCCCTTTTCTTTAAAAGACAAATTGCAATTTCATCTATCCTTTTCTTTTCTCAACTATTGTTTTCATTACGGTAAACATTCTTCAAAAGAAATAAAAAATCTTTCTTATTAATTTATACAAATCCTTGTGGATAAGTGCACTTTTAAGTACTAAAACTTGTTATGAAAGTATAATCGAGTTTTAAAATTTGCAAAAAGTACAATTAAATTCTAAAACTTGTCGAATTGGTGTAATCAAATCCTTTCGTTAACTTTGTTCAAAATTGTCAAATAGAAAATGCTAACGTGAATTTTTTTTATTATTTTATTTGTGTTACATGACATTGACGTGACTAAAACGAGTCGTTTTGACCCAATTATAGTTTTTAATCCAGATTTGATTTAAATTATATTAAATATAAGCAAAGTTAGAAAGAAGGAGGAAGATCAAAATAAGAAAAAAGCTTTTCTCATATTTAATATAATTTAAGTCAAATCTGGATTAAAATCTCAATTGAACAAAAACGATGTCATTCTAGCCACGTCGGAGGTACACAAGATAAAAAAAAAATAAATAAGCCACGTCTAGGATTTTTTGTAACCCAAATTAAATGGAATTAACTAAAGGATTTAATTGCATAAATATGACAAATTTTACAATTTCATTGCATTTTTGTAAGTTTTAGGATTTAATTGTACTTTTGTGTCAAGTTTTAGGACTTTCAATGTACTTATCCAAAAATAATAAAAAAAGCAAGGTTAACATTTTTCGTTAGCCAAATTGATTGAATTAAGTTAATAGAAGGACTCAATTACACAAATATGGCAAATTTCAAGATATGATTGCATTTTTTTTGTATATAAATCTTGAGATTTAATTGTACTTTTTTCTTATCTCTATGCTCGGGGTTATAAGTGATGTGCCAAACTTTGATTTTTTTTTTCTTCTTTCTTTTTTACCAAAGTACCTCGAGGAAAAGGCGCGAAAAGGTTGTGCACATGTTCGTCGGCCGGCATTACCCTCACCCGGGCTTAGGGATTCATCGAAATAAAGTTACTACGGTAGAGGGTATTTTGAAACAAAGCTCGCTTTTTAGGGGCTTCGAGAAATTACCACTGTTTCAGGGGTATATCTGAAAATTTTTAACAAGAAAAATTCAGGTTTGGATTTTAAAAAAAATTAAAACAGGAAAAAAAGTAAAAACGATAGAAATGACGGGGGACTCAGGACACCCCGCAGCGTCTGCTGCTATTTTACTTGCTTGTAGCCATTAGGGTTTTAGATGTAGAGAGAGAATGTGGAGATCAGGGCTGAGGTTCTTCTCTCTCCGCCGGTGGCAGCGGAGCTTGCATTCGCTCGGAATCTCTCCGGCGATTCCGTCTGAAGCACCTGCTTCGACACCCACTCGTCTGTGCTACTCCCTCATCTTCCCCAAAGCTCCCTTGAGTTGGAATACCAGATCCATCTCCCACCAGTCCCTCGATTCCGGCGAGGCGAGCGGGTTCGACGACGAGGCGCCGATTTTCGAAGCGGATGCCGACGGGCCGGTGATGGGCGATTTCGCAGCTGAGGGAGGAGAAGGCGTGGGCGGCGATGGATGCGCGGAGGAGGTGGATGAGGCCATCGACCCCGAGCAGTTGGAGAGCGTGTTGTCTCTCTTGCAGAGCACTGCCGACGGCTCCTTGGAGTCGACCCTCGACGGGATGCGCTTGACCCTGCATCCACAGTTTGTCATTAGAGTGCTCGAGACCCCGCTCCTCGTTAGCGACAATGTGCTCCGTTTCTTCAGATGGGCTTCTTACAAGCATTCCGATCTCGAGGCGACCACCCCTGTTCTCCAGGCTCTTGTTCGTTGCATTTGTGCTGGTGGCGAGTTTAAGAGGAGAGATGTGTATGCGTTGTGGGATTTGATCAAGGAGGTTGGGGAAAAGGGGAACGGCGTGTTGGATGTGGCTGTTCTCAATCCTTTGATAGCTTCGCTTTCGAGGTTGGGTAAAGGGAAGGCTGCGCTCGAGGTGCTCGACAGGTTTGATGAATTTGGATGTGCTCCTGACGACATGTCTTATTATTTTGCTATAGAAGCGCTTTGTAGGCGCTCGATGTATGACCACGCTTCGTCTGTGTGCGAGAGGATGCTTAATGCAGGATGCCTGCCTGATGGCCATAAAGTCGGGAAGATCATATCTTGGCTTTGCAAGGGGAAGAAAGCCAAATGTGCCTACTCAGTTTATTCAGCTGCAAAGGACGGCAACTCGCCCTCTCAATCCTCTATGAACTTTTTGATTGCCTCATTGTGTCGAGAGGATCAGACAGTGAAATTAGGTTGGGAGTTGCTGGGAGACCTCAAAGGGGAGGCACGGAAAAATGCCATTAAGCCATTTTCTGCTGTCGTTGGCAGTCTTTGCCGGAGTGGAGATCTTAATGGGGCACGCGAATTGCTCAATAAGATGATTGCGGAAGGACCAGCTCCGGGAAATGCAGTTTTTAACTATGTAATCAATGGTTGTTCAAAGGCCAAGGAGATGGGATTAGCTAGGGAGTTGGTGAAATTGATGGAAGCTCGGGGATTAAAACCGGATGTGTATACTTATACCGTCATCATTAGTGGTTATGCAAACAGTGGTGAGATGGATCAGGCCAAGGAAGTCCTATTGGAGGCCAAAAGGAAGCACTCTAAGCTGACACCAGTGACTTACCATACGCTCATCCGTGGCTATTGCAAACTTGAAGAATTCGATAAGGCCTTGGAGTTACTTAGTGACATGAAGGATTTTGGAGTGCAGCCTAATGCTGATGAGTACAATAAACTAATTCAGTCGCTTTGCTTGAAGGCGTTGGATTGGGAGAAGGCAGAGAAATTGTTGGAAGAAATGAAAGAGAGAGGACTATATCTTAATGGAATCACACGGGGGCTCATAAAAGCTACCAAAGAATTGGAAAGTGAAGTGGCGGACAATGGAGAACCAACAGCTGTAGCTTAAACTACTGGTACTGGCTGGTCAAGCCCAGCACACCTTGGACATCCTTCCCAGTTTATCGACAACAAACAGGATGTTTTGCCGAACCTTTTGTTCAACTAGTCTATTTTTCTGAGTCTATCAACAATCGCTGGGACTTATGACTGAAACCATCATCCAAGATTGTATCGGCAGTTTTATTTCTGTGGCTTAGAGACATGATGTTACAGGCCAGGAGATGGTAACAAGTTTAACTCAGATCAATTCTACTTAAGAGAGACATATAACGTGCTTTTGTTGTCTCCGATTAGCCCAGGAAAAATAAGAAGATTTGAGAGAGCATCATGTATTGCATCTGGTTTTAGTCACAATACTTCCTTTCCACACCTTGGTCCCGCAAAAAAGCTAATAGCAATTCAGAGGACAATTTGGGGCATGGTGATTTGTACTCGTTACTCTCTGTTTACTTAAAATGAGTTTTACTGAAGTTGTTTCAGTTGCTAAAATGAAACGCATTGGATTTTTCTGCAGCATCGAGTTTCTTCTCATGATTTAGTGATGAGGAGCTGGTTTATAATTGATGACTCCTAGAAAATGTAGTTGTTATAGTTACTTCTTGTGCAAATGTAGGTTCATGCATATAATGGTGAACTCTTTGTATTGATACTGCATGTTTTTGATCGTTTTGAGAGGAGGGAAGGTAACCTTCTCTCTTCCGTAACCATATCTGCTGAATCCTCCCATTCTCTTAGTTAGGGAAATGGTGTTCTCTTCCATAACCATTCCCATCTGTGCTCAAAGGAAAACACTGGCACCACATTTTGAAGCTTTTCAGTTTGTTCATTTGCCTTTGCTACATATATGTCCATCTCCCTTGCTGTGTTGCTGGTGACTCGGGTATGTCTGTTTGGTTATTTTGAAAGGACTATCTCTATAAGCTGCAATTAATACACGACCATACACAACATAAGGACATTCGAGCGGTGGTTAAATTTTATCCTTACTGTGAAAAAACCACAACTACTTCAGCTTATTCACGGTGGATTGGAATATAGCGTGAGGCATTCTGGCTCCTTGCCTCCGGTGACACGACTGTTGGGCAAGAGTTTGGGTGGAAGTTAAGCAGCATATCGAAATCCTTGTCATCTCTTTGTGGGTAGAAACATCATAAGCTTTGTCGAACATATCGAATGAGTTAACTTTCAAACAGGCGTGGATTTGTGTCAGTTTTCGGGTCGCTTTTTTTTTTTTTTTGTTTGTAGTTATTGGATCAATAATGTGATTTGACATTAATGTCCCCTCTTTATATGATTTTGCAGAGAAAGCAATGCCAATGAGACAGAACACATGCACAACCAGAGACGTAGAATAACACTGAAGGATGAGGACATGAAGGTGGGATGTGTACTTGGAGGAAGGAGACACCCTGTCTAGATTTTCAATACTAATAATACGAAGCAGAATCCGGATTAGATTGTGTGAACTGCTGATGTGCACCCCTTGCATAAAAGAACCATCACAGATTGTAGGCACTCCACATAGGCCTTCCCATGGTAAAGTATTGCATCGACAAACTCTGACCTGCGGGAGAACTAGCACTGCCTTAACTGGAAAAGGACAGAACTGGAGAACAAATCCAATCAAGAAGCGGTTGGATAAGCCTACTATCATCAACTCCAATTTCAAGCAATAATCAACTCAGCCCCAGAGAAAAAAATGCAATAGATCAGCACTTCTCAAGTCTAGCGGAACTCCATTCTGGAAAAGAATTAGAACTGTACCGTAAAAAAATTAGGACTCCATTCTGTCCAGCCGCCGATTTGTGTCAATTGTTTGACAATTTCACTTTTTTTTAGTTGTTGTTCGTAGTTACTGGAGTTACTTGCGGACATTCAACGAGGGTTTTGTATGGGCGACGATCGAATTGGGGTGTTGGGGACATTGTTATTGAGTCTGTTCTGGTGATTTTTCCAGGGCGGTGAATTTCGGCTGGATTTGTGGAGGTGTGAGTGGCGGTGGATTTGAAGAAGTTGGGATTAAGGTTAGGGTTTTTGGGGTAAGCTGGCTTTTAAGATTGTCCAGATTTGGCAGTTGTGTGCGAGATGGATGCGGACAATGTTTAGCTTGAGGAAGGAGAATTTTCCTTCTCAACCAGGTGGTTATGATTGGATTTTTCACAATGCAAATGATATTCGGACGATTTCCAATCCCAGCTTATCTTGTTGTATCCCGATTCAAAGCCGGACGATCAAACACAAACTTGGGTTAGAGAGAGAGAGATAGGATATGTGGAGATCAGGGCTTAATTTTTCTGTCCGCCGGTTGGGGCGGTGCTTGCATTCTCTCAGAATCTCTCCAGCAATTCCCTCTGGAACCCCTGCTTCCACACCCACTCGTCTGTGCTCCCTCATCTTCCCCAAAGCTCCATTGAGTTGGAATACCAGTCCCATCTCCCACCAGTCCCTTGATTCCGGCGAGGTGAGAGGGATTGATGATGAGGTGACGATTTTCGATGCGGATGCCGTTGGCGGCCGGATGATGAGCGATGTAGCCGCGGAGGAGGTGGATGAGACCGTCGACCCTGAGCAGTTGGAGAGCGTGTTGTCTCTCTTGCAGAGCACTGCGGACGGCTCGTTGGAGTCGACCCTAGACGGGATGTGCTTGGCCCTGCATCCACAGTTCGTCATCAGAGTGCTTAAGGCCCCGCTCCTCGTGGGCGACAATGTGCTTCGTTTCTTCAGATGGGCTTCTCACAGGAACTCCGATCTCGAGGTGAACGCCCTTGTTCTCGAAGAACTTGTCTGTTCCATTTGTTTGGGTGGTGGTGGGAGGACAGACGTGCGCGCGTTGTGGGATTTGATCAAGGAGGTTCGAGAGAAGCGGGAGGATGGCGCATTGGACGGGCGTGCTCCTGTCCTCGTTGCTTTGGTAGATGCGCTTCCGTCGATGGGTGAAGGGAAGGCTGCGCTCGAGGTGCTCGACGTGGTCGAAGAAGTCGGAAGATGCGTTCCTGATGACATGTCTGAATATTATTATTCTGCCGTACGTGCGCTTTTTAGGTGCTCCTTGTATGACCTTGCTTGGTCTTTGTGCGAGAGGATGCTTAATGCAGGACGCCTGCCCGATGGCCATAAAGCCGGGAAGAAGATCATATCTTGGTTTTGTGATGGGAAGAAAGACAAATGTGCCTACCCAGTTTATTTAGCCGCGAAGGACGGCAACTCCAAGTCCCCCCAACCTCAATCCTGCATTAACTTTTTGGTCGCCTCCTGGTGCGAAGAGGATCCGACAGTGAAATTAGGTTGGGAGTTGCCGGGTGACTTCAAAGGGGAGGCACGACAATTCGCTATCGAACCGTTTTCTGACGTCATTCGGTGTCTTTGCTGGATTGGAGATTTCGATGGGGCAAGGAAATTGTTCCATAGGATGACGGCTGAAGGACCGGCTCTGGGAAACGCAGTTTTCTACCATGTGATCAGTAGCTGTTCAGAGGCCGAGGAGATGAGATCAGCTAGGGTGTTGATGCAAGTGATGAAAGGTGAGGGATTGGAACCGGACGTGTATACTTATACTGTCATCATTGCTGGTTATGCAAACAGTGGTGAGATGGATCAGGCCAGGAAAGTCCTGCTCGAGGCCAAAATGAAGCACTCCAAGCCGACGCCGGTGACTTGCTATTCGCCTATCCGTGGCTGCTGCGAGATCGAAGGATTCGATCAGGCCCTCGAATTATTTAGTGAGATGAAGGATTGTGGATTTCAGCCGAGTGTTGATGGATACAACGTACTGATTCAGCCGCTTTGCTTGAAGGTATCGGATTGGGAGAAGGCAGAGAAACTGTTGGAAGAAATGGAAGAGAGAGGACTGCATCTTTAACGAAATCACGCAGGGGCTCGTCGAAGCCATCAAAAGCCCAGCATTACCTCGGACGCTCGGACATCCTTCCGAGTCTATCAAGGACAACTAGGATGTTGGGCTGAGCCGTCTGCTTTTCTGAGTCTATCAAGATTGGGGAAATTATATATAAAAAAAAGTTCTAAATTTATTATAATTGTGCCAATTTACTTACGATTTTTTTTTGTCGATTCAGTTTAACTTTTTTGCAATTGCGTCAATTTAAGCCATCCGCCGACATAATATTTTAATGTTATGTCGAGTTTGGCGAGGTATCGATCAATTTCGGCCAGCGATAGCGAGGTCACGCCTCGCTAGATCTCTGCTCTGGCAAGACTCGGCCTTGCCTAGGCCCAGCAAGGCATCGCTTGGCCATGGCGAGGCTCACCACGAGCTTCGCCTGCTCACTGTCGTCCGTGGCCAATATGGCTAGAGAAAGAAGAATAGGGAAAAAAAAAAGATAAAAAAAAGAAGAAAAATGAAAATGAAAATTAATAAAATATTATGGTGCCGGCTGACCCTCACATTAGTGCTAGCTAGTCGAAATTGATGAAATTGACGGGATTGACACAATTATAAAAGACTTAAGACTAAATCAATAAAAAAAAATTAAAAGTAAATAACCATAGATTTATGATTTTTTTTAAAAATAATTTTCCCGTCGATACGACACGGTCCAGCATAGCATTGGCAGTTTTCTTTATGTGGCCTAGACACATGATGCGACATGCTTATGTTTAGGCCAGGAAAAACGAGAAAAACTTGAGAGCGATTTTATAGCATCGCATCTGGTTTTAGTCTCAACATTTCCTTTCCACACCTCGGTTCAGCAGAGCAACTAATAGCAATTCCGAGGGCAATTTGGGCCGTAGTGATTCGTAAACTGAGTTTACTGAAGTCGTACCAGTCGCGAAAACGAAACGCATTTGATCATAATTGGTGACTCCCTTCAAAATGTAGTGGGCATACCTACTTCCCGTGAAAAAGGTAAATCTTCATATGCACGAAAGAGAACCCTTGTCTCCAACTCGAACTCGCTTAAAGCTTAAAATAACTCGGAGGAGGAGATGGACAGCAACTTATTCATGGTATACACACTTCCGTTCCTCTTTAATTTACCCCGAAGAAACTGTCTTATCTTGCGAAAGCGCCGGTCTTTTAACTCTCGCTTGTGCTTGACATCATCCTTATGAAGCCGTGGTGAAACCGGCGGCGACTACACCTCAAGATCCAACGTCCAACCCTGTACCTGTCTCCAGTAATAGCTTGTCCTGGCCTCCATATCCAAAACAAGTTTTGTACATATTGAGAAAGAAAACAAGCGAAGTCTCGGCAGAAGGCGGCAATGCTTGTGAACCAGAGTGCAATAAGACAAAAGCAGTCACCTTCCAGCAATTTACTCTCCGTCCACCATGCATGAGCTTATGCGCCACCACAAACACCTGTCCTTTCATGGACTGTGTAAATTCCGAAAGTGGTCGACCACGTCATAGGAATCACTGAGTCGTTGGAGATCCGATCGGTGAAGGAGATTAACTTGTGCTTGCTTGGATGCATGGTCAGCTTGTTTTGCTTTGGATGAGAAGCAGTGCCGAACGCGAATACGGTGATTTCTTGTCCCTGTCATATAGGTGCCACTCACCCTCACCTCTAAAACAACTTCCTTGTCTCTGTTGTCCTCACACCACCAGTTCTGAGGGACACCATCAACAAGCTCCTCCACGGTCTGGAACTTTTCATGATGAACCGACACTTCAGTTGTTTGTTCCGGTTCAATTATGCCCGAAGCCGGGGAAACCTGGTTTAGTGAAAATGCCAAACATTAAATTAGCCAACTCCGCTTTATATCCTCCCATTAACTTAAACGATTTGACAAAAGGGCTGCCAACACCCGACAGATATTGACAAAACTCAGGGAAAAAAATATCTGCACGACATCCCATTAGTCGACAGCTTCTAAACGTAAGACATCACAGTCCACCACACCAGAGCATGGCATTCATCTAAATAATAATTTTTCTTATCTTTCTCCTCAAAGTGCCAGTGAACACATTAACCAACGATCATAAATTTTTTTTCAAAAGAGCTAAATCTTCCAACCTAGTCTACAAGTTAAGTCAATCAGAGCCAAATCAATCAGAGGGCAGACCCACCTTACAAGTCCCAACAATATACTAGATAATTTACCGCACAGAAGAGCAACTACCGTTAACTGTTTCAAGATCAGCTCCCTGGCTCGATTTATTCTTCTACTGACGTCTTCATATTAACAACTGAAAGTTAAATTCCTCAAGAAACGTTTAAAACCACAAGATCAAACAAAATTCGTAGCCAGTCTTACCCTTAGCCATTGTGGAAAGCCAAAGGAACCTCTCGGGTGATGGTCCAATGCCTGTCCATCGTCCTTGATCATAGAGACACCTTCACAAATTATTTGAAAAAAAGCATCACTCTTCCCAGATTTATTTGTAATTCGCAAAGTAGATGGGTACTGATTTTGAAGGATTATGTTGTTGGTGCTGACAATGGTCTCCGGAATCATAAATAACCCTTTGAGCGTAGTCTTAATTCTCTCATTTTGGGCAACAACTTCAGCAAATTCTTGCCTACGGGCTGACTCATCGACTTGAGCTATATCCACATTAAACATACAACGAACTGGTTTGTGATCACTGTCTGTCACATCCATGCAAGCCTCATATCTGCAATTGGACAATGCAAAATCACACAGTTATGCATAGTGAGATCTATGAATATAAGCCTGAATCACCTTCCGCTGATTTCTTGAAAGAACATGCATCCAACAGATTAGAGAGTCTAGCGGTATGCTTAGGACAAGAGAGAGAGAGGAGCGAGAGAGGGCAAAAGAGTTGGGGTGGGGAGAGGGGTTGGATGGAATCCAATGGCAACTGGTGCTTGGGGTAATGGTGATTATAGAAATCCTGTGATGTATTTATGAGAAACCAAATTCTATTGAAATATAGCTGGGACCTGTCAAGATTGCCTGAGGTTTACGTGGAAGACTGATGCTTGTGCATACCATGTCAAACCGGATGCTCATGCACACTAAAACGCCACGATAAGCAAATGCAATATGCCTCCAAATCACAGGTTATCATGTCAAGAGGCCTGTTAAACAGAAAAGCATTACACGCCATAATATTTTAACTTACCGTACTACTGAAGAGACTATAGGACACCCTAAACTGCATTCTGATTCCAGAGCTGAGCGGCTATCACGGTACAAAATTCTGTCACACCATGCAGGAATGCGCTTCTTCTCACTAGAATCATACCCTAGAGCAAACAGAAATTTTAGTGCTCAAGAGCTTCAACATCATTACCCATAAGCACTTTACAAGACCAACCTACTAAGAGGTGCTCATCATGGTTTACTAGGGGACACTAAGATGTTTCTTTCATTGGCTACTTATACCAGCAATGACAGACCGTATCGTAAATCAACAGCTGATACAAAATTCACATTGAGAAACTACCTGCCAATCCCACCTGGTGCCGTTCAAACTTGTATGTAGGAGGAAATTTAACAACTGCTTCACGCATTCCTTGGAAAACATTACCAGCTTCCATTTCTACTCGAAGCTGATCCTTCTCCCAAAGCCAATCAAAGCATCTCTGAGAAACAAAATCTCTCGCTTCATCATAAGTAATACCATCGAGCCGGTAATTGAAATCGCCCAAAAATATGACCAGGTCTGCCTCAGACAGCTCGGGCATTACTTCAGCTGACTGGGAGAATACTCCCTGCTCAGAACAAATACTAAATCAGTACGAACCAGAAAATCATAGATCGTTTCATGTAACTAGATAATATAAGCATGATACCAGTGTTGAGATTTTATACCTACATTTGTTCCATGGAGCGTTTGGACAGCAGAAGAGGCACTGACTGCAACAGAAAGAATCAATGGAAAACAATTGATGTAAGCAAGCCAACATAGATACACTGTGAAGGCAAGTTTACAACACAATAACAGGTTTGATGGTATACCAGCCGCCACATTGGAAAATGTAGATGCTCTGGTGAAGGTCATACTCCTATATACATGATCAAAATCATCATTCCGACGAGCAACTGCTTCAGCATGTGCAGCGAAATGACAATTTACAAAGCACATGATTCGGTCATACACTCTAATCCTCAAACCAACAGCTCCCTGTTTGTATTTCAACCATGTTAAAGACAATGATCCAAAATTAAAGAAGAAGAGCATTTCAGTAAACATGTGAACTGACAGATGTGTCTTCTCAAAACACACATGTAAGCTAAAAATCTATCAACAAAAAGCAACCAAATAAATAATTCAAACTTTTCAACAACTCAACCATCGTCGACCGTTAACTAGAATGGTTGAAGCCTTTTTGACGAGGATGCTGGCACAAAATCACTACCATGAAGAGAGCAAGACAGGCAAGAAAAGGAGAAACAGTACGAAGTTCACCATTTACAAGCTTTACCAGTGAGTAATGGCATAGCATATACTCTCTATTGTTAGGCACAGATTATCCATGGAATGCAATGCCTACCTACTGGGCTTATCTCACCCAGCAAACTGATTTCTGAATCCTAGTCTATAAACACCTTAATCCTACCGTATCCCATCCAAACATAACAAGGGCATCTATTGTCCTGTCATGTCCTAAATCAAAATCACAACGCAAAAATACAACTTACTCTTCTTAAGAAAAACAGAGAAGAGAAGTCGTCAGTCACTCAGAGATTAAACATAACCGAGAAATAAAGTCTTAAAATGACAAGTGAGAACTTCAAAGCTCCTACATGAAACTTCATTGTATCGTGAGATTACTACAATGAAACATTCTCATAGCAACAAGCAACAAGAAGCAGCCGCAAGTGTGTACCTTGTTTCCAATCGTACGCCCAAATCCACAAGGAACTGCTGCAGCATCAACATCTCCAGCATGAGGCTTTAGACTATTTCTCACCCTGACAGACACTTTACACATCAGAGGAGAAACTGCCCACTAATTGATAAAGGATGAAGGAAAATGCTATTGCTTAAATATGTAGTGTACGGCTTACTTAGACAACTTGCTCGAATACCCTTTTTAAATTTTGATGAAAATGCAGAGTCATCCCTAGCATTTTAAATTGTGCCTTGCCCCTGGTAAAAATACTCCAAGCCTAACAAATTGCTGATTAATTTTGAGGTGGCTTATAGAAATGAGCTTAATAAATGTAGGAGCTTTTAATACATTGTAGCAACTTAGTTAAACATACATTTTGATTACTTCATCTTGTATAGGGTGTTTGCCAATACGAAGGAAAAGGAAACATTCCATATCACTTTGTGATATAGAGCAAAAGAGAAAAGAAAAGAACTGACCACATGGCAATGAGCAAGCCAGCTAGTTGCCTAGAGCCCATATGTTCAAAGGTTGACCCCTCATCCAATGTTTTGCCAATCATATCCAGCCACCATTGTCCAACTGCACTACCCTCAAGCCCCACCTATAGATGAAATACCAAGTTAGTTGATGCAGGAAATATGATGCAATTCTCCTGATTTCATTTTCTTCTGGAAACATTACCACTGCTGCATAGGGTGTCAAATATACCGCACACAATCTTACCAGAATCTCAATGAATTTTGTGAGGGTCACAAATTACGGTGGAAAGCATGTTAAAATAAATATATAGCGATTGTCTGACTCGCATTTCAAAGGAGTGGAATATGAGGGAAAAATTATGAGTATCACTAAAGTCAGATGGTTGATTTAAAAAAGAAAGATGCACTGTCCTCAAGGATTAATTGCTTGGACACGGAACATTGGATATCACCAAAAACATGCATATTAAGAATGATAGGGGACAAAAGTTGTTTTCTTTTCCAATTTCCAGTAACAGACTCTAAGAAGCAGAGAACAGTACATGTGAATGATTAATAAAGTCACTTACTGTTTCTTTGGCTGCAGACACAGCAAGGAAACCAGCGCCCATTTCAACTTCTTGCAGCCCAACAACAACGATATTTGCATCAGATGCCGCGGAGCCGAGCCATGATATAAGAGAGTCTCTAGAAGCTCTTTCCTGTCCAACATTCCATGTTCCAGCCAATATTTTCATGTTTTCTATCCTAGTGTACAGAAACTCTTTGCCAGCCAATTCCAAACGTAGTATGCTGTCGATAGGTCCAGGAGATGTAATGCTCCAACCACGTATACCACCATGTTTAGCCAAGCTGAAAACATATCCAGCCCCTACAGCTAATTTTAGAACAGGACTACTGTGGGCTACCCATGCTCCTAGCAGGTTACCCTCAAGGTCCAGTACATGTATAAAACCACTTGCATAACCAACCCATATGCGATGTCCAAATGTACAAAGACATTGCACAGGAAGATAGTGGTACTGGAAATCTTTCAGACGGTTTCCGTTTCCATCCCATTGTATCAGTAAGCCACTTGCATACCCAGTCCAAACCATCCCATCTATTGTTGTAACAAGTGCTTCTGTTCTCCTAGAATCATCTCCAAATGCCCCTTTTGTTGCCACTCGACGAACAGCATCAGCAGCTCCTAATATAACATTGCGAGACCGCTGAAAAAAACCAAAGGAGCTCTGTGTTTTTTCCTTTCTTTGACTAGAAAAAAAGTCCATTGAAAAATCCTGCAGTGCTGAGCTGTCGCCTCGGCTCTCTACCTGTCCATCTACACTATACACGTTCAATAACTCCCTTGTACGAGCATCCCTACACATAGCAATTATTCCAATAAATGGAACTCAGATTTCAAATTTGAAAATCTGCAAGATCCATGATTAAGAAAGGGGAGACCCACAACTGCTAAGGTAAACATTTTGCAGATAGTCAACCAGATGAAAGAGGAAGAAGAAGAAGAAGAAGAAGAAGAAGAAGGAAGTACAAGGATGACCACAGAGAGAACCATAGCTAGGTTGAAGAGAGGATGCAAAACGATCTCCTAAGCAGGTATTCTCATAACAAGGAAAAAAAGTCTGTCGAATAAAGCCTATTACAATACATGCATCAAAAGTGATATGCAAGACAATTTGGGAGGATGGAGCTTGTATATCGAGAGTTGTCAAGTCATATTTGGACGTACCTAAATTAATATATAAAGAGCTTTTGCAAATGAAGCTTATGGAATCATGCAATTAAGACAATATTACTTTTGATGCATGTATTGTAATAGGCTTTATTCGACAGACTTGTTTTCCTTGTTATGAGAATACCTGTTTAATTGCATGATTCCATAAGCTTCAGTAGCAAAAGCTCTCTATAAATTAAAGCTCTCTATAAATTAATTTAGGTACGTCCAAATATGACTTGACAACTCTCGATATACAAGCTCCATCCTCGCAAATTGTCTTGCATATCCACAGATAAGGGCTGAGAACAGTTCATCGACATTACCTTTGGTGTTAAAACCATCTGAGACACTGTAAAACATCCATGGTAATATGCAATTTGAAGATTCCATGCTTGAATTCGAATATAGTGGTTGCTTATTGTCAAATAAAAGTGTGGAGAACCATACACCCATTCAGGAGAACTCACGAGACAATCAAACTCATTATGAAGAATTGATTGGACCAAAAAAAAAAAATCTGAGCTTATTCAAGCTATCTATAACTCCAATAGCAATATAAAAGGAATGCACATACCACAGGGCAAACGACTGATTTCCAAAACCCCACACTTTTCCCGCATAATTATCTGAAAATAAGTGCTTGACATCAGCTGCTAAACTGTTGCTGCAACCATTTGTGTTAACATAGTTCGGAGGGTCAATATATGATCTGTCCACAATGGAAGCAGCCATATGTCTTTCTTCCACTGTTAAAGAAAGAGATTTCTCAATAGCTTCCCAAGGCCAAATTTTGATAACACCACCCTCTGAACCTGACCACAAATCCCCTGAATTGAAGAGAAACTGACTTAGGTTCAAAGAAAGATGAAAAACAACGCTCTTGATAACGAAAATCTACTCTGACGTCATTCACCATAAATCAACACAAGGATCTATTCCCAGAAAGGAAAAAAGAGGGTTCAGTTAATGAACAGATATAATAAGCAGAAGATGGAAGAAGTCCAACATTTCCACTATGAACAAAAAAAGATGGAAAATAAAAGGCCATGTTAGTCTCTATGAGAAAAAATTCTAGCCACTTCTAAGTTAACCTAGCAACAATAATCCCTACCAGACAATAATTGTCTCAACAAACAGCCGGACAAGTAAGTTTAGTGGGGGAACAGATCATAACAAGAAAGCGAAGAACCCCACAGTGCATAAAGTATCTAAACAGAACATAGATCCAGAGGTGGGAATAAAAGGTTAAGTTTGCACAAGCAGGGCTGGAAATTTGCCTGAAAATGTTGCACATTTCAAGGCATTAGTGTTGTCAAGTATTTTTACTATTTAGATGTTTGCATAAATGTACTAATGAAGAGAATTTGCAAAACTTTAGATTGGTGCGAAAAAATGACAAGAAAGCTGTAAGAGAGGCTAGAGGCAAGACTTTCTTAGATATGTACAAAAAACTTGGGAGCAAAGAGGGTGAAAAAGATATCTATAGGCTTGCAAAGATAAGGGACAAGAAAAGTAAAGACTTGACTCAGATTAGATGTATCAAGGATGAAAATAAAAAACTGTTAGTAAGAGATGTAGAAGTGAAGGAAAGGTGGGTGAGCTATTTTAACAAGCTTTATAATGGGGAGGGCGATAGAAGTTAAGTGGATTTGGTGGATGCTTCTGATGAGTTAAACAGAAGGTTTGTGCGTAAAATCAGAGCACAAGAAGTTAAGGATGTTTTAAAGAAGATGAAGACTAGTAAAGCCTTCGGACCAAATGGTGTCCCTATTGAAGTATGGCGATGCTTAGGGAACATGGCAATAAGTTGGTTGACTAAACTATTTAACAAGATTCTCCAAGCTAATAAGATACCTGATGAATGGAGAAAGAGTATAATTGTGCCTATCTACAAGAACAAGAGAGATATTCAGAACTGTTGCAACTATAGAGGCATTAAGCTTATGAGCCATACAATGAAATTGTGGGAAAGAATTACTGAGCATCGTTTGAGAGTAGAAACCAAGGTCTTCGTAAATCAATTTGGATTTATGCCAATAAGATCTACCTTGGAGGCTATCTTCTTAATACGACAGTTGATGGAAAGATATCGAGAACAGAAAAAAAATCTACATATGATGTTTATTGACCTCAAGAAGGCATATGATAGGGTTTCAAGAAAAGTTTTGTGGTGGATTCTTGAGAAGAAAAAAGTACCTTTAAAGTATGTAGAGGCAATCAAGGATATGTATGATGGTGTTACTATATGTGTGAAGGCCTGTAATGGCGCATCAAGTTATTTTCCATTCACAGTTAGTTTACATCAAGGTTCGGCTTTGAGCCCTTATCTTTTTGCACTAATTATAGATGCGTTAGCAAAGGATATCCAAAATGAGGTACCATGCTGTATGCTGTTCGTAGATAATATTGTACTTATTGATGAGGCTAGGGCTGGGGTCAGTACTAAATTAGAATTATGGAGAAACACGTTAGAGTTCAAAGGATTTACGTTAAGTCGTAGTAAGACGGAATACATGAAATGTGAGTTCGCCACGATAAGAGGAGATAATCAATAATCCGTAGATATACTTGGACAGAAAGTACCTAAGAAAGATGATTTCAGATATTTGGGATCATTCTTGCAAAAAAGAGGAGAGATTGATGACGATGTAAGCTATAGAATCAAAGCAGGTTGGATGAAATGGCGCAATGCATCAGGGTTTTTGTGTGATCCCATAATTCTTTTAAAGTTCAAAGGGAAAATTTTATAGAACAGCAATAAGACCTGCAATGCTATACGGAGTTGAATGTTGGCTAGTACAGAAGCAACATGAGCATAAAATTGGGGTAGTGGAAATGAGGATGTTAAGGTGGATGTGTGATTATACAAGAATGGATAAGATAAAAAATGACGATATTCGACGAAAAGTTGGAATAACACCGGTGGCAGAGAAGACGAGAGAACATAGATTGAGGTGATTTGGACATATACTCCGTAGATCCATAGATACTCCGATAAGAACAGAAGTGTGTTACTGAGAGCACGATATAAAGAAAGGACGAGGTCGGCTGAAACTTACTTGAGGGAAGGTAGTAAAATAAAATTTAATGAAGTGGGAAATAGATAGGCGTACGGTCTGTCTTAGGACGGAGTGGAGGAAATCTATTCGCATTGTAAAGGGGGGGATTTCATATGTTCCAGAGTGCCATGTTTAATCCTCTCTATTTATTTATATTTATTTTTGGGATACCCATTTTTTGCTTTTATTTTAATATATTTTAAGCTTTTTGCTTCGGATTCATTGACCGCCGACCCTAACTGGCTTGAGATAAAGGTGATGTTGATTGTGATGTATCCAATTAGAAGATTTTGGTTTCTCTCACAGAATTATTTCTTTTTTACGATAAATTGCATTAAAAAGGTGCAGAGGGGGTACCGCCCTTATACAAAATGGCTTCCAAGTAGAACCAACCATATACAAAATTGCTCAAAAGACTATTTTTAATATTTCCAACAAACCTCCTTTTAGTACTACTCAAAGTAAGAATACAATCCCAAGCAAAAAGAGACACCTTCAATGGAACCTTGACACTTCAGAGAGATTCCCAAATCTCGCACAATTATATGAAAAGTGTTGAGAGAGAAAAAACTGAACTGAATGCTTGGTTAGGTCGATGTGACCCCAAGCTATCTATTTATAATAAAGCCAAAAAGGCCAAGAATTACAATATTGCCCTTATTGCTACTATTCATAAAATAATAAAGAAAATAGACAAATATGCCCCTATCGTCTAAAGACTCTCAACACTCCCCCTCAAGTTGGAGCATAAATATCACACATGCCCAACTTGACTAAAATAGGATGAAACGATTTACTCCCTATTCCTTTAGTAAAGACATCAGCAAGTTGATCACCGGATTGAACAAAAGGCATACAAATTAATCCACTCTCCAACTTCTCTTTGATGAAATGTCTGTCAATCTCCACATGTTTTGTACGGTCATGTTGTATAGGATTGTGAGCAATACTAATGGCTGCTTTATTATCACAAAATAATATCATAGGAAGATGAACGGATACACAAAGATCTTCAAGTAATCCTTTAAGCCATAACAACTCACAAACTCCCTGTGCCATCGCACGAAACTCTGCTTCAGCACTAGACCGAGCGACCACATTCTGCTTTTTGCTGCGCCAAGTCACAAGATTTCCTCCTAAGAAAGTACAATACCCAGAAATAGACTTTCGGTCAGGAGATCCAGCCCAATCAGCATCTGTATAAGCTTCAACCTTCAAGCCATCATGAGGAGATAAAAGAATCCCTTTGCCAGGAGCAGATTTTAAATACCGAAGGATCCGAAGAACAGCATTCATATGAGTAGAGTATTGATCATGCATAAACTGACTCACCAAGCTTACAGCAAAAGCAATATCAAGTCGGGTGTGTGATAAATAAATCAACTTGCCCACTAACCGTTGATAACAACCTTTATCCACTGGATCACCATCTTTTTCTCGAAGACGAGTATTGGCATCAATAGGTGTATCAAAGGGATGACATCCCAATAACCCCACTTCCGTCAAAAGATCAAGGACATACTTCCTTTGGTATAGAAAGATACCCTTTGAAGATCGAGAACTTCAATCCCAAGAAAGTATCGAAGCTTTCCAAGATCTTTTATTTCGAACTCTTGTCCAAGAAACTTCTTCAACCGGTTGATCTCATCACTATCATTTCCTGTGACAACAATATCATCTACATAGACAATGAGAATAGTGATTTTAGTACCTGCTTTCTTCACAAACAAAATGTGATCAGCATTGCTCTGTTTATACCCAACAGAGACCATAGCTCTCTGAAACCTACCAAACCAGGCTCGAGGTGATTGCTTTAAACCATAAAGTGCACGTTTCAACTTGCACACTTTACCTTGAGTTTTATCACAGGAAAAACCTGGAGGAATCTCCATATACACTTCCTCTTCCAACTCTCCATGAAGAAAGGCATTTTTCACATCTAACTGCTGAAGATCCCATCCCTGGTTGACATCACATGAAAGTAGCACTCGAACAGTATTCAACTTGGCAACAGGAGCGAAAGTTTCTTGATAGTCAATCCCAAAAGTCTGAGTAAATCCCTTTGCCACTAATCGTGCTTTATATCTGTCCACAGTACCATCCATCTTTTGTTTGACTACAAACACCCACTTACATCCTATCGGTTTTTTTCCAGGAGGAAGAACAACAAGATCCCACGTGTCATTTTTTTTTCAAAGCATACATCTCTTCCACCATTGCTGTTTTCCACTTCTCATCTGCAAAAGCTTCCCGCCAATTTTGTGGAATAGAAACAGAAGATAGAGAAGACACAAAAGCACGATAAGAGCTAGACAACGAGTCATATGAGACAAACTGAGATATAGGGTGTTGAGTACAAGTTCTAGTACCCTTTCGAAGTGCAATAGGAAGATCAGAAGAGGAAGTCTTACCAAAAGTAGTAGAATCCGAATCCGGAGATGATGATTGAACAGGCAATATATCTGTGGTCTTAACCTGCTTGTTGGTAGTGGGCTCCCTACGATGATATGTCTTCAATGTCGTACTACTATCAATAGTTTGCCTAATAGATGTGGGAATAGACTCCCCTTGAAGTGGTTGATTTGTTATCTCCCCCTGTGGCACTGTACTATTTTCTTCTTGTGTTGTATTGTTTTCCTCTTGGGAAGGAGGAGAAACATCAGAGACTATCGGAGGGTAAGTAGAAGAAGGGTAAGTAATATCCACAGGAGCATCTAGAGTGGGGAAATGGAACACCTCTACACTAGGACACTCCCCCTGAAGAGGTGGAGCTAAATAATAGGAATTAGACTAGTGAAAAACCACATCCATAGATATAATGGTGCGCCTAGAAGGAGGATGATAACACTTATAACCCTTTTGAGTAGCTGAATATCCAAGAAAAATGCAGCGGAGACCACGGGGTTCCGGCTTACTCTTAGAGGCGGTGTTGCGGGCATAACAAACACAACCAAAAATTTTTGGGGTAAGAATAAAAGTCGATGATCCCTGCAAAACATCAATAGGTGTGCGAAAATCAAGAATTCTAGTAGGCATCCGATTTATTAAATAGGCAGCGGTTAAGATAGCATCACTCCAATATTGAGCTGGGACATGACGAGCAAACATAAGAGACCTAGCGACCTCTAACAAATGTCGGTTCTTTCTTTCAGCAACACCATTTTGTGCTGGGGTATCAACACAACTGGTCTGATGAATAATGCCATGATCAAAGAGATATTGTTGAAATTGACCTTCAGTGTATTCAGTACCATTGTCACTGCGAAGAATTTTTAAAGTGGCATTGAACTGAGTCTGGACCATTTTGTGAAAATTTTGAAAACAATGAAAAACGTCAGTCTTATGTTTCAACAAATAAACCCAAGTTGTACGAGAATGACAATCGATAAAAGTGACAAACCAGCGATGACCGGAAATAGAAGTATGTCGGGAAGGACCCCACACATCAGTATGGATCACATGAAAAGGGAAACGGCTTTTATTATTTGAAGATGGATATGTTGAACGGGTTTGTTTAGCCAAAACATAGGCTTCACAAAAAAACTCATTCTTATTACAAGCTAAAACGAGACTAGGAAAAACTTTTTCTAAAGTTCCTAAAGGAGGATGACCTAATCTGCAGTGCCACTGGTGGAGATCTGTCAATGCTGAATTAACTGGATAAGGCGTAGAAGACAAAGTAGAAGTAGAAACCCCACTACCCTCGAGCAGATAAAGACCACCATCCAATCTACCATATCCAATCTCCTTCTCCGTTACCAGATCCCGAAAAACACAATAAGAAGGAAAGAAGGTTACTTTACAGTTTAAATCTCGAGTCAAACTGCTGATAGAAAGGAGATTAGTAGAGAATGATGGGATATGTAAAACAGAAGATAATGAAAGAGTGGGAGAACAATTGATGGATATGGACCCTTTTCCAGCAATGGAAGAAAGGGTTCCATCAGCTACGCGCACTTTGTCTCTGCCGGAAATAGGAGTATATTGCTGAAAGAGACTAGAAGAACCTGTCATGTGATCTGTAGCCCTTGTATCAATGATCCATGGGCTGGAAACAACAGATGTATTAAACCCCCCAAAGAAGATACCTGAAGTGGCTATGTTTGAAATAGAAGGAGAAGACGAATTGGCAATTGTGGAGGAGGCAGTAGCAGTAGAAGCTTTCAGTAGACGTCGAAATGCTTGAAGTTCTTCCTGGGATAAACCGATATCAGTAGTAGGTGTAGTAGGAACAGTTTCAGTATGGTGTGCCTTGTTTTTTCCCTTTCTTTGAGCCCTTTGTGCCTCAAAATCTGCAGGTTTTCCATGTAACTTCCAACAGGTAGCCTTAGTGTGATACGGCTTATGACAATGTTCACACTTCACAACCTCCTTAGAGGTATCGGACCGGAAGGATGAACTAAATTTGGCAATAGTGCCAGTACTAGTTTGTAGAGCAGACCAATCAACAGTAGGGGGATGAAGCATTGCTGTCCTGCGGCTTTCTTCAGAGTGAACTAGGGCATAGGACTGTTCCAGAGTAGGGAATGGAGACCGGCTAAGGACTTGAACACGTATCTGATCATATTCAATATTTAATCCTGCCAAGAAATCATAAACTCTGATCTTGTCCACATGCCTCTTGTAGACAGCAACATCCGCATCATTGGTTGGATGATAATCGGCATAATGATCTAGCTCTTGCCACAAACTTCGAAGCTCAGCATAATATTGAGATATAGTCATCTCCTTCTGAGTGGTGTCATGAACCCTCTTTCGAAGTTCATACACCTGCGCATCATTCCCAAGTTGACCATAAGTATCCCTTGCAGCCGACCAAATCTGTGCCGCAGAATCAAGAAGCAAATATCCCTTTGCAATATGTGACTGCATTGAGTTAAACAAGAAAGACATTATCAAAGCGTCGTTCGAGATCCACTTTTCCTGAGTAGTACCTGAGGTAGCTGGCCTCGCAGAAGTGCCGTTGATATGTCCTGTAAGCCCTCGGCCTGCGATGGTCAAGAATGCCGATCGAGACCATATCAAATAATTTGTACCGTCAAGCTTCACAGGCATCGCAGCAAAATTAATATAATCTATACGACCATCCCCTGGAGGTCCAGAGCTCACAGTTGAATCCTCAGACGACATTATGTCTCAAAATTCGACTCGAAGAGTGTAAATGGAGAAATCAAACCACCAAAAATTGCCAAAAAAGGCCAAAAGTTTGATGGAAGCCTTCAGTAATAGGTTGAAGTTGTCCTCCAAGAGAAAAACCAAATCAGATCAAGGGAAAGAAAAAATCGAATTTTTCCAGGGTTTTGAAAACCTGAAAAAAATTCGATAATTCTGATTTTTCCCAAAGAATCTGAAAAAAAATATATGGTGGTCCACGAACTGCAGTACTTTGGTCTTCAAACACGAGAGGATAGTCCAGCGGCAAGGCACGAAACAATCTCAAACAAGAAGACCCAAAAAATCGCAGAAGAGGTTGAACCACCTATCGCAGATTGCAAAGAAGCTTTAATTTATCTCATAGAGGTGAGGTTTAGGGCAGACACTAGATTCAAAGAATCACCTCATTAGTGCTGCCCTATGCTGTGAAAGAAAGCAAAGACGAAGGTGGGAAGGAACTGCGGTGGGGTGAGAGAAGAGAGAGAGAGAGAAGAACGTAGAAGAAATTAGGGTTAGGGTTAGGGTTTCAATTCAGCCCTAGCTCTGATACCATGTTGAGAGAGAAAAAACTGAACTGAATACTTGGTTAGGTCGATGTGACCCCAAGCTATCTATTTATAATAAAGCCAAAAAGGCCAAGAATTATAATATTGCCCTTATTGCTACTATTCATAAAATAATAAAGAAAATAGATAAATATGCCCCTATCGTCTAAAGACTCTCAACAAAAAGGAACATCACCTGGACAATCTACTAAAGCATCTATCTGATGCCACGCTCTATCACGATTACCGGTCAAATAGAAAACTCAGTATATTAGGCAAATCATCATGACACTCCCCAATGAACAGTTAAAACATTCTCACATCTATCAAAGAATAGCACAATGGACACAACTCAGCCCCGAGTTCATCACACACACACAACCAAATGCAGCTCCACCACCTTATTAATCACAAATTCAGCCCATCTCCGTCAGATAAACCCTTTCACAAGCGATAATCCAATCCGGAAATCGAACAAAGAGTAAACATGCACAATAAACCCTCAACAGACTCAACAATTCAATTAATTGCAGCAGGATCAGCAGGCTCAATTTGGTGTCTGGAGCTGTAACTTGCATACAGCAGCATGCAAACCTTTTGAGAGCCCATGAGAGTATTTGGTAGCACACGCACCAATAGACTTCTAGACACCAAATACACAGCCACATCAATCAAGAATGTGACGTAACTATTAAAAAGAATAGTACTGACATGTATCAATAATTGGAACTTGACAATGATCTTTCAGATCGTCTGATGCAAAGTTATGAGAGAAGGAAACTATGCAAATTATCAGACAACAGGGCAGAAAGTATGGGCCCATTATCAATTGGGTGACATGCAGCTCATTGACGCTTGTATATGTATTTCCATTTCCAAAAGGGGAAAGAAGCTCTTCAACTATAGAATTCCCTCTCAGCCAAAATAATACACTTCATCTCTCTAAGACAAAAGATTGGGAGGGAGAAAATGTACGTGATTTCTCATCTAAGTTTTCTCCATTAGTTGGTGACCTTTGGTATTGTGGATTTGGTATCAGTAAAAAGTATAATGCACAACATGGACAACACTCACCACGCGAAGTTAGATATATCAGCTCCTTTTAACTATTATGCTTTATTTAGTTCAAAACATCAGGTTCTGAAGTCTTTCCTCATCCATTGTACCATCCATTTCCACAGAAAATTGAATCTTCTTTGTATCATCTAATAGTCGTCATTTCACAAGTGCAAAACCTAGGTTAGTGCATTGGAAGGCTAACATACTGTTACATCACAGTTAGTACTAGATATGCATTGCAAGTGGCCCTCCATTACGCAGAAGTGAATGGTCACGCCTCAACAACTTGGTCTCTAATGCGCAACCAGAATCTAGAATTATATCAATACTGGCTGAGAAGGAAGAGCTTACCATAAGAAGAGATGACGATGGAGAGAACAGGCCCTCGATGAGCCAGCCACGACAGTGCTTCCTTGAAGCGAGTTTTCTTACTGCTACACGTAGCGGCAACAGAAGAAGAAGAAGAACCGAACGACATGCTCCAGCACCTGACCCTACCGTCACGGTGACCGCTCCACACCAGTTGGCTCGCCTCGTCGGCCACCAAGCACAAGATGGGCGACATCCCACCCACCGACTCCCTGTAGGGCACAGTGTCAGGTTCAGTGTCGACGTCCTCGTCCCTCTCAGCAGCTGCATAAATGTCAGCGGTCAAGTCCCAAACCCTGATGCTCCTCTCGCCGCCGGCCCACAGCTGAGAAGGGGTGGCCACAAGAGTCCCCAGGGAACACCCGATTTGGGTCTCCCTCAGGGGTTGCGGCCTCAGTTCCACACACGGCGGTCGCCCCGGATGGACCGCCGCCCGAACCGGCAACTTGAAAACGCCCGCGCCTCCTCCCCGGCCCACGAACTCCGGCAAGGACGCCGAGCCCCTCGACTTCCGCTCGCCGCCTGGCGCATCGCCCGTGGGAAGAGCGTCGGACGAAGACGAGGTGGAGAGCTTGCGATCCAAGAACTGGAGCATGAAATCGAGGCGCTTGGTGGTGGATGAGATGGCGCGCTGCGCTTCCGCTCCATCGCCGCCGCCGCCGCCTTCCTCCTCCTCCCCCTCCTCCTCGGAGGACTCGAAGTGGTGAGTGAAGAAGGGCTGAGACAGGGGAGGAGTGGTGGTGGAAGTCGGGCCCGTGAGAAGGTCGAAATCGTAATTGTCGCTCATCCTCTCGAGGCGGAAGAGAGAATCGAGGAAGACATCGACAGAGGGAATACGATCGGACAGCAAGCAGATCGGGGCCTCAGACAGCCGTCTTACGTTGGTCGGTCGCCGTCTTTTCGCCTGATCTCTAACCCAACTAATAAACAAACTGGTCTTCCCATTTCCACCGTTGACTTTTTATTTCTCGGTTTCCTTTTTTTTTTTCCCCAACCATGAATTTCTGATTTCGATCGCGCAATTATAATTAATTTGCACGATTTCCTAAACTTGTTTAATTTTGCATAATGCTTTCTTAGTTCAACGCTTCGATGTACATTAGTTTGACTTCCGTTTATTTTATGAAAAAAAAAAGATTAAAAATGTATTTCTTTTAAAGATAGTGGCTTGAAATAGTTAATTAATGAAAAATTTCATTATTGATAATAATTTATGTATAAATATTTTTGATATTTTTTGCTAATTCAATTTTATAGGTGAAATAGATGACCGTTTTTTAAAAAAAATATAATTTTCAAATCATTCATTTTTTTTAAATAAATAACTACTCATCAAGTTTAGTCTTGCTATTTGTTTGTCTTTTCTGAACATATTTTAATATGTCTAAATATATATATCACTATAATGGATTTAGAAAAATTTACCATTGTCTCTTTTAAAAAAAAAAAAGAAAAAACATTAAATAACGCCTCTTCCTAATAGGGTTGACTTTAGAACGTATCATTAATACTGAAATTGTTCCATCTTATGCACTTAAGCTCTAGGACTTTCATTTCATTCATTTCGGCCCTCAAATTTGTAATTTGCCTCCGGTTCAATCTTTCCGTCAAGTCCGTTAATCTGAATTGGACGGAAATAGACACAATTTTTTTTTTAAGCTAAAGAAAGCTTACTAGATACAATTTTGTTCACAAATGAGTGCTCAGCACAAAGATCTCGTCTCATCCAGCAGTGCAAAACCATGAAATTAATGTGTTAATGCTAGCCACAGATCCTCCAAAAATCCTCTTCAAGTCATCATTTGATTGGAATGGAAGCAGCCAACTGTTTTCTTGAAAGTGGACCGCTTCTATTCCATTCAAGCAGCCGATACCTTTCGAAAATAGTAACCCTAAGCTCGCTCTAGATTTTGCCCTTATGTGGCGTCATGTCATTGCATGTTCAAAAGATATCGGATCGGAGTATGTACAACATAAAAACTTGCTATCCCTAAGTATTGCGCAGCAGTGTAACATCGGATCTCAAAGTGTGGATAAGGCATATGTTATAGAGTATAGCTTCGATCATAGGAATCATTGAAACATGAGAAGTCGAATGTTTGAAGCCGGAATCAATTGAGATTGAATTCGAATAAAAGCAGGATTTTACAATTCATTGGCTGGGTAGCCCACCCTTTTGGTCTGTTTTTTGCAGCAAGAGTCTAATATTGGACAACCCAAAAGGTAGAAGATGGCTGAGGCAAATTTTCGAATTGAGGGACAAATTATTATGAAAACATTACCTTAAAGTGAAGTAATATCCAACTTTAATTAAGAAAATGATTTCTTCAAGTCCTAACTTGCATTAGCTGTTACTTAGGGAAAATTTCGTTTAAGGGCCCGAAGTGCTTTTATTTTTTCAAATAAGAGCCCGAAGTGAATCACGTTTCAAATGAGGCCCTGAAGTATCCTTTTTCTTTCAAAAGAGGGCCTAATCAAGGGTATTTTTGTCATTTTATTTTTTTATTTTTCTTTTCTTTCCTTATTTTGCCGGTTCACCCTCCTGAGCACTGTTCATCGTCTTCAAACTTAACCCAGGATACTGTTCATCGTCTCTTCAACTCAGGCCTTGCCCCGGCGAGCCAAGGGCTGGCCTCACAGCCTCGCCTCGTGATCCCGAACACCCTCAATGTCAAGAATTCGATGACTGCGAGGTCGATGGTGAGCGCCGCGGGGATGAAGACCGGGCTGAAGAGGATGAGGAGCGAGGCCATGACGGTGAGCCTGATGAGGGTGCCCGAGAAGGTAAGGCACTCCAGGAGGAGGAGGACACCACGGAGTGGGACGAGCGTGACCACCGTGAGGACTTGGGCGGTGGAGGGGCCCCTATCGAAGAAGATGTCCCTGAACTTCTAGGTTGAGGCGACCAGGGGTTGCTAGCGATGGGGGTGGGTCCGGAGCTGCTGTGGCTACTGGTGTTCCGCCATTTGGTTGCAGTGGGCCGCCCCCAAATGCCCTCGATGTCAAGAACCGGTGACCGCGAGGCTGATGGTGAGCGTCGAGGGGACGAGGACGGGGATGAAGAGGACGAGGAGCGGGGCTGTGACGGCAAGCCCAATGAGGGTCCCCGGGAAGGTGAGGCTCGCCAGGAGGAGGAGGACACCGTTGAGCGGGACAAGCATGACCACTGTGAGGACTTGGGTGGTGGAGGGGCCCCTATCGGAGAACATGTCCCTGAGCTTCTGGGTTGAGGCAGTTGAGGGTTGCTGGCGATGGGGGTGGGTTTGGAGTTGCTGTGGCTGCTGGTGTTTCGCCATTTAGTTTGCGGTGGGCTGCCCTCTACTCGCCGAGATGAGGTCGTCAAGGCCAGCCCTTGGCTCGCCGGGGCAAGGCCTAGGTTGAAAAAACGATTAACAGTGCCCTGAGTTGAGGTTGAAGATGACGAACAGTGCTCGGGAGGGTAAACTGGCAAAAGAAAAGGAAAATAAAAAAATGACAAAAATACCTTTCGTTAGGTCCTTTTTTGATACAAATTGGGCACTTCGGGCCCTTATTTGAAACGTGATTCACTTCGGGCCCTTATTTGAAAAAATAAGAGCACTTCGAGCTCTTAAACGAAATTTTCTCTATTACTTATGACATAAAAAAAAGGAATTTTAGCATGTTTTACTCTAAGAAAAATGAGGTTTGTTTTTTGAGATTTTTTGAAAACGAATTTAATTAAACTACACACAAAAAAACGCAAAGTGTGAATAAAAATAAATAAATATGCCCATTATACAACTTTATATTCTGAAAATTTCGATTTTGACTTGCAATATGCTATTAGATTTGAGTTAGTAAGCGAATGTAATATAGAATAACATCGTCCTATTCTAGAAATGGTAGAATACAAGATTCAATTTGAAATTACCAACCCATTCTGTCGAGATTGAGGATGGTACGTAATTTCTGTGCGGGCACAATCGTACTTTAAGATTAATGTCAGATATTGCCCTTTTGCACGTTCCGAAGGGTCTAGGCACATAGCCGGCACCACTGGTCCACGATCAAGACCCTACGATGATAATTCGCCGCAAAACACCGTCAACTGCTGGCTTGGCGGCGCAATAACTCTTTATTGTGGCCGCAAAAATCTTCTCTCTTTTGGCTTTCATGAAGATCAACGCTTCATCTATGGACTGTGACGTTGCCGCGAGACCATCATGAATACCCAATCTGTGGATGATTTCTTCAGGTTCGTCCCGAGGATGATTGTGGATTTGCAGACGGTGGCGGGTCTTCGGGATTGGTTCTGCAAGAGCAACGAGTCGTACCAAACAAGAGGCACGGTTAGGATTGGGGCTTTCAAAGGGTCTCCTTGATGATGGGCATTGGGCAATCTAGTGACTTTGCACAAACGTTTTTTTTTTTTTAAACTGAGGTGGCTGAGGTTTAATAATATTGAGCTCGGCTGAATTTCCAATGGGCTCAACCCAATCGGTTCAATTTCAGAACCTTTCGTCGCCGGTCCGATTAAAATGCATGAATGCTAAAAATTAATATGAAAGACGATTTAATTATTTTTGGATAGAGACTAAGGTTAATTACTAATTTTTAATTGCAATTAGTCCACACAGAAAAAGGAGTAAAAAATTAGGTGTCAATAAGAGGTTATAAGTTTGGACGCCACTTGTGCCTAAATTTGCCTAAATTTGCACGTGCAATATCCAATTTGCAATCACATCAATAACATAGTTGGAGGGAGTTTCATTAGATACGACCAGAGTTATATATATATATGAGCACCAAGTGAATTTCCTAAATCAATCGGCTAATTAAAACCTGATGTCCGCTATATCAGAGGGGACGACATTCTTGCTCTTGGGGGGAACGACTCTCCCTCTGAAAATTTTCAGAAATCACGTGAGCCTGTGAGGAAGAGAAACAGAGAGCTTCGTCTCAAAGAGAAAGCTGAGAACTTTCATCGAAGGTTCCATCGTTGGTCTTGCTCCCTTTGGTGCCTTCGAGCAGTGCTTGTTTTGCGACAAGGAATCTGCTCCAGCCGCCAACTTCTTCTCTGTGTTCTGTCCCGACGTTTCTGCCGCATCCCAAAGCCCTCTCCACCTGTCCCAACGGTCCCGCAACAGTTTCAGCGCCTTCTGCTCAACACCCGAAAATTTCTGAGTTGCCCTGCTGTCACCAATGCCTGCTCGTGCCACCATCCAGTTCGCATTCTTCACTGTTGGGGCTTGGTTTTGAGGCTTTGTTCGAGCAACCTCAAGGTGCTACTCGGGTGGTGATCTATCTGCTGTCCAGGAGTGTTTTTACTGCCGTTCAAGGCGAGTTAGTGCTGAATTCCACTTGCCTCAGTGGGGATTCATTAGCACCATACGACTTTCTTGGGGGTGCTCAATTCCTTAGCCGATTGATTTAGGAAATTCACTTGGTGCTCATGTTTGTCTCGAGTTCAAGCTAGGTAATTTTCTAAACTATCAATATTCCACACAGATTCAAGCCTAAAATCCTCAAATATCAATTTCCTTTTTCCACGTTTACGTATCCACAATCTAACCATCAAACTCCAATAATTCAAGCTTAGAAGTCGCTACTTTAACTTATTGTCCATTTCCTCGGTTGACCACCAAAGTTGCATCCTCGAATAACCATAATAATCGTCAAATTTAAGTAGTGATCAACATAATCTCTAGACTAATAAGTAGCATAAACTATTGCCAATCCTTGACAATCATAATCACACGCACTTATAATTTTCAATACGTACGCGCCTACCGAACACTTCATCCTCTAGCGCACCTCATTACTCTATCAACCACTCTGATACTAATAATGAGCGAGCCCAGTTTCTTCGCCACACATTAGGAAGGCTTTCTTATTTAATATTTTCTCGTTATGCTGATGGTGTAAGCAGGAGAATATGAAAAACAGAATTGACAGCCATACAGCATACAAGTGCTTATCAAATAATCCCTTGACAGTTTGGTAGACACGCCTATAGAGAGTCATGGCCTTATAGGGTTCCGCTAATCATATTATGCAGTAATGAGATGCAAATACATCAACCGTATCACTTTATTTTATATATTTATATTTCATGATATAGCCCTTTACAAAAGTTCAAAGTCACATTTTAGGGAGATTTACGAGGAAAGTAAACTACTCCAGAGTACCTACCTCACCTTCCACCCGTTGTCTCTTATCTTCAAGGGTCATTCATAGAGTCTTCAGGCTTAAGCTCTTCATTATTTTCTAGATTGCTCATCACACCTTCACTATCTAGGATATATGGATCTATATGACCTATCCATACACCTAGACCTCATTCGTACAAGGATTTAAATTCTAATACAGCCACATCATCCGGTGGTCATTCATCCACGTACACTTTCAAGCGAACCACTCTAAATGTCCTTGTTCCTGGTCTACTAGGAATATCCTTCAAAAACTCTTCTATTGTTCGAGTTATTCTCAATGGCGTACCATGTAGGTATTGCCATACAATAGTCAACATTTCCGATATTTCAACTAAAAATTGTGTTTAAAAATGGAGTGACTATAACTCAACAAGAAGATTCCTAAGCAAAGCGACCAAACCTTCCATAGAATCATTGAATTGCAAGTAACGTTAACCATCTTTGAATGTCGCTATGCGAAGACTAACGATTCTGCCAACAACGTCATTTCAATCATGAATCATATTTCAATTAAGAGTCACCACAGTGGCAACAAGATAGATCATAGTGCCCACAATCAAGAACATAGATGAGTTGGCAATAAGAATTAGAGATCCACTTGCCTCGATTATTAGAGTGGATAGAGATGATGCTAGAATGAGCTTGAACTACGCTTTCCTATTGCCGTAGGTGTGTGATCTTCTAAGGCAATACCTCATTCTTCAAATCAATCTTGGCAACGGTGAGAGCCAATGGTTTGGCGTAAGGCTGGCTAAATAGAGAAGGAGAGAAGACATTCTAATGAATGAATGACAAATGAATTGACGTTAGGATTTATTTATAGGGGAAGCAAGCTGTCTACCAGTCAGCTTAAGTGAGTTAGCAGCTTACAATGAGTCAGCTTGGCTTGGAGAAGCTCATGATGACACGCATGCCACGCCCCTTGAATGCATGCCTCGTGGCTAGCATACAAGCTGCCACGTGTTCACCCATGTGAAATTTCCTACAATAGATTACAAGTTTGGATGCCGCTTGTGCCTAGATTTGCCTAAATTTGCACATGCGATATCCAATTTACAATCACACATCAATAACATAGTTAGAGGGAGTTTCATTCGATCCGATTAGAGTGATATATATATTTTACAATTTAGGATTACGGGCATGAAGGTCTGGCTAACTAAAAGGCCGCAATTATTCAATTAAACTCGAGCTTCTAGTGATATTTATGACATAAAAACAGACTTCTGACATGATTAACTATAGAAAAATGAGAGTTGTTTTTTGAGGTTTTTTTATTTAATTAAACAAAAGATGAAATGCAATGAATGAACAAAAATAAACAAAAATGCCTATAATATATCGTTGATTCCGAATTTTTTTATTAATTCACTCGTACCCAAAGATTAGGTTACTGAATGGATAAGGCATAAGGAGCATATATTATGGGCATGTTTGTTAGAAGGGTGCAAACTATATTATTAAAGAAAAATAAACAAACATGACCAAAGATAAAACAATCAAACTTGTCTTCATTTTTGTTTTAAAAAAATTTTCGAAAGTGGAGAAGGGTAGCCAAAAATATCAATGTGGGGTCCACCTTCTCTATCCCTAGTTCGATTTTAATTTGAGAAAATTATCCTTAAAGATTTGTAAGGTATTTTTAGATAATTCTAAAAAAAAGTCAAACAATTATCCAACTCAATCAATCATCATCCATTGCATTGGATATCCACAAAAAGAAAAGATTATTCAACTAACATCACATGTAGAGGTAATCAATGAAATCAAAAGTTTATCCATGGCAAACTAGACATTATCCAATTAAGAGGTTCTCAAGAATTAGATAAAAGATTATTCAACCGACATCACATGTAGAGATAATCAATGAAATCAAAAGTTTATCCATGGCAAAGTAGACATTATCCAATTAGAGCCTATATGGTAACCATCTCATTCTCTGATTCTGTTTCTTGGAACAATAAAGAATGAGAATCATGTTTGATAATCAAAATAATTTTGATTCTGATTCTATTCCTAGAATCGGTTTAAGAGAATCAGAATCAGTTTTAGAGCAAAATCTAGAACAAAAAAAAAAGTTGTTTCTGAAAAAATAATCACTTTTGACAATTACAAAATAGAATGGAATCTCACATTTTGCATTTTTCCCTTTCAATTTTCCCGTTATTTTTCTCTTAACCTAATAAAAGTAAAAATAAATTTAAAAAAAAATTGGAAAATTTTTAAAAAATCACAAAAAACTTAGAAATTTCCTAAAAATAGAAAAAGCTTAGATTAGACTAATTTGACCTCATTTTCATAAATTGGGGCCTAAATTTCCTAGATTTCAATCTTCCACAAAAAATGTTACAAAAGATGAGGGCATCCAACATGCGGATGGTAACATATATACTCGTAGTCACGTGTCACAAAATGTGGCCATCTGCATTGGGAGTTGGAGCCAAGCACCCACTTGAATTTAGGACAAAAGTTGCAAAATGATAGTGAAGGACTCGTACTTCGTATCAAGGAGGATAATTTAATATTTTTTTTAGTGGATAATTTGTTATTTGGTTGCTATATTTGTATGTATTTGGACAACGCAACATCTAAAGAAAAAAAATGAGCCCTTAATATGGAAACCTGTTCTATGCTTCAATCGAACTTCAAACATCATGCATTAAAATTTGTGTTTCATTTATAACATGCTAAAAAAATAAATATATTTTAAATTATTTTAGTATGCATTAGAAATTAGACTTCATTTAGGATGAAATTTTACAAAGTAACTACATAGTTATTTAACTTAAATGAAAAAACTTAGAAAGAGAAACATTTTTTCGAAATATAAATTTTGTGCAGTTATCGAATGCGTTTCTGGTTCTCCAAAATTCATCCAGAAGCAGAATCAGAAAAAAGTCATTTTAATCAGAATCAGTTTTTAGGATCATAATCGTTACCATACGCAGCCTTAATTGGTTCTCAAGAATTAGATAAAGTCTAACTTAGCAAAATCATTATCCACAAGATTTATGGCATGCTCAGGATTTCCAAAAACCATTCAAATCCGAAAGCAATGCAAAATCTCTTCAGGATAAGATCAAGATTCAAAGTATATGAGAACAATCTAGAATCCAAAAAGTACATCCAAGAGTTATGCACATTATCCACGAGATATTCTTTTAATTTCAAAAAATTCAGATTAGGCACTCACAAATCAAGTCTTCAAATTAAGCAATTATCCACATGATTTTGTTTATGATTCAAGTTTGAATTAAGCAACTTATTACATAAAATTTCCAAAAAATTATGCTTCATCCATAGGGATTTAAATCAAAGCGACAACTTTTTAGAATATCTTGAGATTAGAAAAGTAGCTAGCTTGAACTCGAAACAAACATGAGCACCAAGAGAATTTCCTCAACCCGTCAGCCAAGGAATTGAGCAAGCCTAGGAAAGTTGTATGGTGCCAATGAATCCCCGCTGAAGCAAGTCAAATTCAGCACTAACTTGCCTCGAATAGCAGTAAAAGCACCCTTGGACAGCAGATAGATCACCACATGAACAGCACCTTGAGATTGCTCGAACAAAGCCTCAAAACCACGCCCCAACAGTGAAAAATGCAAACTAGATGGTAGCACGAGCAGGCGTTGGTGACAGCAGGGCAACTCAGAAATTTTCGGGTATCGAGCAGAAGGCGCTGAAAGTGTTGCGGGACCTTTGGGATAGGTGGAGAGGGCTTTCGGAGTGCTGCAGAAACGTCGAGACAGGGAGTTGGAACCGTCGGGATAGAACACAGAGAAGTTGAAACATAGATGAGTTGGTAACAAGAATTATAGATCCACTTGTCTCGATTATTAGAGAAGATAGAGACGATGCTAGAATGAGCTCAAACTAGTCTTTCCTATTGTCGTAGGTGTGAGATCTTTTGAGGTAGCACCTTATTCTTCAAATCAATCTTGGCAACGGTGAGCCAAGGATTTGGTGTAAGGCCAGCTAAATAGAGAAGGACAGAAGACGTTTTAACGAATGAATGACAAATGAACTCACGTTAGGATTTATTTATAGGGGAAGCAAGTTGTCTACCAGTCAGCTTAGATGAGTTAGTAGCTTACGACGAGTCAGCTTGGCTCGGAGATGCTCATGATAACACGTGTCCCAGGTCCCTTGAATGCATGCCTCATGGCTAGCATGCAAGCTGCCACGTGTTCACCCATGCGAGCTAACATGTAGTGGCTATGCACATTACCACGTGGCACGCATGCATGTTGCCACGTGTTCAGTTGTCGCTACATGTTGACATGCATCTATGTGCAGCTATCAACCTAAGTTCTATCTCCAGTTATCCTATTTCACACATGTTTGACTCGATAGGACCCTCTTTCAATATATAGTGTCCTAAAATATCCTTAGACCAATATAAAACTCATCAGATCAGGACTAATCTAGACTCATTAAATACTAACCTGCTATTATCTTAAGTAGGTGAAAGATTCGAGTCATCACAGAGGGCGTCGCTGCCAATTGCTTTTGCCAGTTGACTATGTTCTGCAGCACGACGAGTGTGTCCTTGATTTTGAAGTCTTGAGCCTGGAGGACCTAGAGCAGAGTGGTGTCGGTTTGCTCGTCCTCAAGCTACAGGATCCCACAGATGTAGACTTCTCATGCGAAAGTAAGGGCTCGCCTGTTTCGGGTTCTTCATAGCGTCAATAGAGATAACGACCTTCTCGGGGATCGGTATTGATTTCTCGAGCAAAGTCAATTAGAGGGCGTACAATATCCTAAAGGGGGCGGGGCTCAACCACTAGGATTGGACGCTGTAATAATAATTGGGTAATGAGAGACCTTATTAAGTCTTGCAAAAGAAAGGGCCTGCTGTGGTCGCCATCATGACTTTCAACTTGTCATTGGCAAGGAAAAAAAAGATAACATGTCATTCCGAAAGTCAATTTAGGTGATATTTTGGAACGGTATACATCCTTTTTGTCTCGGATCGAAAGATCTTATCTTCTCATCATGCTTGGCAGCTAGGGTTGCCACAATAGTTGGGCTCAATGCCCAAACTGACTTTGGAGATTAGCGTGGATGATTGCGTTCTATCAGGTTTCCCTGGTAGGAAAGGTTATTCTCCATGTGGATGGATGCACATCGCATTTGTCCATCTGACGTTCACTTTACGCTAAAGCTGCATAAGCCGAGAGGATATGTCATTTCTATGCTAAAGTCAACAAACCTTTGGGAATAAAATATATCTTCTTCATTTGAATCGGGCGATCATGACATTTCATACTCCCTATCTATGCACTTCTTTTCTCCCAATTAAGTGCATCCTATACATTGGGAAAGAAACAAATCAGTCATTTGCAAAGATTCGAACTAAGACTAGGAACGAGATACATCTTTTCGACTTCTTTCGCCCTTCATCTAAAATGTCCCGACCCTAGGTTCTCCATTGAGTGCTTGTTGTGATCCTTTTCGAGTTTGAGCAATTGCCGGCTTTTCCAGCAAAAATACTATGGGTCTTCTTATTCGAATTCTTGGATTAATATCTCTTTATTTCGTCCATGTTTTGCTCACTTTGCTGCACGAGCAAAAAGAAAGTGATGTTAACACATAACTCATAATGGGAGATACCGAGAATGGTTCTCCCTTTTCATTCACATGCAGACATGATCGCTTTCACATAGTAGCTACACTCTACTACCACCTATAAGAGTGAGTCGACCATCTTAGGCTACAAGCAAGAAGATTTGTAATTGGAACGAATATTCCATTTCATTTTAGCGAAAAGAGGGTATTTCCAGCTTGATCATTATCCTTTGGGAAAACGCCTCATATCGACTTTTCTTTTCCATTTCGGAGCTTCTTTCGCTAATCCACTCTAGCTTTGAAATCCACATCTTTGCATGGTCAATCAGCAGAATTTGAAAGATAACCCTCATTTACAGCCTGTTTGGAAGACAACAATGCCAGTACGTGGATGAAAAAATCGATCTTTCAATAAGGACACGTCTAAAAAGGCCACTGTTACGTATCAATTCACGTGACAAGAAATTTCTCTAGCTGTGGGCGAGTCTCTCTCTCTTTCTAAGAGAAAACGCTATCCATATTGATAGCTAAACCCTAACCCTAACCCTCTTCCTTTCCATACAGAGATGGAAATTACACCTGAATCACCGCATCCCCACCCTCATTCCCTGTCACCCAGCTCCCCAAGGAAGATAACCTAGCCTTTAGGGTCATCTTTCTGAGTTTCTTCTCTCCTTCTTGAGTCCTCTTGCGAACTCATCCTCTCTGTCCTGTGGGCCCCTCTCCTTTATGTGGTCCCTATTTCTATGGCTTCTTGTCCTTTAGAGCTCCCTTCATCCAAGTTTCTGTCTAGTAGCGGTAACCCAGCTTCTCATTGAAGTCCTCATGGATCTCCCTGGAAATTTTGGCGAGCAAAGAGGTTGGTTTGTTTCTACGAAATTCCTGAAATCAAAATCTATCAGTCAGATAGAGCATGCTATTGATAAAGAGCAGCGCCTGGCTGCCCTGTGTAAAAGTCTGGGTAATTGTGGACAAAAGAGTTTGTTGCTAATGTATCGGAGGACTGGCCTGAAAACAAATTGCAGTTATGCAATCTCACTTTGTTGGGTAAGCTGTATTCTAACCCTAACATCAATGTGCAAGCCTTCATAACTACAATGCAGAAAGCGTGGAAAACAGAAGAGTTTGTGTGTGACCAGCATGAACAGGGGATATTTTCCTTCACCTTTAAATCGGAAATGGTGATGAAGAGGGTGTTAGACGCAAGTCCCTGGTCCTTCTCAAGCAACTTATTGATTATTTAGAAACCGGTGCCTAAAGTACCTATTCGTAGCCATATCTTCACTCATTGTGCATTTTGGGTTCAAGTAGTTGGCTTGCCTTTGCTCATGATCAATGAATCTATTCTTAATCGGGTAAGAAATTTTATAAGAAAGGTGGTGGATATAAAAATGGAAGCAAAAGAGGGAGGACTTTGTAAGTTGGCGAAAGTTAGGGTAATGTTAGATCTTAACAAATGCCTCCTACCTGGAATGCTGCTAAACCTAGATGAGGACCAGCTATGGGTTGATTTCAAGTATGAACGTCTACCTAGATTTTGTTACTCCTGTGGTAAAATTAGGCATTTCACGACCAGTTGTGACAAAGTGCCTTATTCAGAGAATGAATCTGGAAGAGTTGGGGATGGAAAGTTTGGTTCCTGGCTGAAAGCGAAAGCAAAGGAGGCTAGCCCTTTTTGGAAACTCTTTTTCAGGAATGAATTTCCTTTACCCAATGAAGAAGATATGGTCCTTGAAATACAAATCCATGCTGCTACTGAAGAAGCTGCAGTGCCAATAGAGGCTGAAGGTTACAAGCAGCAGGAACTGATGGAGATTACCTTAGATAATACATCAAAGAGGAAAGGAAAGGAACCTTTAGTGGAGTCATGTAAATTGTTAGGGAGGAAACATTTTGGAAAGCCCATTCTTATTTCGAATACCCCATGGTCTGAGGGTCGACTGAAAAATATGACGGAGTACTCAAAGAAGATTAAGAAGAAGAGCAAAGCTCCTACTTTAAAAAAACTACGTCGATGCTCTCTGGTTATGTCTAATGAGGCCGAGTCGAATGAGATTGATGAAACTTAACTTCTGGATACCCCCATCTCAGTGGAGGAAGGCTCTAAGAATTAGGCTTTAGTGGCTAGCCCTAATAAGCCACTTGGAGCTAGATGAAGTTTTTATGCTAGAACTATCAGGGTTTGGGTACTCCCTGACATTCCAGCATCTTCGAGCCCTTGTGGCTTAAGAGAGGCCCAACTTAGTGTTTTTAATGGAAACTAAGAATAAAGAGTTTGCTGTAGAGAGGGTGAGGAGGCGTCTCAACTATAAGTCTCCTTGCACTGTTGACCCTGTGGGTATTGGGGGTGGTCTAACTCTATGGTGGGACGAGGAGGTATCGGTGGAGATTGTAAACAGCAGGGAAAACTTTATGGATATTGTCTGCACAGATTCTAAGAATGGTGCAAAGATGAGAATCACCTTTGTATATGCCCCAACTAACTTTCAAGACAGGCTCGTTCTTTGGTCAGTAATTCAGGCTATTGCTTCCTCCAACCTACTTCCATGGATTGTTGCCGGGGACTTTAATGAGATTTTGTATCATTGGGAAAAAGTGGGAAGAAAAGCAGTTGAGAACTACAGGCTTGTTGCATTCCAGGATCTCCTTCAGGATTGTTCTCTTATGGACATGGAAAGCAAAGGATGTGCGTTTACTTGGGCGAACAATAGAGATGGAAAGGATCATGTTAAAAAAAGGCTGGATAGGGTGTTACGTGATATTGAGTGGAGGGTGTTATTCCCCCAAGCTGAAGTTTATGCTTTGCCAGCAATCGGGTCTGACCACAGTCCCATTATCCTCTCATCAGCCCCGCCATGGAAAAAGAGGAAGGAAGAATTTAAGTTTGAAGCTTTTTGGCCCAATCACCCAGAATATATGGATTTTGTGAGGGATATATGGAATGAACAGCAAGGTACTGAGAAGGATTTGGCTATGAAGATGGGAAATATGGCTTCAGCACTACTTAAGTGGAGTAAAGGAAAATTTCCCAATGGGTCCAAATAGATTGCTCTCCTTCAAAAGAAGCTCACCAAGATCACTAAAAAAACTGGAGGGAATTATAATAGGGAGGAAGCCCAGTGTATTGTAAACCATATTAAGAATCTCTGGAGACATGAGGAGATTTATTGGAGTATGAGATCTCGGATTGACTGGCTTAAATGGGGAGATAAAAATACCAAGTTCTTTCATGCCTCAACTATCTAGAGAAGACAAAGAAATCGAATCTCATTGCTGAAAATAGATGATCTTAACTGGTGCAGAACTCCAGATGAATTGAAGAATCATATATCAGATTTCTACCACTCTCTCTATAACTCGGTGGGTTCTAGAAATTTCTAGCCTATTCTAGAAGAATGTCCATGCATAGTGGGAACCGACATGAACTTTTCCCTGGTGGCACCAGTCTCCATCGAGGAAGTTAAGAATACTGTTTTTCAATTGGGTGCGTCAAAGGCTCCTGGCCCAGATAGTTTTCATGGGCATTTCTATTGGCATCATTGGGAACTATTACAACAAGACTTATGGTGTATGGTCAACAATTTTTTTACCTCAGGTACTCTAGACCCTTCCTTAAATAGAACTCTCATCTCTCTTATTTCAAAAGTTACGAATCCAGAAAGCATCTCCCAATTTAGACCTATCAGTCTTTGTAACTTTAACTATAAGGTGATTTCAAATTTTTGCTGATGATGCTGTGTTTTTTCTAGAAGGGACACTTAGGGAATGTCAGAATTTGACAACCATTCTTAATTAGTATTGTGCAGCTTCAGGCCAAGCTATAAACCTTCATAAGTCTGGGATTTCTTTCAGCCAAGGATGCCCACTAAGACTAAAGGAAAATATGGCTAGCCTATTAAGGGTCCCTATTGTGGGTAAAACGAGGAAGTTCTTAGGAATTCCGTTTGATTGGGGTCATTCTAAGAAAAACATGTTTGCTTGGATTCTGGCTAGAGTGGATATGAAACTTCAAGGCTGGAAAGAGAAACTTATTTCTAGGGTAGGGAAGGAAATTCTGCTAAAAACAGTGGTGCATGCATTACCCCAATTTGCAATGTCAGTTTTCAAAATTCCCATTTCCATCTGCCGAACCATAGAAAGGAAGATTACCTCCTTTTGGTGGAAACAGAGCAATAAACCAAGTTCAGGAATCCACTAGAAAAGCTGGGATGTTTTGAAAATAATGAAGGACAAAGGTGGGCTGGGGTTTAAAGATCTGATTAATGTAAATAAAGCAATGCTTGGTAAGCAAGCCTGGAGGCTATGGGAATCTCCCTATGCCCTTTGGAGCCAAGTCCTGCGGGGCCTTTATTTTTCATCTGGGGATTTCTAGAAAGCAAAAAATTGTTCTCGCTCTTCATGGGGATGGCAAAGTTTAGTTGTGGGGAGAGATGCTATAGCACCTAATGTGAGATGGGTTGTTGGGGATGGTAAAAATATAAAAATCAGGGAGGATAGATGGCTTCCAGCTGGTACTCTAGAGGGACCTCCTAACCGAGAGGATCCAATTCTGGTGGAGGATCTGATTGATAAAAATACACAGACTTGGGACCTTCCTAGGCTGGAATCCATTTTCGATAGAGAAATCGTGCAGGAGATCCTAACTATTCCCCTTTGTGCTAGACAAACAACAGATAAGGTGGTCTGGATGGATTCTAAAGATGGCACATATAACGTCAAAAGTGGGTATAAAACTATGCAGATGGATCTTAAGCACACAACGGCAAATCGAGCCTCATCTTCCTATTTGCTTCCCAAAAATCTATGGTCTAGAATCTGGAAGCTTCAATCACCCCCAAAGGTTAAACTCTTTATCTGGAGTGTGTGTCACAATGCAATCCCTACAAAAGAGAACCTATATAGACGCAAGATCTTTCCCAATCCTCTATGTCCTATATGCAATCAAGCTCCAGAAACCACAGAACACTTATTTATCTTGTGCGAATGGACAAAACAGATCTGGTCAGACTCAAGACTCAGTATTGACACAGTTTCAGACAACATTACAAGGCTTTCGAAGCACTTACTGGGAATTCTTCTTCCCAAACTGGAGATCTGGCATCCTCGGTTCTCTAGGGGATTTGGAAAGCTAGAAATGCTTGGGTTTTTCGAAGGTCCAAACCATCTCCACCTTTGATTATTGAGGAGGCCCTTGCATCACAGAAACTCACAGACATAAAATCACCGCTAACGCTCTCAAGGAACACACGAGAGAAGAGGAACACGATCTTACCGGGTCAGGGGAAGCAGCTGCGCCAAAGAACCTAGAAGATCCATGTCGACGCATCTTGGGTTGATAGTAGATCAGAGGTGTCAATCGCTGGAGTAGTGAGAGACGGCCATGGCACGCTGATCGCTGGCTTCGCGAAGACAATCTGAGTAGATTCTCTATTAACGGCAGAAACTCTAGCTTTGAAATAGGGACTGCAAACCATACTTGATTTGGAAGACTCTTCAAGTACGTGGAAGCTGAAATAGATGACTTCAAGAGGCAAACACGTGTTTCTTTAGTGGGATTTAGTCAGTGATAACTTAGGCCTCGGGGAACTCTTAACCGAAGCTGCACAACCAGGCCCAGGCCCATGGCCAATATCAAACGTCATCTCGGAGTGTAGAGATCTGCTGGCCCAACTGAAGGAAGGCCGTGTTATTTTCTGCCCCTGCGAAGCGAACTCTTGTGCAGACTGGGTTGCTAAGGCCCATAGATTAGGTTTTCTCCCTTCCAATTGGCTTTCCTCGCCACCGTCTATCCTTCGGGTTTTGTTATGTTTCGATATTGCATCTGGATGTTTTTCAGACCTTTGAAGTGAATGAAAGTACCTCTTCATTTGACCAAAAATAAAAAAATAAAAAATAAGGCCACCTCTTAAAATGAAAATGAGGCTACATTACGTGCCCTACAATCTCAATTTTAGGGGCGTTTGGTATTTTCTCCATGGCTTCATTTTATAAGAAAAAATCATCAAAAGATCATCTGTGGTCATCAATAGGATGCCCATTCGATTTCAACATTCAACATAACATTAATTTTGAAAATTTACTTTGGGACACCCTTCTTGTGAAAATAATGTGATTTTAAACTCAAGTTTGAAATCAAAGCAAAACAATATGTTCTCTGGGGTCAGATCAGAGCATGTTGAAATCCATACTAAAGATTCACTACAACAGTGATTGCCAAGTTTTTTTTTTTTTTCAATTATGGGCTTAAACCACACATGGCGTCTAATTGATTGTCACGAATTGTTGAAAATATAATTTGGAATGAACCAGTGCAAGGAGAAGTCATGCTCACAATGGATAACGAACGATACTTGTCCGATCACAACAAACATGCCCATGTTGTTTGTGAGTTTACTAGTAGGTGGGATTCTGCAGGCTAGAGCATCCCGTTCCAACTAGATCAAAAGAGTTTTCCCAAATCTATACGTGCGGTGCTCTTTATCACATGTGGGAATGAGCAGGGCCAAAAGGGGATTACCGCGGACCATTCCGCATATTTTTTCATAAAACCATTGACTTGAGATAGGTTTTTCGGTTTACGAACCAAACTCAATCTCTGGTCCTTCCCATTGACCGGTTTGAAGGGGAGTATTCAAGTAACAAATCAAAAGGTAAAAACAAGGATCAAAAGGGTGCGGAATCTGCTACAAATTCAGCATAAAGATCACATATCAAGCAAAGCATCCATGAATTGATAATTTATAAATTTCTTCCGATTTGCTTTTTATTCCTTTTCTTTGTATATCAAAATTGTTATCTTTTATCACCCATTATTGTAGGTGGTGACATCTCTATTTATGTGGTACTATGTACCATGTTTCACCAACGTTGTTTTCTTTAGTCGTGTGACCCTCAGTGATGGTCGTCTAACCCTAACCCTGGCCAGCAAGGGCTCAACAAGGCACAGGTTGCATTGCCGCAGCCCCCTACAGCCTCCCCCTTTCTTCTCTCTCTCTCTCTCTCTCTGGTCTCTCTTTTAAGGTTTGATTTATTTTCTCTTTGGAAAACATCCCTATGGTGGAAAACATCCCTATGGAATTTTTCATGATTCCAAAACTATCCTTGGTACTAATATCTTCTAGGATAAGTCTTGATTGTAGGATAATCTTGCAGATGTCAATGTTTCCTAAAGATATCAGCAAAGACGAGATACTGTATGGTGATAATTAGGAGAACAAGTGCTAATATGATTAGTAGCTTATGGTGACTTGGAGATACCGAAATCAATCTATTGTTCATGAAGGTCTAGACTAATAAAATCATATGGATCATTGGACTTGCAATCTCATGTCATTTTATCAATACTGTCACTTAAGATCGTCAATTGACTTGCTGATAATCTGCACATACTGATGATGAGTTTGAGATCGTGCTGGTATCGAGTTGCAAGTAGTGATATCGAAGTATTCATCTGAATATGACCGTCGATGGTATAGAAAAATGAGGCCGTTACAAGTTTGGCATCCGCAGTGGAAAAACCAGAAAAGAATTGGAAGAGTAATCGACAGGTTTTTGCATCAAACCAAGTATTAGTGAAATGACAGATGCAGCAAACTCCATTTTAAGAAACCTACAGACGTCAGAGGAAACGATTGAATGGGCAATCCCGATTCTGACAAGGGTTTCCAGCTACTCTCGAACGGCTATCTTGATGTTTTTCAAAGTCTCTAATGGGCTTATAACTTTCATGTAAATGTGATCAACGAAGCTCGAAAGAGATTGGATAAGAGAAATGCGGAGTATACTATAGTTGCAGTTCGTTGTCTTAAATCATAAATCTTCACTTTTGTTTATTTAATATTTCCACTAATGGTTTTGTATTGCATTATAATTGCAAATAACCAAGTGTACAAGTGTAAGAGCAGTCGTATCCTCATAGTGTGATCCATCATCTAAGATGAATAACATTTCCAATTGTAACTTGCGTTGCGAATTCCTAGTGCAATCTAGCCTGTGCCAAAGCTATTATTTGAATAGTGGACAAAAGGCCGGGGATAAAGCTGAACTGCTATAAATCGTTGTGTGCTTTACCTTTTCAATTCATCATCTCCGGTATCTGTTTACTATCATCTCACTCATCTCGTTTGCGTTGTTGTTGCTTTTGACTTATACCGTAAAATATTTTCATTATTATCGTTCAGCCCTTCTGGGTTGCATTGTTAGCCCCAACATTTTCAATAATTTAATCCGGCATATAATAGGAAATTATACATAAACCCCAACTTATCCTGTCAACACTAATGTTCGGTCCACATCAAAATTTCCATAATGATTTGAGCGGAAGAATCAAATGGAACGAAAAAATGTACATGTTTTAAGCACCGAAGAAAGTCGAATGACTTTACTGGACAATTTTTATAACTTGAGGAATTAGTTGTGCCTTCCTCTTAAAAACATAATTGTTGCGACCTAAAATTAGGCTAATGGATTATTAGATTAACTATTTAACTAACCTAATTTGGACTCTCTCAACAACTATCAAATCGCAACTTTGGTTCAAGTAATTACTGTGCAAGTGATTTTCAGTTTTTTGGAGCCGCCGCTAATTATTTTTTGTAGGTTAATTAAAAACCTAAATAAAATATCAGGAGACATACTTTACTTCTATGAAAATTGGGCGTTCGGCGTGCACATGAATGGAACTTCGTGAACACCGATATCCATCAAATTGTGGAGAACTCAAATTCGACCGGAGGGAAGAGAATTTATGGAAGCAACTGCAAACGCAGACAAAAGAGAAGGGCAAGGCATGAATCACACTCTTCGGCCTTGAACTGTTGCCTTCCCTTTGTGAACCTTATGATTGATAAGTTCCGGTCGTGCCGTCCCCAGAGCACGCGCAAGCTTGCCCATCCATCAAAATCATCCTGTGTTGGAAAAATTTATTCCGTATGAATTCAATTCTAAACTTTTTGATTATAGAGGAGAGTTGGCAAAATCAGAGCTTCAGGAAATTGCATTCATCATAAAACAAAAAAGAAGAACAACAGCCAAGAGAGGGCAACCGCGATAGACAAAAAAATGTGAAGTTCCAGGACACCTGGACACGCCAAATCAATGTCATTTTTCCAAATGTTTTGGCAAGTAATCCAAGTCTTAATTCCTTTAATAGGGAGAGAATTCCTTGGTAAAGCTATAATTTCAGACTGTGATGAGTTCTGAATTGCTGGGTTGATTCTTGAGCTGTGAAATGTTGTTAAAAACATTCACGGTGTTGTGGAACCATGAAATTTTACAGTAAGTCGATTTGAGGGTGCGATAGAAATAGCCACAACAACGTCAAAACTACCTCGTCATTCCCGGTCTTTGGATGCTTCCTTCGGGCCACCTGCTTTAGTTGTTTGTGGATCGAAAAGTATGTGCAATTAACTCGTAATGCACAAAGCGTGCACGATTAACAACCGAACGTTCTATGGTGAAAAGAAGATGGTCAATGAATAGAATATAAATTATTGAAAATCGAGTAAGGCTATCAAACGGAGGGAAGTTTGTCTTGCAAATCATGCCAACTTGTTTGTTTTTCTTTTTTTAAAGGATAAAAGCATTAGAAGTGTCATAACTTTCCTACCGTGTTTACTTAAGTGTCAAAACTTTTTTTGATCATTTTTTTTCCACTCACTAAAGTGCCACAAAATGGATTGCTTAAATACCATTGGCAATTTGTCACGCTAGAAAATTTGACATGAACGTTGTTCATCTAACGTTGAATGCCAACGTTAACGTAGACAATATTTTTTTTTATTATGTTTTCAATTTTCCAATTTTCATTTCCTTTTTTTTCTTTTTTTTTTCTTTTTTTGTGTTCGTCTAGTCTGAGAGAGGCCTTCGCGGTAGGCAAGGGTAGCCGTTGACGAGTGCCGGTACAGAAAAAAAAAAGCAAAGAAAAATGACGTCATCTGGTGTTGGACACAAATTTCCACGTAATACTTCCGTTTATATAAAAAAATTCCATGTCGGAATGGAAAATTAAGTAAAAAATTCATGTAGGACAATTTGCTAAAAATAGTACTCAAATGATCGATTTTACTAGGGCGTGATGCTTAAGTGACCGAAAAAAAACATAAGTTATAGCACTCAAATAAGCATATGCAAATTTTGATTCTACTGTTATAAGCCACATCAGGGAGGTACAATGCGGATGAGAGATGACACGATGATGATATCGTCGGTCGTGAAAAGGTGAAGTTGAAGATAAAAGATGGGATAGTAAAAAATCTTTTGAATGGACATGAAGACTCAGTGCTGATCAAAGACCCACATAACATCCTACAGGTTTCGTCAATCGATTAAGCTTGAGTCATTAATTTGTACATAAATGGTCCTGATTTAGAGCAGCTTGCAATCGATCTGATGGACTTGAACGGATGATCTCTAGCTTCCAAGATAGGAAATAAGGTGAAGAGTCAAATTGGTCAAATCATTCGGGAAATGGGGTCGCAGCAGCCAGAAAATTTAGAGGCAACTTTCGCACAATTTCACAATCCACACGAGCCATTGCAAATTCCTAGGGGCCCCGCCTCTCCACCCCACTCACGTTAGCTCTGCCCGACTATATAAGCAGGGGCTGCGAGCGAGAGAACCTCACAATAACAATTGTCGCACGCAAATTTCTGTCGAATCATTATATTTGCACTAGCTCTGGTAGAACCACCATCAGGAGCGACGGAGATGGCACCTCAGGATCCGCTAATGTTCAAGGTGTGGAGGCACGAGGCCGAGCTGATCCGCCCAGCGAGGCCGACACCCCGTGAGTACAAGAGGCTATCGGACATCGATGACCAGGAGGGCCTCCGTTTCCAGATCCCTGCGATCCAGTTCTATCGCGGCGACGGCACGAGGAGGGACCCGGTGCGGGCCATCCGGGAGGGGCTCGCCAAGGCATTGGTGTTCTACTACCCCTTCGCAGGCCGCCTGAGGGAGCTCCCGGGCCGGAAGCTAGTGGTGGACTGCAACGAGGAGGGGGTGATGTTCGTGGAGGCGGACACGGATATGACCCTCGACCAATTCGGGGATGCCCTTCAGCATCCTTCCCCCTACCTGAAGGAGCTCCTCTTCGATGTCCCCGGCTCCTCTGCCGTCCTCAACTCCCCTCTCTTGCTCATTCAGGTACATACGTCTCAAATTTTTAGATAGCTCCTCTTAGGTAAATTTGTCACAAATATACAAATTAAAAATTTTTAGTGATAAAAAAAATAATTTATGGTAAATTTATCATATATATATTAATTTGGGACTTTTTGTGGTTAAACAATACTTTTGAGTAAATTTGTCACATGTGTACCAATTTCGAATTTTTCGTGGTATTAACCCTTTATTGAACGTTCTACCCTTTATCATAACCATACCGATTGTCATAAATTTAGAAGTTTGAACAACTATCCAAACATAAATCGTTTTGAAAAATAGAATTAATCCGAATTTGTAATCATAAGAATCGATTGATATAAGGAAAGTTGCCATCCATAAAAAAAATTTTAAAAAATGAAAGGATGTTCCATTTTCTGAGCGGTGGCCGACGCCGTTTTAGCCACAAGCCACGGAATGGAGTAAAAATCACGCACGGAACATTTCGTGCATCACGATACCACGAAAATTCAATGGGAACTCAAGCGCTGTGCCCCACCTGGTTTTTATGATGGGTTCTAACGGTAGAATGGTCTGTGTGATGATGTGTCCAGGTGACTCGGCTGAAGTGCGGGGGCTTCATCTTCGCGCTGCGTCTCAACCACACGATGAGCGATGCGACGGGGCTGCTCCAGTTCATGAACGCCGTGGGGGAGATGGCGAGAGGCGCCGATGCCCCCACCGTCCTCCCCGTGTGGCAGAGGGAGCTCCTGGACGCCCGGGACCCGCCCCGGATCACGTGCACCCACCGAGAGTACGATCAGGTGGAGGACACCAAGGGCACCCTCATCCCGCTGGACGACATGGACCACCGCTCCTTCTTCTTCGGGGCTGCCCAGGTGTCCGCCCTCCGCAGCCGGGTGCCTCCTCACCAGCGGGCGAGCACCACCTTCGAGTTCCTCACCGCGTGCCTCTGGCGATGCCGCACCATCGCGCTCCAGCCCGACCCCGACGAGGAGGTGCGGGTGATGTGCATCGTCAATGCCCGGACAAAGTTCGACCCTCCCCTGCCGGCCGGGTACTATGGGAACGCATTCGCATACCCCGCGGCGGTGACGACCGCGGACAAGCTGTGCCAGAACCCGCTGGGGTACGCTTTGGACCTGGTGAAGAAGGCCAAGGCGGCCGTGACGGAGGGGTACATGAGGTCCGTGGCGGATTTGATGGTGATAAGGGGGAGGCCCCACTTCACAGCGGTGCGGTCCTTGGTGGTGTCGGACAATACCAAGGCCGGGTACAGGGACATAGACTTCGGGTGGGGGAAGGCGGTCTATGGGGGCCCAGCCTCGGCAGAAGTTGGGGCCATCCCCGGGGTGATCAGCTTCTACGTCGCCTTCAGGAACCGGCAGGGCGAGGATGGCACCGTGGTCCCGCTGTGCTTGCCCACCCCGGCCATGCGAAGGTTCGTGCGGGAGCTGGACGCCTTGTTGAACGATCCACCGCCGACCACCACCACCCCCAACAAGTCAACCATTTCCTCCCTGTGAACTGTACCCGCCTAAGCAAAATTTCAACTTCGTCTTGGGGCTTTTTCATGCTACTCTACTATAAAGTGAGAAACCAAGGCTTTCCTTTACTTCAGCTTTTGGCCACTTTATTACGTGGGTTTGCGGTTGTAAATTGGTTTAGCTACCAAGAGAGTGGTGTAAGAGAATACTATAAGGGGTGATAAGTGATAAACCACTCCCTGTTCAATAAGCCAATGTAGCAGACTCGATGCAGGATTACTTGGTCAATATGTAAACATTTAAGAGGACTAAAATGAGCATTTCCATTGTTAGATCTAACAGATCCCATGTAAGTCCGGAAAAAGAAATGGTGAAACCCATGGGCAAGAACTATATGAGCCGTCAAAGTTGATAAACGGCGATGATTTTGTAAAATGGTATAATTTTGTTTTTATGTTATATGAATCCAGCAAGAACTTTTATTCGTTATGCCGAAGATGGGAAGAAAATTATTGTGCAAATAGGGCTCCGGTGGTGACATCAAAAACGGTTTTTAATTTTGGTAAATAAAGGAATTTGATTAGTAGGTTAAATTATCCATTTCATGGCTACTTATGAAAAAAATTTCTTTACGCAGACAACTTATTTTACTAATACAATAAAAGAAGTTAGGAGCTTTCATTTTACTTTGGAAAATTAATAGATAAAAACTAGAAATTCGCGAAGTTAATAGTGTGACAGTATCACTATAGTGAAATCTTAGTCACGAGTGTATGAAATATAGTGAAATCTTAGTTGCAAGTGTATGAATGACAAAAACAGATATAGAAGTCATAATGGGACCTATTTTTAATCTTACGTCCGATATTTTACCGTGACACTGTTGCATGGTCACGCTAGCGTAACCCTCAGAACAATCACCTGCGAAAATGATAAAGTTGTGTGCACAAAGTAGAGGTGGGGATGGCCGGACCGGAACTGTCGCACGTATGATTCCAAGTCAATGTGTCCAAATGTCATCAAGGCGTGTCGTCCCTCTTTCTTGTAGGGACCCGTGGTTGACTGAGCCTCGTGCTTCCCAATGCCTTTTGTTTTTGCGCTTTGGGCGCCCCCCTCTCTCTGTATCTAAGGACCGTTACATAATTGCCGGCCTCCCAAGGCGTCCAACCTTCTGCTTTGGCCCTGTACGCCATGCACAGCTGAGGAATCACACACCACACCACATGGACAACAGAAGATCGAACCGAGGCAGCGGTCCGGCTCCCAAGAATGGCCGCAAGGATTAAAAAGACGAGGACTTCCTTCTTTTCTGGGAATCGCATTGCCGCGAGAAGGACCGCGCCATGAACATCCTCCTGCACGTTTCCGATGCGTTCGAGCCCAACGGGATTCTAGGTACGCCACCGTCCCTCTCTAGGGATAGTTGCTCTTGTGTCCGTGCGTAGACTGTGAATTATACACTACTCCGGCACGATCCTGGTGCAGGCAACTATCCTCTATCTATCTACAAAGCCATGTCGGGTAGAAACGAATTATTCATTGAGAATGACAAGAATGGTTACGACTGGTATGTTAGCTGCCCATCTTCCCTCGACCGTCCTCATGTCTTAACACATTCCCATATGTGCCCTCTTCATTTTGTTCATACATATTATGGATCATGAGAAGCTGCTGAACTCTGTTTAATGTTGAAGACCCCTCCAGCAACTCCTCTATTCCCATCCCTAAAGTTGGAAGATAATGCAAGGGAATACCAGATGCAGCGGGAAATACCGATTTTGCAGCCTCTTTTGCGGGTAATGGTACCATCGATGACAACGGCCATCTCAGCTTTGCATGAATGACTAAATCATTATCAGAGAGAGGAGTGTCAACGATTGCTAATTCATGGCTTTAGTTCTTGCAAAAAATCTGAAATAGAACGTGAGTTTTAGCGAGCGGTAGAAAGCTGATCCTTGATATGCATTAACTCTTGATCGGGATTTATTTGTATATAAATTCATGACTTTGTCTAGGCAGCGTGTGATGAATTGCAAGAGGGAATACAAGGAATCGCAGCTTTAGGTACGAATGCAAAAATTGCATGAAGCAAGAGCTGATCTTAGAGAATGCAGGTTGTTGCAACTAGATTTGACATCGTTGTTGATTTTTAACTGAAACGGTGAGAGGTAGACAAACTGAAGTCCCGTCAATGAATCCCATTAAATCATAACCAATGAGCAATGCTTGAAATTGTGTGCGCCAAGAGTGGGATAATTAGCAGCGGAGAGCTTGAATGGAAATTGGACGGTTGTCGAGATTGAAATCAAACCATTAGGTGCAGCTATCCCAATGGAATTGGAACCAGAATTTGAGATGGTTGCCATGGTAAGACGACACAAAAGGTTGCTAGAAAAGAAAATGATGGTCGGATTAAAAGGCTCTTAGTAGCAAAATGCTCTGATACCATATAATAAAAGGCTCAAACATTTTTGAATGATTTTCATACCTTTCATTTATAGATTGTACATGTTTTCAAAGAGAAGAGAAATATAATCTTTGATAGAGCAAAAATCAAAGGATGCCAACTCATCTACATGAGGTAAGCTAATTTGAAATTCAAAAAAAAAAATCAAAAGATTTGATATCTTTACATTGCAAATCATGCAAACTTTTTTTTTTTGGTTTTTTTAGGACAAGAACACTTTCATGTCACGCATACTTAAGTGTCAAAAAAATAATTCCAATAATTTTTTTTGCTCACTAAAATGCCACAAAATTGATTACTTGAATAGCATCGGCAATTTGTCATACTAAAAAGTTTGACATGGATGTCAGTCATCTTATGTTGAATGCTAACACTGACGTGGACAAAATTTTTTTTTATCATCTTTTGAATTTTCCATTTTTTCACTTCCTTTTTTTCTTTATTTCATTTTTTTTTTGTACCGAAGATCCTTCTCCGGCCGCAAAGGCTTTGCCCAAATTGGGCGAGACCTTCGCAGCCCTCGCATAGTTTGAGAGAGGCCTTCATGACAGGCAAGAGTAGCCGTTCACCATCCTCAACACAAAAAAAGAAAAATAAAAATAAAAAGAAAAAGAAAAAGAAAAAGAAAGGCAACGTCCTTTATGTTGGACACAAATTTCCACATAGAACTTCCATTTATATAAAAAAAAAATTCCACATCGGAGTGAAAAATTAAGTAAAAAATTCACATAGGATAATTTACTGAAAATAGTATTCAAATGATCGATTTTACAGGGATGTGACACTTACGTGAGCGAAAAGATTTTTATAATAATTAAGTGAGTGTTGTATCAAAATTTTGGCATTACTGTACCCACCCATCAGGTGGTCGAGTGGTAAGGATTAGACTCCTGGGCCCTCTGAGTAGTACTCGCGGTCCTGGGATCGAAACTTACTCTCCCCCTAGTGTCTTACCCGGAGCACTGTGGTGGTGGGTTCTGCGGTGCCTCCCCGGGGATTAGTTGGTCGCCGTTGGTTTGAGATCGGTTTGAGTTAACCTCACTAACCTTGCTGGCACGGCTGGACACCCCGGTTATCAAAAAAAAAAAATTGGCACTACTGTTGTTCTCATCCTTTCTTTTTCTAAGTAGGTTATACAAGGAGTTATGGTTTGTCGATGCGAAATCTGAATGGATAAAGAAATTAGGTTCCACGGAAAAAAAAAAGAAAGAATAAAAGGATGAAGGGTTAGATAGCTTAGCACGATGAGGCTGAGTTCGTCCTTGGTTGGTCCATGTAGGTCTCACCATGAGTGTACCCCGATAAGGATGAGGAAATTTGGTCCGTACTTGGATCTTGGGGATCCCCAGGTTCTTATGAAGATGTTCTAGGAGGAGCTAGCTTGTCACGAGTTAAACAATTTTCTCGAGACTTGATTGATATGATGCCGTAAAATGCCTTCCAAGTTCGACCGACTATTGGAAGGGTTTCTAGCACTCCACGAGGCAAACGAACTGAAAATAATTCAGAAATAAATAATGTTTGAAAACATTAAAAGAATTAAGGATCGAGAAATAATTTATAAGGAAAGACAAAGACAGACAGAGAAGTGACGAGGTGATGGCGGTGTTGCGACCTTATTTGAGGATAGTAACGTTCGTTATATTTTACCTAATGTATTAGCTTGTTCATCCACTCCTTAGACTTGTGGATACAATTTGGGAGGAGCGAAGCTCCTAAATATCTGCATTCATCCGGAAATGAAATCGAATAACACACTAAAATCACAAACTTGGTATTCACATGACACGTTAACCCACGATCTAATTTGTGTCTTGAAAAAAATTCAATTACGACCTTTCGTTAGCATTCCGTTCAATTTTTTTTCCACGTTAGCTCCATATGGTAATGTGTACATTTGAACAAGGATATCAATTTTGAATTTTCTGTGAGATGTTTGTTAGTTTAGTTAACGTGTCGTGGCAGATTTTAAATCGTGCCAACTGTTGATTTAATGTCTTCCCCATCCATGAAAGTGAATACGAGAAGTCGAGATCCACCCGGTCAAACAAGCACGTGAGCGAGTACAATTCCAACGATAGGTGGAGGATGGGACACAGGTTTATCATCTTTTCCACGTGTTCCTGACACTTTTATCATGTTTGGATGTGGTCCTGACACAAGGCAACATTTGATCAACCTACTTTAGTACTGCCAACCGCCTTTGAGTTAACTCACCAACATCTAGCATCAACCAAGTGGACACGCGGCATTGTACTCTCCGACATCCGCCCGAAAATCGAAGTGGGGATTCGAAGAACTGAATCAAATTTGCTCCCGACCGTCACGACGGGTGTGAAGGAGATGATAGAAATCACATTTGGAACGTTTAGCAGAGCTGATGGTACTCAAATTGAGCGCACGGCATGCACATGGATGGAACTTCGCCGGCACCCATACCCATCAAAACACAAAATAACCCAAATTTGATAGGAAGGAAGAGAATTTATAGAAGCAACTGTAAATGCAGACGAAAGAGAAGGGCAATGCGGGAATCACTCCCTTTGGCCTCGTTGTGTTAAGAAAATATTGAGTGGGCCGATGCCAACACGTATCCGTATATCCTGGCTCATGTGTCCTCTCGTAGAGGAGAAAGATAAAGACAAGAGATAGATGAGAGAGAGAAGCGGGACAGAGGAGAGAGAGGAGAAAGGGACAGGAGAGAACACGTGTTCTCTTCTGATTGGCCGGGACATATTGGTCCCGGCCCGCTTAATATTTTTCCCGGACATGTTGCCTTCTCCTCGTGAACCTTATGATTGATAAGCACTGGCCGTGTGGTCCCCGGAGCACATGCAAGCTCGCCGTCCATCGGAATCGTCCTATGTTGGAAAAATTGTCCCATATGAATTGGATTCTAAACCCTTTGATTTTAGAGAAGATTCGGCAAAACCAGGGAGTTTCAGGAAATTGCATGCTTCATAAAACAAAAAGAAGAACAGAAAAAGAGAGAGGGGAACTGCCATAGACAAAAACTGAACTTTCGGTTCAGCAAGCCATGGACACCTGGACACGCCAAATCAATGTCATTTTTCCAAATGTTTTGCCAAGTAATCCAACTCTTAATTCCTTTAATAGGGAGAGAATTCCTTGGTAAAGCTATAATTTCAGACTGTGATGAGTTCTGAATTGCTGGGTTGATTCTTGAGCTATGAAATGATGTTGTTAAAAACATGAAATTTTACTGTAAGTCGATTTGAGGGTGCGACAGAAGTAGCCACAACGTCAAAACTACCTCGTCATTCCCGGTCTTTGGATGCTTCCTTCGGGCCACCTGCTTCAGTTGTTTGTGGGTCGAAAAGTATGTGCAATTAACTCGCAATTCACAAAACGTGCACGATTAACAACCGACGTTCTATGGTGAAAAGAAGATGGTCAATGAATAGAATATAAATTATTGAAAATCGGGTAAGGCTATCAAACGGAGGGAAGTTTGTTTTGCAAATCATGCCAACTTGTTTGGTTTTTTTTTTTTTTTGTATAGGATAAAAGCATTAGAAGTGTTATAACTTTCATACCGTATTAACTCAAGTGTCAAAATTTTTTTTGATCTTTTTTTTTTCCACTCACTAAAGTGCTACAAAATTGATTACTTGAATACCATTGGTAGTATATCACGCTAGAAAATTTGACATGAACTTTGTTCGTCTTACGTTGAATGCCAATGTTAACGTGAATAATTTTTTTTATTATGTTTTCAATTTTCCAATTTTCATTTCCTTTTTTTTTTCCTTTTTTTGTGCTCGTCTAGTCTGAGAGAGGCCTTCATGGTAGGCAAGGGTAGCCGTTGACTAGCGCCGGTACAGAAAAAAAAAGCAAAGAAAAATGACGTCGTTTGGTGTTGGACACAAATTTCTACGTAATACTTCCGTTTATATATAAAAATTCCATGTCGGAATGGAAAATTAAGTAAAAAATTCAAGTTGGACAATTTGCTAAAAATAGTACTCAAATGATCGATTTTACTAAGGCGTGATACTTAAGTGACCGAAAAAAAAAAGTTATAGCACTCAAATAAGCGTATGTAAATTTTGATTCTACTATTATAAGCCCCATCAGGGAGGTACAATGCGGATGAGAGATGACACGATAAAGATAGGATAGTCAAAAACCTTTTGAATGGACATGAAAACTCAGTGCTAATCAAAGACCCACATAACATCCTACAGGTTTCGATTAAGCTTGGGTCATTGATTTGTACATAAATGGTCCTGATTTAGGGCAGTTTGCAATCGATCTGATGGACTCGAAAGGACGATCTCTAGCTTCCAAGATAGGAAATAAGGTGAAGAGTCAAATTGGTCAAATCATTTGGGAAATGGGGTCGCACCAGCCAGAAAAGTTAGAGGCAACTCTCGAACAATTATACAATCCACACGAGTCATTGCAAATTCCTGGGGTCCCGCCTCTCCACCCCACTCACGTTAGCTCTGCCCGAGTATATAAGCAGGGGCTGCGAGCGAGGGAACCTCACAATAACAACCGTTGCACGCAAATTTCTATCGGGCCATTATATCTGCACTAGCTCTGGTAGAGCCACCATCAGGAGCGACGGCGATGGCACCTCAGGATCCACTAATGTTCGAGGTGTGGAGGCACAAGGCCGAGCTGATCCGCCCAGCGAGGCCGACACCCCGTGAGTACAAGAGGCTATCGGACATCGATGACCAGGAGGGCCTCCGTTTCCAGGTCCCTGCGATCCAGTTCTATCGCGGTGACGGCACGAGGAGGGACCCGGTGCGGGCCATCCGGGAGGGGCTCGCCAAGGCATTGGTGTTCTACTACCCCTTTGCAGGCCGCTTGAGGGAGCTCCCGGGCCGGAAGCTGGTGGTGGACTGCAACGAGGAGGGGGTGATGTTCGTGGAGGCGGACGCGGATATGACCCTCGACCAGTTCGGGGATGCCCTTCAGCATCCTTCCCCCTACCTGAAGGAGCTCCTCTTCGATGTCCCCGGCTCCTCTGCCATCCTCAACTCCCCTCTCTTGCTCATTCAGGTACATACGTCTCAGATTTTTAGATGGCTCCTCTCAGGTAAATTTGTCACAAATTTTCCAATTTAAAATGTTTAGTGATAAAAAAAATAGTTTATGGTAAATTTATCACATGTATATTAATTTAAGATTTTTTGTGGTTAAACAATACTTTTGAGTAAATTTGTCACATTTGTACCAGTTTGGAATTTTTCGTGGTACTAACCCTTTATTAAACGTTCTGCCCTCTATCAAAACCATACCGATTGTCATAAATTTAGAAGTTTGAACAACTATCCAAACATAAATCGTTTTGAAAAATAGAATTAATCCGAATTTGTAATCATAATAATCGATTGATATAAGGAAAGTTGCCATCCATAAAAAAAAAGTTTAAAAAATAAAAGGATATTCCATGTTCTGAGTGGTGGCCGACGCCGTTTTAGCCACAAGCCACGGAATGGAGTAAAAATCACGCACGGAACATTTCGTGCATCACGTTACCGCGAAAATTCAATGGAACTCAAGCGCTGTGCCCCACCTGGTTCTAACGGTAGAATGGTCTGTGTGATGATGTGTCCAGGTGACTCGGCTGAAGTGCGGGGGCTTCATCTTCGCGCTGCGTCTCAACCACACGATGAGCGATGCGACGGGGCTGGTCCAGTTCATGAATGCCGTGGGGGAGATGGCGAGAGGCGCCCATGCCCCCACCGTCCTACCCGTGTGGCAGAGGGAGCTCCTGGACGCCCGGGACCCGCCCCGGATCACGTGCACCCACCGGGAGTACGATCAGGTGGAGGACACCAAGGGCACCCTCATCCCGCTCGACGACATGGACCACCGCTCCTTCTTCGTCGGGGCTGCCCAGGTGTCCGCCCTCCGCAGCCGGGTGCCTCCTCACCAGCGGGCGAGCTCCACCTTCGAGTTCCTCACCGCGTGCCTCTGGCGATGCCGCACCATCGCGCTCCAGCCCGACCCCGACGAGGAGGTGCGGGTGATGTGCCTCGTCAATGCCCGGACGAAGTTCGACCCTCCCCTGCCGGCCGGGTACTATGGGAACGCATTCGCATACCCCGCGGCGGTGACGACCGCGGACAAGCTGTGCCAGAACCCGCTGGGGTACGCTTTGGACCTGGTGAAGAAGGCCAAGGCGGACGTGACGGAGGAGTACATGAGGTCCGTGGCAGATCTGATGGTGATAAGGGGGAGGCCCCACTTCACAGCGGTGCGGTCCTTGGTGGTGTCGGACAATACCAAGGCCGGGTACAGGGACATAGACTTCGGGTGGGGGAAGGCGGTCTACGGGGGCCCAGCCACGGCAGAAGTTGGGGCCATCCACGGGGTGATCAGCTTCTACGTTGCCGTCAAGAACCGGCAGGGTGAGGACGGCACCGTGGTCCTGGTGTGCTTGCCCACCCCGGCCATGCGAAGGTTCGTGCGGGAGCTGGACGCCTTGTTGAGCGATCCACCGCCGACCCCCACCACCCCCAACAAGTCAACCATTGTCATTTCCTCCCTGTGAATTGTACCCACCTAAGCAAAATTTCAACTTCATCTTGGGGCTTTTTCATGCTACTCAGCTATAAAATGAGAAACCAAGGCTTTCCTTCACTTCAGCTTTTGGGTTGCAGTTGTAAATTGGTTTAGCTACCAAGAGAGTGGCGTAAGAGAATACTATAAGGAGTGATGAGTGACAATCCACTCCCTGTTCAATAAGCCAATGTAGCACACTCGATGCAGGATTACTTGGTCAATATGTAAACATTTAAGAGGACTAAAATGAGCATCTCCATTGTTAGATCTAACAGATCCCATGTAAGTCCCAAAAAAGAAATGATGAAACCCATGGGCAAGAACGATACGAGTCGTCAAAGTTGATAAACGGCGATGATTTTGTAAAATGGTACAATTTTGTTTATATGTTATATGAATCCAACAAGAACTTTTATTCGGTACGCCGAATATGGGAAGGAAATTATTGTGCAAATAGGGGTCTGGTGGTGACATCAAAAACGGTTTTTAATTTTGGTAAACAAATGCATTTGATTAGTAGGTGAAATTACCCATTTCATGGCTACTTATGAAAAACGTTGTTTTATGAAGACAATTTATTTTACTAATACAATAAAAGAAGTTAGGAGCTTTCATTTTACTTTGAAAAATTAATAGATAAAAACTAGAGATTCGCGAAGTTAATGGTATGACGGTATCACTATAGTGAAATTTTAGTCGCAAGTGTATGAATGACAAAACCAGATATAGATATCATAACCAGACCCATTTTTAATCTTTTGTCTGATATTTTACTGTGACACTGTTGCACGATCCCGCTAGCGGAACCCTCAAAACAATCACCTAAGAAAATGATAAAGTTGTGTGCACAAAGCAGAGGTGGGGATGGCCGGACCGGAACCGTCTCACGTATGATTCCAAGTTAATGTGTCCAAACATCAGGGCGTGTCGTCCCTCTTTCTTGTAGAGACCTGTGGTTGACTGAGCCTCGTGCTTCCCAATGCCTTTTGTTTTTGCGCTTTGGCCCCTCTCTCTCTCTCTCTCTCTAAAGACTGTTACATAATTGCCGGCCTCCCGAGGCGTATAACCTTCTGCTTTGGCCCTATTCGCCAAGCACAGCTGAGGAATCACACACCACACCACATGGACAACAGAAGATCGAACCGAGGCAGCGGTCCGGCTCCCAAGAATAGCCGCAAGGATAAAAAAGACGAGGACCTCCTTCTCTTCTGGGAATTGCATTGCCGCGAGGACTGCGCCATGAACATCCTCTTGCACGTTTCTGATGAGTTCGAGCCCAACGGGATTCCAGGTACGCCACCGTCCCTCTCCAGGGACAGTTGGTCTTGTGAGTGTGCGTAGACTGTGAATTATACACTGCTCCGGCTTGATCTCATCAGAATGATTACGACTGGTATGTTAGCTGCCCTTCTTCCCTCGACCGCCCTCATGTTTTAACACATTCCTATATGTGCCCTCTTCATTTTGTTCATACATATTATGGATCATGAGAAGCTGCTGAACTCTGTTCAATGTTGAAGACCCCTCCAGCAACTCCTCTATTCCCATCCCTAAAGATGGAAGATAATGCAGGGGAATACCAGATGCAACGGGAAATACCAATTTTGCAGCCTCTTTTTGCGGGTGATGGTACTATCGATGATAACGGCCATCTCAGCTTTGCATGAATGACTAAATCATTACAAGAGAGAGGAGTGTCAATGATTGCTAACTCATCCGTAAAGGGCATTAGTTCTTGAAAAAAATCTGAAACAGAACATGAGTTTCAGCGAGCAGTAGAGAGCTGATCCTTGAGTTGCATAACTCTTGATCGGGATTTGTTTGTATATAAATTCGTGACTTTTGTCTAGGTAGCATGTGACAAATTGCAAGAGGGAATGCAAGGAATCCCGGCTTCGGGTACGAATGCAAAAATTGCATGAAGCAAGAGCTGATCTTAGAGAATACAAGTTATCGCAGCTGGATTTGACACCGTTTTGATTTTTAACTGAAACAGTGAGAGGTAGACAAACTGAAGTCCCGTCAATGAATCCCATTAAATCATAACCAATGAGCAATGCTTGAAATTGTGTGCGCCAAGAGGGATAATTAGCAGCGGAGAGCTTGAATGGAAATTGAACAGTTGTCGAGATTGAAATCAAACCATTAGGTGCAGCTGTCACGATGGAATTGGAACCAGAATTTATGATGGTTGTCATGGCTAGACGACACAAAAGGTTGCTAAAAAAGAAAAATGATGGTCGGATTAAAAGGCTTTTAGTAGCAAAATGCTCTGACACCATATAATAAAAGGCTCAAATATTTGTGAATGGTTTTCATACCTTTCATTTGCAGATTGTACATATTTATAAAGAGAAGAAAAATACAATCTTTGGCAGAGTAAAAATCGAGGGATGCCAACTCATCTATAATTGCAAAAATCAAGGGATGCCAACTCATCTACATGACGTAAGCTAATTTGAAATTCAAAAAAATAATTCAAAAGATTTGATATCTTTACATTGAAAATCATGCAAACTTTTTTTGGTTTTTTCAGGACAAGAACATTAGAAATGTTATAACTTTCATATCACGCATACATGAGCGTCAAAAGATAAATTCCAATCATTTTTTTTTTGCTCACTAAAATGCCACCAAATTGATTACTTGAATAGCATCAGCAATTTGTTACGCTAGAAAATTTGACATGGATGTTGGTCATCTTATGTTGAATGTTAACATTGACGTGGACAAAAACTTTTTTATTATGCTTTGAATTTCCCATTTTTTTTCACTTGCTTTTTTCTTTATTTCGTTTTTTTTGTACCAAAGACCCTTCTCCGGTCGCAAAGGCCTTGCCCAAATTGGGCGACGCCTTCCCAGCCCTTGCATAGTTTGAGAGAGGCCAACATGATAGGCAAAAATAGCCATTGACCATCGCCGGCACAAAAAAAGAAAAAAAAAGAAAAAGAAAAGAAAGACGACGTCGTTTATGTTGGACACAAATTTCCACATACAACTTCCATTTATATTAAAAAAATTCCACATCGAAGTGAAAAATTAAGTAAAAAATTCACATAGGATAACTTGCTGAAAATAGCACTCGAATGATCGATTTACATGGATGTGACACTTACACAAGCGAAAAAAAATAATATAATACTTAAGTGAGCATCATATCAAAATTTTGGCACTATTGTTGTTCTCATCCTTTCTTTTTCTAAGCATGTTATATAAGAACTCATTGTTTGTCGGTGCGAAATCCGAATGAATAAAGAAACTAAGTTCCACGAAAAAGAAAAGAAAGAGTAAAAGGACGAAGAGTTAGATAGCTTATAATAGCACGACGAGGCTGGGTTCGTCCTTGGTTGGTCCATGTAGGTCTCACCATGAGTGTACCCCGACAAGGATGAGGAAATTTGGTCGGTACTTGGATTTTGGGGATCCCCGAGTTTTTATGATGATGTTCTGGGAGGAGCTGGCTTGTCACGGGTTAAACAATTTTCTCGAGACTTGATTGATATGATGCCGAAAAATGCCTTCCAAGTTCAACCGATTATTGGGAGGGTTTCTAGCACTCCACGAGGCAAATGAACTAAAAATAATTCAGAAATAGATAATGTTTGAAAATATTAAAAGAACTAGGGATCGAGAAATATTTTATAAAGAAAGACAAAGATAGACAGAGAAGTGACGAGAAGATGCCGGTGTTGCGATCTTGGCTGAGGCTAGTAATATTCATTACATTTCACCTAATGCATTAACCTGTTCATCTACTCCTTTGGACCCGTGGAAACAATTTGAGAGAAATGAAGCTCTTAAATATTCGCATTTATCTGGAAATGAAATTGAATAGCACACTAAAATAGCAAACTCGATATTCTCACAACACATCAACCCTCGATCTAATTTTTGTCTAATGAAAAATTCAAATTTGTACCTTGAAGCAACTATAACCATCCGTTAAGCATGAGCAGGATACCAATTTTGAATTTTCTGTGAGATGGTTATTAGTTTAGTTAACGTGTCATGCCAGATTTTAAACGGCGTCTACTATTTGATTTAATGTCTTCGCCGTCCATGAAAGTGAATAGGAGAAGTCCAGAGGCCCGCCGGGTCAAACAAGCACGTGAGCGAGTACGACACGTTTATGATCTTTTCGATGTGTTCCTGACACGTTTACCATGTTTTGGACGTGTGCCTGACACAAGGCAACAACCTACTTCAATACTGCCAACCCTATTGCTCACCAACATCTAACATCAGCCGAGTGGACGCACGACATTTGACTCTCCAACATCCTCCCGAAAATCGAAGTGGGGGTTCAAAGAACTAAATTAAATTTGCGCCAGACTATCAAGACGGATGTAAAGGGCCTAATATCGAGGTTTTTATAATATGGATAATATTGCTCAAATCAAGCTATCCATTTTTATTTGAACAGTTAAGATTAAGAGATGATTAAGATTCAAAATTTTTCAAACCCTGAAAAATTTCCGTCTAATTTTTTCCTTTCCTTTTAATAAATGATGTGACCCAATCTTGACCGTTCAAATGAAAATAAATGACTTGGTTTGAATAATGTTATTCATGTCATAAAATTCCAATGTTAAGTGATTCGGATCCGTGCCGAAATGCATCACATTTCTCCCGAGGACATGATCAACAAAATAAAGGAATCGAGCCTCAAGTCTTAAGCATATAAGTGACAGGAGATCATAGAACTCACATTTAGACAATTTAACGGAGCTGATGGCACTCAAATTGAGTGCACGGCGTGCACATGGATGGAACTTCGTCGACACCAATACCCCGGAGCACATGCAAGCTTGCCCATCCATCAAAATCGTCTTGGAAAAATTTTCTTTGGAAAAATTATCCTATATGAATTTAATTCTAAACCTTCTGATTTTAGAGGAGAGTTGGCAAAACTAGAGCTCTAGGAAATTGTGTTTTTCATAAAACAAAAAGAGCAAAAAAAAAAGAGGGGAACTGTGATAGACAAAAAGTGAACTTTCGTTTCAGCATGTTGGAGTTGTTGAATATTTCAAAGACCATTGTTTCTTATATTGGGCATGCCCACCTGAGCTTAGGGAATCGTAGTATAAATTGACAACATGAGACCTCTACGCGCGGAATACAGGAATTCGAGGGCAGCGCCCTCGACACGGGAGTCTCGTTGGCCAATCAGTGGACGGGGGCTCAAGGGCAGCGCCCCCGAAATAACATTAGGTTTAGGTTTTTGTTTAAGTAGACCCATTTGTTGTGGGATAAAAGGCTTTTGGATAAACCAGAGTTTTAGGTGTTAGGAGTATACCATAAAGCAACCATGTGATGGTCATATGTATGGTATAAATATTGTAATATTGATATTGCATTAATGGCAAGACGCTTATTTATTCATCTAGTCCCTTTATTTAGATGAATAAAGTCCATTAGATCAGTTGAAACTGATACCCATTCTTGAGGCGTCAAGAATATGTGTGACAGGTTATCAGTTGGTCTCTGACCTTCAAAATTAGTTCCTGATCGAAGGATTGTGGATTGGGTGTCCATGAGCCGGTTGAGACCGGTGTGTTCGCAGCCTCGCTATTGAGCATTGGATGCCCAATAGAGATGACGGGTCACAAGTCATCGGACGTTAGACGTCTAAGCTGGAACACAGGTGTTCGCATCGAAACGAGTTCAATCGAATTCACTAAACGTGACAAAAGAGCGATTGACTAACATGGAGGCTTCGTGCTCGGTCAATGTCTCAATCGCTCTTAACTTTGGTGTGTTAATAGTCCTCAGACCTAAGCTATGATGATGGCTTGTATATTGGATGACTGTGGTTCACAGGTACGATATTGGTCGATCATTGATCCGCCTTTGTGCATGATGGTCGCAGCCCTTCATATACAAAGTCACATGCGTGAGCAACAGTTGGGATCTGTCTCCTCATTAGATGAGGTTAATGTCCAATGTAATCTATGCGTGACGGTGCATTAGAAAGCCCTTGGCCAAGGTATAAGTCGAGAGGAATCTCGCCAAATACACGTCAGATAGATTTGTACATATGATCAAATCTGTGAGTTTGACTCAGATATCCATGAACCTCATTCGATTGGGACATAGTAAGACAGAAGGACTGAATAACATCGAACCAAGGCCAACATGTTCATTTTGTCCTCGTACTTCATTCTAACTGGGTAACCGTGATATGTTGCTAGACGTCACTCACGGTTTGTGGGATCTAAGGATTGATTTGGGACGATCAATTCCTTGAGGAATCTCACTATCAGTTCAGGGGTGAACCTAGAGATGTCACACGCCTTAACCGACATCTGGTGACGTTCATAACGAAGACGGGATCGCGAGATTGCGATAGGACTATTTGAATGGTCAAAAGGAGTTGAAACGGATTGGATTCGTTTTCCTTTTCCAATGCTCAATAAAGGACGAAATAGATGACATAGACATAACATCAAAATGATATCATTGATGATGTAATGGTTACATCATGCCTGCATCATTGTTGGATAAAAATAATTATCCAATAGAGAGGATAAGAAAGTCATATTCTAGAAATTGTTAAAGGTAGGATAGTATTTTCTATTCGTTTGACAGAGACGTTTGGCACGTTAAATGACGTGATGTGATCACGAAACTCGAGAGACTTGAAATCTAGAATGTCTAGAGCCCGTGGATGAGAATCGTCACAAAAAACGATTCCATTTGGGTCGCAAATCTGGTCGACGGGCTGGTCAAAGGCGACAAAATAACCGCCTTTGACCACCGCCCAATGGGTGGGGCCCATGTGGCTGGTCAAAGGAGGTTTGACCTCCTTTGACCAGTGTCCAGCTGGCGACGTGAGCCAGCTAGAAGGACACGTGGTGGGCTCCCATTGGCCACCACGTGAGAAGGTTCTAGAGGGGCGGTTTTCTAGAGAGGCGGTTTAAACTGCCCCTCCTCCTTTTCCTCTCCCTCATTTACACCCTCTATGAATAGAGGTGAGGCCCTCAAGTTCAAGAGTTAGAAACGTGTGGGAGTTACACGTACACGTGCCAAATTTCTCGAGAAAGTGAGTTCGAGAATCAATCAGTTTGAATACACAAAGCTTGTGTTTCCATCGGTTGAAAACAAAGGGTTCGAATTGTGACGCCGCGAGGATTATTAGCATAATCCGAGGGCCGTTTCTCCAAATCTCCGTCTTCAAGGTCACACGGGTGTCGGGGCATGTCTGAACTAGAGGCCCTACACCTCTTGGGTTTGAAGACAAAGAAGTAGAGCCGCATCCAACCTCTGTTACCTAGGTGCATTTCTAAACTAGCTTTAGAAAGTTCGATTTTCGATTAAAGTATGCGAGGATTTCTAAGATGATCCAGGACGCCGTTCGAATTTATTTTCTTCCGCTGCACGTATAATATGTTTTTATGTATGTAACGAGCACCTGGAACCGCTAGAAAGCCAACAATAGGCCCTTTATTTTAAGGTCATATATATTGTACTCGTATGAAAAATCATTGTAACGAGCGAAAAAATATAGTGAAATCCATTTACAGGACATAACTCTATTCTGAGATGAATCTGGATAATCTCGTATGTCATCAATTTTCTATTTTCTGTGTGATTGCTTGATATTCGATTTAGGATAAATCCCATCACAGCAAGCCATGGACACCTAGACATGCCAAATCAATATCATTTTTCCAAATGTTTTGGCAAGTAATCCAAGTCTTAATTCCTTTAGTAGGAGAGAATTCCTTGTTAAAGCTATCATTTCAGACTTTGATGAGTTCTGAGTTGCTGGGTTGATTCTTGAGCTGCGAAATGATGTTTTAAAAAATAATCACGGTGCCGTGGAATCGTAAAATTTTATAGTAAGTCGATTTTGGGGTGTGATAGAAATAGTCTCAACAACGTCAATATTATAATGACTTTGCTAATCCTAGTGAAATGGCTTCAACTACCTTGTCATTCACGGTCTTTGGATGCTTCCTTCGGGCCACCAGCTTCAGTTGTTTGTGGATCGAAAAGTATGCGCCAATTGATTCGTAATTCACAAAATGTGCACGATTAACAACCGACGTTCTGTGGTGAAAAGAAGATCGTCAATAGATAGAATATAAATTATTGAAAATCGAGAAAGGCTATCAAATGTGGGGGAAGTGTGTTGACTTGGGGCAATAGATGCAGATGCATGAGGTAGGCATTTGTTGGGATTGATATGAAGTTTAGGAAGCCGATGAGGATGTAGCATGGGCTGAAATGCTACTCTAAGAGGGCGCTTGTGCAGGTGGTCTAGTGTTTGGTAGTAAGACTAGGAGCGAAACAGTAGGTGGAAGATGTGAACTTTGAGAGGATGACCCAACACTTTTAGAGTTGAGAAGTGTTTTGTATAAAAATATATTTTTTTCTAGCATTACATGATGCGAGATATAAAGATGATTATTTTGTGAATCAAAATATTTGTACGCACTTGTACGCACTTTGTGACAACAAATATTCTAAGAATATACATTGCCGAGATCAGGGCACAAGTTTATTTGTGTTGTATGGGTGTAACCATGGATAGCATAGACAACCAAATGTGTGAAGTCTTTTATAATTGAGAGCAATTTGGAATAGTGTTTGAAATTGTGAGAGCATGCAGACGAGAGTTGATAAACGATTAATTAAGTATGCAGCAGCTTGAAAAAAAAAAAAGACCAAAAGGAGGATGGTAGGTTTGCTTTGTGTAATCAGGCAAGTCCGATTTTGACTATGTGTCAATGTTTTCTTTATGCGGTTCAAATGGGGGCAAGTGTGTTTTACAAATCATGCAAACTTTCTTTGTTTTTCTCTTTTTAGGATAAAAGTATTAGAAATGTCATAACTTTCATATTGCACTCACTTGAGTGTCAAAAAAAAAAATTTTGATCATTTTTTTTACTCAGTAAAGTGCCACAGAATTGATTAGTTGAATACCATCGGCAATTTGTCATGCTAGAAAATTTGATATGGACGTCATTCGTCTTACGTTGAATGCCAACGTTGGTGTGGACAAATTTTTTTAATTATGTTTTGAATTTTCCATTTTTCATTTCCTTTTTCTTTTATTTTCTCTTTTTGTGCCGGCAACCCTCGCCGATCGCAAAGGCCTTGCCCAGTTTAGGCAAGGCCTTCACGGCCCTCGCATAGTTTGAGAGAGGCCTTTGCGGTTGGCAAGGGTAGCCATTGACCATCGCTAGCACAGGTAAAAAGAAAAGCAAAGAAAAATGACGTCATTTTATGTTGGACACAAATTTCCATGTAGAACTTCCATTTATATATAAAAATTCCATGTCGGAATGAAAAATTAAGTAAAAAATTCATGTAGGATAATTTGCTGAAAATAGTACTCAAATGATCGATTTTACTAGGATGTGACGCTTAGGTTAGTGAAAAAAAAAAGGTTACAATACCCAAGTGAGTGCCATATGAAAATTTTGGCACTACCATTAGGCCTAATTCCCTAAATCCACTTTATGTCAAGTCCCAAATCTATCCCAAACTTTATTTTGTCTCAAAAAAACCATCAACTTTCGATTCAATTCCAAATTTGTCCCAAACTTTTTTTGTCTTGGAAAAAACCTCAAGCTTTAGGTCCTATCTCAAATCTACCCCAAACTCTTTTTTGTCTTAGGAAAAACCTCAAACTTTAGTTCCAACCTTAAATTCACCTAGATTTGTCTTAAAAAATTCACAAAATTTCAATTTATTCTCAAATTTAGCATGTGGCCTAGTTCCAAATTGATATAGCTTTTCCAGGTTGAAAAGAAATCCACTTCGGCAAAGTAATAAAGCAATATATACGAACCAACATGGCATTTCCACGTGAATAATAAATTCACCCTAATAAAAATTGCTGAAATTCTCCAAAATGAAATTGTTCTTAGATATTAAATTTAAGGATGAATAATGACGATTTTTGAACATAGGGCTAATGGGGGTATATTTGATATTGGAGGAAAAACTGGTGAATTTTCTCTAAGAAAAAAAATGTTCATGATAGATTTGACATTGAACCTAAAATTTGGGTTATTTTCTTAAAAAAAAAAAAGCTCAGGGCAGATTTGGGACTGGATTCAAGGTTGATGATTTCTTTTAGACAAAAAAAAAGTTCGAGGTAGATTTGGGAGTGAACATAAAGTTGAGGGGTTTTTTTTTTCTCTTGAGAAACAAAAAAGTTTGGGACAGATTTAAAACTAGATCTAGAGAGAGAGAGAGAGGGGGGGGGGAGGGGAATTAGGCCCTATTGTTGTTCTTATCCTTTCATTTTCTAAGCATGTTACATGAGGAGCCATTATTTATCGGTGCGGAACCGGAATAAATCAACAAATTAGGTTCCACGAAAAAGAAAAGAAAGAATGGAAGGACGAAGAGTTAGATAGCGTAACAGGACGAGGCTGTGTTCGTCCTTGGTCGGTCCATGTAGGTCTCACCATGAGTGTACCCCGACACGGACGAGGAAATTTGGTCGGCACTTGGATTTTGGGGATCCCTGGCTTTTCATGGAGATGGTCTAGGAGGAGCTGGCTTGCCACCGCTTTAAACAATTATTGGGAGTGTTTCTAGCACGTGGCATGATGTGAATTAGCTCTGAAACCCTTCGTTCTCATTAAGAACCCAACAAAAGCTCTTGTCTAATTGTGTGCAATTGCTATGTTTTTTTTTTTTTGCGTCATTCTAGATGAGCCATATTTATATATAGGTAAATTTAATAGGTGGTTACATTTTGTCTTAGATTGACTACTTTTTTTTTTTTTTGGATAATGACAAGAAATGGTCCGCGAACTTTGGCTTAATATGAAATGTGGACATGTATGAAAATTTTATGGACTACATTGAATACATTAAAAGTTTATGGACCATATTACATATTGGCATAAATTTCATAGACAATATTGAACAAATTAAAATTTTAGAAAGCACGTCACATATTGAATTAAAATTCATAAACTATTTTTTTGCCGTTTCACCTCATCTTTTCGATCTCAAACCAAAGGATGCAGGATAAAGGCACCGGATGTCTTCGAACTTTTCACAATGGTTTGACCAGAATCCAGATGGCGACACTCATGTTCCATGCCATCGGGTCCCTAAAAGTACCACGTTTTTTTCGTTTTCAATTTGGTTAGCCTATCAAAATTATGGACGGAGATATTGACGTGACCATTAGGCTCCTGCTAAATGCCGACGTGGCATTCCACGAGGCAAATGAACAAAAATAATTCAGAAATAGACCATGTTTGAAAATATCAAAAGAATTAAGAATCGAAAGAGAATTTATAAAGAAAGACAAAGACGGATCGATAGAGAAGTGACGAGGTGATGCCGGCGTTGCGACCTTGGCTGAGGCTAGTCATTGTTCATTACATTTCACGTAATGTGTTAAACCGGTTCATTCACTCCTTTAAACCCGTGGATGCAAATCGGGAGGAGCTAAGCTCCTAAATATTCGCATTTATCTGGAAATGGAATCGAATAATGCCCTAAAATCACAGACTTGGTATTCTCATGACACATTAACCCAAGATGTAATTTTCATCTCATAGAAAATTCAAATTAGCACCCTGAAATAAATGTTACCTTCCGTTAGTACTCCGTTCAATTTTTCCATGTTAGATCCGTCCAGTGAGATATACATTTGAACAAGGCATCGAACATAATGCTAGCTAAGTATAAGTAGGATACCAATTTTGAATTTTCTGTGACAAAATTATTAATTTAGTTAACGTGTCATGGCATAACGATTTGAGATTTCAAAATGTCGTCAACCGTCGATTCAACGTGTCTGCCGTCCACGAAAGTGAGTAGGAGAAGTCAACACACCAGATCGAACAAGCATGTGAGCGAGTAAGATTTCAACATTAGGTGGAGAGGATGGGACATTGGTTTGTCATGCATGGATGTGTACCTGACACAAGGCAAGATTTCATCAGCCTAATTCATTACTGCCAACCTTGTTTAAGTTAATTACTCACCAACATCTAGCATCAACCAAGAGGACACACAACATTCGATTCTCTAACATTAAGGAGGTACAGTGTAGATGAAAGATGATACGACGTTTGATAGTATCGATCATAGAAAGGTGAAGTTGAAGATGAAAGATGGGACAATTAAAACTCTTCCAAATGTGATGCATATTCTTGATCTTACCAAAAACCTTATTTCTGTGAGAAATATAGCAAATGCTAGAATTACTTTCACAAGCGATAAGTACTCAACAAGCCAAGCTGTGGATTTTTGGCGATCAATAGAAGCAAAGGGGAAGGAAAACTGTGGAAATTATTAAAAAGCACAATGATCAATGGCGAGAGCTATATCACAAAACATGTAGAAGAAGATCTTGCGATATTGTGGCATCAGAGATTGGGTTATATCGATGAGAAAGGACTGGTGACCTTTACTTCAAAGAAGATGGTGGATGGAATCTCAAGCTATTTTATTGGTTTCAAATTTTGTGAACATTATCCTGATTTACCTTTAGACGAGAGAGAAATCGAGATACTATATTTATCTTAATTTACACTTAAAAGGCTACCACAATATGATTGGTAGGTCATCCATTTGAATATTACTTAGATACTTGATGCTGTTAATCTGTTACCATTAATTAGTGACATTTTCGGAGAGAAATATAGACATATCATTTTTGCAATTCGAGAGCACGGACATGAAGACTCAGAGCTAATCAAAGACCCACATAACATTCTACAGGTTTCGTAAATCGATTAAGCTTGAGTCTTTGATCTATACATAAATGGTCCCGACTCAGAGTAGTTTGCGATCGATCTGATGGACTCGAACGGACGATCTCTAGCTTCCGAGCTAGGAAACAAGGTGGAGTCCACTGGGTCACAGCATTTTTTTTTTTTGGTCAATGGGGTCGCAGCAGCCAAAAAAAGGTTATGGCAACTTTCGCACAATTATACAATCCACACGGGTCATTGCAAATTCCTAGGGCCCCGCCTCTCCACCCATTCACACTAGCTCTCCCCGAGTACATAAGCAGGGGCCGCGAGCGAGTGAACCTCACAACCACAAGCGACGCAGGCAAATTTTTACCCGGACATTATATCTTCACTGGCGCTGGCAAAGCCACCATCAGGAGCGACGGCGATGGCACCTCAGGATCCACTAGTTTTCGAGGTGTGGAGGCGCGAGGCCGAGCTGGTCCGTCCGGCCAGGCCAACGCCCCGCGAGTACAATAGGCTGTCGGACATCGACGACCAGGAGGCCCTCCGGTTCCAGGTGCCCTTCATCCAGTTCTACCGGGGCAATCGCACGGGTAGGGACCCGGCGTGGGCCATCCGGGAGGGGCTTGCCAGGGCGCTGGTGTTCTACTACCCCTTTGCGGGCCGCCTGAGGGAGCTCCCGGGGCGGAAGCTGGTGGTGGACTGCAACGAGGAGGGGGTGATGTTCGTGGAGGCGGATGCGGACGTGACCCTCGACCAGTTTGGGGACGCCCTCCAGCCTCCCTTCCCCTGCCTGGAGGAGCTTCTCTTCGACGTCCCCGGCTCCTCCGCCGTCCTTGACTCCCCTCTCCTGCTCATTCAGGTACGCACAGAGCCCCCATGTGTGTCGTCTCAGATTTCTTGCTTGGCGCAGAGATCCACAGAACACGATGGTTCCCAGCCATAAAATCACAAGTTTGCCAGTTTCCTAGAAGGCGACATGAGTCCTAACTCATTTGTCGAACGTTCTACCCTTCGTTAGGACCACAACGATTGTCATAAAGTACTTTGCCCCACCTGGTTTTTATGACGGGATCTAATGGTGGAATGGTCTGTGTGATTATGTGTCCAGGTGACTCGGCTCAAGTGCGGGGGCTTCATCCTGGCGATGCGTCTCAACCACACGATGAGCGATGGGACGGGGCTGGTCCAGTTCATGAACGCTGTGGGGGAGATGGCGAGAGGCGCCGACGCCCCCACCATCCTCCCCGTGTGGCAGAGGGAGCTCCTGGATGCCCGAGATCCGCCCCGGATCACGTGCACCCACCGGGAGTACGATCAGGTGGAGGGCAACCTCATCCCGCTCAACGACATGGACCACCGCTCCTTCTTCTTCGGGGCTGCCCAGATATCAGCCCTCCGCAGCCGGGTGCCTCCCCACCAGCGCGCGAGCTCCACCTTCGATGTCCTCACCGCATGCCTCTGGCAATGCCGCACCATCGCGCTCCAGCCCGACCCCGAGGAGGAGGTGCGGGTGCTGTACGCCGTCAACGCCCGGACCAAGTTCAACCCTCCCCTACCGGCCGGGTACTATGGGAACGCGTTCGCGTTCTCCATGGCGATGACGACCGCGGACAAGCTGTGCCAGAACCCGCTGGGGTATGCGCTGGACCTGGTGAAGAAGGCCAAGGCGGACGTGACGGAGGAGCACATGAGGTCCCTGGCAGATCTGATGGTGACAACGGGGAGGCCCCACTTCACGGTGTTGCGGTCCTTCCTGGTGTTGGACACGACCAAGGCCGGGTTTAGGGACATAGACTTCGGGTGGGGGAAGGCGGTGTACGGGGGCCCAGCCGAGGGGGGTGTTGGGGCCATCCCCGGGATGGCCGGAATGACCAGCTTCTGCATCGCCTTCAGGAACAAGCAGGGCGAGGACGGCATCGTGGTCCCGGTGTGCTTGCCCACCCCAGCCATGCGAAGGTTCGTGCGGGAGCTGGACTCCTTGTTGAACGATCTATCGCCTTCCACCGCCACCCCCAATAAGTCAACCTTTGTCATTTCCTCCCTGTGAACTGCACCCGCCTAAGAAAAATTTCAACTTCAACTTGGGGCTTTCTCATGCTAGTCCACTATAAAATGAGAAACCAAGGCTTTCCTTTACTTCAGCTTTTGCCCACGTTAATACGTGGGTTTGCGGTTGTAAATTGGTTTAATTACCAAGAGAGGGGTGTAAGAGAATACTACAAGTGGGTGATAAGTGATAAAACACTCCCTATCCAATAAGCCAACGTAGCACACCCAACGCAGGATTATTTGGTCAATATGCAAACATGTATAAGGACTAAAATGAACATATCCATCGTTGGATCTAACAGATCCCATGTAAGTCCCGAAAAAGAAATGGTGAAACCCATGGGCATGAACGATATCGAGTCGTCAAAGTTGATAAACGGTGATGATTTTGTAAAATGGTACAATTTTGTTTGTATGTTATATAAATCCAACAAGAACTTTTATTTAGTACACCGAAGATGTGAAGAAAATTATTGCTCAAATAGGTGTTGGTGCTGACATTGCAAACGGTTTTTAATTTTGGTAAACCAATGCATCCGATTAGTAGGTGAAATTACTCCATTTCAGGGCTGCTTATGAAAAAAAATTGCTTTAGGCAGACAATTTATTTTACTAATACAATAAAAGAAATTAGGAAGTTTCATTTTACTGTGGAAAATTAACGGATAAAAACTAGGGATTTGAGAAGTTGATATGTAACATTATCACCATGGTGAAATTTCAATAGCAAGTGTTACGGATGACAAAAACAAATATAAAACCCACGGCAAAACCCACCTTTGATCTTATGTTAGACATTTCGCTAAGCCTCCTGCTTTCCAATGCCTTTAGTCTTTGGCCTTTGGCCCCACTCTCTCTCTCTCTCTCTCTCTCTCTCTCTCTCTCTCTCTAAGTACTGTTACATAACTGCCAGCCTCCCAAAGCATATAACGTTCTGCTTTGGCCATACACGCCAAGCATAGCTGAGGAAACACACCACACCACATGACACCAGAAGATCGAATCGAGGCACCGGACCGCCACCCAAGAATGGCCGCAAGGATAACAAAGACGAGGACCTCCTCCTCTTCCAGGAATTGCATCGTCGCGAGAAGGACCGCGCCCTGAACATCCTCGTGCCCGTTTCCAATGAGTTGTAGCCCAACGGGATTCCAGGTACGCCACTGTCCCTCTCAATGGACAGTTGGTCTTGTGTCCGTGTGTAGACTGTGAATTATACACTGCTCCGGCTCAATCTCGATGCAGGCAACTATCCTCTAGCTATCTAGAAAGCCACGTCGGGTTGAAACGAATTCCTCATTGAGAATGACAAGAATGATTACGACTGGTATGTTAGCCGCCCTTCTTCCCTCGACCGTCCTCATGTTTTAACACATTCCTATATGTGCCCTCTTCATTTTGTTCATACATATTATGGATCATGAGAAGCTGCTGAACTCTGTTTAAAGTTGAAGACCCCTTCAGCAACTCCTCTATTCCCATCCCTAGAGATGGAAGCTAATGCAGCAGACTACCCGATGCAACAGAAAATAACGATTTTGCAGTCTCTTTCGCGGGTAATGGTACTGTCGATGACAGCGGCCATCTCAGCTTTCTACATTGAACATATTGCTTTTTTCTTCTGTGCATGCCTGCTAGAACTCGAAGTAGGATAATCTGTTAACAATGTTCAAATTGTAGCCTCGCCTACATTCAGACATGACCTGGGGGGCAATACACTTAACATTAAACTGATTAATGTACAAAAGCATGATGCACAAAATGTGCGGATGACTTTGTTTGATTCAACCGTATTTTTGCCAGTTCACTCTGTAATAAGGTTCTGGAAACTTTTCCAGACATCTAGCCAGTCTTCTACAAACAAATGCACGCGCGTGGGAGTCGCTTTTACGGTAAGCAGCTAAACGAGAACTATTTGCCCAACATTTTATGAAGGCATGCAGCTTGTGTCGGATTGATCCCGATGGAGAACAATTCCAAACCTAAGATCCTCCGCCAGAAACTAACTAGTAAATGGCATGGGAATCTCTCGCGAGTCATCTTGATGAGCCTAAAGAAAATCGACGAAATTTTCTAGCACAAATATCGCTCTTATGGGCTTCTCATATGAGAAGTAGCACTCAGTTTCAATTCCTGGAATCAATCTTAAACTTGCCTAGTTATCTGATTGTGCAACGATAGACTCAATTGTACTACGCTGTGATCAAAGGATTAAACTGCTCACAATGTCGGGTATAGGAGCCTGATGACTCATAAACATCCTAACCAATTTGCAGGCAATTGCGGGTGTGAGAGAAGCAACCAACAGAACCCAAAAGTGTCCGCAAAACAAGTCGAAGACTCCTCTGGCATCTGCATCAGTAACCCAAAACAACAGTCTCTCTTAAGCTGATCGCACTAATCGTTCTCCGTCCTTATTTATTCGGAATCAGAAGACGACTCAAGAGCTGGTGTTAGTGCATTATCCTTTGAGAACGTTGTATTTGCATTATTATATGAGGAGATGAGAAGAGTAGGTTCTGATAATGCAACAAATGAGGCTCTTTTCATAAGAAGAAGGAATAGTGAATGATCCAAATCCACATTCGGTGCCAAAAATAAGCCTAGAGGAAGATCTAAAAGCTGAGATCAATTTGAAATTAAGTGTCGAAAGTGCGAAAAAACTAGACACTTGAAGAAGGATTATAGAAGCAAAAGTGTAGGTCTAGAGAAACGAGACAAGGCACCATCCTCTAGTACAGAAAAGGATGATGACAATAGTACAAAAGATATGTATCTCGTTTACAACTCATCTCAAGTTGACGACGATGCATAGATAATTGATATTAGAGCATCTTTTCACATGACGCCTCATAGAGATCGGTTTTGCTGTTATGAGCCACATCAAGGAGGTATAGTGTGGATGGGAATGTGATGCGACAATTGATATTGTCCGTCGTGAAAAGGTGAAGCAAAAGACGAAAGATGGGACAGTATAAAATCTTTCGGATTTGATGCATATTCTTGGTCTCACCAGGAACCTTATTTCTATTGGAACTGTGGTAGATGCTGGTATTACTTTCACAAGCGATAAGTACTCAAGAAAGCCAACTGTGGATTAGTGGTGATCGCTAAATGCGAACAGGAAGGAAAACTATGGAAATTACTGTGAAGCATAGTAGTCAATGGTGAGAGCTATATCACAGAACACGTGGAAGAAGATCCCGTGATGTGGCATCAGATATTAGGTCATACTGGTGAGAAAGGACTGGTGGCCCTTACTTCAAAGAAGATGGTGCATGAAATCCTAAGCTGTTTTATGGGTTTCAAATTTTGTGAACATTGTCTACATGGGAAATAGAATCACATATCTTTTGAATTCATGGGAGGGAGAGCGAAAGGGATTTTGGATTTAATCTACAACGATGTCTTCAGTCCTACACCTATAACATTGTTTGAAAAATCAATGTATTATGTTCCTTTTATTGATGAGTTTTCTAGATGTGTGTGGATATATTTCTTGTAGAGAAAAGATGAGGTGTTTGAAAATTTTCATTATTTCAAAGCTTTGGTGAAGAATCAGTTTGATAGAAAAATAAAAATTTTGCGGACTAGAAATGAAGGAAAATTTTGTTCAGTGAAATTTGATAAATTATTTTCGATCAGTGCTATTGCAAGGCAAAAAATAATGCCCTACTCATCTTAGTAGACTAGGATGGCAGAGAGGCTTAATCAGTCTCTCATGGAGAAGGCAAGGAGTATGCTAAGTGTTGCAGGCTTAGAAGCAGAATTTTAGGTAGGCTACTATGTGCTATCTTAAGAAAAAAGCTCCCATATTAACTTTGAAAGATCAAGAGGTATAGATAAATTGCATCAAAACACCACTCAATTTATCACATGCATAGCTAGTAGAGTCTTAAGGGCTTAGAAAATGCACAATTAAGACTTAGGGGTAGTTTGGAGAAATTTGGGACAAAGTGTCTAAAGGGGTAAAATGGTCATTTTCGAGGTCTTGAGAACCAAAAATTATAAAAATAGGTCAAAGTAGTTTATTGTGATTATTTCCTATTTTTCGCGACTTTTGGGAATTTTTCTCAAAATTTTTTATTTTTTATTAATTTTTCTGATCGAGTCAGGTTGACTTGGCCTACAAACTAGAAGGGCCCAGCCCAAACCCACATCAATCTAACTCGGGTCCAAAATGACAAAGTTTTGGAATTTTATTATTATTATTATTTTATCTTTTTATGATTTTTTGAGATTTTTTTTTATTAAGCGTCCGATCCAATAGCTGAGAGCTGCCCACATGGCTAATCTACAACGCTCAAATCAAGCAACTAGATCCTATGGCTAGGATAAAATCTTGACCAGATCTTGACCATCAAAACCCATTACTAAATCCTACGGCCAAGATCGAATGGGGAGACTAAATCTCAGTCGTTTACTCAGATTACTAAAACTAACAGCCCATATCGTATGGTGAGACTAATTTTCAACCATTCGATTGAAAATTTTATTTTTTATTAGAAAAATGGTTTTATAAAATGAAAATGATTTTTTTATTTTCAGAAAAATCCACATAAAAATTGAAAATCACCTTTTATTTTGAAAAGCCCATATCGTGACGTGCGACATCACCCCTACCATTCAATCATTTTATTTTTTATTATATTTCAAAACTATTGTAACAACCCTACTGACATGGCATGCCACATCAGCGCCACATTGGACTTTGACTGAGTCAGCATGTTAGCGCCACATCAGCGTTAACCAAGTCAACATGATGACATGGCATCATCGTCGTCCCTCTGTAGAAAGGGAATAGACGGTCAGGAGATCTTCGATGAGATCCAACGATGAAAAATGCTCTGATCAACCTAATTCCAATGCACATCATCTCTAATTCTACTCTAGATCAACATATCCATGATCTAACTAGATCTAATGGTTTAACAAGCATGGAACAAGCTTGAATAGAACAATTGTGGCAAAACTAGAACTCATAAACTAGCTAATAACTATTTAATTCATTTACAAGGAAACATCAAAATGGGTTCAAGATACTTACCTAAAGTCCCAATTGAGCCCTAAATTGCCAAATTTGGCTGGCCAAGTCGCGACAAGTTAAGCTGTGGTAGAGGTCTTGACTCATAGTTTTCTCGCAGAATCAATGCAAAACAAAGATGCAATCATGCTCAGTATAGTTTAAGGATGAAAACACCTGAAAAATCTTGAAGAATCATTGTGTGAGGAGTGAGATACCATGAATGCATAGTTTAAAGCTCGAAGGTGCGACCTACTTTTTTGGGGATTGCTAAGCTGCGAGTTTAGTGGTGATGAACTCCTTAGAGCTTTGGTGAACTTTCTAAAGTGATATGAGGGCTTGATTTTCCCTAAATCCCTCGGGCTAAAGTGGAGAAGCTTCGGTCCGAAGCTTCATCAATAGCAATCCCTCTCTCTCTCTCTCTCTCTATTCTATTCTATTACTTAGTTGATGCATGAATGAGGCCCCATTAGCAATGATACATCAAATTGGTTAAGTACCAATTAAAATAGGTTTTGTGTATATGGCAGGGGTTGGTTGCATTGACTCATTTTGCACGTGATCTCACGTGCGAAATGGTCCAGATGGCATCGAAGATAGTTAAGATTCTGTCCAACTCCATTTGGGGCTCCGGCGAACATAAATGTGGCACGAATTGCTTTTGTTTAGCTAAGGGTTGACTTTTGGTCCCTATGACATTAACTGGGCTGGTCAGAGCTACTCCACCATCGTTGGCCGTGAAACTTGTCTTGATCGACGCAAGGTGAGGCGATGGACAAAATGTGCCCCAAAGCTTCTCCAATTGTGGCCAATTGGTCCTGTAAATTGACTACTCAATCTTGGTCTAGAAATGGTATTTGAGCCTATGTAGGTGGAGGAAACATGGGGAAGAAAAGTCTCTGGGTCATGGGGTTGGATTTAGTCCGACCCAACGGACCTGATAGTCCAAAAAATGTCTAATTGTCCCCTAAAAATTTGAAATTTACCAAATTAATCCCCAAATTGAGTTTACAGGCATGAATTTCGCTAGCAAATGTGGATTTTGATATAAAAAAGAATGTCCAAGGAATTGCTTGGAAACCATAAATTTTCTATTCAACCCAAGGATTCATTTTGAGAAAAATAAAGCTTGAGTGGCCATTTTAGTTCAAACCAATGCTATGAATAGATTTAGCAGGTCAAAAACTAGAGGATGATGTGCTTATATTTTCAATTTAGTCCTTGAAATTTTTTTTAATTTGAATTTCCATCTCTCCATGCACTATAATTGTCTCGACATCTATTATAAATCAAACCTTCTAATGTAAGCTTGAATGTATAGCGTAGGTTGTGTGGATCCACGGTCTTCCTAGTAGAAAATCGAATGCATTGGGGAGATCCATGACTTAAAATTCAATAGAGAACTTGGCCAGCCTAATAAAGACATCCAGCTCAATATCTCCTACGATGATCTTTCTCATTCCGTCAAATGCTTAGATGGTCACCTTACAAGTGCGGATTAATTTTTGTTTATGCCCAAATTCCTCAAGATGGCTGAAGGGTTTATGTTGAATGCGGATCCATTGTCCACCAACCCATGGGACACTTGTTTACCATGGCATCTCATGGATATGTATAGGGCCTTATTATGAGCCCACCATCTACAAGAAAATCCTCATTTGAAAAGAATATTTGATCTTTTAGCAGAATAGATCCAACAAAGTCTTCTAGCTACATTTCATTAATGGTTTCAAGTATGTGGACCTCATTTAGTATATGCATTTTTGTGCTTCTCTGAGTTAATGAAGAGATTCGATAATGAGATCTGAGGTGATATTTTTCTCAATTGTTCTATCACCTTGAACTCGCTTGTCCTGATGATAAATATTATCTTTTCAATGACTTCTTTCATTACCTCCCTTTTCTCGAGTTCACCTTCTTTAGGTGCGTAACATCTCTCGGATCTCATAATAGTGTCTATCTCATTTGCACCATAGTTTCAAGGTAGTACCTCATACCAATGCTCACCTGGTGCTCAAAAAATTGAAAACCACATGCATGCATACAATAGAGGTATTCCTAGGGAAGAGCCTTAGGAAGTACTCTACTAACTCCCTTTCAGTTAGAGGGGGTAAAAGTTGCCTTACCTGCAACTTCCACCTGTGCACGAATACCTTAAACTCCTTGCCTTCATCCATACTAACAAAGGCCAAATCACCTTTATTGACAGTGAGCTTTAGATTAGCCTCAAACTGCCACATAAATTGCTCTGAGAAATCCTCCTAATTAAGAATTCAATCTAGATCAATTGAACAACACTAACACAAAGCCATGCCTATCAGACTATGCGCAAAGTTGTAGATAAGAATCTAAACATCTTTGCGGTAGTTGATCATTTTGTGGAGATAATACGAGATACGATCCAAGGGCCAATCGGTACCATCAAACTTTTGCGGGAATGTTACCAACTGATTGACCTGATGGGGTGCCAAACTTCTCTAATGGAACAAACTCTTTTAATTCCAATACCATGTTGGTTAAGTCCTTAGACTATCCTTCCAAATTGGCTAACCTATAACTTTGCCATTCAATTGTCCTCCTCAAATTGAGCATCTGGTAACTTTCTTTTGTACATGGCACATTAATATTGGTCACTATTCTGGATGGCTCAGATATCATCAAATTCAAATGGTCTATATTCCTTTTCACAGCAGCCAACCGATCATGGGTTTCTAGATTCCCTCCTCTTTTACAAGAGAGTCGTGATCGGAAACATCCTCATCAATTACATAAACCCATTCATCTTCAATGGGATCATCTATGCCATCCCAACTATCAGAGATAATATCTTCATATTGATAAAGAAACTCAAAGGAACCAAGTAAAGTATGTAAAAAGTTATAACCTCACTGTCTTGACCCAATGTATTAATAATATTGCCTCTTTTGAGGGCTTCTTGCAAAAATTCCTTTTGACCTGGTGAGCTTTCTTGCATTGTCATCATCTAATTCTTCTTCTTTTGCGATATGATCATTACTTAGCACATACTCAAAAGGGATTCTCCATGAGTTCCCATTATCAATCTTCAGTTCAAACTCATTGGAGGAAAAATTAATTGTCGAATAAGTACTGTGCCTTATAGAGGCATCAACTTGGTTAATAATTTCTAAAGTAGCCAATTTCACCAGAAAGTGCATCTTCTCTTTTCTTGAGGCCTCTTTTTCAGGAGGGTATGTAGTAGCTACCTCTAACATCTCATGTAGTTTTGCAAGGTTTACTATGAATTCCAGCTTATCAATATCATCCTCACCCAAATAGTATTCACCTCATTCTGCTCTGATAGAGGGTTTTGTTGCACATTTAACTTTGTCTTGTCGAATTCCTGTATTCTCTCATCTATCAATGCCTACACCTTGTACTTAAACGTGAGATAATTATTTACATTGTATCATTTCTCACCCATATGATAGGCACAAAATTGGGTTTCATTAAACCTAGGAAATCTAGGCATATTTGATCTTGGAGGCTCTTTAGCAACCAACTACCCTTCCAACAGCATCGGTAGTAATTTAGATAGTGGATGAGGCAAATGTGTAAAAATCAATGGAGCCTTCTTCTTAGCTTCAAACTTTTTTGATGCTGACCATGACACACCACCCTAGGTCAGGGTGGAATCTAAGAATTTCTATGACCTTGGTGGGTTAGGCATAAAAGTGATATCGCCTAAATTGTCACGTTCCCTCCTGGCATGGTAGTGGTATTTAATGGCTGGCTTTGATACACACTTCTCCCTGATAGCCCATTAATGGTGCTCTACAACCTTGATAAGCTGTGCAAAAGTCTGGCATCCTAAAGTATTCAACTTTTCAAAGTATTCATATAATAGAGCTTTCAAAAACGGATTCATGAGCTCATCCTTTATGATCAACAACTTTACTTGCTGCTGTGGCCCGCCACCTTTGAGCGAAGGTATGCATTGGCTAGTTCTTTCCCTTCGTAGTTTTCAATAGGTCTTCTCTCTTTAGCACAGTTGTGGTGTCAAACTTATACTGGTGTAGGAATTCTTAAGCTAAATTCTCTCAACCGTCATAATCTTCCACATCCAATTCAATAAGCCAAGCTAGAGTGGCACCCTCCAAACTCTCCTGGAAGGTCTTTATGAGCAGTGAAATATAGTCTGAATAATGAGTCATCTTGTGCATGTAGTATTTTACATGAATTAAGGGACAACCTGTCCCATTTATACTTTCAGACAAATTTCAATTCCTTATAGCCAGGTGAAATCTCTATCTTCGTGAATGGGCAAATCTTATCAAAACAGGCCAGTACATACCCTTGGCTACTCAAGCATTCCTCAATTTTAGCTAATCGCCTCACTCTTTCAATTTGGCTGCAGGTTTCTCTTTCCTTTCTTTCTCTAGGTCAGTCACCACTGGTGGAGTCTTAGGGAGTGCCTTTTTATCAGGTTCTACATGGGGCATCTAATTAGCCGCTAGGTCGATCGACAAACTCGGGTGTATAGTTTGATTGTATTTTGATACTGTTGGGTATTTTCCCTGACTAGCAATCATCATTGCCTTCATCTTAGCAACCATGGTAGCTATCATGTTTATCTACATTTCTAGGGTAACCACCTTGGGAGCTAGTTCTTCATATTTCATTCTTAATGGTCTTGTCTTACTGCAAGTTCTCATGACTTAAAATTACTACCTATTTTTTCATATAGTAAGTTAGAACCAAGGTAGTGAGTAAAGAAGGTTCAGAATCTAAAAACCTTCTTAATATCATGTCTATATGAGATTAATGGAAAGAAAAGCTTATTCATGAGCTTTAGCCTTATGTGAATGGTCTTTCTTCTCATTTATTGAGAATGAGCATGCTATTAAGGTGGGGTATAATCCGTGATAAATTTTTTTGTTAGATCAAGAAAGACATACCGAATATGCATAGATGAAGATGAAATGAGTTCAATACAACTAGGATCTCTCAAAGATGTTCAAAATGACTCAAATTGAAACATTTACATATTAAAAACTAGATAGGGAGAATCACTTGTTCAATCTGAGAATGTTTAGGATCTAAGGTATCCTCAATGTCCTCCAATCCTTTCAAGTCCCACATATAAGGATCTTCATCTTCTTCAATGGGTAGTGGTCCCATGTCTTCAGGTACATATGGTTCCACTCTAGCCTCATGAGAAACAATGTAATCAGGTACATATGACTCTACCAAGGATCACCGATGTCCATTGATTAACTTATTATACTCCTTGGAAGCACGGTGTATATTCATATCCTCATCAAGATAATTAGACCATTCCACTTCTTATAGGGGAGAACTCTTCAAAGCATGGATTATGAAATCAATCTTGGCCTGATAGGGCACCTCGGTTTCCTTGGTGAGCTTATCTCATGGTAGATTAAAAGCAAAAATTCCAGGACATACTACCTACAAGACCTCTTGTAATATGTCAAACTATCTCACAACTCTGATTGGATAATAAGTAATTCTACTTGTGCAACCCAATAGTGGGATAAGATTTCCATCTATCCTAGTGATGTGGGCCTCTTAGCTAGGTTAAGCGCCATTACAATTGTCTTGGTTCCAAGTCTTCAAGCAATTCAAACCATTTCTTAAAGGATAATTTTGGGGCAAAGGATTGACATTTTAGGAAAGATTCTAGTGGGTAAACATGTCGCCTAATTTCGTAGCACCTAACAAGAAGATTGAAAGTCTTAATGTACGAAAGAAACCACATATGAAGAAGTCTGTTAGATACTTGAAAGGTACCTTTTTCGATGGATCGAAAATGGTTTAGAGAAAGAAAGGTTTCAACTAAGATAATGTAGCAGCAATTCCAACGATAAAAAACATGTTGAGCAATATCGACTATGGAAGGGTCAAATGTGGTTTCAAAGGTAGGGAACAAGACGAATGTGAAGACGGCTAAAATGAATACTCTACCTGACCTATGATTGGTATTGATTGGAAGGGAAGAGTACTTGTTTTATATGAATGAGAGGGTGAATTTGCTGAGGTTAGCTTTGAAGATCTTTCCCATCTTGGTGGTTTTGAGATGGAGAAATTTGAATAGCACTTGGATGGAATCCTTTTCCAAGAGAGGTTTCACAATATGCTTATCAAAATCCACTCCAATTATAGCAGTATACTCCTCAAAAGTAGGCATGATCTCCAAACCCCTGAAGTCGAAGGTTAAAGTCACTAGATCCTAAAACTTGGCCAAAGTCTGAATAAGATGGGTTGGTAATCTCCTTTGATGAGCTCTATCAAGTGTCCCAAATGCTCCTCAACATATGCTTGATTGTCCAAATTGAGGTCACTCCACCACGCTGAGAGTTCCTTATGTAGGACCGCATTGGTCATGATATACAATTTCCCCATCTAATTTAGAATATACAAAAAAAAAAAACCCTAAGATTAATTATCATGGATTATAATACAATATGAATGGGGATGTGATGAAAATTTCATGAATATGAGCTAATTCTATCTCGTATTTCATTTTGGTGAAGTAACAGTTAAAAACTCTTATTTTACCAAAAGATGTCAAATAAAGAGTTTTAGACTAGATTTCTCCAACAGAAATTATGTAGTTGGTTAGGATCTCTTAAATGATTAAAATGAAAGCCATATCACATCCATCTACTAAAAGTATCTAAAGAAGCCCAAATAGTGCCAGTATAGCTCCAAAGACCCCTAATACAACCATATCTAAAGGGATGAGATAGAAAGGATCTCCAAGGGAAATTCATCATATAAAGTTCAAAAATGAAATCTAGGATAAATGGATTTGATAAAACTGATGATATCCCAAATCAAATCCAAAGCTATTTGATCCAAATTGGGCTCCTCCAAATTAGCATATGTATCCATCTATCTCAAATTGCTAGATGATATCGCCAATAAGTCTTATTAGGATAAGGTGACTGGCTTCCTATGTAGCTCCGATACCGATATTGACACCGATACCGATACGCGACACGACACGATATGTTGACACGTTGATTTTAAAAAAATAGAAATTTTCGACACATCGGGGACACGTCGTATATTAAAAATATATTTTTATATATAAATGATATTTTCGTAATTTGACCCTAAATTTTTTTAAAAGAAAAGAAAATAAAACGAAAATAAATTGCACACGCAACCCCTCCCCCACCTTTTTAATCCACCTACACACATAACCTTTCTCTTTCCCCCACCTCTTTATTTTTTTAATCCACCTGCACATGCAACCCTCCACTTTCTCTCCCTCCCCCTTTTCTAATCTTCATCTTCTACCCTCACCGCTGCCCACCCCCTTTCTCTGTCATCTTCGTCTTCTTCCCAAACCCTCAACCTCTCTCTCTCATCTTCCTCTCTCTTGATCGATTGATCAATAATGTCACTTCTCCCTTGTCTCTGTCTTGCGAAGCAACCCAACTACCGAAGCCCATCCTTTGGGGCTGGCTCGTTCCATCACCGCCTCCCTTTCTAGATCCGAGCTACCGAGCCCTCCTTCCCCCACCACCTCGCTCGTTGCTAGCTCTCTCCCTCTCTGATAGTCCGAGACATAGCCACCTTTCTTCTCCTCTTCTCCCGGTTTCTGACCTCCAGATCGATACTTCCTCCACCATCCTTCCTCAATGACTCACGTGTCTCCGATGTATCACTAACGTTAACCACGTGTCAGACTTCCCACACGCGGTCAACGTGTCTCGGACGTGTGTCGGAACGTGTCAGACGCGTGTCCGTATCTGACACCGACGCGGTGACTTACCTAAGGTGTCGGTGCTACATAGCTGGTTTCTTCAGACTAAACTCCTCATCTGAAGATTAGTGGAAGGTGGAGCTCATCTTGTTGACTTTGCATTTTCACTTCTCTAAGGTGGGCTATTTGAACTTCTTTAATAATGATCCTCTTATTATAACTGATGGTGCGTGGCTTCTTTATCACAAGAGGATGCCAAGCTTTTGTCTTTGCTTTTTTAATGCGGCAACGCTTCTTTGCTTCTTGAATTTTGATCCACTCCCTAACTTCACAGTCTATCTCTATTCCACTCAAATGAATTGTAGTATGGGAATCCCTAGAGTGGAGTAAATTGCACCCAGTAAGCTCTCTCTCATGAGTAAATCGGAATGCTCTAAATGACTCTATATCAGTGGTATCACGGCATTGAATTCTTTTTGGCTCCTATGTGAACACATCGGGAATTTTGAACTGATTCAAGAAAACCATCATCAATCCTAGAAATAGCTTCCAAACCAATAATTTGAATGATTTTTGAAATGATGCTTGATATTTACAATTCAAAAAGTATGAGAAATGAATTACAAATTTAAGGTATGAAGACCGTACCAACCGAATCTTTTTTTTAGGTATACCTACCATTTTTTTCACATACACATGAGACAAGTATGGGTTTAACTCTAAAAAACAAAAGGGATATGGTGTGGACCTAAAAAAGTGCCCACTATCTTGACGTGATCTAAAAAAATTAAACTTTCCAAATTTTAGGTTAATAGATTATCAAGTTAATTAATTAGATTAATTAACTTAGCTCGAACTCTCCCAAGTTCTACTAAATTGTGACTTATGATTTAAGTGATCATTAGACAAAATATTTTAATTTTTAGAGTCACTACTAATTATTTTGGGTAAGTTGATTAGACACCTAAATAAAGTATTGGGAGGAATACTTTATTCCTATGAATTAGAGATCAATGAGTTCGGGAACTCGGTTACATTAATACTTTCGATACCAATTTCATGAAAAATATTTAATTTGACACTTATGATGAATTTTCACTTGAATTTTAAAAGTGAAAATTTTTTTATGACAATGTGAAGAACTAAACTATATACAATGCATGCTGTGAATGATTTTTTTTAAAACATGAATTTTCATTTTTTGTGATATAGTCTAAAAAAATATGGTTCAATATAAATATCTACAAGATAGATCATACGTGCAACTATCTACATGATTTGAATTTTTGAAAGATGTAATTTTTAAGCATGGCAATGGAATGGTATATTCAACAAGATTTAATCGGAATTCAAATCAATCAATTTAGGCAACGAATTTTTTTATATACTAAATATTAGAATCGTTACCTAATTTGGCAAATTCGACCACCAAACTCAAATCTTGTATTGCGTTGTTTATCAGGATCTCATATCACAATTCCAACGACGGGGATGGATGCAATTTTGTGTCGATGAAGGAGGAGTTGGCGATGGTGGCATCAAGCTTCCAAACTTTTACTCTCTAAAACTCTCCTTTAAAAATATGCTCTCATTTAGTTCCCTTTGGATTTTCTTTATCATCTTCTCAAAGCATTCTTCCTCCTTTTATAGCTTTCTCTTCCATTTTCTTTTTTAATTTCTCTACTAACTCACATTTTCTCTATCCATCTTCATTTCTTTATCTCCATCTCCCTTTGTCTATCTCCATCTCCTTTTCTTCATCTCTCTTTCTTCATCAACTCTTCTCTATCTTACTTTCTCTCTCAACTTTTCTTCATCTTCCCTTCTTTTTCCATCATCCTTTCTTCACCTTCCTTTCTAATTTCTCCACTAACTCACCTTTTTAGTTATTTGTAAAATAGTCTCTCAAATTTTAAATATTTATATTCTAGTCCTTGAAGTCTTAAGTATTTGCAATTCAATCCCTGAGAAAATATTTCTTTAAATCCAAGCTTTCATAAAATTTTCCATACATTTCTCCCATACCTAGTCCAATCGCCCGTCAATTTAAGCTCATATCCTCCACCACAGCCAAAATAAGATGCATGAATAAATATGAAAAATGATTTAATTATTTTTTTTGCAAAAACTAAAATTAGTTCTATATTTTTTTTTATGAAAATTGATTTAAAAGGCTAGTCAAAATTTAAGTGTCAACATATCTCATTCGATAATTTTGCCCATAAACACAATCAAATGTCAAGTGGAAATAATCATCTATTTAGATAGCGAGTGGGATTGAATATGTTCAACCTAGGCACTATCAATGCCAGAGCTTGGCATATTGATCTCTATCTACGATGACCTTAAAAAGTGTTTCGCGGCTTAGATTTAGGTGCTTGTGTGTGCAAGTATCATGAACCTCAGAAAATGCAAGATCATGCACAATATTTGATATCAAAACAATGCTTCAAAATTGCATAAAACAAACAAACAACGCGATGAAATCGAAGATACAAGCCCTTCTAAGCCCATACCAAATTGCATCAGAGAGGAATTTTTAAATGAGGTCGAAGTGTGGTGGGGTGACAGGTGATCAGGGTACATGCCATCAGAGTCGCTATCAATCTTTTTTGGAGGATAGATCGAGAACTCTACCATATGGTTGGTAGAGACCATTTGGTTGTTTGAAATCAGATAAGTGGATTTGTGGACTTGGTTACATCAACTTTTCAATCGACGTCCTTTTGGTACCTAAGTTAGGTGACTTTCCAACTAGGTATTCCATGCAAATATTTATGGGGTAAGGTAAGCCCTAACGTCTAAAGAGTTCACGCAGATGTGGGAGTGACTATCCTATTAGAGACAATCAATAATTAAAGGAGCATCAATTAATGAATCAAGATGTGTAGATAAATTATATCAAAACATTACTCAATTTGTCACATGGAGTATCAAATAGAGCTCTAAGGACTTAGAGAATGCACAATTAACCCTCAGGGATAATTTGGGAAGTTTGGGATAAAGTACCTAGATGGGAAAAATGGTCAATTTCGTGATCCCATGAACTAAAAATTATGAAATAGTTCAAAAAAATTGAATCTGGTTATTTCCTATTTTCACAATTTTTTGAAATTTTAATAATTTTTTTAAAACAATTTCTAAAATTTTTAGAATTTTTTTTATGAATCTTCCTTTTTTTTTATTTTTGTAAATTTTTTTTTTATTTTTTTTAATATTTTTGGACCAAATCGAGTTGATCTGGCCGACAAACCCAAAGGAACTGACCCAGACCCATAAAAATCTAACCAGAGTCCAAAACGACATAGTTTTAACATTTTTATCATTTTCTAAATTTTTTTATGTTTTTTTGAGAATTTTTTATTAAGCGCCAAATCAAACGGTTCAAAGCTACCCACATGGCTAATCCACAGTGCTTGGATCAAGCGACTAGATCCTATGACTAGGATCAAATCTTGACTAGATCTTGACCATCCAAACTCATTACTAGATCATATGACCAAGATCGAATGAGGAGATTAAATCTTAGCCATTTGATTAGATTACTAAAACCAATGGCCCAAATCATATGAGGAGACTAATTCTCAACAGTTCGATCAAAAATTTTATTATTTATCCCAAAAATGGTTTTATAAAATGAGATTATTTTTTTATTTTAAAAAAATCCATTTAAAAAACATAAACCACTTTTTATTTTGAGAAGCCAAGATCTCAACGCATGGCACCACCCCCACCATTTGATCATTTTATTTTTATTATATTTTGAAAACTGTTATAATAGTCATGATGACGTGGCATGCCACGTCAGCACCATGTTAGACTTTGACTGAGTCAGTGTGCTAACATGGCATGCCATATCACCACCACATCAACATTGACCATGTTAACATGATGATATAGTGTCATCTTCGTTCCTACGCAAAAAGGGATTGGACAGCCGAGAGATCTCCAACGAGATCCAACAATGAAAAATGCTCCAATCAACCTAATTCCAATGCGGATCATCTCCAAATCAACATATCCAAGATCTAACCAGATCTAATAGTTGAACAAGCATAGATCAAGCTCGCATAGAACAATCATGGTAGAACTAGAACTTACACACTAGAGCATAACTATTCAATTCCTTCATAAGGCAACATCAAAATGAGTTCAAGGGACTTACCTGAGGTTCTGATTGAGCCCTACTAGATTTGGTTGGGCAAGTCACAGCTGGTTAAGCTATGGTGAAGGTGTCAACTTAAGGTTTTCTCGCAGTATAAATGCAAAACAAAGATGCGATCGTTCTTAGTATAGTTCAAGGATGAAAATGCCTCAAAAATCTTGAAGAATCATTTTGTGATGAGTGAGATGTCATGGATGCACAGTTCAAAGCTCGAAGGTGCAACATACCTTTTTTAAGGATTGTTAAGCCACAAGATTAATGGCGATCAAGTCCTTGGAGGTTCGATGAGCTTCTTGAAGTGATCTGAAGGCTTGATTCGCCTTGAATCCTTCAAGCTAAAGTGGAGAAGCTTCAATCTGAAGTTTCGTTGATGGTGACGCAGAGAGGGTTTCTCTCTCTCCTTTCTCACTCTCTCTATTTTGTTATTTGTTGATTCATGAATGAGACCCCATTGGCAATGATACACTGAATTGGTTAAGTGCCAATTTGAATCTATTTTGCATGCAAGAGAGGAGCTGCACCAACTCATTTCACACGTGATCACACATGGGAAATGGTCCAAATAGTGATGGAGATAGTTAAGATTCCATCCAACTCCATTTAGAGCTCAGACAAATGCGAATAGGGCACAAATTGCTTCGGTTTAACTAAGGGTTGATTTTTGGTCCCGATGGCATTGATTGGCTGGTTAGAGCTACCTTTGGCCACTGTTGGCTGTGAAGCTTGTCTTGATCAACATAGAGTGAAGCAGCAGACAAAACCCATCCCAAAGCTTCTCCAATTGTGGCCGATTGGTCCTCCAAATATGCTGGTCAATCTTTGTTTGGAAATGGCATTTGAACCTATGCAAGGGGAGGGAAAATGGGCAAGAAAGGTCTTCGGGTCATTGGGTCTGATCTAGTCCAACTTGACGGACACGATAGTAAAAAAAATGCCAAATTGCCCCCTAAAAATTAGGAGTTTATCAAATCAATCTCCAAAATTCAGCATAGAGGCATGAATTTTACTAGCAAATGTGGTTTTGGTAGAAAATATCCAAGGAATTGCATGAAAAACCTAATTTTTCTATTCAACCCAAGGACCTATTTTGAGAAAAACAAAGCCTAGACGGCCATATTAGCTCAAACCAATGCCACAAATAGATTTGGGGGTCAAAAGCCAGAAGATGACATGCTCAAATTTTCAATTCAGTCCCGAAAAAATTTTTAATTTGATTTTTGACTCAACCAAGGACTAAATTACAAATTTTCTAGCAGTTTGGTCCTTTTTCGCAAGAATTGAATAATTCTTTGAAATTTTGTAATAAAATGAAATTTTAGATAATATAAGAGGAAGTCATGACTCTACAAATGTGTAAAAAAATGGAGGAAATTTAAAGGGCTAAAATGTAATTTTTTTTGGAATTTTTTGGAATTAATTAGGGAATATGCTCAATTAAGGAACCCATAGTCCTAAATTAATTTTTTATTTGACCAAAATGAAGATAAAATAAAAATAAAAATATTGGCCAATGTTTTATATTTGTGGCCTCAAATGCTATTTTTTGTTGTTTTTTCAATTATTTTTCTATTTTTTGAATAAATTTAAAGTGCGAAAAATATGAAAAATTATTTTTGCTCAAAAATGATTTTCGAGGCTTGGCCAAGGCTCTCAAGTTTATTTTTGAATTTTATGAATCTTTATGGATTTTCTATGAAGTTTTCAAAAAAATGTGAAAAGTGCTAAAAATATGATAAAAAATTATTTTTTCTCAAAATAGTTCCTTAGGCTTGGCTAAGACTTCCAAAGTTAATTTTCCAACTTTTTGGATTTTTATGGATGTTTTATGGTTTTTTTTTTCAAAAAAAGGACTAACCAAAAATGAAGTGTCAACAAGTGATCATGCAATTCAACTTTGACTTGGCTCGAGCTGGTTCTCATCACCACCTTCAATTCTCATAATTAGACGAATCATGCAATGGTGCTAATGATAGTGCTTAACTTTATAAGAAGCGAACCAAAAATTTCCATGATAAATATATTGTCCGCAAGTCCTTTTCTCTTAAACAAAAAGTGTGGCTCTTCAATTTCAAATTGCGTCTCTTCCCAGGCAAGCTTCACTCCCATTAGGATGGTCCATCATGGAGCTGTGGAAATTAAACATCTTGGCACTCATCAAGTTCTTAAGGTGAATGGGCAAGACTTGAAACCTTACATTGATGGCTTGCAAAACCAGCAAATCATTGGATCCACATTCTTTTTGGAGCCTATGCTTGAGGAGTGATCCCATCTATGTCTGGCTAAAGACAATAAACTTAGTGCTTGGGAGGCAACCCACAGTTTGAGTATTTATTGTCACATTATTTTAGCTTTACTTCTATTATGTGTGCTATTTTTTTCTTTTAGGCTTCATCTACATAAGGCTTATGCAAATTGAGGTTTTAGCTTCTCTCCAGATTTTCACATGCAAATTCGAGCTTACTCCCCCCCCCCCCCAAGTTGTATTTTTCCTCCTTGTGCTTTAATTCTTCATGCCATTGGGGACAATGTCAATTAAGTTAGGGAGGGTGAATAGTTAGATAGATTAGTTTTTGCTTGAATTCGCAAAAATTTTCAAATTATTTCAAATTACACCATCCAATATTCTCTTTGCATGCGAGGTTGATGTGTTTCTATCCTTATTTAAATGCTAGGTGCATTATTTTAGTCTATTAATTTACTTGGGGTCTAGATACAAGTTAATTATTAACTGGATTATGTTGTGTTAAGCTTCGTACAAGCTTTAGTACATTCTCCACTAATAGGTTTTTATTGGCATTGTGAGGATCTTCATTATTGGTAAACACTAGTATGTATGGGAATCTTGGCAAGCCTTGGTCGATAGATGCCTTTGCCTAGTAACCGGGGCTTTGTGTCACAAGCATGTAGTTTCATGTCAAATGGTTGAGGTGTTGTAGTGCTTAAGTGATAGCAGCTTCTTCCTAGTAATTGGGGCTTTGTGTTACAAGCACGAAGTTTCGAGTCAAATGGTTGCAAGCTTAGCTGAATAAGTTCCTAATGATGCCGTGAGTTCTTTAGTCCTATTTTGACTTGAAGCCTTTTTTGTTCGAACAAATAAGTCCAATGGATGTTTCACCTAGTTCCTTAAAACCCTTTTGTGGTTTGAGAATAGTTGACCTAAAGCTCGTTACACAGACCATTTAGAAAGCTTAAGGGTCAAAACATTTGCACGGACTAGAGAATCTATGCAAGTCTATGCTAGAAAAAATTAGGATGATGTTTATATAATCCTTTGGCTTGTGTAACTCTCAATGAGGGACGTTGAATGTCCATATTAACTTATTGGTGGGCTAGAGGAACCTATTGTTCCAAGCTTAGCATTACATGGTTTGATTAACAGTTTATTTGTGCCTTGCCATTTGATTTATTGATGGACTTTACTAATGTGCATAGCTGTGTAAGGGTAGAAGATGCTTTCCTTGCTTGAATTGACTTTTTGAATGTGGTGTGATTTTTCCTTTTACTCGAGGACAAGCAAAAGTTTAAGCTAGGGAGTGTGATTGGTTCATATTTATGCCTAAAAATGTATCTAATTTATGGATTTTAAATAAATACTAATGATTAAATTAGCTCATTTGGCTAATATTTTGATTATCATAGGAGTTTAATGAGAAATCGAATTTGGAATATCTCTAGTAGCATAGATTTGGTTAAACCCAATATTTCCTAAAATCCAAGATCCTTAATGGATTTTGCAAAATCTTATCTTTAGTAGGTTTGGATTTCCATGAGCTCTCGATTGATGGCATATGCGAAAATCGGACACAATCACAGGAGATCTCGGACTATAAACAATGAGACTACTGTAGATTTTGGGGGCAATGATGAACTAGAGAAAAGAAGGAGGGAGGAAGCATAGGAAGCAACGTGCAAAAAATTCACTTTGGCCATGGCATCTTCTCTGATTTCTTCTTCAATTCCTTCTCTGTCATTCACCTCCAGGAGTAGCTAAATTTTTTCTGTCCTCTATACGTGTAGATGAAGTAATGATTCTTCGTTGAATTCTAAACTCTTTATTTAGTTTTTGTATTGCACTTGATTGACTGAGAGAGACTAGACTCTATTACAATTTATTTGAGAGTTTTATTGAAGAACAAGTTTATGGATTTAATTTCTGTGATCTTAAATTCATACCTGTTCAATAGTTTTAATTGAAATCTATAATTAAGGTTGAAGATAATTTATATCTGATCAATTGAGTGATTGACCATATAAATTACAACTAAGTTAGGTTGCAAGTATATTTCATGACTATGACGAACTTGTAGTTTGTTGTGTTTGATAGTGCAGGAAAAGAGACTAATCAATAAAGATATTATTGTGGATTCCAGAACTAAAGATGATAGTTTTCTCATAAATTTTCTTGTTAAATTAATTTTATCTTGCTTTTAATTAGGAATTCAATTTATAATATTTAGCCCTTAGAAAATAGAAATTTATCATCTTTTTCAACCTAATCTTTGAATTTTTTTTAGTTTCTCCATGGTTCAACCCTAGCTTACTCCTCCCTTCTAAGTAGTAATTAGGGTTTATTTTATATTACGTAGCAACATGACCACGTACCCAAGTTTTTCTGAATTGAGAACAATTCTCAAATTTCTCAACCAGTTGGTGAAATTGGGTCCAGTCAAAGAATTCTTGTTAAGAACCAAAGCAAGCGGGTTTGTGTTTACTATTTTCAGAATAATAATACGTTTGTGCAGAAAATAAATTATTAGCCATTGTCTTTCAAAGTAGCTATTTCATTTTGACCTTTAAATGAAAACAAATTCTCCCACTAAATTTATATCGAATCCCATACTTGTTAAAATGGAAAATTGCAATCTTTGTTGGGTAAAGGTTACTAGTGGCATTGGAGTCTCACTAGCTCATAGTCCTCTCACTTGATAGGTATTGGTGTTTTATGAACTTAGTGAGTGAATCAACTTATTTGATGCATCATATGCAAAGTCCCAATCGTAACTTTGGCCTTTAAACTATGAAAGTCTCACCTGATAATTATTGACTTCATGATAATAGTTAAGTCTATCCCGTCATCTCATGCAAATATAAAAAATGCAAACAATTCCCTCACCTGATAGTTATTGAACATCGTTCGACTCCAACCCCACAACACCATATGCATGTCCAATATTATAAATGACAATTGGCCCCTATTATCCATAGCCGATCAATCAACCACTATTATATTAGATTAAACCACGACGAAAAAAGGCCACGAGTTCAAAATCCATCACAATCAAACATGATGGTTTTGGAAACTCCATGCAAATGAATGATATCCTTAAAGTATAAATCTACAATATGAGAAGCATCATCTGTTTTATGACATGGAACAAAATGAACCATATTAAAAAATTGATCCACGACCACCATAATATCATTTTTCCTCTATTGAGTTCTAAGAAGAGCCACAATAAAATCCATACTCACATCTTCCCAAGGTTGAATAGGAATGAGAAGTGGAGTATATAATCCCTAGTGGAGATGACATTTGGCTCTTTGGCAAGTCGCACATCTTGAGATAATAGCATGCACATCTCTAATCATTTTTGGCCAATAAAAGTGCTCTTGAAGTACATCAAGAGTTTTGTTGATGCTGAAATGTCCAGCCAATTTGCCACCACACACCTCACAAATCAATAACTCTCTAAAAGAATACTTTGGCACGCATAATTTGTTGCCTTTAAAGAGAAATCTATGTTGGATAGAATAAATACCATACTTCCATTTTCGTAATCAGAAGCGATGGATGAGAACTCTAGATCTTCATAATAGAGTTCTTTCATCAAATGAAAGCCAAAAATCCATGAATCAAGGACAGCTAGCATGGAACATCTTCTTGATAAGGTATCTACTACTATATTAGTATGGTTAGGTTTATATTTTGAGACAAAAAGAAGGACTAAAGAAAATTTTCCCTTTTGGTATGCCTTAGGTTAAGTTTGTGCAGGCCACTAATATATTTGAGGGCCTCATGATCAGAATGAAGAACAAATTGCTTTGGCCTTAAATACTGACTCCAATTATCAAGAGCCCTTACGATGACATAGAACTCTTTGTAATAAATAGAGTAGTTCTTTCTTGATTCTATGAGCTTCTCGCTAAATTAAGCCAAAGGTTTTTAGCCTTGGACAAGGACAGCACCGATCCTAATACCACTAGGATTACATTCAACTTCATATACCATATCAAAATTTGGAAGAGCAAGAATAGGTGACTCATAAAGCTTTAGTCCACTCATATGATCCCTTCTTCATGCACTTAGTAATGGGAATCATAATGGTGATAAATTTCTTCATAAACCTTCTATAGAAAGAGAGAAGACCATGGAAGCTCCTCACATCAGAAATGGACTTTAGAGTTGACCACTTCTTCATTGCCTCCACCTTGGATTGATCTATGAAAATCCTATCCTTGGAAATAACATAACCAAGGAATATTATACTCAAAGAGAAGAACTCACATTTTTCCATGTTGGAAAAAAAAAATTCTCAAGATGCCAAAGACTTATTTCAAGTGAGATAAATGTTCATCTTCACCCTTGCCATACAACAACAACATAATCAAAATAGACAACCACAAAGTATTCAATAAAGAGACGAAGTACCTCACTCATAAGCCTCATGAAAGTGCTTAGAATATTAGAAAGTTTAAATGGCATAACTAGCCACTCATAGAGGCCTCCTTTAGTTTTGAAGGCTATTTTCCATTTATCTCTTGCCCTCATTCTAATTTTGTGGTAGTCACTCTGTAAATTGATTTTAGAGAACACCATAGAGCCATACAAATTCATCAAGCATATCATCAAGTCTAGGTATGGGGCACCTATACTTAATGGTTATGTTGTTGATGGCTTATCTATCCATACACATTTTAAAAGAGTCATCCTTCTTTGGTACAAGTAGGACTTGAACGAAACAAGGGCTTATGCTTTCCTTTACATATTTCTAGCAATCAAGTCATCTACTTGCCTTCTTAACTCCTTAGTTTCTTTTAGATTGCATCATAGGCAACCTTATTGGGGAGCAGAGCACCTAGAAATAGATTGATTTGATGTTTAATACCCCTCAAAAGAGGTAATCTAGATGGTAAATCCTTTGAAAATACATCTTTAAATTCATTCATCAAGGAACGCCTCTATACCTCACTCTTTTTTCTCTCAACCATAAGTAAGCAAAAACAGTATTTCATTTGTGGCTTTCTCAACCCATGTTTCACTCAAGAAAAAGTTTTATTTACTAGTGTTTCCCACTCTAGGTTTATTTTTGTGGATCAAAGAGGAGCTTGAAGGTGCAAGAGTGATGTGCTTCTGTTCCTTGTGGCCTGAGTAAGTATTTTTATGGCCATTATGAATAGCTTTTCTATTAAATTGCCAAGACCTTCCCAACATTAATTGGCATGCATCCATAGGAATGATATAACATAAGACCTAATCTTGGTAACTCTTGCCAATTGAGAATGATATAAGAGCTTCTTTGATTAGCTGGAAATCATTTCCTTTGCTAAACTATTGAATCTTATAAGGTTGAGGATGCTTAAAAGTTGGTAGTTTTAACTTCTTAATCATAGTTGTTGATGCCACATTGGTGTAGCTCCCTCCATCAATGATCAATGTACACACCTTGCCTTAATTATGCAATGTGTTTGGAAGATGTTCTCCCCTTGCCTCATCTGCATTTGCTACAACCATGGTGTGTAAAGCCCTCTGAATAACCAGTATATCATCATCATCAGGTTCTTCCACAATCTCTTCAGCCTTCTCTAATCTAAACTCCTCTTTTCCTTGTTCAGCCTCTTAAAGTTCCAAGTCAATTTTTTCAATTTCTTGAAGGGTTATAACCCCTCCGATTAGGTCAATTGGCCTAAAAATGCCCATAGTCATGGCATGGCATGTAAAGCACTTTCTTCCTTCACCATTAGGATTTCTTGGGAAGTTCTTTGAAAAATTTGTGGCTTCCCCCTTACCTTTATACTTCGTCGATGTACTCTTCACTTTGTTAGAAGAAGCACCCCTAAAGAAGGATACCCCCTTTGTCAAGGATCTGGTTGACCATCCTTTGCCATGTTCACTTGTTTCTTCACCTTTATCGCCAGCTTTTAAATATCTTCGAAGGTCTAATATGGTTGAAGTCAATCAAATCTTTGACATCCTAATTCAATCCTCTGAGAAAATGAGCAATGGTCCGCTCTTGTACTTTTAGAATATCACATCTCATAAGGAGTTATTCAAACTCCCTAATATACTCTTCAACGCTCAACCCATATTTTTTAAAAGGGTCTAGCTTTAGAAATAGGTCTAGCTTATATTTTATAAGTAAGAACCTCTTTTTCATAAGCTTCTTAAATTTTTCCAAGGACTTAACTCTACTTTTTCCTTCCCAAACTCTCTGACTTTTCACGTTTTCCCACCAAAGTGAAGCATACTTCTTAAATTTAAGAACAGTAAGATTGCATCTCTTTGCATTCGAGTATGATTTGAGCTTAAATACTCATTCGACCGCATGGAACTAATCAATAAAATTATCATGATTAAGGCTACCTTCAAATTTAAGCACCTCTACCTTGACATCATGATCATTGTTGTTTCTTCCTCTTCTCCTTCTAGCTTGATAGTCTGAATCACTAGAATTACCTCCTATGTTGCTAGATTTACCACTAGAATCTAAGTGAGAATCGTGTGGTGTGAACGATTAAGGAGAGGTCCCTACTGTTAACACCAAAATTTTGACTACCCTTTCCAAAATTATTAATTTTTGCATAAAAAATTAAGGATTAATTTTAGTCCCTACCCAAAATATTTAAATCATTTTCATATAGTTTCTCATATAGGATAGTTTAATTTTAGCATTAATGGCATTGCATTTTCATATTTTATCGGACTGACAAAGGGTTGATTTACTGAGTACTCTAGGCTTAATTAAATAAAATAAACTGAACTTGTGTAAATCAAAAATGTGGTCGAGTTCGTCGATTCTACTCTCTAAACTGAAAACCACCTCACATATTTGACAATCCCTTCAGTGATCTACCAACTATAAGCCTCCTGTGAAAGTCCAACTCTAATCTAATCATGGGTTGAAAGGATGAGGGAAGGGCCACGTAAGTCCGGAGAGTTTGATATATTTGATTTTTTCTCTTTTGATTTTGTTCTCTGCAGCATTCATCAAGTGCAACACCATGGAGGAAATTCCCGGATGACTTGCTCCCCACCACGTGCATAACTAAGGTTTATTGCTCAAGGTTCCTTGCAGGGGTGTTGACACCTAAATTTTAATTTTTGGTTCATTCATATTGCACAAAAATTGAGAATTAATTCTCATCAAAAATATTTTTCCGTGCATTGCATATTTATTTTTTTCGCATTCCATTTTGCATCGACAACGAGAAGACGCGTGTTTTCGTACATGATATTGGCTAGAAAGTTAGAGAGGACGACAAGAGAGCAAATGGGAAATAAGAAGGAAGGCGTTTGTCCATGAGTGCAGGTTTTCTTGAAGTGTCTCTCACAAATTGATTCGATAATCGAGGTCTTCTTGAACTGTCTCACAAATTGATTCGGTAATCAAGTTGATTTGATCTCTGGACAACCTGATGAATTGCTTCGATCCCCTAATCTGCATGAAGCGGCAACTCGGGCTGATGACAATGCGCTCCAATGCAACTGTTGTGTCACACTGGTTGTAAAATTCCCCATCTTGACCCATAATTGCTCTAGTTAATGGTGCCATTAACATCTGTCAGTGGCAAGTGTTTTAGCGTCAACATGGGTAGAGCACAGTGGCAAGTTAATTAAAGAGAACTCTTCTTTTGGGTTCTCATTTTTTTTTTTTTTGCTCTTACTCTATCATGTCCGTGAATAATACTTGGCATGGTTAGATTTTAGATCTGCTCGTGAGACAGCAAAGCAAATGATCCTCCATGGATACCCAAGCCGGTTCAATTCTGGATCCACAGCCTGGAGACTTATGAGGGAAATGGAGGTAATGATGATCGGAGGAATCATGAAGGGGAGCACTTCCTCGGAAAGCACATTGAAGGGCAATAAGTGGAGAGGATAGTGGACCAAAAGGACAAAAAGAAAAAGACTTCAAAAGAAAAAGCAAGGACAGAGCTTAACGAGGGATGGATGATGTCTCCCTCCAACACGAAGGCCCATGCAAAAAGATAAAAAAATTTTGTCGGCAACTTCTCCCATCATAGGACTGAGTCTTCGACACCAAGGGCTAAGTACACCACAAGTGTCATAACTTTTGTACGGCGTTCACTTGAATGCCATAACTTTTTTTTCGTTCACTTGAGTGCCATAATTTTTAAAAATTGTTCACTTGAGTGCCATTTCACCTTTTCCGGCCACCACGTCAGCTTTTCCGGCGACCACGTCATCTTTTTTCGGTTGCCATGTCAGCTTTTTCGATGTCCACGTAAGCAATAGCACTCAAGTGAACCATTTGTAAAAGTTATGGCACTTTAGTGAACGAAAAAAAAAGTTATGGCACTCAAGTGAGCGCCGTACAAAAGTTATGGCACTTGCAGTGTACTTACCCCCAAACTAGGAGCATGACGTCGCACCACACTTGGCTATACCAATTCAGATTTCGATACCAGATTTTGGGGTTCACCGTCCCTATTTCCGTAACACCGAGAACGGCCGCTACCCTCTAGATTCATGGTTCACCCACTGCTCTGAAAAACCATGTCCTCCAATGGATACAAGACAGCAATCACTTGTTCCTTTCCCTCTATATCCATTCCTATCCCAGGTCATGATCTATATACACCATGGATGAACTTTGTGTCGAGTTTCGCCCAAGAAACTGAAACCCCAAAGAGGAGGCTGAGGGTTTTAGCTAAACCATTACATTCTTCTTCACCAGCGTCGATCGCTAGAGGGGACGCTCCAATGGCTGGACCACGACATCTCTACGTGAGCTCAAAAGCCGAGCTGAAGCGGAGGAAGACGACAAAAGTCACTTCAACCGTGAGTTCATGCAGAGCATTGGCTTATCCATAGCCAAACACCAGCTGGAGATACTCAAACTTGCAATCGAAGCAGGGTTATGAGATCACGATATCTACTAACTATAGTATAAAGGGGGATGAGAATATGATTTGCATGAGCTACAAAAAGTTGGCTGAGGATCTAAAGCCCGGAAGTGTCGTTCTTTGTGCGGATGGGACATTCTCATTTACTATATTATCCTGTGGCAAAGAACAAGGTTTAGTTCATTATCGCTGTGAAAACTCTACAGTTCTCGGTGAGAGAAAGAATGTGAATCTTCCTGATGTTGTCGTGGACCTTCCAACATTGACGGGGAGAGACAAAAATTATCTCACGACCAGCAGCCAAAAAAAACAAAGAGTGGAAATGATGCCGAGGATGATGTGCAGAAGACATGGAGGCTCACCTGGTTCGAGGTCGAGGAGGGATGCAGTCGATATTGCATGGAAGTTACTCTGAAGAGGATCAAAGCAAGACTCCAAGACGTTTCAGCTTGAGATTCACTAACTTGAGAGTGAAGTTAGTACATTCTTGTGGAGCCTTCCTTTTGGCTTCTTCTTCTTGCGTAACTCCAGGGCCGGTCCTTGTTGTCCACGCCAGCGCGAAGAACAACAACAGTGAGGAGGGGAAGAAGAATAATAAGAAGGTGGTGATTGTTAGCTCTAGTTGGGCTGGCCTCGGTGCGACTCATCATCTCTGCAAGCAGGGTTTGGATGTGATGGTTCTTGAAGATGCAGATAATTGTGGCAGTCCCGACGTAATTGGTATACAAGGCTTTTGGTACCCTTATCAAAACATCTTCAGCCTCGTCAATGAGCTTGGGATCAAGCCTTTTACAGATCCGATGAAGTTTGCTCTCTATTCACGTCAGGGGCTAGAGGGGTGGACTTTGACAATACTGATACTGCCTGGAGAAAAGATGATCCAATTACTGCCAGGGAGTTCGGAAAAAGAGAGGAGAGATTAGTTTTCTTTGGTCGACGATCTCTGGCGGGTGAGCTTCATCGAGAGAGAGGAACAAAGAGGGCAGTGGTGTGCTTTGGCAGTTTCATTTTGGTCCACATGTAATAAATCGGAAATTGATATATAAGGAAACGGGCAGCTCTTTCTCACAAGCCAATGATATTGGCTGTAGCGTAGGCATGAAGGTTGCTTTGAGGTCGCTCAGTTAGCGTTCTCCTTCTGTTTCTTTGAAAGGATCTTCTCAACCATTGTTCCTGCTGACAGATCATGAAGTACATTCCTTCAACCTTGAACTTGATTTGAAAGTCTCAAACCTCTGGTCTCAGGAGATTGTTGAGAATGATGGTGATCTGGGTATTAAAAAGGATTTGGCTGGTCAAAAGGGAATGTGGCCTATGGATTTGCAGGTAGATGATGGTGGAAAAGTGATCACTATTCTTGTTGCAATTTCTGTAGGGATAGGGTTAACGGGTCAAGCTACACACAGTATTCTCTACTGACCATGCAACACAAGTTTGGAGTAGATGTGACTTCTGGAGCTGTAGAGCCATTGCATAAACAGATTTCGGAGAAAAAGACTTCTCTTCAAGTGATAATCCCAAAAGCAAGAGTTGAAGATGACGACTTATGATTTTCAATGAGGCTGCGGGTAGGAGGCAAGCCCTCAGGATCTACAATTATACTTTCTGGTAATAGGACAGCAACTGTCTCCCATTATTACAGGAACTCCACCCGGCTGTATCAATTTGACCTGCCTCATAATGTGAAGAAGGTGCTTGGATTGTTTTAACTGAAAAGGCGGGAATGTGGGCAATGGCTGAAGAGGCTGTCGTACTTGGTGGAGCAGAACCACCAGGGCGAAATTTGTCATGGAAAGGGAGCTCAAATGAAGGACACCAGAAGAAGAGGGAAGAAATCTTGCCTTTGTTGGCAATGTCTCTCCAAGAAGAGCTAGTTCTGAGGCTTGGAATGCTGGGGATCGATAAAGAGTTGTTACGACTGGCATAGCACGCCAAATTGCTCAGGATGAAGGAGCAGAAGCCTTGCTTAGTCATCTTTTTAATGACTTCCTAATGTTTGGGAAAGTTGATGGCTCACTGGAGAAACTCCAAAATGCTGGGGCATTTGAAAGGGAAGGAGAGACAAATGTTTTTATAAGAGCTAGCAAATACACTGTTGACACCTTAGCTAAACACTGGACAACATTAGGAGTTGCAGCTGATGTTTCTTCCCTTCTGTTTGTGTACTCCCTGGAATATGCCCGTACGCATCTAGCCAATGATGTAAAGGACCGTGCAAGGGAAGATTCTCGTAGCAAAGTATGCAAGGAAAAATAATGTCCCAATCTTGGGTATTTGCTTGGGGATGCTAATTGCTGTTATAGAGTTTGCAAGATCTATGTTGGGTTTGCATGATGCAAACAGCACGGAATTTGATCCCGAGACGAAGAATCCTTATGTCATATTTATCCCAGAGGTTTCAAAGACTCAGATGGGGGGAACGATGCGTTTAGGATCAAGGAGGACTTATTTCAGGAGCACTGACTGCAAATCGACCAAATTGTATGACAATGCAAAGTTTGTTGATGAGCGATATCTGCACAAATTTGAGGTAAACCGCTTCTTGATTTTTATTTTGATTTCTTTTTATAAGCCTGAGTAACTTGTATAAATGTACCATTACTTTGCATGAGTAACGGTGCCTCTTTAACTACCTTTTAATTTAATTGCAAAGGGCAACAGGACCAATGACACTATTTTAATAATAATAATAATAATAATAATAAGGGTTAATACCACGAAAAACCCCAAACTGGTACGCTTGTGACAAATTTACCCTAAACTATTTTTTTGACCACGAAAAATCCCAAACTGGTACACATGTGACAAATTTACCCCAAACTATTTTTTTTACCACGAAAAACCCCAAACTGACATACCCGTGACAAATTTACCCTACATTATTTTTTTGACCATAAAAACCTCAAACTGGTACATTTGTGACAACTTTACCCCAAAATAATTTTTTTTACCACGAAAAACCCCAAACTATTATACCTATGACAAATTTACCCTTTATTAAATTGGATCAGTACCATGAAAAAACCTAAATTGATAAACCTGTGGTAAACGGATGGTAAAAATCCTAAACCGATAACCCGTGAAGTGCCACATGCCATCCAACTAAGTAATTTAATGTTAAATTTAACGAAAATTAACGGAGGGTAAATTTGTCGTAAATATATCAGTTTGGGGTAAATTTATCACAAATGTACCAATTTGGAGTTCTTTTATGTTAAAAAAATAATTTGGGGTAAATTTGTCACGGGTGTACCAGTTTGGGGTTTTTCGTGGTAAAAAAAATAATTTATGGTAAATTTGTCACAGGCGTATCAGTTTGGGGTTTTTCGTGGTATTAACCCTAATAATAAAAGGGTCATTCATGTTACATATCATATAGGTTAGAATGCATACTTTGATATGTCACGTAGTTTATTGCATGCATTTAATCATTTTATCATTTTGCTATGTCATTAATCGCGTACACATGTTATATACACACATCCATGTATAAAAGTCGCATTCGCACGTCTATGTATGCATATCTCATTCACATATCGTATTCGTGTGTCTTCACATCCGCATGTCTTATTCGTATGTCTTTGTATCCACCTGTCTGTATTCATATACCTACATACGTATGTTCACGTACGTATGTCGCGTCTGCATATCCGCGTTCATGTCATATCTGCATATATATGTTCGCATGTCTATATTTGTATATTCACGTTTTGCTTATCCATGTATCAATTACCATTCATGCATTCCATCTAAAAAGTGAAAATACAAAAATAAAGAGAACAGAATACCTCACTAGAGCCTTAGGAGTAAACCAAGTCTGAGTTGTCAAATTATGATACCCATAAAATTAAGATACTGAAAGGGCGTTAGTTTTAAATCTAGTGTAATCAAATCCCCGAGTTTTGAATCTTTGGTTCATAGAAGTAATTTAGCTCTTCTGCTAATTTACTAGGTTTCTAATTGACCTACTAAGAACGATTAATGGTGACTCCAAATGCTAAAATCATTTGAACAAAAACCAAAGTTGCGATTCGATAAAGCTTGAGAGAATCCGTATTAGGTTAGTCAATTTAATTAATCTGGTAATCCGTTAATCTGGAAATTTTCCACAATCGAAATTTTTAGGATCGCGACAAGGGCCTGCACCATTGAGATAGTGCTTGGGAACTTTGACTAACATTCCTACTAGTAGTAAAAGGGCAGGCACAACAGAGTTTGAGTGACGTATAGTCATCCATGCTAGTCCAAATCCCACCATCGACCGCACCTGTAGTCATCTGCAGACCGCCAAGGCTTGCCATGCCAATCCATTGATAGCCCTGCAATTTCGTAAGGGTATCCATAAAATTAAGAATATTAACTGATTTGGTTGAGTAAAGATAGGGATACCAGCTTTTTTTTTTTTTTTTAGCAAAGGTAGGATATCTGCCGATTTTTTTGAGCAAAAGCAAGGATTTGTTGAGCGAATATATCTTCGCATGTGAGCAAGATTGGATTTCTGGGATAACCAGGCTTACTCACCTATAAAAGGAACCTAGTAGAATATCCAAGGGGAGGACGTGAAGAGAGGTTCCATCCAAAGAGAGATAAAAAAAAAAAAAGGGAGGAGAGTGACATACGTGAGCTTTCTAGAGCTTTGGGGAATTCCATTCGAGAGCTCACATAACAAGCACACAAGTGACGAGAGAGAGAGAGAGAGAGACAGAGAGAGAGACAGAGGAGATTATGAGGGCTTGCTGAGAGAATTAAAAAAAATTAAGAAAATACACACAGGGGATTCTTCTTCTGCAGAGCAGTATCATGAAACACCCAAGGGATAGAGAGATCAATGTTTTTTTTTTTCCTGCTCTTAGTCGTCTATTTCAACCGCAGTTTGGGGCCCTTATCCTACTGTTTTCGTCCCTTAACAATGCTGTGATTGTGGTGCTTTACTGCAGTAGTTTCCCTACTGCTCAAGTGGTGATTCAAGGCTATTTAGTGCTACTATCTAGACTAGTTTGAGCGGTTGTCCGCTCTAGTTTGCTCGCTATTCGGTGTCCAAATCTTGCTGTCCAATAGTGTTTATACCTCAAGTTGGCTCAACCTTTGCCCTATGAAATAATGCAATTTCCATATCCTTTTAGGATTCATGTGAGCATGATTTGTGGTGATTTGCATGCTTTTTTCTTTTTTTGCACTATTTTAGTACTGTTTTGCTATCATTTTTTTTTTATGTTGTTTCAATGTCATTTTGCACCGTTTATATGATATTTAGTCTGAATCACGGTTGTTTTCGTATATTTCATGATCACTAGGCATGTAAATTTTTGTGGGAGCTTAAAGGTGATTTCTAGACTATTTTTGAGGATGTTTTTTGCATGTTTTCAATGCTGGTTCTTGCTATTTTTTCAGAGATAAAACACTAAATTTTCAAAAAAGAAAAAAGAAAGAAGAAAATTTTGCATAATTGAAAAACATCAAACCCTAATTTTTTAATCATATTTTCAAAAAGGGTTAGATTTTTAATTAGGCACATTTTCAGAATGTTCAAACCTAAATCTAAATTAAGAAAGTTCCTTTCTTAATAAGCAACTTTTTTTTAATTTGGATAATTCTTCTCATCGCCATTTGGGAACAATCCTTCGATTTATAAAAAGTGGGAAAGATAACCAACCCAATCTATTTCCATTTAAATCAGGGTCATCATCTTTTAAAAGCCGATTTTAGATTTAGGCACATCATTTTTTTTTTCAAAAGTGCAAGATAGAAATGATTGATTTGCTTAGATTTGTTATCTCGAATTTACTTTATACTTTATTGATATCTTGTTTGATTTTCAATTTTCTGAGACTTTAAAATTCCTAAAAAATTTAGGACGATATAGTCTTTTAGAAATTATATCTAATTAAATCTTTAGGGAATCTCATTAAGTTCAACATGGATGGGTCAGTCTCGATAGATGGGTAGGTCTCAATGTCAGACTCGGAGTCCACTACCTCTCCATTGGGTGTATCGAGATCTGTTGAATCCCAGGCGAAGACATAAGAGGTCGGGTTAGGCATCCCCTCAAATTCGCAAAGTGGGCTAATGAGAACATCGCAGACACGCAAGAATCAGGTGTCAAAAAAAATGAGCTACTAGGTAGTCAAACCCTCATCCACCTAGATCGTGGTGACGTGACGTTCCTAGATCCGATTCGTGCCTAGAATCAAATGAGGCAAGATATAGAATGACTGATCTATATGGTCCACAAATTTGATAGGCCTCTACATCACTGTGAACTTAAAAATGGTAACCACAATGGAGTAAGAAATGAATCTTAGGTAAGTCGGTAGCCCGACTAAGGCGTTGATTTGCTCAGGTGACCTAAACCACATTACATCATAAAAGCATAGATTCAATCACATACAAGCTTCTCATAATTTGGATCACACATAAGCAAACTCACCTAAAAATAATAATTATAAGTTCCAGACAAACAACCAGAATTTCAGTAGAGCAAACAAACACCAAAATTTCTTTCACACTCTAGTTATTAATGATCAAAGGGTTCATCGCACATGACTAGTGTGACTAAACACTATGACTGGCAATGTTTTCTGGCATAACCAGGGATCATCTTTTACTTCCAGTGACTATACCCAATAGTCCGTAAGATTCGTACGACTGATACGACACAGAACTACTCGAGAAAAATCGTACGACTAACACGGACCGCACGGCTTGCGCGAATTTAAGACTCATCATATGACCACACACACAGATCATCCGATCAATTCAAAATATGTTTCATATCTGAACTTGGATACTCAATCCTTATGCGGTCAAACATAAATTACTTCGAACATTCGACAGTCAAACATCAATCACAACTTTAGGCAACCAATAACAATAATAGTATAACGTGCTCAATAATTTGGGCTAACCACCAATGGCTACTTCGACTATCGATCGACCAACTGAATAATTCATCGACCACTCGGCTCTAACCAATCACTTACTTGCAATCGATAATTACAGTCAATCAAATAATCCAATTTCCGATTTGCCACAGCCTACCTTGCTATTCGATCTAATTTATTAAACTGTGACATTTAATCTAAACCTAGTCTCTAGCTAATTCGGCCACAATTAATCTATCTAAACACTTAATTAAACTAATTATCGAATTCCCAAACACAATTAACATCTTAATCAATGGTTAGGGGCTAACTCACTACAATGTCAGCGACAATGAACGGATGCTAGCTCAATAATTGGCAGGGAGGAATTCCAATGAGCGATGGCTGCCTTCGGTGTATGGCGTGTAACATCCCGAATTTCAGACTTTTATAAGTTAAAATAATATTAGATTTTTTGAAGATTAAGAGACAAAAATTATGACATCCTGAATTTCGATTTCTTTTTCTAGAACTTGAATACATAATCATGGAGGCGCTATAAATAAATCTTACTCGAAGCTAGCTACTCTGAGATGACTAATCAAAGAGGAAAGACTATAGAAATATAAGCGCATGGACTAAATGCTCGATACGCATAACTTCTAAAAGCCACTCATTAGTTTAAAAATTTATTTAAAGCTATCATATTATGAATAAAAGTCATGAATAGAGTTTCAGAATAGGACAATCGACTCTCGAGAGCATTACAGAGGTTGAAATTGGATGTCGCCTCGAAAAGCGTGAATTGGTAGTTTGGTATTGGAATTCCTAGAGAAAAGGAAAAAAATTAGAAATTTCCATCTGGCCTATGGTTTATACTAAAATTTATGGCTAGAGAGTGATAGTAATTCTAACGAGGCTAGAAAATTTGTTCGGTGGCATTTCGCATTATTTTTCGATCATGGTTGAGCCAAATTAGCACCGATTGAGCTCCTACTGATCCTGAAATTTCATGAATTTTGAGTAATATCTCGTCGATCATCTTTTTGACCAATTTGATTAGTTTGACCAAAATTATTGAGGCCCAATCCCCTATCAGTCCAAAAATTTACTCATAGTCCAAAAATCGGTCCATTCATTTAGCTTTATGTCGCTTTCGATTAATAGATAATTATCCTCAAGATATTTATCGATTAAACCACTCTCTTTCCTCCATAATTATCATCAGATTCTCTCTCTCTCTCTCTCTCTCTCTCTCTCTCTCTCTCTCTCTCTCTCTCTCTCTCTCTCTCTCTCTCTCTCTCTCTCTCTCTCTCTCTCTCTGTTGGCTTTAGATTTCTGCCGTCAACTTCAATCGGCCTCCAATGGAAATCCAACCATTGGATTTTCGTGATTTTTGGCTATGTCATAGTCCTATCCGAGATGAGTTCATAAAATTTTGAATCACTTCGATCCAAGGTCATTTGGCCTTTTAAATCTGCTTTGCCATTTTAGTCAACGAACTAGTTTTCAATTACCCGAATTTGACATATAGCCCACGTTGATATATGTTAACCCCAACGACTCATAGAGCTTATTTTCATATGAAAATATCGATTTTCAGCTCATGAACCACCCCATTTAGCCTTTGATCAGCCCCGATTTGGATTAAATCCATCGAAATTCGTCGTACTTTTTTGGTCACTGCTGTGCGGCTCAATTAGGTAAGTTAAACCTCTATTTCTTGATTAGAATATCGTACATACCATGGACTAGCTCTAGGGTCCGATTCGAGCTAAATCGATTGGGGAAAAATTGCTGGAATTGGTATATTTGAGCAAATCGATTTTGTGGTGAGGCTGTGTATATTATTGGTATATTGCTCTCTTGGCTGAATATATGTTGATGGTGGTGGTGGTTGATGTGGGTCTCGTGAGGTTCGGGTATTGAAAAATGAATTTTTGGGAGATTTAAAGCAAAAATGAGCCCAATAGTATTTTGAAATCACTGTTCACAAACCTCTAAATACTGATAACGTGCTGTCCAATTTAATTTTGATCTGAAAATGACAAGTTTTGTGGGTCTCATGTAGTTCAAATATCGAAAAATATATTGTGAAGCATTTTATGCAAAATCGAGCTCGATCAATATTTTATATTACTATTTCAAATATTTGGGGCCCATGTTCATATTTAAAGTAATATTTGAGAATTATCCATGCATGCTCGAAATTAATTATTTGGTCTTTTTGGGTCCTGATGAGTTTTCTATTGGGCGTTGCCCTTGATCTTTCTTGGCCTTGCGATTTAAAGTTTGACTATGTGGTTTGAGTGCCTAGATGAAGCGTGAAGTTGGGTCTGAGGTGTTTGATATTTTGAGAAGGGATTTAGAGGTTATCTTACTGAGATTTGTTCTCATAGGTGATTAACCTTATTTCTTCAGATCATGTCCCCAACAGTGAGTGTAATACAAATAAGATAATGGGCCCCGAAGAAAATTGATCTGGAGACTTAGTCTTTCCCTGAACCAGATAATGGGACGGATGGTGATGAGTAGAGTTGAGGTAATAGCCCTTTCGTAGAAATTTGTATAGCTGCTTATAATTGGAGGGAGAAATTGCCAACCTAATGCCCTTTTGATGTAAAGATAGAGTGATAAGATGTCATGAGGTGGCGAAAGTTTTGAACCGTGTAATATTGAGCTGAGATTATATATACATATGAGGTATTATGGTTGCGCTAGTTCTTGTTCATTCATTGTCTGTGGTAATGTATCGCTTCCGCTAGCGTTTATTTGGATATTAACTTTTTAAGTTGACGACAATCCTGGAATGCGCATGTATCGACCATCGTCGTGCAGATGTCGGACGCTCGTGGAGGTTCGGGGCATGATATAGCGACTAGTGACGAGCTCCAGCAAGCGGCGGCGATGGCTCAATAACTCTCAGACAACTAAATGAATCATGATGAGACTAAAAGGAGGGGCTAGACAAAGGAGATTCACGGGCGTTGGAAGCTGCTCTACTAGCTGGTCGTGGCGGCTTAGTTAAGGACGACGGCAGCTAACAATGATAAAAACGTAGAGTAGCAGGGAGAGGGAGGGAATGGCAGCGGCATGATGACGAGCTGAGCTAGAAGGGTAGACGAAGGAGGAGAAAGCAGCAGGGGGGCTAGGCTCGATGAGTCATGTGACAGCAAGCTCGTGATGTACACAGCGCATGATGGCGAGCTGGGGGAAAAGCGGCGTCGTGAAGGGGACGACCGCAGCATGACTTAGCGGTAGTGAGCTATAAATGGTGGAGGAGATAGCAACAGCAATGAATCAGCACTGGAGGAAAAAGAAGTCACATAGTGCAGCAGTAGGGTGGTGCGACATGGCGTGGGCGGCACGCGAGGACGATGGGCTATTGGCAGCAAGCTGGGGCAATGATGTGTGGTTGAAGGTGGCAAAGTAGTAGCGACGATGATGGCAACCAAAGGAAGGAGAAGGAGAAGTAGCATGATAACAAAGGGGGGGGGGAAGTTCTCAGCTGAACATGGAAAAGAGGGAGAGAGAGAGAGAGAGAGAGAGGAAAAGACAAAAAGGGCAAAAAGGAAGGGTGATGTGTCAAGGGGCAGAGGTGTGATCGGCCGAAGGAAAATGGGGAGGGTCCCTCAATCACATCAAATTCAAAATTTTTGTCTCTAGGTCATGAAAACGAAGGGCATGAGAATAAATAGATGAATTAGGACAGGGTAGATGTTTGGCACAATAAATGAGGGCATTTTTAGAAATTATGCGACGAGGATTCAGTCAAGGCTAGGTTCGGTGCGAATGGAAACATTCTACAGTGCGATTAAACAAGTCAAAACTTCGACTAACGCTTCAAATTAATTAAAATTAGCATAAAAAATTGTCCTTTTTCCATAAAAATCCAATTTTGTTTATTTTCAGCTCTGTAAAATTTGGGGACGTCACATATATTGCATACTTATTTTCAATATCATATTTTGCATTTCATATTTTCAAATCACCATTTCATATCTTTGCATTATCTCTCGTACCATTTATATTTTTGAGTATTGTTTAGGCCATCATTCACTTTTTCGAAAGATCACGCATATCATATTATGGCACCGTCATTTTTGCATGCCTCATATCTTGCATGTCTATGTCATATTTTATTTTTATTTTTACAATGACATTTGACATGTCGTTAGTATCACGTATAGGATATTCATGTTAGGATAGTTTAATTTGTATATTTTAATTGCTGGAATAAAAATCGCATGCTATATATGTTAGTTAGAATTTTTGCATTTTATATATAGTCTTTGCATGTTTATTTTATATAAAGTGCATGACTGTTTGCATGTTGCTTTGAGTGTTATATTAATTTGATGTAATTTTGCATGTTTAATTTACTCATACAAATTGCATGTCATGCATTGCATCCATTCTTAAAAAGTGAAAACAACAAAAATACTCCATCTGAAGTTTGAGTTGCCAAACCCACGCTTTCATGGAATTAAGATACCGAAAAGGTATTTGCTTTGATTAGTTAATGTAATCAAGTCCCTGAATCCTTAATCTTTAGTTCGTAAGAATGAAATAGTTCTTCCGCTATTTTATTAAGGTTTCTAACCAACCTACTAAAAATAATTAGTAGCAACTCTAAATTCTAAATCGTAGGAACAAACTAAATTGCAAATTAGTAGGGTTTGAAAGAGTCCATATTAGGTTAGTCACTTAATTAACATGATAAACCATTAACCTAAATTTGATTTTAGGTTGCGACACCTGGGGTGGTGGTTCTTATTTCATTCAATTCTCCAATAGGGTGAGGACTCGTTCCATTTGTTGTTGGAGTTGATTTATTGCACATTATCACCTTTCGTTGTAGTCTTGCTCTAAAGTTAAGCCTCTTAGAACTATTGGATCACCTATCGTAGAATTGATATTGATAGTAGAAAAGGAATCACTCAAGACAAATTCAACCTAGAGCTCTAATACCAATTTGATGCATGCATGAGGCAAGCGAACATGTTTTGAGTGATTATGGAAGGAATAATGGATAGATTAGAATGTATGGAAATGTACATTGAAGGAAGAACACAAATAAGGATAGAAATGATTAGATCAAGGCCTAAAGAATACACCACCAATCACGAATCGAAATCAGGATTTGGGACGAAAGCTCACTATCAGAGTTTAAAGGATAACCACCAATCAAGACTAAATGGCTTTTTGATTTACCATCATGGAAGAATCCAATTTTCCATGTTGACGAAATCGATATAAAGCAAATTCAACTCCAAATAGGAATTCTCATTCATTCATCAAATCGGCGTTATAATGGAGAGTACTTCTCTATTTATAGAGAAACTAAGACAAATGAAATAGAAAATGAAACAAAGGACTGAAATTCATCCACTAGCCTTGTCTAACTAATACAATCTTCAAAAATCTACTAATATAAAAAGAAATAACTCTAATTAGCCTCCCATTGATATCTCTTTGATTTACCATCAAATCAGCAACTAATCAGGCAAGATATGGATTGAAATTAGCAATCAATCACATTTTGAATATGCCTTTGAATCTTCAATCAATCTAGTTAGTAATCAATCTAGTGAATTGCTATGGAATTAGCAGTAATTAATCTAGTGAATTGATTATTTTATTGAAAAGAGAAAGAATTGAAACTTTATTATCGACAATCCTAGTCGATATTCTTCATGTAGACACAATCTACCAAAACAAGTTATAACCAAAATTAGCCTTGGTCTGAATGAATAATGATTGTGCAAAACTTTTACATGGAGTCAAGGATTACTCATTAACATCGAGTATATCATCGGTGACATAATTAAATGCTACCACATTAAAGGTCATGAAATATTTGTCAAGCCACCAATTCGATCATATGTAAAAATCTAATTGACATGCATTTATATGAGACGTGAGCCTTTCATTCTTGGTTACAACCCTAGCTGAGGATTTTAATGCAATGTCATGATTAGATCGCATAGGACATCAATATTGCATTTAACAAGTAGATAAATTTCATTTTGCACACACGTGTAACTTCATATATGAACGAACTATTACCATTAAGTACAAAGACGGATCAAATGAATCAACAATATGTGCACTTGTGAACTATAGCTATCCAACACACAAGTCAATATTATGCCTCAGTGCTAAGGATTATCTACACAAGATCAAAACATAAACGATTGGACATTGACCCCGCTTGAAGCTTCTATATTGCTAATCGTTCAATGCGTGTCACGTTCAATGAACCTGTCCAGTACAAGCATCTAAGTTCTAACTCAGGCATTATAATATCCAATGACTTTTGACTTGCCATTTCCTTGAGTATCCAATACTTAATGGTGAAACTAAGAACACATCGGTCTCAATAGGATCATTAATATCCACTTAATGATCCATCAATAAAGAACAGTTTAAAGATTCAGTCTGACTATTAATCTGACACACAAATTCCTAATATATCAAGAATATGTTTAGTCACAATTGATCTTAAGGAATCATTCATCTAAATTATAGAACAAATGAATGAATAAACCTTTTTCATTAATTAGATATGAAATTGAAAGTACAACAAAAAATCCCTAACATGTAACTATTACATTATTGCTTTAATGCTTACATGTGATAGTCAAAGTGCTATATTCTTGGCTAAAAATCTTGGATTTCATGCTAGAATAAAGCACGTCAGCATACGGACCACTTCATTCAAGAGAAAGTAGAACAAAAAATTGTAGTTTTGGAAAGAGTTGGCATATAGGTGAATAGTGTAGACATTTTTACCAAGGCAGTAAGTGTAGAAAAGTTTGAGTGGTATACCACTGTGTTGGATCCAAAGAATCGAAAGTATTCAAGTGGGAGAATGTTGGGGTGTGGTTCATACCCTCCAACGACAAGAAAGCACGTGGATCCTGCTCCATGCTTAGCAGGCGAGGGTCTCAAGGGGGCAATGCCTATTGGACACTAGAGAGCTTTTACAATTTAAGTCCATATTTTTGCTTTGATAATTTGGGTTTGAGCTCATGAATAGTTACTGTTATATATATATATATATTCATTCTCGCTTGTAATTGAGTGGTGCATCGAGAGATTTGATGTACTAATTATAGTGGAATTTCTTGTTAGGCATAATCCTAGTTTAATGGTGGATTAGGATAAAATCTCGTGTTTCAATTTCTATTTCTCATTTTACGCTTTATTTCGTTGTAATTGTGTGCCAAATCTTAACAAAATATACAAATTCTATACTTTCAAAACACATATAGGCTCCGTTTATGCCGATGAAAGCTAATCATTTCAAAAGTATTTACCTAAAAATTATTGCTTGCATCACTTACTAATAATTAGATTATGAAATATGTATCATTGCATATAACAATTTATGTATAATCATTTTTATGGGCAATGAAAATATAATTCATTCATTCATTTTTATAAGCAAACAAGGCAATCAATTTTAAGGAAATAGTTTCTAATTATCCATTTTTCATGGGAAAAAAAACGAAATGGTAGTGTCGCACTTCCTTCCTTGTAAGTGCCACATCAATATGTCTAGGTACGGCCTAAAAATGAATATCTATTAAAGTCTCATTATTCTTGACTCCTTTTCAATGCATCAGATCTCATTATTGATTTTATCGTATCGTATATTTCTATTACATACTTCAAGACGATAACAATGAAATTCATTTGACGTAATATTGTCTATTAAGTTTGGATTTTCCATTTCATAGTAATAATTTAGTAACAAGTTTTCTCTTCACTATGTAAAAAAAGTGGAGAGGGATGAACAATGCATTTACGCTTTTGGGTGTCTCGTGCTAGTGAGGAACATTTAGTTTAAACTATAATTACTCAATAATCCACCTTGTCAGCCAAAGGCCTGAGGTTGATGAACCAATCACTATATTATCTCCACTAGCATGCTAGAAGTGAGAAGTTTTCACCGCATGAGATACTATTTTTATGTCCAACACGTGTAATCATTTATCTAAATATTCTCAAACAAAGATTTTTATTTTTTATGTGTATTTTTTATCCGTTAAGAAAATGGTTTGTACCATAAAAAAATTTCAAACTGATATATTTATAATAAATTTACCCCAAACTATAAGAGATAAAAACAGTCCCATCGAACTGCTAAACGAGCAAGCCCGATATATAGGATCCGTGCCTCGACCGAATCAAAGCCAGGTCATGGGGAGAGGGAGGGATAGGGGAATGCAATGGTGGGTCAGTCGACTTAATTTCCGAGGAAGTCGAACGGCGACTTCGGTTGGTGGGAGTCAATGAAGTTCAGCATAAGCGTGCACATGGACTATGAAAATCGATTGTGCCGGAGACCAAGACTTAGGCATAGAAAACAAATCAGATTCCATAGCTCAGACGACAGTGACCTCGTTCCTAACCCAGAAAAGAAATGTAAAAGGGATGACCAAGACCTCGTGGCCTTTCTTTAATGGTCGAAAGGCGACAGGCTGATCCGTGAAACAAGTGTGTAGGAGGTCATATGATGTCCAATTCAAGCAGCTCCGGTCCACGATGGACAATGTGAACGGAGAGGGACTTCGTGTTAGGGAAATTGGCTCGGCAGTTACGAGAGGAGAGCCGTGAAGCACGAACGCGAACGCCGCCCGCCAGATTCCCACTGTCGATAGTCACGTCTTTGATTTATTAACATTAGGAGCACAAAAAATAGTAAAGAAGAGAGAGAGAGAAATTGAGACATTGAATTTATCCCGATTCACCCATAGACAAGGGAGAAATTGAGAGACATTGGATTTTTTTTTCTGATTCACCCTTAAAGGCTACATCGAGCACAGACCCCACTATAATTACCACTTTCCATCTTTTTATTACAAATCTCAATGACAAAAGAAAGACAAAAATTATTCCAAGGCTCGAGCCCAAAGTATCAACAAGATACTAGCCCAAGCCCTGATTCATGAAATCTCTGTGCCTTCTTGTCAATGGAAGTATAAACCACATCTCAATATGAATGGTAAGTCTTCAGTATGGACATTATTTAGATACGAGCAGTTGATGCTCTTAATTTGTGACCATTAATAAGTGATATTTTCGGATAGACATGTATGCATGTCATTTTTCGGAATTCGAGAGCATCAACATAAAGGCCTAGAGCTCCTTACCCAAAAAAAACATAAAGGCTTAGAGCTAATCGAAAACCCACATGACATCCTACAGGTTCCGTAAATAGGTTAAGCTCACGTCTTTGATCTATGCATAGATGGTCCTGATTTAGAGCAGTTTGCGGTCAATCTGCTGGACTCGAACGGACGATCTCTAAGCTTCCGAGCTAGGAAATAAGGTGATGGGTCACATTTGGGAAATGGGGACGCAGCAGCCAAGAAAGTTGAGGCGACTTTCGCACAATTATACAACCCACTCGAGTCAAGTCGATCAAGAACCTGCCAGCGAAATTGTCCCCAGGGCCCCGCCTCTCCACCCATTCTCACCAGCACTCGCCGAGCATGTTATATAAGCAGGGACCGCGAGCAAGTGAACCTCACAACGAAAAAAGGGTCGCACGCGAATATCTATCGGGCCATTGTGTCTGCACTAGCGCCGGTAGAGCCACCATCAGGAGCGACGGCGATGGCACCTCAGGATTCACTGGTGTTCGCGGTGCGGAGGCGCGAGGCTGAGCTGGTCCGCCCGGCGAGGCCGACGCCCCGCGAGTACAGGAGGCTGTCGGACGTCGACGACCAGGAGGGCCTCCGGTTTCAGATCCCCGCGATCCAGTTCTACCGGGGGGACGGCACGGGGAGGGACCCGGCGCGGGCTGTCCGGGAGGGGCTCGCGAGGGCGCTGGTGTTCTACTACCCCTTCGCGGGCCGCCTTAGGGAGCTCCCGGGGCGGAAGCTGGTGGTGGACTGCAACGAGGAGGGGGTGGTGTTCGTGGAGGCGGACGCGGACGTGACCCTCGACCAGTTCGGGGACTCCCTCCAGCCTCCATTCCCCTGCCTGGAGGAGCTTCTCTTCGACGTCCCCGGCTCCTCCGCCGTCCTCGACTCCCCTCTCCTGCTCATTCAGGTACGTACAGAGCCCCCATGTGCGTCGTGTCAGATTTCTTGCTTGCCGCAGATATCCACAGAACACGATGGGTCCAGCCATAAAGTTACAAGTTCGTCGGTCTCCTTGCCTTACTTGTGACGAACTTACTGCGAAAAATTTCAAATTTATACGTCTTCGGTGAAATTTACTATAAATTATTTTTTACCGTAAAAAATTCAAATTAATACATTTGTGATAAATTTACCCTCAAAAAATTATCTTAAACTGATATACCTATGATAAATTTACCTTTCGTTGGTTTTTATTAAATCTACTTGTCAAATTACTGAGTTAGATGACACGAAAAAATTGATGGATATACTAATTTTGGATTTTTACCCTCTATTTGCAATAAATATTTTAATTTAGAATTTTTCGTGGTATTAACTCAATTTAACGAAAAAAAATATTTATCGCATTTGTATTAGTCTGAAAATTTTCATGATCAAAAAAATTAGTTTAAAGTAAATTTATCAGATATATATCAATTTCGAGTTTTTTCGTGCTTGAAAAAATAATTTTGAATAAATTTATCACATATTTATCAATTTGAAGTTTTTTTATGGTATTAACGTTCTATCCTTCGTTACGACCATAAATTTGAACAACTATCCAAATATATATCGTTTTCAAAATAGAATTAATCGGAATTTTTATTATAAAAATCAATTTATATAAGGAAAATTGGTGTCCTTTAAATAAAAATAAAAAAAGAAATTCCATGTTCTGGGTGGTGGCCGAGGCCGTCTTAGCCACAAGCCAGGGAATGGAGTAAAAATCATGCGCAGAACATTTCGTGCATCACGATACCACGAAAGGCTGGAAGGCTGGAAATTCAATGGGAACTCAAGCACTGTGCCCCACCTGGTTTTTGTGATGGGATCTAATGGTGGAATGGTCTGTGTGATGATGTGTCCAGGTGACTCGTCTCAAGTGCGGGGGCTTCATCTTCGCGGTGCGTCTCAACCACACAATGAGCGATGCGGCGGGGCTGGTCCAGTTCATGAACGCTGTGGGGGAGATGGCGAGAGGCGCCGACGCCCCCACCATCCTCCCCGTGTGGCAGAGGGAGCTCCTGGATGCCCGAGACCCGCCCCGGATCACGTGCACCCACCGGGAGTACGATCAGGTGGAGGACACCAAGGGCACCCTCATCCCGCTCGACGACATGGACCACCGCTCCTTCTTCTTCGGGGCTACCCAGATGTCCGCCCTTCGCAGCCGGGTGCCTCCGCACCAGCGCCGGAGCTCTACCTTCGAGGTCCTCACCGCGTGCCTCTGGCGATGCCGCACCATCGCGCTCCAGCCCGACCCCGAGGAAGAGGTTCGGGTGCTGTGCATCGTCAACGCCCGGACCAAGTTCGACCCTCCCCTGCCGGCTGGGTACTACGGGAACGCGTTCGCGTTCCCCGTGGCGGTGACGACCGCGGACAAGCTGTGCCAGAACCCGCTGGGGTACGCGCTGGAGCTGGTGAAGAAGGCCAAGGCGGACGTGACGGAGGAGTACATGAGGTCCCTGGCAGATCTGATGGTGATAAGGGGGAGGCCCCACTTCACGGTGGTGCGTTCCTTCCTGGTGTCGGACACGACCAAGGCCGGGTTCGGGGACGTGGACTTCGGGTGGGGGAAGCCGGTGTACGGGGGCCCGGCCAAGGGGGGAGTGGGAGCCATCCCTGGGGTGGCCAGCTTCTACATCCCCTTCCGGAACCGGGAGGGCGAGAACGGCATCGTCGTCCCGGTGTGCTTGCCCACCCCGGCCATGCGAAGATTCGTGCAGGAGCTGGACGCCTTGTTGAATGATCCGCCGCCCACCGCCACCACCACCAACAGCTCAACCTTTGTCATTTCTTCCCTGTGAACTGCATCCGCCTAAGCGAAATTTCAACTTCATCTTGTGGAATGGCCTCTAAGTTTTCACTTTTTCGTGGTTTAGTTACCAAGAGAGCTAGATTATCTAGAAGGGGTGCTAAGTGACTGCAACTTCCTGTCCAATAAGCCAATGTAGCACACTCAATGCAGGGTTATTTGGTCAATGTGCTATATACTCTTAAGGACTAAAATGCGCATCTCAATAGCTAGATATAATAGACCCCATGTAAGTCCCGAAAAACAAATGATGAAATCCATCGGCAGGAGCGATATCGATTCATCAAAGTTGATGAACGGCAATGATTTTGTAAAATGGTATAATTTTCTTTACGTGTTATATAGATCCAACAAGAACTTTTATTCGATACGCCAAGGACGTGGAGGAAATTACTGCACAAATAGGCTGCATTTGGAGAACCGGATATAATTCCGGATAGGATAAAAATTACACTATCCGGTGTTTGGAAGAACACTGGATTCATCGGCCATCACCGCCCTCAAGGGGAATTTTTCAAAGAATCTACCGTGAAGGAATTCATCCTCTTCTTCGCTTTCAAGGCTGAGGAGATCGCTCTCTTTCTTCTCTGCTTGAAGCCAACACCATCTCATCGATTTTTATCCTAGAAAAAAAAAAGGTAATCAAACTCGTTCAGAAGAAAGCTCACTAAAGGCTGGGAACGTCAAAAACAAGCGAGGAAAAAAAAAAAGGCTCTCTGGATTTCTCTTATCATTTCCGGCATTGATCCTCAGTACCGTCGCGCATCTTCTTTGGTCTGGTTTGTATTAGGCAAGTGACATTTTCAAAGATCTTCAAAGATTTTTATCCAATATCGGATTGCACCAAACATGTGATGGGATTTTTCACAATCGGGAGGATATTTGGAGGATTTCTAATCCGACCTCATCCAGACCTGTCCCAATCCAAATCCAGACTACCAAATGCAGACACAGAGTTTCGGTGCTAAAATGAAAACGGACTTTAATTTCGGCGAACAAATCCATTTGATTAGTAGGTGAAATTGCCCATTTCATCGCTGCTTATGTGAAAAATTATTTTAGGCCGACCATTTATTTTACTAATACAATAAATTTAAAAAAAAAAAAGGTTAGGAGCTTTCATTTTACCATGGGAAATTAACAAATAAAAACTAAGGATTTGAGTAACTAATAATATAATAGTGTCATCACTGTGAAATCTCAACCGCGAGTGTTATAAATGACAAAAAAAAAAACTATAGAAGTCATGGCGGGATCCATCTTTGATATTATGTCTGGCATTAGACCGTGATACTGTTACACAGTCACGATAGCAGGATCGAAAAATATCACCTAAGAAAATGACGAAGTTTTTGTGCACAAAGCTGAGGTGAGTATGGCCGGACCGGAACTGTCTCGTGTATCATTCCTAGTCGATGTGTCCAAATGTCATGAAGGCGTCTCGTCCCTCTTTCTTGTAGAGGTCTGTGGTTGACTGAGCCTCCTGCTTCCCAATGCCTTTTGTTTTTTGCCGTTTGGCCTCTCTCTCTACCTATCCAAGTACCGTTACATAACTGCCGGCCTCCCAAAGCATATAACCTTCTGCTTTGGCCCTATACAGCATACACCAAGCACACAGCTGAGGAATCACACACACTACGCCACATGGACGCCAGAAGATCGAACCGAGGCACCGGACCGCCTCCCAAGAATGGCCGCAAGGATAACAAAGACGAGGACCTCCTCCTCTTCCGGGAATTGCATCGCCGCGAGAAGGACCGCGCCATGAACCTCCTCCTGCCCGTTTCTGATGAGTTCGAGCCCAGCGGGATTCCAGGTACGACGTCGTCTCTCTCTCCATGGACAGTTGGTCTTGTGTCTGCGTGTAGACTGTGAATTATACACTGCTCCGGCTCGATCTCGATGCAGGCAACTATCCTCTACCTATCTACAAAGCCGCGTCGGGCAGAAGCGAATTCCTCACCGAGAATGACAAGAATGATTACGACTGGTACTTTAGTCGCCCTTCTTCCCTCGACCGTCCTTGTGTTTTAACACCTTCCTATATGTGCCCTCTTCAATTGCTCATACGTATTATGGATCATGAGAAGCTGCTGAACTCTGTTTAAGGTTGAAGACCCCTCCAGCAACTCCTCTATTCCCATCCCTAGAGATGGAAGCTAACGCAGGGGACTACACGATGCAACGGGAAATACCGATTTTGCAGCCTCTTTCGCGGGTAATGGTACTATCGATGACAACAGCCATCTCAGCTTTCTATATTGAACATATTACCTTTTTCTTCCGTGCATGCCTGCTAGAACTAGAAGTCGGATAATCTGTAAACCATGTTCAAATTGTAGCCCCGCGAACATTCTGACATGAGCTATGGGGGCAACACACTGAGCATTAAACCGATTTTGCAAAAGCATGACGCACAGAATGCGCGGATGGTTTTGTTTGATTCGACCATATCGGTTTTTGCCAGTTCACTCTGTAAATAAGGTTCTGGAAACTTTTCCAAACATGTAGCTAGTCTTCTGCAAACAAACGCGCGCGCGCTCGCGAGAGTCACTTTTACAGTAAGCAGCTAAATGAGAACTATTTGCCCCAACGTTGTATGAAGGTGTGCAGCTTGTGTCGGATTGATCCTGATGGAGAACAATTCCACACCTAAGATCCTCTGCCAGAAACTAACTAGAAAATGGCATGGCAATCTCTGGCGAGCCATCTTCACGAGCCTAAAGAAAATCGACGAAATTTTCTAGCATCACTATCGCTCTTATAGGCTACTTATATGAGAAGTGTAGCACTCAGTTTCAATTCCTGGAATCAACCTTAAACTCACCTAGTTATCTGATTGCGCAACTATAAACCCCATTTTACTATGATGTGATCAAAGGATTATAATGTTAAAAATGTCGAGTATAGGAGCCTGACGACTCATAAATATCCTAACCAGTTTGCAGGAATTGCACGCGGGAGAGAAGCAACCAACGGAACCCAAAAATCTCCACGAAACAAGCTGAAGACTCCTCCGGCATCTGCATCAGGAACCCAAAAGAACAGTCTCTCTTCAGCTGATTGCACTAATCGGTCTCCATCCTTATTTATTCTGAATCAGAAGATGACTCAAGACCTGGTGCTAGCCAAAAAGACGGAGGCAGCTCCCAATGCTTCAAAGCCTGCCAGTGCGAGCCACAGATTCGGTCGTTTCAGCTGCGCTACCAAATTCACCGGAGCAGACCTTAATGCAATTTGGCCAAGCAGTATCAACAATAAGAGAGGCGTGTCGCCACTAACAAGGTCGACGATACCCGCCCAGTTTCCAGGTTTCTCCAATGAAACCCCCTCTAATCTTCGAAAAGATCGTCCGGCATCTACTTCACGTGGTCGGCCAAGCAATAATTTGAAACCATCAGCAACTCGTCAACCACCAGAACCCTCTGCAGCACAAAGGAGACAATCATGCTCGCCAAGCGTGACCAGGGGTCGGGAACTGGAGCCAAAATCCAGAAACGTCACAGGGATCACGGCACCATCCTCGCAGCCTCGTCAGAGGGGCACCAGTCAAACAAGACAAGGTTCACAAGTATTACTAGGAAGTAGAATGGTGGAGAAAGTATTGAATGCTCGAAAAGCAGGCAAGCCTGCAGGACCAAATACCGGTTTCCCATGAACCGAGTGGCTGTTCATGCTCTGTCCCCAGCAAGGTTTGGCACTTGACGTTCAATAAAAGGGACACAACGCCTCAAACCATCAGAAACAAAGCAGGTTTTGGACTTTATCCTGCCATCAACGCCGCAGACTCGATTTACCAATGATAATGCCTTGGTATGATTTCTCGTCTTGATTTGGAGAGTGATTAATATGAAAATGTGGACAATCCTAGTACCGCCTATTTTTATTTTGGTGCTGAAACTTGAGACGACCAAAACTCATGTTCCATCCACTTCGTTTCGGTAGTCCTTATGATTCTATATAAGCAAACACTAAGCATCTCCAAACCTGGGCAAAGCATTTGAAATGCACTATCCATGGAAGGACCAAATGAAAGTACTTCAAAGCTGCAGAAAAATATGGCGATGATGTGCCTGAATTACAGCAATGAACGGACAAGGTTCGAGAATATCTGTCAAATGAATACTGCAGGCGCGATTGGGAGTCACTTTCCTAAGCCCATTGGGCTATAATGGCCATTTGGCAGTTGCATTTTCAAAGTACCGTTTAAATACAAGTACCGTTTGGCAACTTTTTTTTTTTTAATGAGCTTTGGAGAGATACAGTTGCATTTTCAAAGATCTCTAAAAGCCTTTAAATAAATATAGGTCCGAAGGTGCTTTAGCCTTTGAACATTTCCGAAATGCTAATATATTTTTCTTTCCTTCCAACTTTACCCTTGCTAAAATTTCATTATAACTAAAATGCTATCACATGTGCCTGCCTAACGCAATGTGCCAATGTTGCTAGCCAAGGACTCGGCCACAGGCAAGTGCCCGATGGCCAATTTGGCTCACCGGTGGCTTGAGTCACTTCGGCAAAGGGTTGAGGTATTTTTTTTCTTGAAAACAAAAAGGAAAAAAAAAGTCCTTTACAAAATGTAGTTTTTTTTCCAAACATCATTTAGCCGAAAGTTTCTTCCCTATGTGTTTTGTGACTACACTTTACCAAATACCATTTTGTATTTTGGAAAAAGCTTTTTTTAAGGCTTTTGCATTTTTATAAAACTTTTCTAAAAGTGTTACCAAAGGCATTCCCAAGGTTCCGAAAGACTAACAGTGTGCATGGCAATACTTCGCTCTAAAAATCGATCTTTGGCTAGAAGCTGATTTTTATACTTATGCTTCTGATTTAACTTTTGAAGAGAAGTTAATTTTTTTTCACGTCTTCAAGTGGCTCCAAAACTATTTCTAGAGGCAAAAAAGAAAATTCTCAACAAGCAAAAATTTGAAATTGCATAATCAATCAAATTTCTACTCCAAAACTTATGTACCAAACGAATTTCTATTCCAGAAGTGTTGTCATGCACGCTTTAAATGGACATTTGGTGGTCCAACACCTGAGTTGATCTTCACATTAATTGGCATTCAATGCCTTCAAAACCATCTTGTTGTGACAGGCATTCGATGACACCTAATTTTGACTGTCCTGTATTTTTTTTTTCTTCATAAAATAGAATATGTCTAATTTGTTAAATATGGATTGGACCGGGTCAACTCGAATCCACGTGGGCCCGAGTGGTCCAGCTGGGCCATTTTCCTTTTTGAGCAGGCCCATCGTTTTATTTCTTTTCCCACGAATGGCTCGGTTAGTCTTTTCCTTTTCCTCTATCCGAAATGGGCCTATTCTTCTTAGGTCCACTCTCCTTTCCTATCCTTTCTTCAAGGACTCTTAAACTTTATTCTGGGCCCACTCTCCTTTTGTCGGTCATCCACCATCTACCTCTGGTGAACCGGATGTGTCCATGGTGGTCCCACGGGACGTCATTCGAGTGCGAGCAGGTTCGAGAGAGGTCGGCGACGACAGGGGTGACGGGCGCCAGTGAGTTTCGGACGAGACCAGACTCGGAAGGCACAACCAGATATGCCCTTCATCGATAACCTCTGTTCTGCTTTCGTTGTTTGAGCCGAAGTTCGTCGATCGCGTTTGAAGTGCACCCGGGGCACTGCTCGTTGTGGCTTACTTCTTCCTTGCGTTTTTCGCCGATCAGTATTGTTGTGTGTGTGTGTCGTTGGGGGGGGGGGGGGGGGGGGGGGGGCGGTGTTTGTTGGACGGGGCGAAGTATGCCGGTGGTTCCGTCCCTGGCCCTGGGTCGCATTCGTTTGCCGAGGAGTTCGAGGGTGGTTAGATCAGCTCTGGTCGGGGGCGTCTTTTCCTTTGGCCGAGAGTGGTCGATTGCGCCGTTGAGGCCAGCCAACGTCGGTGGTGAGTGCGGTTTGTTTGGTTAATGGTCGTTGGTGTGCTGGTTTGGGGCCCTCGCTTTCGTTGAATCCGCAATCGTGAAGGCCGCGACACCCTCAGGCCGGCCCGGCGCCGACTGGAGCTCCACCCGTTGGGTCTGGGAGTAAGGATGTTTGGGTGCAGGGAGGCTCGTGATGCAAGGAAGAAGATGAACAGGGGGCGTTCCTCCTTCCGTGCGAAAGGAGGTAGGGAAAGTAAGTTTGGCGGTTGGGCTCGAGTCATTCTGGGCCGGAGTGGACTAGAAGGAGGGGTAAGTTTTGTTTATAGCCTGGACTGGGCTCATTGATCAAGCCCAGTCAGGGTGACGTGCCGTGTCTGGGTCAAATTACCCAGGCCGTGGGAGTGGGCCTTTTCCAGCGGTCTGGGCTCTGCCCGTCCATTCAGGTTGGGCTCTGGATCAGGTCCAACGAACCGACCCTGAACCAGTCCCTTTTATTACAGTTTAATAACAAAAAAATAAAAATTCAGAAATTTTAAAAATTCATAAAATTCCAGAAAATTTGAAGATTGCCTTTTCACCCCCATGTGAAACTCTAGGCCTCAAATTGGCGTCAATTGATGTCCAATCCGGTCCAACACTGATGTATTTCGATCTTTGAGACGAAGTTGTTTGTTTAAATATAGAAATTATTGAATTGATTTGCATTGCATTCATTCTAGTCTTTATTTGGCATTTTTTACGCTATTGAGTGCTAATTACAGCATCATTTTTTTTTTATAAATTGCCTATTAATCACTTTTCGTATATATTAGGTTAAGAATAAATAGGTAATTACACGAAATGACAAAAAACATATTATGCTTGAGCATCTAACACTAGTTAGATACTTAGTGAGTTTAAAATAATATAAAGAATATGTGATCACGTTAGTAATATTAATTGATTAGATACCGAAAGAGCGATAGTTTTGTCATTAGCGTAAACAAGTCCCTAAACTTAGAAACTCTGGTTGCGTAAAAATCAAGATAACACTCTCACATCTCGATTGATTTTTTAGCTGACTCTAATAGGCTAACGGCGGCTCCTAGCAATATCTTAGATTGCTAATCACAAAAACTAAAACTAGATGCAACTGTCACGTGAGGCGAGACTTGAAAGAATTTGCGCCTACATCCGTGGGCCGTACCTCTGAAAGGCTATGGCAGGTCGGCATTATTGCAAGCCTAACTCGTGGGACATGCTGCTGCTGCAGCAACCGCTGGCGGCCACTCACATGGACATTTAACACTATAGGTCTCCCCTCTTCTCTCTCTCTTCTCTCTCTGTCTCTCTCTCTGTGCTAAGCGTTCGATGTATTTGTGGGGTAACTCGTGAGGAAGGAAAGGACCCGGCACTTCAAAGCAGAGCGCAAAATGGCAAGGGGACAGCAAAGGAAGAAAGGGAGCACGATGGGAAACTTTATTGGATAGTTTATGACGACAACTGGAGGAGCTTTTTGTGCAGCTTCTGCTTCTTCCTCGCAATCAACCAGACGCTATTGCCTGTTTTCGTACGCCTTTTTTGACCGACCATTCGTTACCAAACATCTCTGAACATTGCATGCTGGCCATTCATTCTACCACTCATTCTCGTTCGTACAAGACATGCTAGAATTACGTGGATCGATCTAGAAAGTTAGGACATGGATCCATATCGTACACCCTCTCTCTCACTCACTAGCCTGAAATTCAATATAGGGCTTCAGGAGGACTATGGTTGTGAACTGTGAGAGTGTGCAATCCTAAGCAAGCTGAACAGAGTGGGTCTAGGACTCCAGTCGATCGACGTCCATGGAGCAACAGAGAGAGAATAGGCAAGTGATATTCAAAGGGTTCATAGAGAGGGCTCCAAGGGAGACGGACATGGAGCTGAAGGTGGGAAGCATCGGCGGCGGCCTGAAGGCGCCTCCAGGATCAGGTGCTTTCCTGGTCAAGAATCTTTGCCTCTCTTGCGACCCCTACATGAGGGGACGTATGCGCAATTCCCGTACTTCTTATATCCCCCCTTTCGTTCCTGGTCAGGTATAACTTCTCCAGTCTGTATCCACGCTTTCTGTCTTGCTCCTGCTCTCTTCTCGTGTTCCATAGTAACATCCATGAATTCTGCAACCACGTCATATCTATTGGTGGGAAACCTAAGCCTGTTCAAGAAATAGCTGTCCATTCACTGGTATAAACATCAACAGCTCGAATTTGATCACTTTCTCCCCAACATATCGGTGCCCAGACCGTCCTTGCTATAAAATGATAAAATACCAGTACTTGTTTTGCGATCATCTGCATATACTTTATAAATTCAACTTGGGGGCTTGTAACTAACCAAACAGTTTCCTTGGTGCAGCCCATCGAAGGGTTCGGTGTTTCCAAGGTTGTTGACTCCGACGATCCGGACTTCAAGCCCGGCGATTTAGTTTCCGGGCTAACTGGCTGGGAAGAATACAGCTTGATAAAGAAGACTGACCAGTTGCAAAAAATCGAGCAACATGATGTACCCCTGTCATATCACCTGGGCCTCCTCGGTATGTTTCTCCTACCATGCCTGCGTCCTTCACGAAGGATCTCTCAGACGAAATGGTCTGATACATTTCTCAGGGTGAACTTTCATTGATAAGTAAAGAGCCCCTATAAACGATGCTAGCGGCGCCTTTCTTATCTGCTAGTCTACTTTAGGAGCCAGATTGCATTCACCTGCAGGTCCCTTTAGCTAAAGATTATGTTCTTTGATATACAATCTTGGGGATGCCACTATCAGAAACTTCCCTTCTCGGCCTCTATCTATCTGAATCGACCACATGAGAATCCAGATGGGTTGTATTTGTATAAAAAGGCCTACAGCCCACCAAGACTCCCCCTCCCCCTATGAGTATGGGGGATCAAGGCGCTGGACAAATTTTACCATAACTTTTCTAGTCAATAGAATTCCGGGTAGAGTCGTAGCCCCTTTCATCAGTTAATCAGATGGTTGCTTTAGTGCCGCCTGGATATTGACACCATCTTCAATAGCATTTGCTGCTAATGGTCGATATTTAAAGTTTAGACGGTCGAATGGCTTGTTCAGAGGTTTCTAAATTGCCATCAAATGTGCAATTGTGATCGTCATACAGCTTGCAGGTGCATATTGTTTTGAAGCATAGTGCTGCTGTTTATTACAGTATTTGGTGGACCTATACAATCCCATTGCACAGCCAGTTTTGTCAAGTTTCATGGAATGTTTTATGAAACAAACCGTACTCAACTCAATGATGCGGCAAGTTTTCACAGCATAACAAATTCCCTGGTGTATAGTCAGCACAAGCATCTTCATGGTAGCACGAGCCTCTTCATACTTCCTAAAAGTACACTTTATGCAGGTATGCCAGGATTTACTGCATATGTAGGACTTAATGAGATATGCTCCCCTAAACAAGGAGATACTGTCCTCGTCTCTGCAGCTTCTGGAGCAGTTGGACAGCTTGTTGGCCAACTTGCTAAATTGCATGGCTGCTACGTAGTTGGAAGTGCTGGCTCAAGCCAGAAGGCATGTTAGTTAGTCATTGGAAATTACAGTGTCACTCTTTTAAATGCAGATTGCAGAGAGAAACATCTAAGAGTTCGAGTTCTAACTGTTTAGGTTGACCTGCTGAAGAATAAAATTGGATTTGATGAAGCTTTTGTCTATAAGGAGGAGCCAGACCTGGATGCTGCTTTGAAGAGGTCAGCGCTACTAGTATTTGCATTGCTTTTGTTGCTTGTCGACAGGCTAACTGCGAGACAAATATATCATCTTGATCATCTTTTCTTATACACTTTCTGGGAAAGATCATATATACTTATGTACGTTCCTCCTTGTAGTCTTTTCAAATGAGTGGCTAAACAAAAATGGTGGGCTTATCAGGTACTTTCCTCAAGGCATCGACATCTACTTTGATAATGTTGGGGGAGACATGCTAGATGCTGCACTTCTCAACATGCGTGTCGGTGGGCGCATTGCGGTCTGTGGCATGGTATCACAGCATAGTCAAACCAGTCCACGAGGGATCCACAACTTGTTCAATCTGATAATGAAGCGCATCAGGATGCAGGGGTTCCTGCAAAGCGACTACTTGCACCTCTTTCCCCTCTTCTTCAATCAAGTCATGGAATACTACAAGCAGGGGAAGGTCACTTATGTGGAAGACGTGGCTCATGGATTGGAACATGCTCCGGCCGCATTTGTCGGCCTGTTTTCAGGTAGAAATGTCGGCAAGCAGGTCATTCATATTGCCAGTCCGTAGGATGGCTGATGAATTTGGCAGAAATCAGGGAAAAATTGTGAGGGCCTATCCCTTCCAAGCTCCATGTTCAGAATCTTTATCTTTCCCAGTGTGGCATGAAAGTACTGGTGAGCCGGGCAAAAGAGCATAATATTCCAATTCCATCTCTCCAATGTTGATGCTGTAACATTGGGCAATTTGAAATACTGGTGCAATAAGGAAAGTCTTTCTTGGGGTTGGTCATGTCTCGAATTCATGGCAAGTAGCGTTCCCTTCCAAGCCGCAACTGGATTTTTGGAAATTCCAGGCTCTATTGCGCGGCCCTGGGTCGAATCTCCAAAGTTCCGTGTGTATGCGAAAATCACCAATTGGAAAAAAAAAATGGAATCCTAAGGCTTATTGTCATGGCGAGGTCCCAGATCTGTCGTCTTCTAAACGCCAATTGCATTATCTATTTTTATATGACATTAATATGATATTATAAATAACAAAGGGCGCATGTAGAAGGTAATTTAACTAAAAATAAGACAAGCATTGGGCCACATAAAAGTAAGAACAAGTGCATGCGAAAGAAAGAGGCAGGCATGACGCTTAAGGTTTATGGCCTTAGAGGTTTGCTACAGCTCAAATAGATGATAAAAACACGTCAAATTTAGGAAATATTTACTTTTATATAAGTAGCAACCTACGCATCCTTTTGACATCAAAGAAAGGTAATGGTCGGGAGACTATAAAAAATGTGCCCTACTCCCCCTTTCTAAGCTACTTCGGTTGGCACTATCCTGCAACGATAAACCACGTACTTCTTGCGATGTCGACAAAATGGGAGCAGCAGCGTCTCAGGTTGAAATTCTATCCGAACCTCTCAGAACCAACTCTGACACATCCTATTGAGAACCGTCACGTCTGGGTGGGAACGAATGGCATAGGTCAGGCTAAGCTGCCATCATCTCGCCTCTCGAACAGCACAAAGAGCTGGTAGCTACCAAACCTGTTGGGTTCTGCTACTAGGACTAAGGTCAAGACAAGTCTCTTAAGAGGGGTGGCTGAACCACCTAACCCCATGACTTCCTCCCGTTGATACGGGAACTCGAAGGGATGCGCCATAGATGAATGTAGGCTTTGCTGGTGTGTCAGCATGACTAAACTATCTGAAAGAAAAGTTTGTAATCCACAAGTGTGAGTAATAATACTCAGCATGTAATGCACCTAAGCCAACGACTAGATCGCCTAATCACCATATGAATGGGCCAAACAACGAGCACAAAAGCCCAATACAAACGGTTCCTCTCACATTTCTCATTCAACCACGAGACTTCAATCAAGGCATTTGTTCAGACATATTAATGCGCTAACAAGAAGTTCCAAACAAGGCTCAAGCTTTCCCTCGCGGTGCTTTTTACCATCCTAAATCAGCCTCCAAAGCTCACGGCTGACTACCCTATCGGCTCGACCATGAATTGCTAACCTGAAGCGACGCATGGTATTCCTATAATCAATCTATTCACAGTTATCTTGCAATGGTTAGGTAGATAGATTCATAACGTAGGGAGCATGGGTTTCAAACCCGTCCCTCCAACCCACGGCCTAATCTTCCCAAACCCGGTGCAACTTCATCCCACCATGAACCGACGTCAACCTAACGATCCAACCACATTCTCAGCTTACCCACGAACTTAGGACATCGCTCTATATCACCATTCAGACATGCATCACAGTGACTTCTCCACGCAAGCTCAAACCTCAACCAGTATACTCATATCCCGGATTGACATTTTGCCCTATAAAGACAACAATCGGACAATCTAGGAGTAGGATTAGAGGCTCACCTGCCTTAGGATTGAGTTTGGAGAGGAATTGGAGCTGGAATGAAGTCAGACGAATCGCAATCTCTCCTCTCCTTCTCGGCGTTGCGCGGGTTCGAGGATGGTGGCGCAACGGCGGTAGGGACGGCAATGGAGCAGTGGCGGCAGGGTTGGGCGCGAGAGGCTGCCGTCGTCACCGGCTTCGGATGGCGGCATCGCCAGTCTTCACTCGGTAAGGTCAACCCCAGGGAGAGAGGGTGCCATGCGAGAGAGAAAAAGAGAGGAAAAGGAAGTGGAAGCTCACGAAGAGAGGAAGAAGGGAAAAAGAGGAAAGAGAGACAGAGAGAAAAGGTGGCGGTGGAATAAAATCAAAAGAAACATATAGATGGAGGGCAAGAAGCAGAGGGGGCAGCAAAATGAAAGAAGGGCAAGTTTTGAAGTTTTGTGGAAAGGTTTATATATATATATATATATATATATTCATGATTCCACCGCGAGCCAAACTCACACTAGGGCGGATTCGAATCCCCTAACATGGTAAAACTATGTCAGGGGTGCCATAGGCGATCTTGGCCATCCAATTCAAAAATGGACGGTCCAGATTGATTAATTCAAAATTTTAAAATTTCCGCCAAAAATTTTCTCCCCTTTGAAAAAGTTGATGTGGATCAATCTGAGCCGTCCATTTTGAATTGGAAGGCCCGGATTAGGTAATGTCACCCCTAACATTATGTTAGGGGATCCAAATCCACCACTAAGGCTAATGTTGAGCAATAACTTTCAATAGCAGTTTTCCCCAACGGTTCTAAAACTTGGTGCCTTTGAAAGTATTCCGCGTCCATAACTGTTTTGCTCGGAGATTCATTTGTCAAAAAAATTAGGCCATCACATCTGTAGGATAAGTAGTAAGCAAGTTTGACCACAAATATATGAAATCATATATATCCCTGGACCTTCCTTTGAGGAGAATTGGGCAAGAATTTCTTCTCCATCCCTCCTCCCCACATATTCTAAAGTAATTGAACAGTAAGGTATCAACTTGTTTATTTTTTTTTATAGATTTGCCATTGGAAGTGAAGTTTTAGTGAAGAAGATAGTCATCTGCCCATGAAATAAACACTTAACAATCTAGCTATGTTTTAAAGGAAGTAGGTGACCACCAAAGTTAGTAATTTACCAACTTTAAGTTGGAATGTAAGTTATCTACCCACGTAGAAATTCACCACTCAAAACAAAAACTTAGATGTGAAATTTGTAAGCTCGGAAGTTAGTTACCAAGAAATGATAGAATTTGCCTTATACTATTAACCCTAATTCGCATGTATGTGCCTTGCATAGATCCCATGTTCTACACCTAAGAAAAATTCATCTATTGCAACAATGAGACCTTGAGGTATAAAAAAAAAACAAACAAACATTAAGCTGATAAGCATTGCATATGATATTGCTTCAAGATGAGCGATAGTGAAGCATTGCATACCTTTTGTTGGTCACTTATGAAAGCTTCACCAATACCACTATCTATATTTAGGACTGAATTCAACAAATTAATAAACTCATTCCATTTGTATCCTTATTCAGGATTCTCACCATCACCCATGCGACTAGATACATTTGGTCGTTGGCATCCCTTCCTACAGCACAAAATAATCAGCGCTTGATCAAGCCCCTCAAGTAATAACTATCTAGTCTAACGGTTTTTCTAGATCTTGCCAAGAAACCATCTCTAGCATGCATCAAAATTATTTATAAACCCTATCGACGAAGGGGTAGGAAATTGATCACTGCCAAATTTCCTTCGAGTAATACCTGCAGTGCTAGGCTCCCTCAAATAGTAATATATCTATGCAAATTCATTATCTTAACTACCTTGTAGTATTTTCAAGACTCTTAGTTTTGTTGCTTTATACTAACTCATTGTGACATTTGCCCCCAGCTTCACTAACTAACCTTTTCAACTTGGATGCACTAATTTTAGGCATTGCACACATGAGAGTCCGTGCTTGGCTAAGTAAGCAATGGTCACTCACTTTTCTCAATAGTTATATGATACTTGCGTTGATTCTATTGAGAGAAAAAAAAACTGAACTGAATGCTTGGTTAGGTCAATGTAACCCCAAGCTATCTAGTTATAATAAAACCAAAAGTCCAAAAATCACAATGTTGCCCTTGTTGCTACTATTCATAAAATGATAAAGAAAACAAAGAAATATTTTGCTATCAACCAAATGCTCCCAACACTCCCCCTCAAGTTGCCACATAAATATCACAGATGCCCAACTTGACTAAAATAAGATTAAATGATTTACTCCTTAGTCCTTTAGTGAATACATTAGTAAGTTGATCATTGAACTGAACAAAGGACATACAAATTAATCCACTCTCAAATTTCTCCTTGATAAAGTACTCCACATGTTTCATACAGTTATACTATATAGGATTGTGAGCAATACTAATTGTGACCTTACCATCACAGTATAATATCGTAGGAAGATGAACAAATACATCAAGACATTCAAGTAATCATTTAAGCCATAACAGCTCATAAACTCCCTGTGCTATCGCATGAAATTCTGCTTCAGCAGTAGACCGAGCAACCATATTCTGCTTTTTGCTACACAAGTCACAAGATTCCCTCCTAAGAAAGTACAATACCTAGAAATAGACTTTGGAACGGGAGATCCATCCCAATCAGTATATGTATAAGCTTCAACATTTAAGGCATCATGAGGAGAGAAAAAAAATCATTTTCCCATGAGTAAATTTCAAATGCCGAAGGATCCAAAGAATAGCATTCATATTAGTAGAGTATAAATCATGCATAAATTGACTAACTAGGCTCACAGCAAAAGCAATATCAAGTCGAGTGTGAGACAAATAAATCAATTTGCCCACTAGCCATTGATAACGACTCTTATCCAATGGATCACCATCTTTTTCTTGAAGACGAATATTGGCCTTAATGGACATATCCGAGGGATGACATCCTAATAACCCAATTTCTATGAAAAGGTCAAGGACATGCTTCCTCTGGCATAGAAATATACTCTTTGAAGATCAAGCAACTTCAATCCCAAAAAAGTACCGAAATTTTCTAAGATCCTTTACCTCAAACTCTTATTCGAGAAACTTTTTCAACCAATTGATCTCATCACTATCAATCCCTATGACAACAATGTCATCTACATAGATAATGAGAATAGTGATTTTAGCACGTGATTTCTTCACAAACAAAGTATGATCAGCATTGCTCTGTTTATACCCAACAAAGACCATAGCTCTATGAAAACTACCAAATCAGACTCGAGGTGACTACTTTAAATCATAAAGTGCACATTTCAACTTGCACACTTTGCCTTGAGTTTTGTCACAAGAAAAACCTGAAGGAATCTTCATATACACCTTCTCTTTTAGCTCTCCATGAAGAAAGGCATTCTTCATGTCTATTTGCTGAAGATTCCATCAGTAATAGCACAAGAAAGTAGCACTCAAACAGCATTCAACTTGGCAACAGGAGCAAAGATTTATTGATGGTTGTTGACACCTGATTTTTAATCACTTTTTCCTTTTAAAAATTTAGTAGAAAATCCATAAAAATTTATAAAATTAAAAAATCAACTTTGGTGACCTTGGCCAAGCCTCAGGAACCAATTTTGACCAAAAAATAAAATTTCATGTTTTTAGTATTTTTTAGCATTTTTATTTTTCCAAAATTCATAAAAAAAAATAAGAAAAAATGAGAAAATTGCAAAATAAACTTTGGAAGCCTTGGCCAAGCCTAAACAACCATTTTTGAATGAAAAATAATTTTTCATATTTTTCATATTTTTTAATATTTTTCAAAAAAATACAAAAATACTTGAAAATTCTGGAAAAATAACATTTGAAGCAAAAACAAAATACAAAAAAATGGTCAATATTTTTCTTTTAAATCTATTTTCATATTGGCCATCGCAAATTCATAAAAATTCAATTCGGGTCACGTGTTCCTTCACAAGCATAATCTCGAATCGTGCCTAAAAAATTCAATTTTAGTCAATTTATTTTTACTTTTCACTCTTTATGAGTTGTGACATTGTCTTTTAATATTTTAAATTTTCATCTTGATCCAATTTTATTCGAAATGACTCAATCTTGTAAAAGGGCCTTAGTTGAACCCTAAGTTAATAAAAAAATGAAATAAAACTTTTTATAGGGGTACTCATGAGGTAAATTTTGACCAAAGCATAGGGGAGGTGTGCTGAAAATTGTGTGAAAATTTGGACTTAAAGAAATATTTCTTTAGGGACTAAATTGCAAATACTTAAAATCTCGAAGACTAGAGTACAAATACCTGGTACTTGAGGGATTATTTCGTAAATAATAAAAAGAAGAGTTGGTGGAGAAATTAGAATAAAGAGGGGAAGATGGAGAAGATGAGATGGAGAAGGGAAGATGGAGAAGATCAGATGAAAAAAATAAGATGATAATAGAAAAGGGAAGATGAGATGAAGAAGAGTTAATGGAAAAATTAGAATGGAAGATGGATAAATAAGGTATAAAAGGATGAAGAAGTGAGCTTGAAAATGGGGATTTTTTGAAGAGAAAATTTTGGATGTTTGAGAGGGTTTTGGGATATTAAAGACAAATTTGAGAGAAAGAAAATACCAAAAGAGAGAGAGAATTTTGAAGATGATGATAGTTTAAAACTAGAGGTTATCATCACAAATTCCTTCATCGATCAACATAAATCAGGAGTTCATCCTTGTCAACGAGCAAGCAAATTCGAGTTAAGTGTTTTTATTTATTCATTTATTTGTGGTTTTAGTCGCAAATTAGCACAAATTGTATATACTTTCTCCACCTCCCAATTTCCCTCGTATTTTTATGTTAGGTAAAAAGGAAGACCCCACATCAATGATAAATTTCATGGAGGTGCAAAATCGGCCCAAACAAGCTCCTAAGTGTCCACCAATTTCCCAGCTGATATGTGATTAAAACTCTTAATTCAAAAGAGACTCTCTATGTTGAGAACAGAGAAAGCGAAAACCGATTCTAAAAATCCCTAAAAAAAGGGAGATAAGTGCTCCTTTTATTCTTCTGGTTTTAGGTGCAGATTAGCACAGATTTTGTACACTGACACTTCACTCTATTTTTATGTCAGGCAGCCGCAGCTCTGTATCAACGGTCAATCCTACGGAAGCCCCAAATTGGCTTGGAGGAGTCCTCAAGTGTGCACAAATTTCAAATTGTTGAATTAATTTGTTGTAATTTATTTTAAAGAACTCAAATCCCAGAATGGAGAGGCAAAACCCATCCACTGGAGGTCATTTAAATACCTGCAATTTAATTCATGCACCATTAAATCCCAAAGGGAAGAGCCAAGCCAACGCTAGGCCGCCCATTGGAGGTTTTACTTACCGTTATTTAAATTCCTGCACCATTAAATCCCAAAGGGAAGAGCCAAGCCAAGGCTAGGCCACCCATTGGAGGTTTTACTTACCGTTATTTAAATTTCTGTAATTTAAATACTTGCACCATTAAATCCCAAAGGGAAGAGCCAAGCCAATGCTAGGCCGCCCATTGGAGGTTTTACTTACTGTTATTTAAATTCTTGCAATTTAAATACTTGCACCATTAAATCCCAAAGGGAAGAGCCAAGCCAATACTAGGACGCCCATTAGAGGTTTTACTTATCGTTATTTAAATTCCTGCAATTTAAATACCTGCACCATTAAATCCCAAAGAGAAGAGCCAAGCCAATGCTAGGCCGCCCATTGGAGGTTTTACTTATCGTTATTTAAATTCCTACAATTTAAATACCTGCACCATTAAATCCCAAAGGGAAGAGCCAAGCCAATGCTAAGCCACCCATTGGAGGTTTTACTTACTGCCATTTAAATTCTTGCAATTTAATTCGTGCATCATTAAACTCCAAAGGGAAGAGCCGAGCCAATACTAGGCCGCCAGTTGGAGGTTTCACTTATCGTCATTTAAACCCCTGTAATTTAATTCATGTACCATTAAACCCCAAAGGAGAGGGCCAAGCCAAGGCTAGGCCATCCATTGGTAGTCTTTATTTATTGTATTTACTTTCTATAATTTAATTTTTGAATCATTAGACCCCAAGATAAGTAAGTTGCAGCACTACATAGAAATCGTTAACACACTCCCTCTTTTGGCTTTAGGGAATTTTTAATACTTTGAAAATACAACGAAAAAAATACCATTCATGCATCCTATTTAAAAAGTGAAAATAAAAAAGAAGAAGAAGAGAGCACCCCACCTAAACCTTAAAAATAAACCAAGTATGAGTTACCAAATTAGGATATCCATGAAATTAAGGTACCGAAAGGGCATTAGTTTTAATTAACTAGTGTAACCAAGTCCCCGAACTCATAATCTCTTATTCGTAGAAGTAATTTAGTTCTCCCACTAATTTACTTAGGTTTCTAATCAACCTACCAAAAATGATTAATGGCGACTCCAAATTCTAAAAATCATTTGAGCAAAAACCAAAGTTGCGATTCGGTAGGACTTTGGAGGGTCCGCGTTAGGTTAATCCATCTAGTTAGCCTAATAATCCATTCACCCGATCGAGAAAAAGTATTTTTCGAGTCGCGACAATGGTTAATCCCAAAAGTATGAGTAAATCCCCTTGCCACTAATCTTGCTTTATATCTGTCCACTATACCATCTATCTTTTGTTTGATTACAAATACCCACTTACATCTTACCGGTTGTTTCTCAAGAGGAAGAACCATAAGATCTCATATGTTAATTTTCTTCAATGCATATATCTCCTCCACCATTGCTGCCTTCTACTTCAACTACAAAAGCTTCCTACCAATTTTGTAGAATAAAAACAAAAAATAGAGAAGGCACAAAAGTACAATAATGGCTAGATAAAGAATCATATGAGATAAACTAGGATATAGGGTATTTAGTACAGGTTCTAGTACATTTTCGAAATGCAATACAAAGATCAAAAGAAGAAATCTTTCCAAAAGGAATCGTAAAATTTGAATCTGGAGATGATGATTGAAGAGGCAATGTATTGGTGATCTCAACCTGCTTATTGGTAATAGGCTCCCTATGACAATATGTCTTCAATGTCTTACTACTAGTTTGCCTAACTAGTGTGGGAGTAGACTCCCCCAAAAGTGGTTTCTTTATTATCTCCCCATGAGGTATCGTACTATCATTTTCTTGTATAGCATTGTTCTCCTCTTGGGAATGAAGAGAACCATTAGAGACTATCGTAGAAAAAGGGTAAGTAATATCCATAGGAACATCCAGAGTGGGGATACCTCTGCACTAGGACACTCCCCCTAAAGAGGCGGAGCCGAATAATAGGAATAGGAATTAGAATCGTGAAAAACCACATCTGTAGATACAATGGTGCGATTAGATGGAGAATAATAACACTTATAACCCTTTTGATAGTTGATTACCTAAGAAAAATACAATGGAGATCACGAGGTTCCAACTTACTCTTAGGGGTGGTGTTACAAGCATAACAAATACAATCAAAATTTTTAGGGTAAGAATAAAAATTGATTATCCCAGTAAAATATCAATAGGTGTGCGAAAATCAAGAATTCTAATTGGCATCCAATTATTAAATAGGCAACAATTAAGATAACATCACTTTAATAAAGAACTAGGACATGATTGGCAAATGTAAGAGGCCTAGCAACCTCTAACAAATGTAGGTTCTATCTTTCTTTCAGCAACACTATTTTATGCTGGGATATTGATACAACTAGTCTGATGAGTAATGCCATGATTAGAGAGATACCATTCAAATTGACCCTTAATACTTGATACCATTGTCACTATGAAGAATTTTCAAAGTAGCATTGAACTGAGTCTTGACCATTTTGTGAAAATTTTGAAAACACTGAAAGTCGTCACTCTTATGTTTCAATAAATAAACCCAAGTTGTACAATGATGACAATCAATAAAAGTGACAAACTACTGATGATCGAAAATAGAAGTATGCTAGGAGGGACCCCATGTATTAATATGAATCACATGAAAAGGGTAATAACTTTTATTATTTGAAGATGGATATGTGGAATAAGTTTGTTTAACCAAAACACAGGCTTCACTAAAAAAAACCCATCTTTATTACAAGCCGAAACGAGACTAAGAAAATTTTTTTCTTAACTTTCTAAAGGAGGATGGGATTGTTGAGTCTAGCAATATCACCTAGATGAGGGTGAATAAATGATTTAAAACAATTTTGATGATAAGATGCGGAATTATAAGTCAAATCTGAATGTATGCAGAATCTGAATCTGAACAAGTGTATTTAGTGATTCTGATCGTGAACAATTTATGAATCTGAATGCAAATATGCAACTTCTGAGCATGCAGATTCTAAATGCTAACGCTGGCGTGCAAAACACAAAGATCAGAGTTATGAGATAGAGAATTTTGCACATAACAGTTATAGTGGTTCAGCTTATATCAAGCCTACGTCCACTCTCCCACGCTGACAGCCGATAGGCTGATTTCCACTATGTATAAATGAGGATTACAAGAATTTGCATGCTTCTCACATGAAGAACAGAATAGCCTCTCAACACATGTAGGTGGTGTCTCTCGTGTACAAGAGAATAGTCGCAAGTTTGAATCGCTCAAAGCTTTGGAATTTTCAGTTTGTCTCTCTGCCCAATCGTCTTCGTTGATCCTCTTTTATACTCCTCTAACCTTGAACTAGCCGTTGGTCAAGGTGTCCTAAGGATCGCTCCTCAATCATTGATTAATCGTCATCAATCTTGATTAACGGAGACTGTATTATGGAAGATCTTCTAGCTGTTGTAGCAGAGTTTGAACGCTTCAGAGTCAGTCGCCCATACAACTGAGACTTCAGCTTTCCATAAGTAGAATCAATCCAATCTTCAATATTCTTTGTATATGGAAGGTGTCATTCAACTGCAGATATTCTCCTGATTTGATGGGATAAGAATCCGGTCAATTAAATCACACAAACTTTCATAGATATCCTAACCATTTCAGAAACCTGCCATATGTGGGTCTTCAGTGTCTCTTATAAGACTGAGTCTGGAATTGTGTCTGAACATATTTCAGAGTCAGTTTACAACTGAAGTTCCTCTGATTCACTTTAGAGTTAAGTAGCAATTTTTGCTTCTGGAGGATTCTTGATAATGAGTCATAAAAATCTTCTAGCCCATAAGTATTCAGATGCAGCTTCCTTGAAGTCTTTACACGGAACTCTTCTTCATCTGAATGCTTCAGAAACAACGTTCTTCCTTCTGACATATTCAGAGGTAGTTCCTCTTTCATCTGAACACTTTTACTTCTACAGACTTAGATACATGACATCTCTCTCTTGAATCTGAACATCAGATCTGGATCCATATGAGCTTCTTTTCACTGACTCATCTCTGCAAAAGCAATTTCAATAAATTAACTTAATTCCAAAATGGAAAATGAAAGTTTTGTCAGAGTCAAAAACATTCAGAGAGACAAATTTCTTCAACAGGGATAAGTTACAGTACCACTAATAAAGATCCATCAATGCCAAATTAACTTGATAAGGTGTAGAAGACAAAATAAAAGTAAAAACTCCACTATCCTCAAGCAGATAAAGACCACCATCCAATCTATCATACCCAATTTCCTTCTTTGTTACCAGATCTTAGAAAACACAGCAAGAATGAAAAAAAAAGGTTACTTTACAATTTAAATCTTGTGTCAGACTACTGATATAAAGGAGATTAATAGAGAATGACGAAATATGTAAAACAGAATATAATGGAAGAATGGAGGAACAATTGATAGACCTTTTTTCCAACAATAGAAGAGAGGGTTCCATTAACTATGCAAACTTTGCCTCTGGCGGAAGTAGCGATATATTGTTGAAAGAGAGTAGAAGAGCCTATTATGTGATATGTAACCCCTATATCAAAGATCCTTGGGCTAGAAATAACAGATGGATTAAATCCCTCAAAGAAGATACTTAAAGTGGCTAGGTTTGAAGCAAAAGGAGAAGACAAATCGGCAATCATGGTAGAGGTACAAGCAACAAAAGCTATTAGCAAACATCAAAATACTTAAAGTTCTTCCTGAGATAAATCAATACCAATAGTAGATGCAATAAGAACAGTTTCAAGTATGGTTTGCCTTATTTTTTTCCCTTTCTTTATGCCCTTTTTGCCTCACAACATGCAAGTTTTTCATGTAACTTCCAGCAGGTAGCCTTAGTGTGATATGATCTATGATAATGTTCCCACTTCATAACTTCCTTGGAGGTATTAGACCGAAAGGACAAACCTGATTTGGCGATAATGCTAGCGCTAGTCTATAAAGCAGATCAATCAACTAGAGAGAAATGAAGCATTACAGTCCTATGACTTTCTTCAGAGTGAACTACGGCATAAGACTGTTTCAGAGTAGGGAATGAAGATCGGCTAGGGACTTAAACACATATCTAATCATATTCAACATTTAATTCTGCCAAGAAATCATAAACTTTGATCTTGTCCACATGTCTCTTGTAGGCAGCAATGCATCATTTGTTAGGTGATAATTCGCATAACGATCTAGTTCTTGTCACAAACTCCAAAACTTAGCATTATATTGAGATATAGTCATCTTCTTTTGAGTGGTGCCATGAACCCTTTTCCCAAGTTCATACACCTATGCATCATTCCTGAGTTGATCATAAGTATCCTTGAGCTGACCAAATTTGTGCCACAGTATCAAGAAGCAAATATCCTTTTGCAATATGTGACTACATTGAGTTAAGCAAAAAGGGCATTATCCAAGAGTCATTCAAGATCCATTTATCCTAAGTAGTACTTGATGTAGTCGGCCTCTGTTGACACCTGATTTTTAATCATTTTTTCTATTGCTAAAGTAATAAAAAATCCATAAAAATTCATAAAATTGAAAAATCAACTTTGGGGACCTTAGCCAAGCCTAGGGAACCAATTTTGACCAAAAAACGATTTTTCATATTTTCAGTATTTTTACGTATTTTTTATTTATTTATTTTCGAAAATTAATAGAAAATCCATAAAAATTCATAAAATTGAAAAATCAACTTTGGAAACCTTAGCCAAGCCTAGGGAACGAATTTTGACCAAAAAATAATTTTTCATATTATATATATTTTAATTTTTTTTATTTTTTTTAAAAAATACAAAAATATTTGAAAATTTTGGAAAAATAACATTTGAGGCCAAAAAATACACAAAGATAGTTAATATTTTTTATTTTAAATCGATTTTCATATTGGCCATCGCAAATTCAGAAAAATCCAATTCGAGTCACGTGTTCCTTCACGAGTATAATCTCGAATCGGGCCTAAAAAAATTTAATTTGAGTCAACTTATTTTTAACTTTCACTTTTTATGAGTTGTGACATTGTCTTCTAATATTTTAAATTTTCATCTTGGCCCAATTATACCCAGAATGACTTAATTTTGCAAAAGGGCTTTAATTAAATTATGCATTATTTTCAGCGACAAGAAATGAGCTTAAATTTGACATGTGGTAAATTTTGGTGTGTCAAAAATTGTGAGGAGATTTGGACTTAAAGAAATATATTTTTTTTCAGGGACTGAATTGTAAATACTTAAAATTCAAGGACTAGAGTGCAAATACCTAACTCTTGAAGGATTATTTTACAAATAATAAAAAGAAGAGTTAGTGGATAAATTAGAATAGAGAAGGGAAGATGAAGAAGAGGAGATGAAGAAGAGAAGTTGGAGAAGAATGGATGGAGAAAATAAGATAAGAATAGAGAAGGGAAGATGGAGATGAAGAAGAGTTAGTAGAGAAATTAGAATGGAAGATAAGAATAGAGAAGGGAAGATGGAGATTAAGAAGAGTTAGTGGAGAAATTAGAATGGGAGATAAATATGGAGAAGGGAAGATGAAGATGAAGAAGAGTTAGTGGAGAGATTAGAATGTGAGATAGAGATGGAGAATGGAAGATGAAAATGAAGAAGAGTTAGTGGAGAAATTAGAATGAGAGCTAGAGTTAGTGGAAAAATTAGAATGGGAGATAGATGAGTAGGTTATAAAAGGAGGAAGAAGTGAGCTTGAGAAAGGATTCTTGAGAGAGAAAATTTGAAGTGTTTGGGATATTTTTTGGAGAGAAAATTTTGGATGTTTGAGAGAGTTTTGGGAGATTGAAGAAAAATTTGAGAGAAAGAAAATACTAAAAGAGAGAGAATTTTGAAGATGATGGAAGTTTAAAGCTAGGGGTTATCATCACAAATTCCTTCATCGATCAATATAAATCAAGAGTTCTTCCTCGTCAACGAGCAAGCAAATTCGAGCTAAGTGTTTTTATTTATTCATTTGTTTATGGTTTTACTTGCAAATTAGCACGAATTGTATACACTTTATCCATCTCCTCTTTTTTTTTCCATATTTTATGTCAGGAGAAGGATATCTCTACGTCAACAGCAAAAATCTCGTAGAGATGCAAAAATCGGCCCAGACAAGCTCCTAAGCTGTCCACCGATTTCTCAACTGATCTGTGACTAAAAGTCCCTCTTAATTAAAAAAAAACTCTCTATATTGGGAACATAGAGAGCGAAAATCAATTATAGAAATCCCTCCCAAAAAATGGGAGATAAGTACTCTTTCCACTCTTCTGGTTTTAGGTGCAGATTAGCACATATTTTGTATACTGACATTTCACTCTATTTTATGTCAGGAAGCCGCAACTTTATATCAATGGTCAACCCTATGGAAGCACAAAATCGGCTTGGAGGAGTCCTCAAGCGCGCACAAATTTCAAATTGTTGAATCAATTCGTTGTATTTTATTTTAAAGAATTCATACCCCAGAATGGAGAGGACAAAGTCCATCCGCAATTTAAATACCTGCACCATAAATCCCAAAGGGAAGAGCCAAGCTAATGCTTAGCCTCCCATTGGAGGTTTTAACTTACAGTAGTTAAATACCTGCAACTTAAATACCTGTACCTTAAATCCCAAAGGGAAGAGCCAAGCCAATGCTTAGCCTCCCATTGGAGGTTTTTACTTACAGTAGTTAAATACCTGCAACTTAAATACCTGTACCTTAAATCCCAAAGGGAAGAGCCAAGCCAATGCTTAGCCTCCCATTGGAGGTTTTTACTTACAGTAGTTAAATACCTGCAATTTAAATACATGTACCTTAAATCCCAAAGGGAAGAGCCAAGCCAATGCTTAGCCTTCCATTTGAGGTTTTTACTTACAGTAGTTAAATACCTGCAACTTAAATACTTGTACCTTAAATCCCAAAAGGAAGAGCCAAGCCAATGCTTAGCCTCCCATTGGAGGTTTTTACTTACAGTAGTTAAATACCTGCAACTTAAATACTTGTACCTTAAATCCCAAAGGGAAGAGCCAAGCCAATGCTTAGCCTCCCATTGGAGGTTTTTACTTACAGTAGTTAAATACCTGCAACTTAAATACTTGTACCTTAAATCCCAAAGGGAAGAGCCAAGCTAATGCTTAGCCTCCCATTGGAGGTTTTTACTTACAGTAGTTTAAATACTTGCAACTTAAATACCTGTACCTTAAATCCCAAAGGGAAGAGCCAAGCCAATGCTAGGCCTCCCATTGGAGGTGTTTATTCACTGTCATGTACTTCTTATAATTTAATTTTTGAATCATCAGACCCAAAAGATGAGTAGGTCATAATACTGCACAGAAGTCGTCAACACACTCCCTCTTTCGGCTTCAGGGAATCTTTAACACTTAAAAAAATATAACAAATAAAAATATATACCATCCATGCATCCTATTTAAAAAGTGAAAACACAAAAGAGAATACCCTAATAGAGCCTTAGGAATAAACTAAGTCTGAGTTGCCGAATTAGGATATCCATGAAATTAAGGTACCGAAAGGGCATTAGTTTTAATTAACTAGTGTAACCAAGTCCCCGAGCTCCTAATCTCTGGTTCGCAGGAATAAATTAGTTCTCCCGCTAATTTATTTAGGTTTCTAATCGACCTACCAAGAACGATTAGTGGCGACTCCAAATTTTAAAATCATTTAAACAAAAACCAAAGTTGCGATTCGGTAGGGCTTGGGAGGGTCCGCGTTAGGTTAGTCAAATCTAATTAACCTAATAATCCGTTAACCCCTTTTAAAATTTAAAATTAATTTTTTAGAGGGTCGCGACAGACTGGCGACTCCGCTGGGGACGAGATTTTTAAATTTTCGAAAAAAGATACCAATTGGAATACTTGAATTTTTTCGAAATTTTAAAAGTCTTAGTGGACTTAGGCCAATGAAAATTTCATGGATATCTCGCTTCTGGCGATCTTGTTTGGGACTCATTCTATAGGTGTTATATGTTTTTGCAAGATGGGAGTTATAAGGGGCGGAGTGTTTGGCTAACCCCTTTGTTTTGCAGGCTTGGTGTTGGGCTTATTTGTTTAATTTCGCACATTTTTAGAAGCGCTATTTTGATATCAATTGTTGTGCATGTCTTGCATACTTTGAGGATCACGACACCTGCACACACAAGCGTCTAAACCCAAGTCGCGAAATTCTTCCTAGAAAACCATAGATAGGGATCGAATATGCAAAGCTCTTGCGTCGATTGCGCTCGGGTTGACCATATTTTATCCCGCTCATTATCTGAATTGACAATTCTTCCCATTGTGATTTGATTGCGCGGAGGGTAAGTTTGTCAATTCAGATAGTGGGGGCCTTTTTAGGTCCATACCTTGTTTCTCCTTCTTTTATTTTCTAGAGTCCACTCCTCACTTGAGTCATGCGCATGACTATATGATTTGCATTTCTCCAAGGTAAAAGTAAGTTCTCTAATTTTATCTTGTATATATTTTCGGTTGGTCCATGCTAGGTGTTAGTCAGTTTTTGAGCTTGATATTACGACCATTCTTTTTAAAAGAAAATAAAAATTAAATTTGTCCCTCATTTCTTTCTTAAAAAAAAAAATTTTTTTGAAAAAATGATGTGAAAAAATCCCTTCATGGGAATTTTATTAACCAATAAGGGATTTTTGTCATGTTTTTATTGCTTCAATAAAAATGAAATTTTCCTGAAAAAATTTTCCTCTGAATATTTATTTCAATAAAAAGAAAAATTCCTTAAAAAAAACTCTAGTAGACATCAAGTGATTTTATCACATTTTTCAAATTATAAAAACTTGCAAGAAAATTCTTCTCGAGAAATTCGCTCATGTTTTTCTAAGAAAATTTTCTCTAAATAAAATTAGGCTAATGTCTCGGGGGAATTTTGTTAACCAATAAAGGATTTCTGTCATGTCTTTCCTGCTTCAATAAAAATAAAATTTTCCTGACAAATTTACCTCTGAAAATTTATTTTGATAAAAAGGAAATTCATTCAAAAATTTTAGTAAACGTCAAGAGATTTTGTCACATTCCTTAAAAAAAATAATAAAAAAAGAGTAATAAATCTGCAAAAAAATTCTGTATCAGAAATTAACCCATTTCTTCCTAAGGAAATTTTTTTTTCTTTTTCTGATTTCTCTATAAAATAGAAAAAATCAAATTGGACTAATATAGAAGTCATGGACCGACATTCCTTGTGTCGCATATTAATTATATCCTTTTCTTTTGCAGGAAGATCCTAGATACCCCAGACAGGTATAAAAATTAAGTTCAATAATATATCAAGAATCATCTTTAGAAATACCAAAAGACGAAAAACACCGAGGCTTCAACCGTTAATTCTGGGTGGCAAACGAACACTGTCCATCTTTGACAGACAAAGTTGTGTCAATCCGTAAACTTGTATGGGCAGTGTATTCTGATATGACGGTGGATTTATACTGATTAAACAAGGGGGTAATTTGTTTTTTTTTTTATCTCGTCGAATGCGTGAATCCCTTTTTTATGCTAGATTTAGGGCGGATCAATTTGTGGCAACGTCGCTGACTGCCATAATGAGAAATGTTGAATGGCCTCAGGTAGGGAAATTTCAAGTGAAAAGCCCAGGCGAGCTCGAAGACGGGTAACTGTGTGTCGTTCCAATTTACCCTCAATCGTTGCAAAATGCTAAATTGGATTTGTTCCATTCTCACCCAGGGAATCGCAAAGTGCCTCAAGAGTGTCGCAAAATGAAATGACCCAATGGAACGCGATAGGACTCATTTGCCTCGAAGGTAACCTTCAAATTAAAGGAGCCCTCCGGTCCACGGACCCGATGGCATAGAAAATGATGATGGTCCAAGGCAACCCGAAAGAAAATAAGGCCCAACTAAGCAAAGCACTTACGTGGCAAGCTCAAAGTGAAGGGCAACTCGGGACATACAATTCAATCCAGTCCAAATGAAGGAACTTCCTCAATTCAAATTCAATAGAAGTACACACAAGGGTAAAACAATATCGTTCCAATTTTTCTAGAATATGAAGAACATATACTGCCGCATTCTCTTTCATTTTTGCAGGGGAAGTCTCTACTGGCCAGATTTTCCTGTCTAACATTCCCTATCAGTATCACCTCCGCTACTCGTCTCCATTCTCCAGCCAAGCAAATCCGACGTCTCTACGGCAAAGCTAAACGGGACGCCACTACTTTGAAAAAGAAAAGATAAAAAATAAGCTGAGTGGGAGACAAAGACATTTTCGGCAGAAAAGAGATATGACTCGTCTTTATTGAAGAACTCGCCAGCAAATTGACGGTGGAGACAACAACAAGGGGCCCTATCACGAAAAGATGGAAGGAGACGAGCCGAGCAAGAGACACGATAAGAAAAGAGGATTGAGAAAGGCCGGACCCTTGGAAGAAGCAATACAGTTGCTAAACCCACGTTTAATTTTAAAAGAGACGCCATGCTCGGAAGAGGGTCTTAAGGCATAGGCAATCGCTCAGAAAAATTCAAAGAGAGTGAAAACACCGGAAGCGAGTAGCAAATCTTGAGAAATCATCAACCAAATCAAAGATGTCTCAACCCAATACTCCCGAGAGCTATCATTGCCTGCTGAATATGGGAGAGGAAGAGTTCGAAGTCATGTTTGGGATCGAGCCTATGGAGCCTGGCTCTTCCGCCGACGACGTCCAAAATCTCAGTAAAGATAAGGACAATAACGGTAAGGGTCAAAAGAAGCGTTACCGTCGCCATACTAAGGAGCAAGTACAAAGGCTTGAGGATTTCTTCAGAACATGCCCTATGCCAGACGGCAAATAGAAAATGGAACTGAGTCAAGAGTTAGGACTTGAACCTTTGCAAATCAAAATCTGGTTTCAAAATAGGCAAACCCGAATGAAGGCTCGTCATGAGCACAACGAAGCCGAGTTTCTAAGAGTTGAAAATGAAAACCTCCGAGCGGAAAACAAGATGTATAAAGAGACTTTTGACTCCGCCACCTGCCCCAACTGCAATAGCCTCCTCCTCACCCTCGATGAAATGCATGATCTGAGGATCGAAAATGCATGTTTAAGAGGTGAGTTAGACCAGTTTATAACAGGATCGAGTTCTGTTGGAGCAGGGTACAAAAGGACCAATGATACTGGATCAGCATCAATACCTCCCGAGGAAGAAGGGACAGATCACCACCAAGCGGACATTGACGATGATCTTTTCGCCATAATCAACCAATTTGATATCGGTAAAGCATCGGGACTGTGATGCACTTGTTCAGCCAGTGACCACGAGACCTTCAATATGGCCGATGCATACCTAATTTGGGATGAAGCCAGCTGATCATGGGAGAGCCTGCAGAGGAAGCGGAACTAATCCTGAATGAGTGAATGTGTTTTATTTCATTGCGTGATGTGTTTTTCTGCTTTTGTGAATGTGTAAAAGCAAGGAGTAATAATCCGACTTCCCCCTATTAAATGCTCGAATCCGCCACCTTACCAACCTCGCGACGAATTGATGGCGAGTGAAAATCTGCATAAACCTGAAGGGTAACTCCGTATCGTTTCAATTTACCCTCAGTTGCTCCAAGTTTTAAAATTAAGCCCCTTCTATTCTTAGGAAATTGCAAATCGACCCGAGAACGCAATCATATCCGAATACAGGTTGGATAAAATTTGGGGGCAAATCAACTCATGGGCATTACCACGGGATAGACAGCTTTGGACAAAGGAAAGTACAAGCGAAAGACGCGAACAATCTCAGAAATGGGTAATTCTGTATCGTTCTAATGTGCACATAATCATCTCAAGTCTTGAATTGTCTTATTCCATTCTTAACAGGGATTGCAAATTACCTCGAGAAATACCGTAACATGGCCCAAGATGATACAACAGGGCTGCGTTATCCCCAAGGATTAACCCTTGAAAAGAAAGCCCCATGGACACCTACGGTCCAATGGACCGAATGGTATGGGGGATGACAGTAGGTCCGAAATATTCCGAGTTCGATCCCCAAGGGTGGGGAATGTTGTATGTATTATAAATAAATGAAACAACTTTTTGTGCATTTCTTTTTTTTACAAACAGGAATACTCGACGAGTAATATCAAAGTCAGTATTTTACCATAGTCTTCCCATAATGGTGAGGCGCCCAACAAAAGTCGAGGAAAATTCAATCCAACAAAACTGGTAAAAGACTCGTGCAAGACATTCAAGATGAAGGGTAAATCAGTATCGTTTTCAATTTATCCCTTTTAATACTGGCTGATATGTCTCTTTTTCTTTTTACAGGAAATATTTACACTAACATTTAACATGTTGAAGGAGACAAATCCAAAAGAAAATTATGATCATCTGACAAGATCTATTCTGGTGAAAAATGGGGCAAATTGATCACAAGCTCTGAAGCGAAAAAGCAAATATGTCTTCCTTATCTCGTTTGATTTCAAGAATAATTTCTCTGCTTTTTACAGGGGCATTCAACCGCTAAACCGTGGCGGTCGCTGTCATTAAACAAACCGAAATGCTCCCTCACCCATATGCTTCATCACGTAGAGACAAAGTTTGAGACGAACCACCCCTCGACATAAGGAGTAGGCTTCCCAATTTGTTCGGTCCGCCCACATACCAGGGGCAATTCAAATCCGCCCATATTTGCACATTATATAAACACACGTAATGCTAAAAAATTGTCACATCTGCATTGTGCTTACACAGTTCATGAATTATGTATGACTATTCCGTGTGTTTAACTTACCAACTCCAACTTAGAGCATAAACTGCACATGAGACATCAAATGTGCAGAATGGGGCATGACAGGATGAGGAAAGGCAAACCATTTCCACGCAAGTCTAACATTTTAATTTACAGATAAACAGCCTTTCCCCAGAGTGAGAGAAGGCCCTTTCGGATTGAAGTCCCCCATTCAGATTACATTCGAGGCGTTCATACTATGAGAACCTCCTTAAACAGAATTGGTAATGCAAGCTTGACAGAATAGTTTTGCATGATCCATATTTGGATTGATTGCATCATGAGTTATCACACAGACTACTTCTAATCATTGCCGACTTGGTTGAATAGTTTTACATGAACCGATCAACTCATTGATGAAAATGCTTGCACATGTTACCTCTGATACTGCCTGACAGGCAACACATTCCCAATGTTCAAACTACCTTCCAAAGTCTTGAAATTCATTCAGCGATTATTGAATGAACAAGCCTGGTTGTCGAGAAGCCACCAAGCATTTCTTCCAAATTCTCAGGTAAGTATATCTTCAACCTGAACCTTTCAAGAGAATGAATTCTGACGGTTGTTGGGGTACTCGAATCCATTGCGGTACATACAGGTATCCACCTTCTTCAATAAAGCATGATTTGTCTCAAGGACAGAAATGTTCGAGACCTTTTGATCTCTGCCTCTTTGGTTTATTCCTAAAGCGACAGGATAATATAATTTGGGTTTGAGCTTCTGCAGCATTCCTGATCTTTCCAGATTCCAGAATGGCACCCTTTGAGGTACACCAAGTCCTTCTTACAGGCAAAATAAGTCCTTCTTACAGGCAAACCAAGTCCTTCTTACAGGCAAATCAAGTCCTTCTTATAGGCACAAAGTCCTTCTTACAGGCAAATCAAGTCCTTCTTACAGGCAAATCAAGTCCTTCTTACAGGCAAAACAAGTCCTTCTTACAGGCACAAAGTCCTTCTTACAGGCAAATCAAGTCCTTCTTACAGGCAAAACAAGTCCTTCTTACAGGCACAAAGTCCTTCTTACAGGCAAATCAAGTCCTTCTTACAGGCAAAACAAGTCCTTCTTACAGGCACAAAGTCCTTCTTACAGGCAAATCAAGTCCTTCTTACAGGCAAAACAAGTCCTTCTTACAGGCAAAACAAGTCCTTCTTACAGGCAAATAAAGTCCTTCTTACAGGCATAAAGTCCTTCTTATAGGCAAACCAAGTTCTTCTTACAGGCACCAAGTCCTTCTTACAGGCAAACCAAGTCCTTCTTACAGGCAAACCAAGTCCTTCTTATAGGCACCAAGTCCTTCTTATAGGCAAACTAAGTCCTTCTTACAGGCAAACCAAGTCCTTCTTACAGGCACTCTTACAGGCAAACCAAGTCCTTCTTACAGGCACAAAGTCCTTCTTACAGGCAAATCAAGTCCTTCTTACAGGCACAAAGTCCTTCTTACAGGCAAATCAAGTCCTTCTTACAAGCACAAAGTCCTTCTTACAGGCATAAAGTCCTTCTTACAGGAAAATCAAGTCCTTCTTACAGGCATAAAGTCCTTCTTACAGGCAAATCAAGTCCTTCTTACAGGCATAAAGTCCTTCTTACAGGCAAACAAAGTCCTTCTTACAGGCAAATCAAGTAGAAGTCCTTCTTACAGGCAAAGTAAGTCCTTCTTACAGGCAAAACAAAGTCCTTCTTACAGGCAAACAAAGTCCTTCTTACAGGCAAATCAAGTCCTTCTTACAGGCAAAGCAAGTCCTTCTTACAGGCACAAAGTTCTTCTTACAGGCAAAGTAAGTCCTTCTTACAGGCAAATCAAGTCCTTCTTACAGGCAAATTAAGTCCTTTTTACAGGCAAATCAAGTCCTTCTTACAGGCAAATTAAGTCCTTTTGACAGGCACAAGTCCTTTTTACAGGCACCAAGTCCTTTTTACTGGCACCAAGTCCTTTCTACAGGCACCAAGTCCTTCTTACAGGTATCTCCATGTGGTGACCTACCATACGGGTCAAATCTCAATCAAAATTTAATCAGTAGAATCCTTTTATTAGGAATCTACCATGGTACGACCCACCATACGGGTCAAATGGTATGACCCACCATACGGGTCAAATTTTAATTCAATTTTTAATCAGTAGAATCCTTTTATTAGGAATCTACCATGGGTTGATCCACCATACGGGTTCAAGTTCAACCACCCTAAAGTTTTTTTATATAACGAATCCTTAGGTTCTCATTTCATTTTCAGTGGAACAATCATGTCACGACTCTTTTTATTTCCTTGTATTGAGTCGATAAGAATCCAGGTGTCATCTCGTCTTTGAAATGAACCTCTACCGAGCTTCCTTTCAAAGAGGGGCAGCTGTTGATACCTGACTTTTAATCATTTTTTCTATTGCTAAAGTAATAAAAAATCCATAAAAATTCATAAAATTGAAAAATCAACTTTGGGGACCTTAGCCAAGCCTAGGGAACCAATTTTGACCAAAAAACGATTTTTCATATTTTCAGTATTTTTACGTATTTTTTATTTATTTATTTTCGAAAATTAATAGAAAATCCATAAAAATTCATAAAATTGAAAAATCAACTTTGGGAACCTTAGCCAAGCCTAGGGAACGAATTTTGACCAAAAAATAATTTTTCATATTATATATATTTTAATTTTTTTTATTTTTTTTAAAAAATACAAAAATATTTGAAAATTTTGGAAAAATAACATTTGAGGCCAAAAAATACACAAAGATAGTTAATATTTTTTATTTTAAATCGATTTTCATATTGGCCATCGCAAATTCAGAAAAATCCAATTCGAGTCACGTGTTCCTTCACGAGTATAATCTCGAATCGGGCCTAAAAAAATTTAATTTGAGTCAACTTATTTTTAACTTTCACTTTTTATGAGTTGTGACATTGTCTTCTAATATTTTAAATTTTCATCTTGGCCCAATTATACCCAGAATGACTTAATTTTGCAAAAGGGCTTTAATTAAATTATGCATTATTTTCAGCGACAAGAAATGAGCTTAAATTTGACATGTGGTAAATTTTGGTGTGTCAAAAATTGTGAGGAGATTTGGACTTAAAGAAATATATTTTTTTTCAGGGACTGAATTGTAAATACTTAAAATTCAAGGACTAGAGTGCAAATACCTAACTCTTGAAGGATTATTTTACAAATAATAAAAAGAAGAGTTAGTGGATAAATTAGAATAGAGAAGGGAAGATGAAGAAGAGGAGATGAAGAAGAGAAGTTGGAGAAGAATGGATGGAGAAAATAAGATAAGAATAGAGAAGGGAAGATGGAGATGAAGAAGAGTTAGTAGAGAAATTAGAATGGAAGATAAGAATAGAGAAGGGAAGATGGAGATTAAGAAGAGTTAGTGGAGAAATTAGAATGGGAGATAAATATGGAGAAGGGAAGATGAAGATGAAGAAGAGTTAGTGGAGAGATTAGAATGTGAGATAGAGATGGAGAATGGAAGATGAAAATGAAGAAGAGTTAGTGGAGAAATTAGAATGAGAGCTAGAGTTAGTGGAAAAATTAGAATGGGAGATAGATGAGTAGGTTATAAAAGGAGGAAGAAGTGAGCTTGAGAAAGGATTCTTGAGAGAGAAAATTTGAAGTGTTTGGGATATTTTTTGGAGAGAAAATTTTGGATGTTTGAGAGAGTTTTGGGAGATTGAAGAAAAATTTGAGAGAAAGAAAATACTAAAAGAGAGAGAATTTTGAAGATGATGGAAGTTTAAAGCTAGGGGTTATCATCACAAATTCCTTCATCGATCAATATAAATCAAGAGTTCTTCCTCGTCAACGAGCAAGCAAATTCGAGCTAAGTGTTTTTATTTATTCATTTGTTTATGGTTTTACTTGCAAATTAGCACAAATTGTATACACTTTATCCATCTCCTCTTTTTTTTCTCCATATTTTATGTCAGGAGAAGGATATCTCTACGTCAACAGCAAAAATCTCGTAGAGATGCAAAAATCGGCCCAGACAAGCTCCTAAGCTGTCCACCGATTTCTCAACTGATCTGTGACTAAAAGTCCATCTTAATTAAAAAAAAAACTCTCTATATTGGGAACATAGAGAGCGAAAATCAATTATAGAAATCCCTCCCAAAAAATGGGAGATAAGTACTCTTTCCACTCTTCTGGTTTTAGGTGCAGATTAGCACATATTTTGTATACTGACATTTCACTCTATTTTATGTCAGGAAGCCGCAACTTTATATTAATGGTCAACCCTATGGAAGCACAAAATCGGCTTGGAGGAGTCCTCAAGCGCGCACAAATTTCAAATTGTTGAATCAATTCGTTGTATTTTATTTTAAAGAATTCATACCCCAGAATGGAGAGGACAAAGTCCATCCGTAATTTAAATACCTGCACCATAAATCCCAAAGGGAAGAGCCAAGCTAATGCTTAGCCTCCCATTGGAGGTTTTAACTTACAGTAGTTAAATACCTGCAACTTAAATACCTGTACCTTAAATCCCAAAGGGAAGAGCCAAGCCAATGCTTAGCTTCCCATTGGAGGTTTTTACTTACAGTAGTTAAATACCTGCAACTTAAATACCTGTACCTTAAATCCCAAAGGGAAGAGCCAAGCCAATGCTTAGCCTCCCATTGGAGGTTTTTACTTACAGTAGTTAAATACCTGCAACTTAAATACATGTACCTTAAATCCCAAAGGGAAGAGCCAAGCCATTGCTTAGCCTTCCATTGGAGGTTTTTACTTACAGTAGTTAAATACCTGCAACTTAAATACTTGTACCTTAAATCCCAAAGGGAAGAGCCAAGTCAATGCTTAGCCTCCCATTGGAGGTTTTTACTTACAGTAGTTAAATACCTGCAACTTAAATACTTGTACCTTAAATCCCAAAGGGAAGAGCCAAGCCAATGCTTAGCCTCCCATTGGAGGTTTTTACTTACAGTAGTTAAATACCTGCAACTTAAATACTTGTACCTTAAATCCCAAAGGGAAGAGCCAAGCTAATGCTTAGCCTCCCATTGGAGGTTTTTACTTACAGTAGTTTAAATACTTGTAACTTAAATACATGTACCTTAAATCCCAAAGGGAAGAGGCAAACCAATGCTAGGCCTCCCATTGGAGGTGTTTATTCACTGTCATGTACTTCTTATAATTTAATTTTTGAATCATCAAACCCAAAAGATGAGTAGGTCGTAATACTGCACAGAAGTCGTCAACACACTCCCTCTTTCGGCTTCAGGGAATCTTTAACACTTAAAAAAATATAACAAATAAAAATATATACCATCCATGCATCCTATTTAAAAAGTGAAAACACAAAAGAGAATACCCTAATAGAGCCTTAGGAATAAACTAAGTCTGAGTTGCCGAATTAGGATATCCATGAAATTAAGGTACCGAAAGGGCATTAGTTTTAATTAACTAGTGTAACCAAGTCCCCGAGCTCATAATCTCTGGTTCGCAGGAATAAATTAGTTCTCCCGCTAATTTATTTAGGTTTCTAATCGACCTACCAAGAACGATTAGTGGCGACTCCAAATTTCAAAATCATTTAAACAAAAACCAAAGTTGCGATTCGGTAGGGTTTGGGAGGGTCCGCGTTAGGTTAGTCAAATCTAATTAACCTAATGATCCGTTAACCCCCCCTTTGCAATTTAAAATTTTTTTTAGAGGGTCGCGACAGCCTCGTAGAAGTGTCATTGATATATCCTATAAGTCCCCAGCCTGTGATGGTCATGAATATCAATTGAGAGCACATCAAATAATTTGTGCCATCAAGCTTCACAGGGATCTCAACAAAAACAATATAATCTGTACAACCATCTCTTGGAAGTCCAGAGCTCACAGTTGAATCCTCAGACTTTATATTTTAGAAATTGACTTGAAAAGTGTAAATAGAGCAATCGAATCACAAAAATTGCAAAAAGAGGCCAAAATTGGATAAAACTCCTCTTGTAGTAGGCTGAAGTTGTCCTAAAAACGAAACAACCAAATCAGATCAAGGGAAGGGGAAAATAAATTTTTTCCAAGATTTTGAAAACTTTGGTCTTCACACACAAGAGGATTATAGGCCAGCGATAAGGCAGAAATAATCTCAAACAAAAAAGATCCAAAAATAACAAAAGGGGTTAAACCACATATTGCAAACTGGGAAAAAAAAAGTTTTGATTTTTCTCATAGAGGTGAGGTTTAGGGCAGACACTAAATTTAAAGAATCACCTCATTAGTACTATCCTATTCTGTGTAAGAGAACAAAGAGAAGGTGAGTGGAGAGGGGGAGAGAGCAGAAGAAGAAGAAGAAGAAGAAGAAGAAGAAGAAGAAGAAGAATTGCGCATAAGAGATATTAGGGTTATGGTTTCGATTCAACCCTCACTCTGATGCCATGTTGAAAGAAAAAATAAATAAATTGAATGCTTAATTAGGGTCATCAATTTATAATGAAGCTAAAATGCCAAGAATAACAATATTACCCTTATTGCTACTATTCATAAAATTCTAAAGTAAATAAAAAAATATGTTCCCATTGGCCAAATACTCTCAACAGATTCTTATCCTCTTTTCAAATGAAATGATCCAATATTTATGTCAATAGCACTATACATCTGTATAGACCCGAAGCTTACAAATTCAATTGTGTTCTAAGCATACACAATTGCCCTTTGCTCTACTACATGGTGTCGCGACCCTAAAAATTTTCGATTGGTGAAAAATTCCCAGATTAACGGATTCTCAGGTTAATTAAATTGACTAACCTAATGCGGACCCTCCCAAACCCCACTGAATCACAAATTTGGTTTTTATTTGAATGATTTTAGAATTTGGAGTCACCACTAATCATTTTTAATAAGTCGATTAGAAACCTAAGTAAATTAGAGGGAGAACTAAATTACTTTTATGAAACAAAGATTATGAGTTCGGGGACTTGGTTACACCAGTTAATTAAAACTCATGCCCTTTCGATACCTTAATTCCATGGATATCCTAATTTTGACAACTTAGGCTTGGTTTACTCCTAAGGCTCTAGTGGGGTGGTCTCTTTTTGTATTTTCACTTTTTACATGGAATGCATGTGAATGATATTTTTTGGTATTTTCAAAGCATTAAAAATTTTCTGAAGCTGAAAAAGGAGTGAGCTAACAATTTCTGTGCAGTATTACGACCTCCAGCAGGTGGCTCGGCCAACTCATTCTGGGGTTTGATGATGTAAAAATTAAATTGCAGAAAGTGAAGGGCAGTAATTAAAGGACCTCTAATGGGTGGCTCGACCTTGGCTTGGCCTTTCCATTCTGGAGTTTGATGGTGTAGAAATTAAATTGCAAAAAGTAAAGTACAAGATATCTTTACACCACCAAATGGGGAAAAGAGCCTACCGCAATTTGGAGTTCGGATCTGTTAAGCGGCAAATGCATAAAATTGCAATATGAGTACGACATGTGGATACAAAGACATATGAATACGACATAGCACAATCGAAATTCAAATCAATCCATTTAGGCGACGAAATTCTCAAAAATTTTAATGGTTAGGATCGTTACCTGATTTGATAGATTTCATTGCCAAATTCGAATATGGTATCACCTTATAGATTAAGATTGCAGCTCAAACAACGGGGATGAACTTGTGACTTGTGTTGATTGTTGGAGGAATTGACGATAGTCACACCTGTTGCGACTCTAAAAAGTTTTTCGATCTGTGGAAAATTTCCGGTTTAACGGATTATTAGGTTAACTAGATGGATTAACCTAATACGGACCCTCCCAAGTCCTACCGAATCGTAACTTTGGTTTTTTGTTCAAATGATTTTAAATTTGGAGTCGCCACTAATCATTTTTGGTAGGTTAATTAGAAACCTAAGTAAATTAGCGAGAGAACTAAATTATTTCTACGAACCAGAGATTATAAGTTCGGGGACTTGTTTATATCAGTTAATTAAAATTAATACCCTTTCGGTACCTTAATTTTATGGATATCCTAATTTTGGTAACTCAGGCTTGATTTACTCATAAGGCTCTAGTGGGATGTTCTCTTTTTGTATTTTCACTTTTTTAAATGGAATGTACGTGAGTAACATTTTTTTGGCATTTTTCAAAATATTATGTATTTCCCTGAAGCTGAAAGAGGGAGTAAGTTAACGACTTCTGTGCAGTGCTACGACCTACTAATTTTGGGGTCTAGTAATTCAAAAATTAAATTACAGGAAGTAAATGACAATAAATAAAGACCACCAATGGATAGCTCAACCTTGCCTTAGCCCTTTCTTTTGGGTTTAAGGTACAGCAATTTAAATTGCAGGAATTTAAATGACAGTAAGTAAAAACCTCCAATGGGCGGCCTGACATTGGTTTGACTCTTCCCTTTAGGGTTTAATGGTACAGGAATTAAATTGTAGGAATTTAAATGACAGTAAGTAAGAACCTCCAATGGGCGGCCTAGCATTGACTTGGCTTTTCCCTTTGGGGTTTAATGGTGCAGGAAATTAAATTGCAGGAATTTAAATGACATTAAGTAAAAACCTCCAATGGGCAGCCTAGCATTGGCTTGGCTCTTCCCTTTGGGGTTTAATGGTGCAGGAATTAAATTGCAGGAATTTAAATGACAGTAAGTAAGAACCTCCAATGGGCGGCCTAGCATTGGCTTGGCTCTTCCCTTTGGGATTTAATGGTGCAGTAAATTAAATTGCAGGAATTTAAATGACAGTAAGTAAAAACCTCCAATGGGCGACCTAGCATTGGCTTGGCTCTTCCCTTTGGGGTTTAATGGTGCAGGAATTAAATTGCAAGAATTTAAATTACAGTAAATAAAGACCTCCAATGGACAGCCCAACCTTGGCTTGGCCCTCTCTTTTGGGATTTAAGGTGCAGGAATTTAAATTGCAGGAATTTAAATGACCTCTAGTGAGTGGGCTTTGCCCTTCACATTTTGGGATTTGAATTCTTTAAAATAAAATACAACGAATTGATTTGACAATTCGGGCCGAAATCCATTGACGAATCAATTGAAAATTTAATGGGCACTCAAGAGCTCATCAGTGCCAATTTTACACCCCAATGGGATTTACCGTTGACTTGGAGTTGTCCTTTACCTAACATAAAAATATGGAGAAATGGAGGGAGAAGTGTAGACAATTTGTGCTAATTTGCGACTAAAACCACAAATAAATGAATAAATAAAAACACTTAGCTCGAATTTGTTTGTTCGTTGACAAGGATGAACTCTTGATTTATGTTGATCGATGAAGGAATTGATGATGATAACTCCCAACTTTAAACTCCCATCATCTTCAAAATTTTCTCTCTTTTTGGTATTTTCTCTCTCTCCAATTTTTCTTTGATCTCCCAAAACCCTCTCAAACATCTAAAATTTTCTCTTCTAAAAAAATCCCCTTCCCAACTCTCTTCTTCTTCCTTTTATAGGCAACTCATTTATCTCTCATTCTAATTTATCCACTAACTCTATCTCCCATTCTAATTTCTCCACTAACTCTTCTTCATCTTTATCTTTCTTTCTCCATCTCTATCTCACATTTTAATTTCTCCACTAACTCATCTTCATCTTCATCTTCATCTTCCATTCTTCATATCTATCTCCCATCCTACTAACTCTTTTTCATCTCCATCTTCATTTCTCTATTCTCATCTTATTTTCTCTATCTATTCTTCTCCATCTCCTCCTCTCCATCTTCCCTTCTCCATCTCATCTTCTCCATCTTCTCTTCTATATTCTAATTTCTCTACTAACTCTTTTTTTTATTATTTGAAAAATAATCCCTCAAGTGTTAAGTATTTGCACTTTAGTCCATTAAGTATTTGCAATTCAGTCCATAGAGAAATATTTCTTTAAGTCCAAATCTCCTTATAATTTTCGACACACCTCCCCTATTCTTAGTCGAAATTTACCTCATGTCAAATTTAAGCTTATTTCCTACCACTGAAAATAATGCAAAATTTAATTAAAGCCCTTTTGTAAAATTAAGTCATTCTAGGTATAATTAGGATAAGATGAAAATTTAAAATATTAGAGAATAATGTTACAACTCCTAAAAGTGAAAAATAAAAATAAATTGACTCAAATTGAATTTTTTTTTGCCCGATTCAAGATTATGCTCGTGAAGAAATACATGACCCCAAATTAAACTTTATTTTTTAAATTTGCGATGGCCAACATGAAAAAGAATTTAAAAGAAAAAATTTTACTATTTTTATGTATTTTTGTGGCCTCAAATACTATTATTTATTAAATATTTTCCCAATTTCTAAAAAATATATATATAAAATACAAAACAAAAATATGAAAAATTATTTTTTCTTCAAAAAGAGTTGTCTAAGCTTGGCCAAGGCCTCCAAAGTTGATTTTGCAATTTTCTCATTTTTCTTTATTTTTTTTTATGAATTTTCGAAATTAAAAATATCAAAAAATTCTAAAAATATGAAAAATTATTTTTTGGTCAGAATTGGTTCCGTAGGCTTGGCCAAGGTCCCTAAAGTTGATTTTTAAATTTTATGAATTTTTATGAATTTTCTATTAATTTTTCAAAATAAAAATGCTGAAAAATACTGAAAATATGAAAAATCATTTTTTGGTCAAAATCGGTTCCCCAGGCTTGGCCAAGGTCCACAAAGTTGATCTTTTTTATAAATTTTAAAAGAGAAAAGATGATTAAAAATCAGGTGTTAACAACACCTAACTTTAAGCTCCCACCATCTTTAGTATTCTCTTTTGAAAGAGAATTTTTACTTTTTTTGATTTTTTCTTTCTCTCTAATTTTTCTTCAATCTTTTGAAACTCTCTCAAATATCTAAAATTTTCTCTCCCAAAAAATTCCCCCTCCTAAGCTCACTTCTTCCTCCTTTTATAACCCACTCATCTATCTTCCATTCTAATTTTTCCACTAACTCTTCTTCATCTCATCTTCTCTTCTCTATTCCCATCTTATTTTCTCCATCTTCCATTTTCCATCTTCTCTTCTTCATCTTCCCGTCTCTATTCTAATTTCTCCACTAACTCTTCTTTTTGTGATTTACAAAATAATCCCTCAAGTGTTAGGTATTTGTACTCTAGTCTCTGAGATTTTAAGTATTTGCAATTCAGTCCCTAGAGAAATATTTTTTTAAGCTCAAATCTCATCACAATTTTCGACATACCTTCCCTATGCTTGGTCAAAATTCACCGCATGTCTAGTTTAATCGCTTGTTAAATTTAAGCTCATTTCTTGCCGCTGAAAATAATGCAAAATTCAATTAAAACCCTTTTGTAAAATTGAGTCATTCTAAGTATAATCGGGCCAAGATGAAGGTTTGGACTATTAACGAACAATTTCACAATTCCTAAAAGTGAAAAATGAAAATAAATTGACTCAAATTGAATTTTTTAGCCCCGATTCGAGATTATGCTCGTGAAGGAATACATGACCCCGAATTGGATTTTTTAAATTTGCGATGGTCAACATGAAAAGGGATTTAAAATAAAAATATTGACTATTTTTATGTATTTTTGTGGCCTCAAATGTTATTTTTCCCAAATTTTTAAGTATTTTTGTATTTTTCAAATATTATTAAAATATGAAAAATATGAAAAATTATTTTTTGTTCAAAAATGGTTCCCTAGCTTGGCCAAGGTTTCCAAAAAAAAATTTCATTTTTTTATTTTTTTATTTTTTTGAATTTTCGAAAATAAAAATGCTGAAAAATGCTGAAAATATGAAAAATCATTTTCTGGTCAAAATTGGTTCCCTAAGCTTGGCCAAGGTCTCTAAAGTTGATTTTTTAATTTTATGAATTTTTATGAATTTTTTAAGAAAAAATATAATTAAAAATCAGGTGTCAACACATAATACGTCAACATTGCTTTTTTGAACTCAACTTCTGACAACCAATACTAGATTTCTAATGTATGGATCATATGATGTTAAGAATCTACTTCTCTTCCTTTAAAGAGCAACATCTTCCTCTTCTTCGCCCTTATTGTCAAAACCTAAAGCAGAATTTTCCTCCTCATCCAAATCATGATAATTTGTGGGGTACCCATAAGAATTCACTAAGGGTCAACTAGTAACTCTTTTGGGAGTTGTGATTGGGACTTCACTCTTTTGGGGTACCCATATGACTCCACCATTTTGCCCTTGGTGACACTTTCTAGACAAAAATAGTTTTTTTTTTCTATTTCTATTCATAGACAAGTTTTTGATCAAAAAAACGCATTTGATAATAACATGAAATTTCTACGGTTGCCGACCACCAGACCTTAGATGGCAACCAATGAACGGAAAACTAGTGATTAATGTACAACAGATACGCAAATGGCAAATGATGATCGTGATCGGCATTCGACTATAAGGACACAATAAAGGGAGACTGCAGGAGAGAGAAGGATTGAGCGATAGAAGACTTCTTGTAATGGAAACAGAAAAGTAAAAAATTTATATTCTTTATTTATGTTCCAAATCTATTTCTAAACTAAAAATTTATTTCAAAAATAGAAAAATGAAATCACATGACCAAACAGATTTTTGTTCCAAACATGTTCCTAAAAGAGAAAAAAAAATAGTTGTCATGCACTCCCGTAACAACAAGACACGCTATTTTGAAGGGTTATAGAGAAAGGAACATGTTTTTTCATTCACGTTAACACCTGTGCAAGAGAGAGAGAGAGAGAGAGAGAGAGAGAGAGAGAGAGAGAGAGAGAGAGAGAGAGAGAGAGAGAAATAAAATACATCGCATCATTGTTTTTTGTCCATCAATCCCGATGGTGCTAAAGGATGAATTTAATAGCACAGATATTTCAAGTTTTAGGGCCTAATTACAAGATTTGATAATTTTAAGACCTTGTATACATATAAGTTACAAGTCTTAGACATTTCATGCACTTAGGCCACATTTGATGGTTAGGATAAAAATCAGGATAGGATAAAATTTATCATATCATGTGTTTGACTCCCGCCTAGGGCAGAACAAAGTGGGATATAAGGGGATATAGCTTGGATAAAATTATCCCATGGGGAGATGGGATAAAGGTGGATAAGATTTCTTACATTCATAGCATAAAAGCTATTTTATCTAGAATAACAAACTTCTTAAATAATAACATTAAAATAATTATTAAATATGAATTATAAATTAAAAATTAAAAATAAAAATATTTTATTATTTATTATATATGTATTTATAAATTTTAATTTTTTCTATTTCTTATAATATATATGTACACACATTTTGTGCATATACACAAATTTCATATCCACATAACATCATTACATATTTTAGGTATGGGAGTATGGTTTATTACTTAATAAGAAAAATTGTTAAGAAATGATGGAATGAAATAATAATAATAATAATAATAATAATAATAATAATAATAATAATAATAGGAGATATAAAAATAAAAAATAAATATAAAAATGAAGTAAACAATCCTAGATTTTAAATGAACAAAATTTGAACTTGAAAATAAAAATAATTCTCAAAGAAGGTGGGGGCAATGAAATTTCTATTAAAAAAATAACCTAAAAATCTCCATCTACTTCTTTTATGTATCTTTGGTTCGTGTTAAAGTTTCTACACTCCTTCATAGTTTTTTAGCTCTACTCAAAACTCTATGAAACAACGAGAAATTCGAAACTTCTTCTCTTAAGTAGGTTTTCCATGGTTTTTTTTTTTATGAAATTGTGAAGGCCAGCTTTGCTATAAGGCAAAGTCGACAACAAAGAACGCATTCTTCGTTTCGGCCTTCGTTGCTCCCTCGCCTGCGTTTATTTTCTTCCTCACTCGCATTCATTTTTCGTTGCCCTCATTCATTCTCTAGTTAATGATGCCGTCCCCTACAACTTGGCCTATCATATGACAGATTTCACTTCGAGGTTCACTTCAGGGTTTAGCCAGACAGATTTCAATGCAGAGTTCAGCCTGTTTGCTGGCTCGTTTCATGAAGAATCCAATTTTGCCTTTGGTGACAATTGACAGTCCCAAACTCTAGCTAATTCTCCAAATTCTTTTGGATCCAATTTCTCTTCTCTATTCCCATGCCTTTCTACAGTAGGATGGATATATTTTTTTCTCACTTTCATGATGCATCCACATCATACCACCACTTCCCATCACAGGATGTGCCTTCATCATCTACTCATCCTACTTATCTGGAACCTCATCATCGTTCTTGGTACAATACTAGACCTGCCGAACAACAAAGACTACTTGATTATGGAACAGGAGGTCACATAGGAAGACAACATCATCGATGAATGTAATTAAAGTTGAAGATTGTTATTTATTATTACAACTTTGATTTGCTAGGTTTTTGTTAGTTCATGGATTATTATCCATGATCTTTTAATCTGAATATGTCATCTTCATATATCTTATCAATTTTTATTTTATGAATATTTTTTATTAATTATTTACATACTAAATAAATTAATTACATATATCTTTAAAAAATTTCAATTAATTATTGATAATTATGTTATAAAAATAAGCTTTAAAAGAAAAATATCACATTTACACAATTATACAAATACAAATGTTATAAGTATAAAATAATTTAAAAAACTAAAAAAAATAGGTCATTGTACCGGCTTGCCTGCCCGGGGTTCTTTCTCTCTGGTTGCCAACTTTCATTGCATGTGTTCCACATATGACTATTCGATTGATTGTTCTCTCCTTGCATGAAGTAGTAGGGAAGGAAAGCCGTAGCCTATACTGCCACACAAGCCTCGTTTACGTAAATAAATAAAAATTAGCACTAATTTGGTAAATTTTTTTTGGACGCGTTTTTGAAAAAAGCCCTTTTTTGTTCACATCAAAAGTCTATGAAATTAGAAAGAGAGTCAAAATTCATTTTTATCCTCAATTTTACTGTTCATGTTGAAGTTTAATGAAAGTAACGAGAGAGACAAAACTTTTTATAGTTGCAAATGTGAATGATCATATTTTCTCTTTTACTAGAGTTGGCAATGAGTCATGAGAGATTCTTATAATCTCTATTTGTGCATTTTTAGGTTAAGCTACATTGACATGTGTAAATACCAAATAATGAATGTAACAGGGTATGGACATATTCGGCTTTATGGAAAATTTCAAAAAAGGTTTCGAAACTCCTTCATTTTCTTAAATAAAAGCTTGAAATTAATTTTGTTTTAAATAAGGGCCTGAAGTACCCTCATTACTCAAATAAGAACCTCACCTCGCCAGTCGACTAAATATTCCGATTGATTAGTTATATTTTTGTCAAAACACATTTTTTACCAAATTTTTAGTTAAATTAAATTAAAAATTAGAATAACAACTAGAACTAAAAAAAAAGAGAAAATACTAGAGGGAGTTGCCCTCCTGCTTATGGATGCTACCTGAAAAACTCGAAAAAGAAAAAAATAATAATAAAAAAGGTTAAATGACAAAAATGGTCATATTAATTGCTGAGTCAAACCCTTTTTTTTTTAGATTGATAAGATTATTTTATGCATTTATTTGAAATAATATTCACTGCAAGTTATTTTTTTGAGATAATGAGGGTACTTTAGGTCATTATTTGAAACAATATTAATTTTATGCCCTTATTTGAGAAAATAAAAGAACTTCAAATCATTTTTTGAAAATTTTTCCTAGCTTTGTTATTTTGATTTACTAAATAGTGAATAAAATATGGCAAAATTCTTGAATTTCATCCTATCTTCAACTAAAAATCCATATGATAAGCCTAATTCCATGAACATATATATTCGCATCTTCTCGGCCCAAAATGACAGATTATTGTGTTGACATTACTGTGTTCATTGTCAACACAACAGTGGAAACTAGAAAGTAGGGGGGATCTTCTGCGCTCAGTGCTCTGTATCTGCTGACTCGTCTCCCCACACTATCCATCTTAATATGTTACACCAACACGAGACACGATACGCCACACGACACGACATGACACGACACGTGAATTCTAAAAAAAATAGAGAATTTCAACACATTGAGACACGTTATATATTATACGTATATTTTTACATATACATAATAAATTATTATTTTTATACAAAAAGATAAGAAATTTGAATTTGATTGACCCATCAACTCTCTTCTCTCTTTCTCTTTCCTCCCTTTTTTCCTTCTCCTTTTGCCCTTTCCCTTTCCCGCTCCTTTTTCCCTTTTCAACCGAACCACTCCCCTGCCCTTGTCACATCAGCCCATTTCTTTTGACTTTTCCCCTTTTTCTCCCTATTTAGTCGAGAACCCACACCCCACTCTGTTTTGCCGCGTGACTTCTTCTTCCTCTGGTTCTTGTCGCCGCCGTCTACTGAGGATGTCACATTATCAATATTTCAGATATCAAAGAGAAGCATATCCAAAAAACAAAAGGTGAGCTAAGGAGAGGAACAAACAAAAATCGGGTTGATGAGTGCCTGAGGTGAGCGAGAACTAGGCGGCAAGCTGGAGAGGTGAGAAGGGAGGCGGTGAGCTGGGGAGGTGAGTCACAAATCGAGCCAAGGGAGGAGATGTTCGATTGAGAGAGAGAAGTGCGAGATGGAGAGCAGTGAATGCGAGAGCCGAGAGGAGGAAATTAGGTCAAAACATTTGAGTTTTCTTTTTTTGGCCTATTTTTACCCCTGGACACGCGACCCACTTCCCAATAAGAAAATTTGGAACTCGCGTTGACCCGGGTCGGACACGTGTCCCACACGCCAAAATTCTGGAAAATAACGAGTTCGTGTAACATAGCCATCTTCCATCTCTCTCTCTCTCCCTCCCTCTGAACCAGGAACGCCGCCAAGAACTCCTCCAATTCCTTCTGTCATTCGTTGAGGTTAGATCAGTACGCATCGCCGGTGACCTTTCCATTCTCGGGTAAGTGCTCCTTCTCATGTGTCGCCAACGACCTTCGCTCTGCTCTGCCCAGGCTTCAACCAGGAAAGGAGGATCGAACAACGCCTTGTCGACCAAGCTTCTCATGTCTGATGTGTTTTTTTCTTTTCCTTTTTTAACTTGAGAAAGGAATCTATTCTTGCATTTGATTGTTCAGTTGTTTGCAATGGGTGTCTGGTTCAAGACGAGTCCAATTGGATATATCGTTTTTTTTTCTTTTGGCAGACTGCAAATGGGAAAAATAGACAAATGATTGAGTTGCGGTTTCCCGAGTCGGAAACGTTATATAGTTCTGTTGGGTCAGTCTCTCCAACCTTTCCGGAGAAGTGGTTTTGATGACCCATTCAATTACCTGGAACGGTCGAGGGGCTTGATGATCAAGATATACCCACAACTTCTCTTCTGTAGCTGCATTGCCTAACATCGTTGGGATGGGTTCCAAAGCAATCTTGCGCAAGCAAAAGTACCTCGTCGACTTCCTCAATCACCCCCACTTGCTTAATCAGGGCATTCTCATTTTCTGAGTATGCCCAACTTCCCCTATGTGATTTCTCTCAGGATTTGGGTCGTACGCCAAGCCATGAATTTGCTAATACTGATCTTAACAGAAGTAAACATCAGTTGTCTACTTTTGCAATGCGACGATTTTTCAGACATATGCCACATGGGGTCCCGACATTGGACCACATACTAGATAGGAAAGATCTTGTTTCTTATCTTAGAGTAACAAGGATGTCAGAGTTGGTGCGGCATGCTTCTATGGCAACGGCTGGCCAACCTGAAACTCGTGGCGGTAATGGTCAACACAAGGAAAAGGCTGCTAAACAGGTAAAGGAAGCTTCACCTGAGGAATGCCACCAGGCAGTTGAAGGATTGAGCACAGCAAAAGCGAAAGCAAAGGCTAAACAAATGCTAGAACCCCAGAAGAGTGACGAAACTTTACTGAAGAGAATGTGGGCTACACTTTTGGGAATTGGTCCTGCTTTGAGGGCCATTGCTTCCATGAGCAGGTTTATATATTATTGCCTCATGGCTATACTAGTTCAAGACTTTGTTGGTGTCTCTTGTCATCTATGGTTTGTGCAAGGAGGACTGGGCTAAAAAGCTTGTCCATTGGAAGGATGAATTTATATCTACCCTGCAGCATTATTGGTAGGGCACAAAGTTGTTAGGGGCCACCTCCCAAGAATGGCCTCAAGGATAACAAAGATGAGGACCTCCTCCTCTTCCGGGAATTGCTTCACCGTGAGAAGGACCGTGCCATGAACCTCGTCCTGTCCGTTTCTGATGAGTTCGAGCCCAGCGGGATTCTAGGTATGACGCCGTCTCTCTCCATGAACAGTTGGTCTTGTGTCTGTGTGTAGACTGTGAATTAAACACTTCTTCGGGTCGATCTCAATGCAGGCAACTATCCTCTACCTATCTACGGAGCCGCGCAGGGTGGAAATGGATTCCTCACCGAGAATGACAAGAATGATTATGGCTGGTACTTTAGTCGCCTACTTCCCTCGACCGTCCTTGGGTTTTGACACGTTCCAATATGTGCCCTCTTCAATTGCTCATACGTATTATGGATCATGAGAAGCTGCTGAACTCTATTTAAGGTTGAAGACCCCTCCAGCAACTCCTCTATTCCCATCCCTAGAGATGGAAGCTAACGCATGGGACTACCCGATGCAACGGGAAATACCGATTTTGTAGCCTCTTTCGTGGGTAATAGTGCTATCGATGACGACGGCCATCTCAGCTTTCTATATTGAACATATTACTTTCTTTCTTCTGAGCATGCCTGCTAGAACTAGAAGTCGAATAATCTGTTAACCATGTTCAAACTGTAGCCTCGCCAACATTCTGACATGAGCTATGGGGGGCAATACACTTAGCATTAAAGCGATTTTGCAAAAGCATGATGCACAGAATGCGTGGATGGTTTTGTTTGATTCAACCATATCAGTTTTTGCCAGTTCACTCTGTAAATAAGGTTCTGGAAAGTTTTCCGAACATGTAGCTAGTCTTCTGCAAACAAATGCACACACGCTCAAGTCACTTTTACAGTAAGCAGCTAAATGGGAACTATTTGCCCCAACATTGTATGAAGGCATGCAACTTGTGTCGGATTGATCCCGATGGAGAAAAATGCCACACTTGCGATCCTCTGCCAGAAACTTTGTGAATGGCATGGCAATCTCTCGTGAGTCATCTTCACGAGCCTAAAGAAAATCGACGAAATTTTCTAGCATAACTGTCGCTGTTGTAGGCTACTCATATAAGGAGCACTCGGTTTCAATTCCTGAATCGACCTTAAACTCGCCTAGTTATCTGACTGCGAACCTATAAGCCCCATTGTACTATGCTGTGATCAAAGGATTATACTGTTAAAAATGTCGAGTATAGGAGCCTGACGACTCATAAACATCCTAACCAGTTTGCAGGAATTGCGGACGAGAGAGAAGCAACCAACGGAACCCAAAAGTCTCTGCAAAACAAGCCGAAGACTCCTTGGGCATCTGCATCAGTAACCCAAAAGAACAGTCTCTCTTCAGCTGATCGCACTAATCTGTTTCCATCCTTATTTTTTCTGAATCAGAAGATGACTCAAGGGCTGGTACTATCCAAAAAGAAGGAGGCAGCTCCCAATGCTTCAAAGCCTGCCAATGCGAGCCACAGATTCGGTCGTTTCAGCTGTGCTACCAAATCCACGGGAGCAGACCTTACTACAATTGGGGCTGGCAGTATCAACAATAAGAGAGGTGTGCCGCCACTTACAGGGTCGACAATACCCGCCCAGTTTCTGGGTTTCTCCAACAAAAGCCCCTCTAATCTTAGAAAAGATCATCCGGCATCTACTTCACGTGGTCGGCCAAGCAATAATTTGAAACCATCAGCAACTCATCAACCACCAGAACCCTCTGCAGCACAAAGGAGACAATCATGCTCGCCAAGCGTGACCATGGGTAAGAAACTGGAACCGAAATCCGGAAACGTCTCGGGGATCACGGCACCATCCTCGTAGCCGCGTCAGAGGGGCACCAGTCAAACAAGACATGGTTCACAATTACTACTAGGGAGTAGAATGGTGGAGAAAGTCTTGAATGCTCGAAAAGCAGGCAAGCCTGCAGGACCACATTCTGGTTTCCCGTGAACCGTGTGCTTGCTCATGCTCTGTCCCCAACAAGGTTTGGCACTTGAGGTTCAATAGAAGGGACACAACGCCTCAAACCATCAGAAGTAAAGCAGGTTTTGGACTTTATCCTGCGATCAATGCCGTAGACTCGATTTACCGATGATAATACCTTGGTACGATTTGTCGTCTTGATTTCGAGAATGAAAAATGACTAATATGAAAATGTGGACAATCCTAGTACTATTTCGGTTCTGAAACTTAATATGCCATCCACTTCGTTTCGGTAGTCCTTATGATCCTATATAAGCTACACTAAGTGTTAAAGTATGTCTTCATTTGAGCCAAGTGTTAGTCGGTGATTCCGACACCCTAAGACCTCCGTAGTCATGTTCTAACAACAAAATAGCCGTGATATCGAGTTGGCGTACCTGGTTTGGCATCCATAGTTGTACGGCACGGAAAACCGATGAACGGGCTTCAGAATCTTGATGAGTTGGGCTCGGAACTTCCCCCTTATGACCCTCGGCCGCCTGGCGTTGATGGAAACGACCTCTCCTCGTCACTCTCTCTCTTGTATGCCTTATGGAGGAGTAGAAGGACGAAAATGGCATTAGAGGGCTAAGGGGGGGTCATTGCCATTCATAGAACTTCCGACTGGACCCTTCCATCACGGGCCAGGTTGGAATTCGGCCCACACCAACCATGCCCATATTTGGCCCGTTAAGAATCCGTAAATCCTTATTTTATTAAACCAATACCATATACGGTAAATTAATACCGTATACAATCAATTACAATTATAATTAAGGCGAACCCACAAACGGGAAATTCCAACATTCTCCTACTTAGGCAAGCATTAATTGAAATTGTACTTTAGTGCGCGCCTTCATATTGGTTTAAGGATTATTCTTAACGGCCAATCGGATCCCATAAAGTCTTAAACACCGGATCATGCTAGTAACTGCGTCAGCAGACACGGAGCCACCCATGGTCACGAGTGTTCTTAACTTTACTGATATTGATTTAATATGGTAGTGTGGCAATTGGATAGCACCTCAAAAGAGATATACTTTATATGTTATCCACTTTGTCGGACACCATTCTCTCTCTTTATGTAACACTGAACATGACGTGCCACTAGAGAATATCTATATGGTTCTAATAAACCTGCATATGTCTCAGCTTAATAGTTAACTTTTCTTCATGTGTAACAAGACATACAAATATGGGTAATATCCAAATGCCCATAGCCAATACTCAAGACTTACACATATCTCAAGATTTATAAGAATATGTATTTAACATTAATAGTGCTGCAGGCACTTCAATACATATCATTATATTACAAAATGTAATAAAATACAGATGCAAATTTTATTAGAGCAAATTGAAAGATGCCTCCCACTAAATCACAGCATCCAATGATGCCTCTAAGCCCACACTAGCGACATGTCGTTCAAAAACACATGGGCGAACACCTTTAATTAGTGGGTCTGCAATCATATCATCTGTAGAAACATGCTCTACTGCAACGTCACCTTTCTACACAGACTCCTTTATGGTCAGAAATTTGACCTTCATATGTTTAGACCCCTTAAGACTTCTGTTGTTGTTAATAAACAACACTGCAGAATTGTTGTCATAATACAACTGTATGGGTCTGTCAACAAAATCAAAAACGGTCAACTCCTTAATGAGGTTCCAGAGCCAAATCGCCTAAGTAGCTGCTGAAAAGCACGCTATGAACTCCACTTGCATGGTCAAGGAGGATCAACATCAACATCAACATCACCTTTATCCCAAACCAGTTGGGGTCGAGGAGGATATGGATTTCTATTTCTCACTTTTTCATGATACTGCACCGCTCGCTAACATGAATATGTAGCCTATAGTCAACTTCTTGTCGTCCTGACAACCCGCAAAATCTGAATCCGAGTATCCAACAAGCTAGAGATTCTGAACACGCCTGTATGTCATGATGTTGTCCTTTGTCCTCTTTAAGTACCTCAGGACCTTCTTGCCAGCAATCTAATCAGCATGTCCTGGATTTGACTGGTATCTGCCTAGAAGTCCTGTTGCAAAAGTAATGTCTGGTCTAGTACATACTTAAGCATACATGATACTCCCAAGTGCACTAGCATAAGGTATATTCTTCATTTCAGATTTCTCCATCTCAGTTTGAGGACATTGCGAAAGATTCAACTTATCACCTTTACAGACAGGAATAATATTTGGCTTGCTATCTTGCATGTTGAATCTCTCCAGAATACGATCAATGTATGTCCTCTGAGATAAACCCAAAATATGGCGTGAACGATCCCTATCGATTTCAATGCCAAGGACAAAGGACGCCTCACCAAGATCCTTCATGTCAAAATTCTCTGATAGCATACGCTTCATCTCGTGTAATGATCAATATCACTGCTTGCCAGTAGAATGTCATCCACATAGAGAACAAGGAAAATGTATTCCTCCCACTGACCTTTCAGTATATACACTGATTCACTTTATTTTCAACGAAGCCAAATGAAGTGACAACGCTATGAAACTTGAAATACCATTGCCTGGATGCTTGTTTGAGGCCATAGATCGACTTCTTCAATCTACATACAAAGTCACTGGAATCATCAACCTCAAAACCTTCAGGTTGAATCATATAGACTTCTTCTTCGAGATCTCCATTTAGAAAGGCAGTCTTGACGTTCATCTGGTGAAGCACCATGTCAAATTAAGCTACCAAAACCATAATCACTCTGAAAGATTCTTTAGAAGAGACGGGAGAGAATGTTGATTTTTAATCTACTTCCTCTATTTAAGTGAAACCTTTGGCTACCAATCTGGCTTTGAACTTCTTTACCTTCCCTTTGGAATCCCTCTTCGTCTTATAGATCCATTTGCAGCCGATCGCCCTATGACCCACAGGAAATTTGACGAGCTCCCAAACTCCATTATGCCTCATGAACTGCAACTCATCCTGCGTCGCATCCAACCACAGGTCTGATTGCTCACAGCTAACGGCATCCTTATAAGTAACTAGATCAACTACACAGCCAATGTCATAATCTTGTTCACCCATATAGACTATATATTTCGGTGGGATCGCTGATCATCGTTGCCTAACAGACCTCCTTAGTGGAATTTTCTCATCTTGAATCTGCGACTGTGGGGCTTGATTCACTTCATCAAAGACGGTATCAACCATAGGATCCTGAAGCTCAACAAGCATAGTTTTCGGTATGAGAAGCTCCAAAGAAGTCTGTGTTGATAGAGAAAACGATGCAATATTACCCGCCGTACTGTCACTTTCAATAGTCTCTGAACATGTACCATTTTCGGCCACGTCGAATTCCAGAAACTTCACTGTCCGTGACTCTACAATCCTTAGGCCTCCATTAGGATTGTAAAATCTGTATCCCTTTGAATGATCTCGATAGGATACAAAATAGCACCTTGTGATCTTGGGATCCAACTTGTTCAAAGCTGGATTATATAACTTCACTTCTGTAGGACAACCCTAAACCTTCAAATGATTTAGGCTGGGTTTTCGTCCAGTCCATAACTCAAAAGGAGTCAGTGGAGCAGCCTTAGTGGGAACTCGATTCAGTATATATAGCGCTGTCTTCAAAGCTTCACCACATAAGAACTTAGGCAGATTGGTCCTACTTATCATACTCCTCATCATATCCATCAATGTGCAATTTCGCCTTTCGGCCACACCATTTTGCTAAAGGCTCCCAAGCATAGTAAACTGAGCTACTATCCCAGAATCCTCTAAGTATTTGGCAAATTGCCATTTAAGCTGTCCAGCATCGCCATGTTTGCCATAATACTCACCACCACAGTCAGACCTCACAACCTTGATGACTTTTCCCAACTGTTTCTCGACTTCAGTCCGAAATATCTTGAATTTATCAAGAGACTCAGACTTTTCTTTAATTAAGTACAGATAACCATATCGGGAATAATCATTAATAAATGTGATGAAATAATAATTTCTACACAAAATTGGAGTATATAGCCCACTAATATCAGTGTGTATGACCTCCAATAGGTCAGAAGTACGAACAACACTCTTTTTCTTTATTTTGGTCATCTTATCTTTACAACAGTCTACACAATTTTCCAGGTCATCTTTAAGAGTAGGCAAAATGTCGGCTTTTACGAGCCTTTCTACTCTTTCCCTGGAAATGTGACTAAGACGCTTATGCCACAATGTGTAAGACTGTTCTTTAGGTAGAGGCCTTTTAGAGACAACCCTTTCGGCTGTATAAGCTGCGTATATTTCATTAGGAGTTAAACACAGTCTGTACAATTCATTAGACATATTGCAGTACCCAACTTTATTTGAATTATAGAACATAGAAACCACACTGTTCTTTATTTCAAAGGAGTAACCACACATGTCCAAACAGGATACAGAAACTAAATGCCGTCTAAAGGAAGGTACATAGAAAGTGTTTCTTAACATCAAATTAAAACCAAACTCTAGAATTAAAATCTCCCACGAACTCAACAATAGCTTTATTATTATCTCCAACTATGAGCTTTGACTCATCCTAATTTGGCTTCCTCTGGTTTATGAACCCCTGTATGGTAAATGCAACATGATTAGTCGCACCACTATCTAGCCTCCACGAATTGGATGGGGCTTCAGATAAATTGGATTCACAAATTAATGCCAAAGAATCAATACTTGTCTGCTCACGTTTAGAAAGCCAGTTCTTATATTTAGCGCGGTCTTTCTTCGTGTGACCCATTTTCTTGTAAAAGAAGTATCGGTCACTATCCTTCTTAAAAGGATGCTTTCTTTGGACCCAATTTTCCAGATTGACCAGTCGTGGGACGAGTATCTTTAGGAGTATGAGATTTATGACCCTTTCCCTTCCTATTGGTGGAACTAGTGGCAACCATGACAAAGTTCCCTGCATCTTTCTTTAATTTTTCTTCCTCTAATACCGCTCTCAAGATCAAATGATTTATAGACCAAGCCTCATCCTATGAGTTGAAGTTGGTCATGATGATCCCAAACTCAGAGGGAAGGGTATTCATGGCTTGATGCACCAACACGTTTTTAGAGATTATTGTACCTAAGGCATTTATTTTTGTATGCAAATCCAACATTCTTAGGATGTAATCCTTAACACCTCCCATACCCGTATACTTCATATTAAAAAGCTGCTGGATGAGTGTTCCAATCTGAGCATTAGAAGATACTCGGTACCTGGCTTGCAGGGCTTCCTTCATTTGTTTGCGGTGCAGTCAGTTGGAAGGCCACTCTACAAATGTTCATGTATGGATTCCTTTAATAACAGCAAACAAATCCTGTTGCTCTTTTCCCAGGCAGCAAAATGCGTCTTTTCAGGCTTTGCACTGGTCTCCTCAAGGCCAGCAGGTCTATCTTCATTAAGAGCAATTTGAACATCTGCCAATTCCATAGCAAACAGAAAATCCACCCTCAATCTCTTGAAGTTTAAACCATTCAGAACCTCTATGGTAACAGTGTTGCCATTCACAGAAAAGGTGACTGAAAAATAAGCAATATTTACCATTAGCATTATGTAAGCATAGTGTAATTTTAAATCCTTAAAAGTACACATTTCAGAAAATTACACACATCATCATATAATCACCTTCGGGCAGAATACATGACATGCAATTGTAAATTCCCTACATGACAACGACCATGAGAATATATTCCAATTTTCGTGAAACACCACCTTTGGGTGTATAAATCACTAAAATCGGTCACTTCCTAATCATATGTTGTTCATGTACCCCTCCATGGTCTGACACACAATCACCTCCTTTGGGGATATGACCATGTATCAAAACAGGAGACATCCCACCACAATGTGAGACTGATATTTCTCCAATTTAACTGAGTATTCTACTTTGGTGGTCACAACCCAATCAAATCTTTGAAACTCTCTCACAGCAGGGATATAAACTTCATGCCTCACATTTCCTATGTGGCGTGATTTCAAATTTGATGACATGGGCAATTGTCATTGAAATCACAATCAGTGCTAATGCAATTGCTTCACTCATTTATGAGTCTCGATTTTTATCAGTGCTCAATTATAATTCTACACATTCCTCATGTGGTATTCTGTAATTTTGAGCCAACCATATTATTCCCAAAAACCATATGGAAATAATCAAACAAAATGAAAATGACGAAAATGCCCCTGAATTTTGTACTTACGCAAGGGTTTTTCGCATTTTTCAAGAGCTTAAAAGGCTCAAAAATTTAAATTAAATATACCACAGTGTAGGGAATTTCCATACGAGCACAGGGGTGAAAAAATCACCCCAAACGGAGCTTCCACGCGCCCTCACAAGTTGCACGTGTAGCGGCCCCCGGTTGACCATTGACTAACGGTCAACGGTCAACCGCCGTTAACGGTCAATGGTTGACCGTTGACCGGATCGATCAATGGGCCAGGTTGACCCAGTCCAACGAACGGGTCAGCCGTTACGTGGCGCCCTGAAGCTTCGCCACGTGGCGCCTTGTAACGGCGCCACTTGGCGAGTGGCGCCCCTCAGTGACATCAGATGACGTCACCGACACATTTAATATGTGTCGGGCGCGTGAATCTCACGCGTCTAGTCCTTCGGAGCGTGAGTTCCATGCGCCGCCGCGTCCGTGGCTTTAAGCCACGCATGGCGGCGCGTGGGGACTCCTATGGTGGTCGGCGATCCACCATTTTGACCGTCTCGACGAGATGAACCCAAATATGACATCAAAATCAGATTTCAGCATCCAAAAATTCACGAAATCAAGACAGAATCCTTATGTGCTAAAACCGAGCTACGACGGCTCTGATACCAACTGTTAGTCGGCGATTTCGACACCCTAGGACCTCCGTAGTCATGTTCTAACAACAAAATAGCCGTGATATTCAGTTGGCGTACCTGATTTGGCATCCATAGTTGTACGGCGTAGAAAACCGACAAATGGGCTTCGGAATCTTAACGAGATGGGCTCGGAACTTTCCCCTTATGACCCTCGGCCGCCTGGCGTCGATGGAAACGTGCCTTATGGAGGAGTAGAAGGAGGAAAATGGCATTAGGAGGCCTAAGGGGGAGTCCTTGCCATTTATGGAACTTCCGGCTGGGCCCTTCCATCA